>CM031619.1:22394574-22417074 GCA_018398815.1 Conus ventricosus
CAGACTCGGATTTTGATTCCAAGATCCCCTGAGAGTCTTATGAAATTAATAATGTACATGACACTTGTGCGGAAAACACAGCGGATAACGATCCGCTGAACGTTCTTAGCTCTCTGTCTCTGTCTGTCTCTCCGGCGCTGCTCTCCCTCTGTCTCTCTCCGTCTCTCTCTCCTCTCCGTCTCTCTCTCTTCTCTCTCACACGCACGCACGACACACACACACACACACACACACACACACACACACACAACACACACACACACACACACACACACACACTTGCGCTCGCGCACTCACAGACAGAGTTTGTGTGTGTGTGTGGGGGGGGGGGGGGGGGGGGCCGGTGTGTGTGTCAGTCAGTCAGTCAGACAGACAGAGAGAGAGAGAGAGAGACAGAGACAGAGACAGAGAAGAGAGAAAGCTAAATCTGCATGCAGGACATGCATGCCAAGCAAGGATCACTGGTTGGAGAACAGAAAAAGCATGGGCAGAGAGAGAGAAAGAGAGAGAGAGAGAGGGAGAGAGAGAAGAGAGAGAGAGAGAGAGAGAAGAGAGAGTAGAGAGAGAGAGAGAGAAGAAGGACGTCAGTCAGTCAGACAGACAGAAAGAGAGAGAGAGAGAGAGAGAGAGGAGAGAGAGAGGGCAACAGAGAGAGAGAGAGAGAGAAGAAGAAGAGAGAGAGAGAGAAAGAGAGAGAGAAGAAGAAGAGAAGAGAGAGGACATACAGTCAGTCAGAGAGAGAACGAACGAACTAACGAACGAAATTTGTTTAATGAGGGAAAAGAATAAGCACATGGCAGGCTTTGTTTGCATCTTGCCCTCAAAAATGAAAAAGAAACATTTCAAACACAAAAGCCACCCTCCACACCCCAACCATTAACCAAACATCCACCTGTCGAACAAATCCTTTCCAAGCAATAATAATAGCAATAACAATAGTAATGAATGAGAGAGAAGAGAGAGAGAGAGAGAGAGAGAGAGAGAGAGAGAGAGAGAGAGAGAGAGAGAGAGAGAGACGAGAAGAAGAGAGACAGAGAGAGACTCAGAGCAACATGCAATATCGGCATGCAGGACGACATTCATGCCAAGCAAGGATGGTTGTACCAACAAAACAGCATGGGCGAAACACACAAAAGCCCTAAAAAAAACTATTCTGCGCTTTCTTAATTCTCAATGAAATGGCTCTTTCCACCATTTCCGTCAAGACCATTTCCTTCCCGTCCCAGTCGGTGAAAAGGATTGCCCTGGCTTTCCCATAAAGCATTTCCTTCATGGCTCGGACTCACCAGTGGGATGTGTGGGCCGCAGGTAATGCCACAAAGTCAATTAGAAAGGTCGCAGGAAGGCCTTCTGGCCTGGCTGAATTATGGACGGAGATTACGTGACTACGAAGGTGCCTTAATATGTTTGTGTACCTAGCACACGGTAGTCAACTGCAGAGAATGATATTCTACAGTCTTCAGAATTGTCTCTGTTTGGATGTTAATCTGTATACCGGTCTGTCTTCAGAATTGTCTGTGTTTGGATGTTAATCTGTATACCGGTCTGTCTTCAGAATTGTCTGTGTTTGGATGTTAATCTGCATACCGGTCTGTCTTCAATTGTCTGTGTTTGGATGTTAATCTGTATACCGGTCTGTCTTCAGAATTGTCTGTGTTTGGATGTTAATCTGTATACTGGTCTGTCTTTAGAATTGTCTGTATTTGGATGTTAATCTGTATACCGGTCTGTCTTCAGTTGTCTGTGTTTAGATGTTAATCTGTCTTCAGAATTGTCTGTGTTTGGATGTTAATCTGTATACCGGTCTGTGTGCAATTGTCTGCGTTTGGATGTAAATCTGTATACCGGTCTGTCTTCAGAATTGTCTGTGTTTGGATGTTAATCTGTATACCGGTCTGTCTTCAGTTGTCTGTGTTTGGATGTAAATCTGTATACCGGTCTGTCTTCAGAATTGTCTGTAATCTGTATACCGGTCTGTCTTCAGTTGTCTGTGTTTGGATGTTAATCTGTATACCGGTCTGTCTGCAATTGTCTGTTTTGGGATGTTAATCTGTATACCGGTCTGTCTGCAATTGTCTGTTTTGGGATGTTAATCTCTATACCGGTCTGTCTTCAGTTGTCTGTGTTTGGATGTTAATCTGTATACCGGTCTGTCTTTAGTTGTCTGTGTTTGGATGTTAATCTCTATACTGGTCTGTCTGCAATTGTATGTGTTTGGATGTTAATCTGTATACGCGTCTGTCTTCAGTTGTCTGTGTTTGGATGTTAATCTGTATACCGGTCTGTCTGCAATTGTCTGTTTGGGGATGTTAATCTCTATACTGGTCTGTCTTCAGTTGGGTGGTGGACGTCCACCAACTTCAAAACGGTTATGGAAAAGGTTACTAGATACAAGTGATTTTATTCGGAGCTGCTCACGTTCAAAAACTGACCAAAGGAGACGCTCTTTTCCGTCGTGCGTTATACAGTCTGAACATGAAGGGCCTGCGTTTCTTTGCAACGCGAGGGTTTCTTTTAAATTCACATTTCTGGACAGCAAAAAAAAAAAAAAAGAGAAAAAGAAACGTTGTCAGGCGTCTTCACTCGCTCCATTTATTTCCTTTGGCTATATCGAGTGTCGGCATTCGATTCCACCTCCTTTGTATTTTTTGTTTCCGTTTCAGCGGTAACAAACGTTCTCTGAAGTCAGATTCTGCTGATTTCTCTACAAATTCAAAACCTGAAGACCTCTACCTACATTTCAATACGTGATATGTCTTTTACGCAAAATCTTCATTTTGTGATCAGTAAATCTGTATTGTTACGATCAGTAAATCGTCATAATCCATTTCCATTAACAAAGTAGCACAAAACTGTCAGAACTGATGAGAACAAAGGTCTGGACAATGTGGAATGGGCACGGCATTTTTTAAGCGGAGAAACTAACACCAACTCCGAAAGTATGCCACACGTCTCATTTCACCATTTTTTAAAAGAAATACTTATAAGAATCAACAAACACACACACACACACACACACACACACACCGCACACACACACACACACACACACACACCACACACACACACACACACACACACACACACACACCACAATTGCCAAAACAGGCACTAAATACATTATATATGTCTAAGCTACAGTTTACACGCTCAATGCTTCAACCATATATAAGTAAAATGACCTAACTGTGTAACTCTAGAGTATGAGGTTTGTTTAAATTAGGCACTAAAACTCTGCTCATGACAATCGTTTTGTTAGACTGACCATGCGGCCGAGAGCGGAAAAGAATTTAAATGAGGCAGAAGAAGACATTTGTTGATGAAAATCAGTCGCCCGTGCTATCTAGTTTAGGGGATTTAAAAGACTCTTAGCTTTAAAAAAAAATCGATGAGCACATAACCCCCCTTTCCTTCCCAAGACGTGTCTCAGTGTTTTCCTACGAGTTTCATGAGAGTTTATGACAGCCACCAACTTGTAACGATTTTTCTCTCTTTTTTTTTTTTTTTTTTTTTTTTTTTAAGAGAGAGAGAGGAGTGTGTGTATAGGGGAGGGGTGTTTCTTTGCGTGGGTGTTTGTGAAGATGATGATGGGATTATTTGTTTTTCGACATTGCATATGATTTATATGACCTACTTAACAAAGCATGCAGATGAAGCGTGTCCACAGTATACCGCAGTGACCAACGATTACATTATTAAGTGAAGCTAAAGAAACAAATTGCTGCATATTGTGCATTTACTGTTTTTCGCCAACATACTTACAAACACATGACGATGAACCCAGTTATGAATGTTCCATTTTTAAGTCCATATAGCCTTGCATCACTGATAATAAAAACAAGATGCAAAGCATATAAACGTACTCCCAGTTTATCCTGAAAACGCGTGATATATTCCATAAAGAGGAAAAACAGTCTTGGGCTGGTGTAACCGTTAGTAATGGCTATTCTGGTAAACATCGGCCATCATCTGTGACCTATAATGAACATACTTACACATTTTCAGAAACATCGGCCAAGAACTTTCGGAGATTTTCCATCAAGAAGAAAACCATTATGGGCCGTTACTAACAGCTATAACGGTAAACGTAAACATCGGGCATCACCCGTGACCCATAATGAACACACCTGCTAATTTTCAGAAATATTGGCCACGTACTTTCTGAGATATTCTATGAAGAAGAAAAACCGTTAGGGCCTTTATAGCTGTTAGTAACGGCTATAACGGTAGACTAAAACATCGGGCATCATCCATGACCCATAATGAACATACCTGCAAATTTTCACAAAGATCGGTCAAGTACGTTCTGAGATATTCCATAAAGAAAGAAAACCGCTACGGGCCGTTTTAGCCATTAGTAACGGCTATAACGGTAAACTAAAACATCGGGCATCATCTGTAACCCATAGTTAACATACCTGCTAATTTTCACAAAGATCGGCCGAGCACTTTCTGAGATATTCCATAAAGAAGAAAACCGTTACAGGCCGTTACAGCCATTTGTAACAGCTATAACGGTAAACTAAAACATCGGGCATCATCCGTGACCCATAATGAATAGACCTGCTAATTTTCACAAAGATCGCCCAAGTAGTTTCTGAGATATTCCATGAAGAAGAAAAACCGTTACAGGCCGTTACAGCCGTTAGCAACGGATATAACGGTAGACTAAAACATCGGGCATTATTCGTGATCCATAATGAACATACCTGCTAATTTTCACAAAGATCGGCCAAATACTTTCTCAGATATTTCATGAAGAAGAAAAACCGTTACAGGTCGTTATAGCCGTTAGTAATGCTATAACGGTAAACTAAAACATCGGACATTATTCGTAACACATAATGAACATTCCTACAAATTTTCAGAAATATCGGCCAGGTACTTTCCGAGATATTCCATAAAGAAGAAAAACCGTTAAGGCCGTTACAACCGTTAGTAACGGCTATAACGGGTAAACTAAAACATCGGGCATTATTCGTAACCCATAATGAACATACCTACAACTTTTCTGAGAGATGGGCCAAGTACTTTCTGAGATATTCCATAAAGAAGAAAAACCGTTACAGGCCATTAGTAACGGCTATAACGGGGTAAACTAAAACATCGGGCATTATTCGTAACCCATAATGAACATACCTACAAATTTTCTGAGAGATGGGCCAAGTACTTTCTGAGATATTCCATAAAGAAGAAAAACCGTTACAGGCCATTAGTAACGGCTATAACGGGGTAAACTAAAACATCGGGCATCATGCGTGACCCATAATGAACATACCTGCAAATTTTCACAAAGATCGGCCAAGTACTTTCTGAGATATTCCATAAAGAAAAACCGCTACGGGCCGTTTTAGCCATTAGTAACGGCTATAGCGATAAACTAAAACATCGGGCATCATCCGTGACCCATAATGAACATACCTACAAATTTTCAGAAAGATCGGCCCAGTAGTTTTGTCTGGAGCGAGTGGAACACATTTTGATCACGGAGCGGACGGACGAACGACAGACAGACAGACAGACGACGACAGACAGACACACACACACACACACACACACACACACACACACACACACACACACACACACACAACAGCATTTCTTCGTTCCCATTCTAAAGTACTCCCTGTTCTATAAGAACTGGGAGTACAAAAAGGATGGTTCAGAACCAAAACAGTCATCATCTCACATACCGAATAAATGACACCAACATGTCAGTATAGCTTATACATGTTATGAATACTTCAGAAAGATTACTGCAACAGAGACTGAGAACGCAGCTGTTACGTGAGGTAATTCTCAATAATGCCGAATTTAAGTAAGTAAAAGTAAAGCAATCAAACTTAAAGTAAAATGCAGTAAAAGTGACCAACAAAACGCTGCCTAACGCTGCACAACACAACCACACACACACACACACACACACACACACACACACACACACACACATACACACACACACACACACACACACACTGCGCGCGCGCGCGCGCGCGCGCGCGCCGTCCACGTTCACGCACAACGGATTCAAGATCTTCCAAAGCCCAACCTATTGTCCCATGATCCCACCTGCGGAAAAAGCATCTGGTGGCTTGCTTTGTTTGTTTGTTTGTTCCAGCAATTCAAAGACAGCACTGATTCTTTCTATGCAGACTATGAACTAGATATACCAAGATTTGGTTCACTATGCATATGTACTTTAAAGGACCCAAATCTAGCTGCTTACCTAAAAACCTACACCTCACCTGAGGCTCACCTATGTTATATGGCACCCCTTGACAGAAGTTCAAGTCATGTCATTCAAAATTGATTAAAAAAAAAAGAACAGGAGGAGGAGGAGGAGAAGGGATTATGCTTAAAAAACATTTCATTTCATGACCGTTTTTTTTTTCCTTTAGCCCAATCTTCCACGTTCATGAAAGAACCAGTGGTGTCGTCCATTTCAATTAAATAGTGATTCTTAGGTTTGCTCAATTCTGACATAGTCAAGGATCCTCATGTGAACGCATGACGACGTAAAAACTAACCTGATGTCAAACAGGAATTCCCTGTGTCTTACACACAGAAGAAATGTGCAATAGTGTGTTACTTTTTATTCATGGGTGAATTACCTTTCTACGTCTTGGAACGTTTGGGCCAGCACACCGTCCTTTGTCGCTGCTGCCGGAGTACTGCATGAAATGAGTTCAGACGTCAACGTGGGAGGCGGTCTATCCAGTGTGACTAATCACCTCCAAGTCGGTAACTTGACGTACATCTGACGGAAGAGGGAAACTACAGTGGACGGCCATTCCTATGTTGAAAGACAAAGTTTCCCCCTACCTCTCTCACAACTTTCTAAATGGTTTTCTAGCCCCGCACCTATCTCCAAGGCTAACAGAGGACTCAAATGTGTCAACAACGTTTCAGTTTCAGTTTAGTACGGCCTAGCTACCACACGACTGGTTTGGGATTGTAAACACGTGTAGGACAAACCACAGCACCTAAGAAAAAAAGTGTAACAAGGAACTATTAATCATGCGTTAATTTATAGCACTGAACAATGTCATCCATAAGGAAGATACAGCTAGCTTGTACCAGAGGCCCAGCCATTCCCATTAAATGTTTACCCTCAACTTTGCAAAATTAAAGAAACGACTGACTGACCATTCCGGTATTCCGATGTCGACATCGCCCCATATGACTGATGACATCACAAATGACTCACAAAAGACTGAGTGACCATTCCGACTCCCATGTCGACATCGCCCTACATGACTGATAACATCACAAGTGACCCACAAAGACTGACTGACCATCGACATCGCCCCACATGATTGATAACATCACAAATGACCCACATGACCCACATCGCCCGACATGACGATGACATCACAACTGACCCACAAACAGATGACCGACTTCCAGTGTCTACTGAGCAATGAAAGCTGAAGTGGTGGGCATCACTGTCCATGAGTGGTCAGTATTCTGACAATGAAAGCTTAAGTGGTGGGCAGCTCTGTCCAGCACGAGTGGTCGGTATTCTTGTCAATGAAAGCTGAAGTGGTGGGCAGTCTCTGTCCACGAGTGGTCGGTATTCTTGTCAATGAAAGCTGAAGTGGTGGGCAGGCTCTGTCCACGAGTGGTCGGTATTCTTGACAATGAAAGCTGAAGTGGTGGCAGTCTCTGTCCACGAGTGGTCGGTATTCTTGTCAATGAAAGCTGAAGTGGAGGCAGTCTCTGTCCACAGTGGTCGGTATTCTTGTCAATGAAAGCTGAAGTGGTGGGCAGGCTCTAACCACGAGTGGTCGGTGTTCTTGTCAATGAAAGCTGAAGTGCTGAGCAGTCTCTGTCCACGAGTGTCGGTATTCTTGTCAGGGTTTGTAATTTGTACAATGGTATATCACGAAATACAAGATAAATGGGTAAAGGAAAAGCGTGAGCTAATTCCAATACACATGGAATAATGATCAAAGATAAATGGGCGTAAAGGAAAAGCGTGAGCTAATTCCAATACACATGGAATAATGATCAGAGGTACGAACACGCACTGAACTGACAGCATGAGATGTCTGTCCTCAAAGTGATTTCAGTGAAAGGTGATGTCACAAAAAGAACTAATGTCCTCAAAGTGATTTCAGTGAAAGGTATGTGGACTGTCACTGATGTCACAAAAGGAACTAATGTCTTCAAAGTGATTTCAGTGAAAGGTATGTTGACTGTCAATGATGTCACAAAAGGAACTAATGTCCTCAAAGTGAT
Source organism: Conus ventricosus (assembly GCA_018398815.1). Classification (NCBI taxonomy): domain Eukaryota; kingdom Metazoa; phylum Mollusca; class Gastropoda; order Neogastropoda; family Conidae; genus Conus; species Conus ventricosus. Next base: position 22,402,816 of record CM031619.1, read on the forward strand.
TTCAGTGAAAGGTATTTGACTGTCACTAATGTCACAAAAGGAACTAATGTCCTCAAAGTGATTTCAGTGAAAGGTATGTGGACTGTCACTGATGTCACAAAAAGAACTAATGTCCTCAAAGTGATTTCAGTGAAAGGTATGTGGACTGTCACTGATGTCACAAAAGGAACTAATGTCCTCAAAGTGATTTCAGTGAAAGGTATGTGGACTGTCACTGATGTCACAAAAAGAACTAATGTCCTCAAAGTGATTTCAGTGAAAGGTATGTGGACTGTCACTGATGTCACAAAAAGAACTAATGTCCTCAAAGTGATTTCAGTGAAAGGTATGTTGACTGTCACTGATGTCACAAAGAACTAAAGTCCTCAAAGTGATTTCAGTGAAAGGTATGTTGACGTCACTGATGTCACAAAAAGAACTAATGTCCTCAAAGTGATTTCAGTGAAAGGTATGTTGACTGTCACTGATGTCACAAAAGAACTAATGTCCTCAAAGTGATTTCAGTGAAAGGATGTTGACATGTCACTGATGTCACAAAAGGAACTAATGTCCTCAAAGTGATTTCAGTGAAAGGTATGTGTGACTGTCACTGATGTCACAAAAGAACTAATGTCCTCAAAGTGATTTCAGTGAAAGGTATGTTGACTGTCACTGATGTCACAAAAGAACTAATGTCCTCAAAGTGATTTCAGTGAAAGGTATGTTGACTGTCACTGATGTCACACAAAGGAACTAATGTCCTCAAAGTGATTTCAGTGAAAGGTTATGTGGACTGTCACTGATGTCACAAAAAGAACTAATGTCCTCAAAGTGATTCAGTGAAAGGTAATGTTGACTGTCACTGATGTCACAAAAGGAACTAATGTCCTCAAAGTGATTTCAGTGAAAGTATGGACTGTCACTGATGTCACAAAGGAACTAATGTCCTCAAAGTGATTTCAGTGAAAGGTATGTGGACTGTCACTGATGTCACAAAAGGAACTAATGTCCTCAAAGTGATTTCAGTGAAAGGTATGTTGACTGTCACTGATGTCACAAAAGGAACTAATGTCCTCAAAGTGATTTCAGTGAAAGGTATGTTGACTGTCACTGATGTCACAAAAAGAACTAATGTCCTCAAAGTGATTTCAGTGAAAGGTATGTGGACTGTCACTGATGTCACAAAAGGAACTAATGTCCTCAAAGTGATTTCAGTGAAAGTTATGTTGACTGTCAATGATGGTCACAAAAGGAACTAATGTCCTCAAAGTGATTTCAGTGAAAGGTATGTTGACTGTCACTGATGTCACAAAAGGAACTAATGTCCTCAAAGTGATTTCAGTGAAAGGTATGTTGACTGTCACTAATGTCACAAAAGGAACTAATGTCCTCAAAGTGATTTCAGTGAAAGGTATGTTGACTGTCACTGATGTCACAAAAGGAACTAATGTCCTCAAAGTGATTTCAGTGAAAGGTATGTTGACTGTCACTGATGTCACAAAAGGAACTATGTCCTCAAAGTGATTTCAGTGAAAGGTATGTGACTGTCACTGATGTCACAAAAGGAACTAATGTCCTCAAAGTGATTTCAGTGAAAGGTATGTGGACTGTCACATGATGTCACAAAAAGAACTAATGTCCTCAAAGTGATTCAGTGAAAGGTATGTTGACTGTCACTGATGTCACAAAAAGAACTAATGTCCTCAAAGTGATTTCAGTGAAAGGTATGTGGACTGTCACTGATGTCACAAAAAGAACTAATGTCCTCAAAGTGATTTCAGTGAAAGTATGTGGACTGTCACTGATGTCACAAAAGAACTAATGTCCTCAAAGTGATTTCAGTGAAAGGTATGTGGACTGTCACTGATGTCACAAAAGGAACTAATGGCAAACCGATGTTTTTCTACTACTTTATTGCCGTAGGAATGAAGCGCTCTACTTTCTTCACGTTGTACGTCACTGAGGATTTATGTCCCCTATGCTGTCCGTTGAAATACTACTTACTGCTTTTTTAACATGCATTACGCCATGCAGTACGCCATGAAATGTCATTTTTGGTATAGTCTATGGCACTTTCTCCTCAAACACACCTCTTCCCAAATTTTAATTGGGGCATGAACTAGTTGTGAGGATAATTTCTCAACTCCATTGCAAATCCCATTTTCTTGCAATGGAGCCAATACTAGAGTTTTTCATCATTGTTGCATCTAAGTGTGTTTAAGGCGATTACATTAATTCAAAGCTGTTGACAGTCATATTTCCATCGACACCTTCTTACCTGTCCCCTCAACCGCCCCCTCCTCTATCACCATATTTCCAACCTCCATTCTCCGCCTCGTCCACCAATCACCACCACCACTCTCCCTTTTCCACCCACCCTGCCCATCACCACCACCCCTCTCCCTTCACCACCCACCCTGCCCATCACCACCACCCCTCACACGCTTCTCCTCATCATACCACTCTCCTCTCTGTCGTCTCCCCCCAGCTTGTTCTACTTACAGCATTTGACGTTTAACCGGCAAGTTCACGTGCGATCACACCAAACCGGACAGGTCAGTCGACAAACATGCAGACTTAGACGAATACAACATATGATCACTCACTGTAAGTACAAGCTGCCAGGCGTCACCTGAAAAGTGGACAGCGTGTGGTCGAGACAAGAAACGAACTTGACAGGCATATTATTTACATGTGCACGTGACCAGAAAACCGAATAAGTGTGCGTGGTTCTTGTACCATTTATTACGCGTTGTTTTGTCGTTTAGTTATCTGTTAGTATTCTCAGACGTTCTGTCCAGTTGACAGGGTTATAATCCTTCTCATTAAAAATCTTGCCATCTTGACGTCAAGGTTGCTGTAAATCCTGATGAGTGATGCGTGAAATAATGTCTTCCTCGCCCGGTGCTCCCTTCCTCGTTTTATTTTCTGTAAATTACGTATTACATGCGAGCTGGTTATGCTTGTTTCTAAAAATAAAAATAAAAAAAGGGGGTGGGGTGGGGTGGGGGGGGGAATAAATCACGTTATATATCAGTATCAGAAACTATATATATATATATATATATGAGTGTGTGTGTGTGTGTGTGTGTGTGTGTGTGTGTGTGTGTGTGTGTGATCTTTGTTGTTAATTCATTTATCCATCAGCTTCAAATCATGCGTAGTGTGGTCTCAAAACTTAATGGATGTGGTGTAGCGTATATGGACTAGTCCGCACGCAGTGACGCCTCTTTGATGAATCTGAATATATATATATATATATATATATATATATATAAGACAATGGTAGTGAATACCAGCAGAGATTTTAAAAAAATGCTCAACCGAACTGGGAGCAACATTTGTTAAAAAGTAAGGTTTAAAACTATCTACAGCGCTGTTTCATGCAATGCAATCATCAGGATGTGGTGGGTCTGTGCTGCCGGGTGTTTATAACTGCTTGTGTTGTCTGTCATCACGTGCTGTCTGTGTTTTTCGTGTGTTTCTGGTTCTTGTTCACTGATAGGAATTTCCACTTGTGCCTGCAGTTGTTAACCATTTCTATCCTAGTATTTAAAGTTGCCAGTTGTGGTTTGCATAGTATTATGTACTTTTCTGTTGAGCATAGGTTACATCTTTTTGAAATGTTGTTGTATGGTGCTGCTCTTTCTATGATTTTCCAGATATATTGTATTCTATCTTTTTCTCTTTGAGCTTCCAGATGTATTTACTCAATTCTGTTTGGTTTTTGTATCTTTCTTTGTTAAATGACTGTTTGTGGTTTGCATATCTAGTTTTAAATTGGTTTTCAGTGATACCTATATATGTTTCTTCTGCGTTCTCTGATGTTACAGTGGCTTGGTACACAATGCTGTTGTAGAGGCATTTGTTGCTCAGAGGGCACTGTTCTTTCTTGATACAGTTGCAGGATTTCCTTTCATCACCCTCGTTTTTCTCTGTACTGCTTTTCATTTTGTTGGTTGAATCAATGATGTTTTTAAGGTTGGGCATACATGAGTATGATAATTTGATGCTGTTTTTTGTTGAATATCTTGGATAATTTGTGCTCCTTTGGGAATGATGATGTTAGGATTCTAAAGAATTCTTCCCTATATTGTTTTCACTCTTCCGTCATATGGGGGGTTGTACCATATGATCTTTCTTTTCCTGTTCTTCTTGTTCTGCTCATGTCATTATCTGGGTCATATTGTAGTTTGTAGTTGTAGCCACTTTTGTGTAACGCTTCTTGATATTCAGCTGCAGCGTTATTGAATGCTGTTTCATTGCATGACAGGTTGGATAATCTCTTATTTATGCCTCTGGTATTGTTTTTAGTATGGAAGGTGGATGGTTACTTTTGATATTTATGAAATCTGGACCAAGAGCGCAAACAAGAATTCAACTTTTGATGTCACAATGGGATCGTATGATGGTGCCGAAACTTGCGAACTTGTCGGACTGTTCATGCTGTCTAACATTCAAAAGAAACTGGGAAAACAAGTCGGACTGTACAGGGATGACGGCCTCGCTGCGCTGAATGACAACCCTAGAAACATTGAAAATAAGAAAAAAAGAACTGTGTAAAATCTTCCAAAACCAAAATCTAAAAATCACTATAGAAGCAAATAAAAAGATAGTGAACTATCTAGATATAACGTTTGATCTCAACCAGCACATATATAAACCATACAAAAAACCAAATGATACACCTGTCTATGTAAATATCAAAAGTAACCATCCACCTTCCATACTAAAAACAATACCCAGAGGCATAAATAAGAGATTATCCAACCTGTCATGCAATGAAACAGCATTCAATAACGCTGCAGCTGAATATCAAGAAGCGTTACACAAAAGTGGCTACAACTACAAACTACAATATGACCCAGATAATGACATGAGCAGACACAAGAAGAACAGGAAAAGAAAGATCATATGGTACAACCCCCCATATGACGGAAGAGTGAAAACAAATATAGGAAAGAATTCTTTAGAATCCTAACATCATCATTCCCAAAGGAGCACAAATTATCCAAGATGTTCAACAAAAACAGCATCAAATTATCATACTCATGTATGCCCAACCTTAAAAACATCATTGATTCAACCAACAAAATGAAAAGCAGTACAGAGAAAAACGAGGGTGATGAAAGGAAATCCTGCAACTGTATCAAGAAAGAACAGTGCCCTCTGAGCAACAAATGCCTCTACAACAGCATTGTGTACCAAGCCACTGTAACATCAGAGAACGCAGAAGAAACATATATAGGTATCACTGAAAACCAATTTAAAACTAGATATGCAAACCACAAACAGTCATTTAACAAAGAAAGATACAAAACCAAACAGAATTGAGTAAATACATCTGGAAGCTCAAAGAGAAAAAGATAGAATACAATATATCCTGGAAAATCATAGAAAGAGCAGCACCATACAACAACATTTCAAAAAGATGTAACCTATGCTCAACAGAAAAGTACATAATACTATGCAAACCACAACTGGCAACTTTAAATACTAGGATAGAAATGGTTAACAACTGCAGGCACAAGTGGAAATTCCTATCAGTGAACAAGAACCAGAAACACACGAAAAACACAGACAGCACGTGATGACAGACAACACAAGCAGTTATAAAACACCGGCAGCACAGACCCACCACATCCTGATGATTGCATTGCATGAAACAGCGCTGTAGATAGTTTTAAACCTTACTTTTTAACAAATATATATATATATATATATATATATATATATATGTATATATATATATATATATATATATGAAAAAAGAAAAAGAAACACCCGAAGGTGCTGGGGAGGACCCAGAGAAGCACTGTCTTCACCTGCCTTTAGAGCAGTCCTGTACCACCCTTGGAGGCCTGCGCTGTGTTGACGATGGGTACAGGCACGCGCAGGACACTCCATTAAGATATCAAGGGACATAACTGCTCCTGAACAGAGGTAAATTAGACTACAGGATGCAGCTCATAACAGCCTTAAAGTAGCATCCCCATGGGTGTACCAGCCCGTATTTCATGACTGCAGAGCCCACCGGCGAAAAACAACCACCCTCCAGCTGCCGAGCACACCCCACAGACCCAACCACCCCTGCCCATGGACAGATGAAGACAGTGCCACTCCAGACACAGCCAAGCTTTCGCCATACGGTCTTATGTGCCCTCAAGAGAGAATCCAAGTTGTAGTCTTTCCCACTGTCAACAGGACTTTCCCTGTGGTCAGTGGGGTCTTTCCTCACCGTCACTGGACCTTTCTCCAGGGTCAGCCTAGTTAAGGCAAAGAAGAAAAGAAACACCCGAATATATATATATATATATATTGCATCTCTTAGGAGGTCCAAGCAAAGGTTGTCCTGTCCTTAGCCACTGACAATGCTTGAGTTATTGAACAGCAGAGCTCACCACTCAGACTATTCCGTATCTTTTGATCTCCCTTGCATCCTTGAATGGATCCTCAAGCATAGGCTCAAAGATTGTCCCCTACATTTTATACTGTTGCACAACACTTTTAGTTTTTCAGCAACTTTTTTTCCTCTCCACACTTTCGTTTTATTCCATTTACTATCCTTCGCTGGCTGCCTTGGAGTGCTGTTGGATTCTTTTTTTAACCCTTGGTGTGAGAACACCACAGAATTATGGACTGTGGTGTGTCTGTATTTGACACCAGGAGCACAGACACAATCAGCCGTGGTCTCCCTGATGAGCCCGATCCAGCGGACGAAAGGCCTAGGAGCAGGCAATACAAATCGATCTGCTTTCAAGAGGGATTACGATGGTTCACATCAGGCAGCTAAAGAAGGTTTCTCATATTTATAATGTATTCCCCCCATTTTTATATTTTTCTTTATTAAAGTTCAAATCTTTGCCAGGTCATTACTATAATGACTGAATAATTGTTAGCCTGCACTTGTTTTTTCCCCCACTACTTAAATTGTTCAGCATTATGTATATGTATGTGTGTCAGAAAAGAACAGAACTGCACCACAAAACCGCGCAATAGACTCCTTTGTATTTTGTTGTCCACTATTTTGGTCCTTCTGAGGACAGGAAAGTGTATTTACAAATCAGTACATATTTTGATTTCCGATTAATTGCAATCACACTAACATTAAAAGCACAGATAAACGGTCAGGTAAAACAATAGTAGAAGTTATTCTTCAACACCAAGGAACTGAATTTTTAAGCAGCGAGGGAATGTTTTTATCTTTGAGTCTTAATTTTTACGTGTGTGTGTGTGTGAGACATTCTTATTCCCTGTTCTGCTACTGCCCATAAATCACAAAATAATAGATAATACTCACCCCCGCAGCCCCTCCTCCTACTGAATCATAAGTTTACTTGTGTCGGTTGTCATGATTATCCTGAGTGAAAATTCCGAATAGCTTTATTCCAACAGCAGTTTGCTGTATGTGTGAAGTGGATAGATGATCCGTGAAAAAAAATACTATAAAGGAAAATGTCATAGCTCTGGTTTCATGCTTACTATTTTCACTTCATTGATATTTCAGTATCAGAAACTGCAGAGAAAACCATACGAGCTCGTATTGGACAGGTACAACGGTACCCTATGGTGTACTGGAAATGCATTTTGAACAAGGAATGCTCAACGAAGAGACACTGGCATGTGATGTTATACATGAACAGCCTCTTTTAGAACAAGACCAACCCATGCTAATGCACGAACAATCAGCCCTACCGCAGCAACAGTTGTACTGACGCAGGTCCAGCCTGTGCTACTGTTAGATCACCCGCCCCTGTTTTCAGGACCACCGGCAGGAAAGGGGCAGGAGAACTACTTTATATCCAACGAGTGCTCTGTAAGTTTTTAACAGTTCCTACACACACAAAACCACACACACACGCACGCACGCATGCACACATACACATACACAAAATATTGACCGCAGATAGATAAATAGATAGATAGACAGACAGATAGGTGGGTAGATAGATAGATGGATAGATTGACAGAGAAAGTGCCCTGTTTAGCACTAGAAATGCCCAGATGATGTTTAGTTTTCCTCAGGACAAATTGATAACAAAAGAAAACATCTTCCATGTCGCCTCAAATTTCTTCTTGCCTTCCGAAAGTAAGAAGATGGTTGATAAAAGTAACCATCCACAGAGCATTAACAAATCAGCAAACATAATTCGATAACGGCATGTTCTATTCACGTGCAGTGAAGGGTAAGTGGGGGAAACGGATGTAAAACAATTAATTTGTTCACCAGAATCTCTCTCCCCATCGTCTTTAATTGTGTGTAAGGAAAAAATATTAATAGAACTGTATTGTTTCCACCAATCACATATTCCTGGACCGATCTAAAATTATAAAACCTCTGTGTTGCTCTCTGTCTCTTCCCCCCCCCCCTCTCTCTCTCTCTCTCTCTCTCTCTCTCTCTCTCTCCTCACCACACACACACACACACACACACACACACACACACACACACACACACACGCACGTTTCAAAATCAATCCACTTCCCATCGGCATATATCTTAAACAAAACGGGAGCTGATCTACCATTTCCGTGCTGAACGAGCGCAATTCTTGCATGCTTCTGACACGTTTCATGCACTGAACACGCTGTGCTAGAGAGGGGAAAAAGAAACTAGCAGTTGGGCGGGTGGCGGGGGAGGTTGAAAAGTAGTGGCAGTGAAGGACGGTCTGCACTGAACCTTACGTCTCAGCCGTCCTTACGCTGACAAAGTCAAATTTGGTTGCCCGACGGACACGTGGAGAGAGAATTTTCACTTGCCCGCCAAAAAATCTAGTTGTCACGGCCTGTCGGACGTGTGCGTTTTTCAAACTCTGCTGTTAGTTTTCTTTCTAAAACAGCAGTCGTGAGCAGGGTTCCACGCCACAGCTAAGGGTCCAACTGAACGTCACACGCCAGAGAACGAAAACAGGAAGATTTGTTGGTTCAGCCACGACCGTCAGCAAGAAACTTTTGTGAAGCCAACTTTTCACCTTTCGGTTTGATCAACAGAGGAGACGAGAATGCCACACAATGGACACTTCCAGAAATAATTTGAAGAATACAATGGAGAAAAAGGAGGAATGGCAGAAGGGAGAAAAGAAGGGGGTGACGAAAAGGGGAAAAGGGGAGCCTGGAGGTACAATGGGGCAGAGAGAGAAGAGAGAGAGAGAGAGAGAGAGAGAGAGAGAGAGAGAGAGAGAGAGAGAGAGAATGGCCTATAGAAGAAAACCCGAAAAATATCTTCATTCCGTCAAGTGCAAAATCATTCTATGCAAACTAATCTTAATATGTCACTGGAAGAAGCAGTTAGTCAGGTGTACACGACCATCGCAAAAGGATAGAAAAACGGATCATATCTGTAATCCATTCTTGTCAAGAGTCAATCCTACACAATGTCAGGCTGCATGTTGAGAAGTTATAAGTACGCAACAGTCATGAATAGATGTGTGTGTGTGGCGGGGTAGGGGGGGGGAGAGGGGAGTATGCGCGCGTGCGCGCGTGCGTGCATAAGTGTCTGTGTCTGTGTGTTTACGCGTGTGCATGTGTGTGTGTGTGTGTGTGTGTGTGTGTGTGTGTGTGTGTGTGTGTGTGTGTGTGTGTGTGTGTGTGCTGCTTTCTGACAAACAACAGATGAAACTGCACCTCACGTCACTATCAGTTGGATTTGTCGTGATTCACCATTATATCTTGCATCACTGAATGAGAATACAAATGCACTACCCATGCAAACGATAAATATTGTTAATCAATCTCTCTCTCTCCTCTCTCTCTCTTTGTATATATGTGGGAAGAGAGGTGGGTGTGGATGTGTATGTGAATGTAGCAAATAACTTCTTCAACCTCTTTTTTAATTCCCTCCCCCTCCTCTCTCTTTTATACAGGCTGTACTTGTTTGTTCATGGAAAATTTAAAACAAATGTGCGTACGTACTCACACACGCACACGCGTGCACACCACACACACACACACACACACACACACACACACACACACACACACACACACACACACAACCCGCAGTCATTTATATTCCAGCTTCAACTAACTCTTTGCACTGGCTAAATCTCATTCACTTGCATATACATCTAGCACAATGATGCTTCACATTTTAAACAATGTAGGAAGGCCATTAATGATATTTTTCAATTAGTGTGGGAGGCAAATAACTTTTTAAACTCTTCATTGAATCTACCTCCCCCTTCTCTTTTCTATTTCTACAGGCTCTACTTATTTGTTTTGGTCATGGATAATTTAAAAATGTGTAAACACACAACAACACCACCACCAAAACACACACAAACACGCGCGCGCGCTCGCGCGCGCGCGCGCGCACACTATGGTTATTTTATCCAATTGGGTTAAACTCTTGTAATGGCAAATCCAGTCCTTGCTATCAATGTAGCACAATTCTCACTTTGGAACATTAATGACCATTATACTATTTTCATCGAAAGGCACTTTCGCAGCATAAATTAATCAAAGTCAGGGTTTTTCTGTACCTCCCTTTTGTAAGACTTCTAATTTTTTCATGGCTACATCAGCGAATGTTGTCGCTCCCAACCCCCACTATACGTGCCAAAAAATAGAAAATACTAGCCTCCAATCAGCAGTGTGCTTCGTAATATTGAATTAGACCATGATACGAAAAAAACAAAAGAAAAAAAACACCACCCACACACCACACACACAACACACACGCACACACACACCCACAACACACACGCACAACAGGGGCCCTCCTTGCCTTCAAAATACACACACACACCCCACACACACACACCCACACAAAACAAAAACCCTTGCCTCAACATCATTACAAAGAATGTGAAAATAAAAACTCTACAGGTTTTTCTTTTTCTTCATACAATTATTTTCCCATGGGGAAAAAAAACACGAACAGACAAATCAAACAGCCATGCAGCGGCATATTTCATAACCTCGCCTTTGGCAGGGAAATTTTTTAATTTTTTGTCACCAAATATTTCCTCTCACCCCAAAGGGTAAATTCTCGCCACTTCCACATCTCCTGACTGTCAAACCGAATTGGTTTGGAAATATTAAACTTGTGGGGTGATTAGGGATTTCCTTACAAGTTACATCTAACATTTTGGGCCCCGTTTTCTAATTCCTATTTCAATCTGTGCTGAAATGAAAATACGGCGTGTGAACGAGTGTCAAACTGAAAGCGAGCGAGATTTGAAACTTGAACGTGAGAACAGCGTCAAAAAAAAAAAAAAAAAAAAAAAAAAACCGCACCCTCCTATAAACTGCAGGTCTGCGCGATTATTGTTGTCTAGACACAAAGTTGACTGTGCAGGTTACATCGATGAAGATCTTGATGGAAAACACATGCAATATATAGATCCAGTCTCCCTATCACAGTGATTAGCCTACCAAAACTTGTGCAGTCGTCTGACCTAGTTAGATCTAGCTTTTACATACCTGCTCTCCAGTCTTGCCTCAGCCAGCTTTTCATGAGTGGTTGTCGTGGCAAAAACCCTTTCAAGCTCACACGCCAGTGCATGACGGAAAAGGAAAACGAACAATAAACTATGGAGTCGTTTCATTCAAAATGACACTCAAGAAAGAAAAACACAGAAAAATAAAAAGGAAAAGGGAAAAACTGCCAAGCAATCAAGAGCAGCAGACGACTCTCTCGGGGTTCCAAGTTTAAAATGAGCGCATGTCAGTGCGTGCGTGCATTACTAGCGCATATCCCCGGTTTACGTTACGCGAGCTGTGAAAGAATGAAAGGAAAAAATGTACTCAGTGGGAAATCGGGGCGTGGTTTTTTTGTTTGTTTTTTTGTCACAGCATTTTTAAATGTACTTTTAATCCGGGATGTTTAAACTAAAGTTGAGTACTTTGCAATGCTTGTGCAATTTTCCTGTAAAACAATACTATCGATTCATTTATTTAGTGGACCTCGGCTGAATCATTTTATTGACAGAAAGGATGAGAGATCCCTAATTCAGTCTTTTAAATGCTGTGTGGGAACAAAACAAAGAGCTTACAGCTTTTTTTAAAAATTTTTTTTAACTTAACGTTAAACTATAATAATAATTATGAATACTTATATAGCGCCTTTTCTCGGCTAGAGGCAAACTCTAAGCCGTTACAATCAACACTCGTTTACACAACGGGCTGCCTACCTGGGTATTTCCGACTGAAGAGCTGCCAGCTGGCGCTTCATTCAGTCGTTTCCCGTGTCAATCCATTCAGTATCGTTAAATTTATCGATCACTCATTTTCCTTACTTTCCTTCTTTTTTCCATTTCTCACGCAGGGTGCATGCTATGTGTAACGTGGTCATCCATACCAACGGCCAAACTGGCCTACTCTTCCGAAAGTTGGTGATGGGATTTTTTTGTGGAGCAAGATGTTATATGCGTTCACACACGGAACCTCGGTTTATAGTCTCATCAAAGGAACTGTAGGGAAAATGGAGTCAGAACCAATGTTAACTCCGAGGGAAAAATCCCCTGTACCGAACGCCCGGGGAGGTTCGAACCCGCAACCCAGGATCACCAAGATTACGAGTCAGGCGCTCTACCAACTGGGGCTTTTCCCGGCCCCCAAACTCCGATTTAACACCTCGTAACATTTTTCAAAGTTTGTTTCAGGTTGGGTTTCTTTCCCCGTCATTCCCCTTCTCTTGTTGTTTGTTTAGCATTCGTTGTGACTATTCCATGCTTCTGTCTTCCGTTCTCACAATTTGATTTTTGTTGTTCTAATATCTGTGCATTCTAGTTTAATTTTTTCCCCACAATCGTTTTCTCATTCAGGCAAGTGGTGAGAGTGTATGGAAAGCAGCTGGACTCTCTCTCCTCTCTCTTCTCTCTCTCTCTTCAGCATTCGGACCAAAGATTTCATCAACATGAATTACTACTATCCAGTATGTGTGTACACGTTGTGTGAGTCACACCGTGATTCTTGAGAATGCCCTAGCATGCTTTACATGCGAGCCTGCATATATTTACTTTGTTCGCTTAGAATAGTGTGGCTATCTGTGCTTGTCAGCTCTTCGATTTCTCTTTACGAATTGCATGCTCATTAGCATACAACTTTCCTCGTGGGTTCAATAGCGTTCTGACCCAGTTAAAGCCACACGTGTTGTGTAGGTGTCGCTTCGTCTTTGAGAAGACAGCCAGTAGGATAGACATTTGTCAGTCTGTCGGCTACTTTCGGGGCCTGTGACCATTGCCTCCACATGTTCTCAGATGGTGGTATGTGTTCAGAAATAAGCTGAAAAAAGACTATCAAATATCATTTTGTTTTGCAGCGATCAAACTTAAGCTCAGTTCTTCATTGTCCCCTCCTCCCCCCCCCCCCCCCCCCCCCCCCCCCCCCCCCCCCCCCCCCTCCTCTCTTTCTTTGTCTCTCTCTGTGGTGACCAGCCTTCTTTGAATAATTTTCCTCCTATAAGTCAATTAAGGCAACTATCGGACTAGCTCCAAATCGCACACAACAAGCCAAATTCGCCTGTTATTATCTAATGTTTGATGTTGATGTTTGCAGAAGTGATTTGTGGACCACAGTCTGCCAGCGTCAGGATACTGTGAAACAAGACCTCAAAATAACTTAACCATGGGAAATGTGTGTTGCACAGTGCGTATTTCGCAGAAATCCAGTTTCCCCCGATCTACTAAAAATAAATGATCAGGCTGGGAAAACTCTTCCAGCTGTATCTTACATCCTACTCAAACTGTATAGGCTTGTTTTCCATTGCTGTGCTGCTCTGGGAACTGACCTTTCTTCATACAAGTTTAACCAATTCATATGTTTGATTATTATAGAGTTTCGCTAACTTCCATTACGACAAAACTTCTAGGGATAAAAAAAAAGGATTACGAATTTTTCTTACCGATTTCATAACGTATGCAATCTCTCTCTCTCTCTCTCTCTCTCATCTCTCTCTCTCTCTCTCATTCTCTCTCTTCTCTCTCTCTCTCTCTCACAGAGTCAATGTTTGTTCAGTTTCAGTGAGTAATACCATGCACATCTCAAACAAACAAAAACAGCACCCACAAACAATGGACAGAGAATCACATGTCACAAGTGCCACCAAAAACAAAACAAAACAAAACAAAACAAACAAACTCATGATTAAAAGAGTCTTCGATGCATGTCCTAAACCATTCCTTTAAGGCACAGTTTGCTTCGTAAGAATAGTCATGTCAGAGGTAACTGATGGTGACTTGAAAGGTTTCCATCTTCTGTCCATGAGCAGTTACATGGACAATGATGGTGGTGTGGTAGCGGCCGTCAGGCGGGTCTTGACATGACATTGCATCCAGC
>CM031619.1:22422074-22430170 GCA_018398815.1 Conus ventricosus
GAGATAGGAAGACATACAGAGAGAGAGGAGAGGAAGAGAGAGAGAGAGAAGAGAGAGAGAGAGAGAGAGAGAGAGAGAGAGAGAGAGAGAAGAGAGAGAGAGAGAGAGAGCAGACAGAGACAGAAACAGACAGAGATAGGAAGACATACACACACACACAGAGAGAGAGAGAGAGAGAGAGAGAGAGAGAGAGAGGAGAGAGAGAGAGAGAGAGAGAGAGAGAGAGAGAGAGAGAGAGAGAGAGAGCTGGGGGAGGTGGAACGGAGAGAGACGGAAAGAAACAAAGGTATACCAAGCAAAAGAGACACAAAAAATGAAATGAAAAATGGGGAGAGACAGACAGACAGAGACAGAAAGACAGAAGAGGAGGAGGAAGGTGGGGGGAGGGGGAAAAGAGAGGAGAGAGAGAGAGAGAGAGGGGAGAGAGAGAGAGAGAGAGAGAGAGAGAGAGAGAGAGAGAGAAGAGAGAGAGAGAGAGAGAGAGAGAATGAATGAATGAATGAATAATTTTAATGAATTCAGGCCTTGGCCCATTTCATGAGTTGACATTTTTACATAAATTGGAGACGATTGAACATTGCATGCGTAAGAGAGGAGGTGGGAGGGGGCAGGAGGGGGGGGGGGGTAACGGGGATGGGAGGGGTAGGGCATAGGGTTGGGTGGTGGGGGGAGGAGATCACAATGTTCAAAGCACATATACTGAACCGGGACAAAACGTCCTCGAATACATTTCAAGCAAACTTACGGTTTGTCACGAATCTCAAAACATTTAAAGACATACCAAGCCAATTGCCTTATTTTGACTTCACTATGAGTTGACATCAAATGTGAAAACTGTCTCCATTCATTGCAAGGCGCTATATTCTTCATATGTACATGCCTGATACTATCATATTGTTTGCATCGGAACAAAAAATGTGTTTCGTTCTCAGTGCACCTGGACAAAAGGGGCAGTTATTATCAACAGTCACCCCAGGTTTAACATATCTGTTACAATGTACTTTCAAATTAGTTATGCCCATTCGGAATCTAATTAAAGCGTCTCTGAAACATTTCTGCTTTATACAACCTAAATAAACTTCCGGACACAGGTCAGATTTGAAGTCTCTGTAGAGAACATAACGGTCATGGTAGTCAAATTGTGCTCCAGTCTTGGCGGTTCATATCAAGGAGTCTCTGTTTGAAGACATTACAAAATCGATTCACATCACCCACTCCCTGAGCAAGCCATAAAAATCCAAAACCAGTTCTATTCAGTAAAAACCTCAATTCTGATACCCAGTTCCGTTTGCCGTTTAAGTCTAAATTCATGAGCATCCTGTATGCTTGCTTAGGTAAGGCTTATCATTCATATATAACAATCTGAACCAAAATTTTAAAGTTTTCATAAAACCATTGATAATGAAGGGTGTCTGCCGAGCTCACCATAAACCATTTGTTTGGTGTTCGTGGGCCACGTTAAGGTATCTTTTGCAGGCAAACAAATGAATTTTTTCAGTAGGATCGTCCTTTACCAAGATACTCCATATCTCAGCAGTGTGCAACAAAACAGTTGAATCATGGTATCAAATATTTTTAAAAAGGTTATTCTTGTCATTTGGTTGAGAGAGCTGTGAGCTTTTAGAACCTCAAAAAAGGGACATTTTACCTTTGACTGCAAGCTGCTTTACACTGTTGCACATATTCATTGACGGGGTAAATGTAGAGCCTAAATACACATAACTATTTACAACTTCAATGTTAGTACCATTGATGAACCATGCTTCATGCCTTCCTAGATACCCTCCCTTCCTGAAAACCATGATCTTGCTTTTGTCAATATTTACAGTTAGTCCGAGTTTGGTGCACATTTTACATACACAATCGAGCTGGCGCTGTAGGCCACTAGGCGAACATGACAATAATGCTAGGTCATCAGCAACAGCAAAATAAAAAGTTCAACAAGGTCTGGTAGTAACTGGATACCATGTTTGCCGAATCCGGTGACATGTTCTGCAAGCTCATTAATAATTACAGCAAAAAGAGTTGGACTAAGGACACAACCTTGGCGCAAGCCTTGGGGACATTCAAAAGCTTCGGTGAGTTCATTTTGAACTCTAACACGTGCAGTCACTTAAGATAAATTGCCTTGATTGCGTTCAAAAATTTGAATGATACACCTGCCCTGTGTAATGACCCAAGCAGAGTGTCACGCTTAATTGTATCAAACGCTTTTTGGAGATCGATAAAGGCGACATAAAGCTTACCACCAGGTCTAGACAAGTACTTCTGCGTTAAAGCATACAACGTAAATACGTGATCTGAGGTTGAATAACCTCGTCTAAAACCTGCCTGCGTTTCTCCAATTTTTTCATTCGCTTCCAGCCAGTTGTAAAGTCTTTTATTGAGGATTGAGGTGTAGCATTTACCAAGTAAGCTCAGAGCGATATTCCCCTATAATTGTCGGTGACACGGGGGTTGCCTTTTTTAAAAATGGGGACTATTACAGCACTTGACCACATTTCAGGGTACTGGCCTTTATCAAAAATATTGTTGAAGTATTCAGTCAAAAAGTGGACAACATGGGTTCCCGCTGTTTTCAGCATTTCAGCAAGAATTTCATCTTGGCCACTTGACTTTCCGTTTTTCAACGACTTTATAGCTCTTTGTACCTCATCACTCGTGATTTTATCGTCTAGCGGGTCAAGCTGTACATTGGCATTTGTAGGTGGCAGATTAAAGTTGCTCGTTTGATCAGCCAGATTAACTGGAATACATTCATAAAATGATTCTGCCATTCATATGTCGAGATGCTCTTTGGGGTGGTCTGCTTTCTTGACAGACCGGGGCACGCCTTTAACTCTTTCCAAAACATTTTAGGATTGTGCAAGGTATCTGAGAGGAGCTGGGCTTTATCCGCCTTGAATCGTTTACATTTATGTTCCAAAAGTGATTTGTATTCTTTACGTGCCTCAACATATGTGTGCCTGTCACCTGGGTCACGCGTGCGCATAAATGATCGAAGTTTCAATCTGGTTTCCTTACGAGTATGAGAGCAATCTTTGTCAAACCATGTCTCATTAGTAAGGGGCCCGCCCAGTTTAACTTTCTTTTTCATACAAACACTGGAACTAGTCAAACAATCTACAAATACCTGAAGCGCCAAGTTTATATCAACATTAATCAACCTAACAGCTGTATTAAATTTAGCTTGTGTATCAACGCTAAGAAAGTATTTAAGGAACGTATCTGTTTCTTCCGCATTCCACACATACTTATAAACCCACTGGGCCCTGGCACAGTGATCACTTCTCGTGGTAAATGGCAATGCTACTTTAAGAACCAGGACACAGGCAAGTGATCGGACTCTACACAGGCAGTTTCAACTGTCAATGAATCTAGAACATTCTCAATACATAAGTCATTTGACAACACCAAAATAGTCTATTGTACTTGATCCTGTTGTTGATACATAAGTGAAACTATCATCAAAGCGAAAGCGGGTAGCACCATTAAGAACTGAACATTGTATAGCGTCACACATGCTGAGCAACTGCAAACCAAAGTGATTGAATTCCAAATCTTGCGAAGTTCTTTCCAGGTAGTCATTTTCAACACCACTCGCTGTCCAGTTTGTGCCAAGTTCACGGCTGTTGTCCTCACCCGTTCGGGCATTAGAATCGCCACATAACAAAATATAAAAATCTGATTTTTTCTCTATCAGCACTGCTAAACAGTGTTCGATTAAATCAATACCAACGCCCATATATGACTGAGCGTATGCAGGTGAGTCCCGAGGAGGAATGTAAAAGAAAATGCACATAACTGGTTTTTCAGAAGCAAAATGGTTAGCTGACATTTCTAACACGACAAAGTTGTCAAGGTTCACACTGATGCGTTTAAAATAATTAGTGAAACAGTTACGCACCAGAACCATCACTCCTCCACTTTTCCTACCTTGTCTACTAAGTTTCTTAGCCGGTGCTGAAAATAATACAAAATCTTTCATAACATTCATTTCAAAACTATCACCTACAAAGGTTTCTGTTAAACATATTATGTCATAAGTGTTTAGGAAACTGATAAAGTCACGGTTGCCTACCTTATTTGCAATTCCCCAACATATAATTCAGTATCTTCAAAAGAGTAGGTGTACTACCATGTGCAGGCCTGTGTGTACTTGCGAGTGTATGTGTTGGTGCATGTTTGTTGTCAACACCGGGCTGGCCATGGCGTCAGGCATCAAGGTCGCAGATGCCCGTGGAGAATCGAAACGTAGTTGTTGCTGTCTGTATTTGCCACGTGTGACTGCACCCTGGGAGCGGACAGGATCTACCTCGTCACAGGAATCTGGTGGATGACCTCTAATGCCGTGAAGCCTCTCCGTTTCATCAAGGTGTCTGGTGCCACGGGGGTAGTCGTGCTGGACAACCTCTGCACCGGCTGGGTGCAAGGTATCAGTAACGGGGCCTCCGCCCGACTCCACATCCATGGTGATGTGGTCAGCACACTGTTGCAGATGACGACTACCACCACTGCCGCCCCCGAGAGGCACTCGTGCAGTAGCAGCAGCTGTGCTGGTTGTAGCTGGCTGAAGAGCAGGGAAGTCGCCGCTATTGGTCATATCGGCGGTAGAGAGAGAGAGAGAGAGAGAGAGAGAGAGAGAGAGAGAGAGAGACAGAGGACAGATAAGCAGTTGTCAGCGGTCAGCACATCTTGACACACACTACACCCCGAGTCCTTGTAAAGGAAACGAGCACCGACTAGCATTCTCCATTGCTGTCCCTCCCCCCCCATCCCCGCCACCTCTCTAACTCCCTCCGTCGTCCCCCCCCCCCCCCCCGCTCTTCTCTCTCTCTCTCTCTCTCTCTCTTTTTATTTAAAATAATTATTATTCTTATTACTATTGTTATTGTTAATATTATAATGTTGCTATATTCTTCATTGTTTCTGTCATTATTAATATGTCAGTCTGTTTATTTGGAATGTTGTAGAATAGCAAGGACAGACTGGAAGAATAGGCACTGCCTAAAATTTTCTATCCTTGAGTAATAAATTTTTTGAGTCTTGAGTCTTGAGTCTCTCTCTCTCTCTCTCTCTCCTCTCTTCGCCTTTTCTTTCACAGAGATAGACACCAAGCCACAACAAAGATCCAGTTATAAATGACAGAAGAAAGAGGTCGTCGGAGCATATCTGCCATCACAATTGATCAGGGGTGACGTCATTAATGAAGTAACACCCACCGCCCTGAAAGCAAAATTAATGAAGAAGCGCACAGCACACACATACATACACATACGCTCCTGAGGGCAAAATTTAGGCTGGCGTTTTTTGAAGGTGTGAGAGTTCCTCGTTACTTTATCCACAAAGACGCCTTTCTTGAAATTTTTCAGACGGGATGGAGAATAGGAAATTATTTATAGTCGGTGACTTGAAGAGCGGAACATTTAGGAAGGTAAAGTTTAAGAGAACGTCTGTCTGTGTAAGCGTTCCGGGATTCAAGGGGCTTTAATTTGCGAGAGTCGTAGAAAGTGAAGTGTTCTCAGTTTTAAAATTGTATCTATGCATGGAGAATATTTCCCAGTAATGTTTAGCTCAGTTTGCTACATATTTTTTTTGTATTAATCTTCCGAGATAAAGTGGGAAGTGACTAAACCAAGACAAACCACTACCAACATTGAGCCAAGGAGTTTAAGAGACCAGTGTCTTCCAAACCTGGACGTGAATTTTCAATCCTGGTAATCTACATGTAATGTTTTGAACTTTTGTCTTCTTCAAACCAACATGAACTTGGGGTTTAGGGGATGAAGGGTCAAATGATCAATTCGGGCCATTTAACGGACTCTGGTCAAGTCAGTTCCATCGCGCAGCCAACCTCGGGGGGCTCTACCATGGCTGTACACATGACATGTCTTTTGAAAGTCAATGCACAGAGAATTCTACTTTCAGCTCACCATGGCTGTACACATGTCTTTTGCAAGTCAGTGCACAGAGAATTCTACTTTCACTCTACCATGGCTGTACACATGTCCTTTTGCAAGTCAAGCCCAGAGAATTCTACTTCAGCTCTCCCAATGGCGGGTGCACATGTCCTTTGCAAGTCAATGCACAGAGAATTCTACTTTCAGCTCTACCATGGCTGTACACATGTCCTTTTGCAAGCCCAATGCCCAAAATTCTACTTTCAGCTCTACCATGGTTTGTGCACATGTCCTTTTGCAAGCCAATGCACAGAGAATTCTACTTTCAGCTCTACCATGGCTGTGCACATACTTTCAGCTCTACCATGGCTGTGCACATGTCCTTTTGCATGCCTTGCACAGAGAATTCTACTTTCAGCTCTACCATGGCTGTGCACATGTCATTTTGCAAGTCAGTGCACAGAGAATTCTACTTTCAACTCTACCATGCTTTACACATGTCATTTTGCAAGTCAGTGTACAAGAATTCTACTTCAGCTCTACCATGGCTGTGCACATGTCCTTTTGCAAGTCAGTGTACAGAGAATTCTACTTTCAGCTCAAACCATGGCTGTACACATGTCCTTTTTGCAAGTCAGTGCACAGAGAATTCTACTTTCAGCTCTACCATGCTGTACACATGTCGTTTTGCAAGCAGTGCACAGAGAATTCTACTTTCAGCTCTACCAGGCTGTGCACATGTCCTTTTGCAATCAATGCACAGAGAATTCTACTTTCAAAGGTATTGTCCAAAGTGATAGTATGGCAAAAGTTTGCACGGAAAAAAGATTCAAAGAAAAAATCCTTATCTTGAACTAAATTTAAGAACTGGACCCAAACGGACCCTTGAAGGACTCCGTATTTACGGGCAAGAAAAAGGATATTTCAGAAGCCATAGCAAACCATTTCCCATGCTATCTTACACTACACTACACTGCACTGCACTACACTACACTACACTACACTACACTACACTACACTTTCACTACACTACACTACACTACACTACACTAGACCACACCACACCACACCGTACCATACCATACCATAGCATAGCATAGCATAGCATACCATACCATACCATACACACCACACCACACCCCACCACACCACACCATACTATACTGCACTGCACTATCTTCGTTCTCGGTTAGGCCCCGGGTTCACCTCTAATATGATTTATGCGCGACAACTCTTGGCTACGTAAATAACAAGACGTGGTGGGGGAATGCGATAATAATAGAGGAATGACGTCACCCACCACAGAAATGGGATCACTGCCAAAGCAACAGAATGAAAAAGAGGCTGCTGTTCTGCGGTACTTTTCGTGGCGCGCACAATGGAGTTTCATGACGTCACGCGTGTCCCAGTTTCTTTCTTTAATTCATGAACGAAACGGTATGGAAGACAACTGAGTATGTCATGGAAACGTGGAGACCTGGTCAGCAAAGAACGAACTATCTGGCCTGTGGTGAAAATAGACAAATTGGAAGTGGTGGGGAGAGGAATACCCTCCGACGACGATGCTGACAACACACACACCCACACACACCCACACACGCACACACCAGCCGCTTTGTTCCGATGTCTTTTAGATGTCTATCTGACGGGCAGTAATTTACTGACGTGTTGTTGAGTTTCTTCCCTTGCATGAATATGAAAATCGAATTGGTTTTTCCGTTCGACCATGAAAGCGACAGCCAGTTAAAACATCACTTGTTACCAGCCGCTGTGACTAAGTGGTTGCGTCTCGAATTTCCGGCTGAAGGTCGTGGTTCTATTCCCCTCAGAGCAAATTCATTTGGAAGAAGGGGGGGGGGGGGGGGGGGGGGGGGGGGGGGGGGGGGGGGGGGGGGGGGGGGGGGGGGCGGGGGGGGGGGGGGGGGGGGGGGGTTCTGCCCTATCGAAAGCTGAATTTGCCATGGGCTCAACTGGGAAAGACTAATATTTCACAGTCAATTCTAATCTGCTTAGTGGATTTGCATCTGAGAGTGTTCTCGGATTTCCTGGTCAACACTAAAAGGGGCCTGTATCTCTCGGGCTGCTTGACTCCTGGTGAATTATGAGAGTAAGCGCAGAGTTTCAGCCCTGTTCATCCTAAATTTTTTTCCCCCCGTTTTCCAAAAAACCAGAATTTTGGGGATATCTGTAATGCAT
>CM031619.1:22431170-22453670 GCA_018398815.1 Conus ventricosus
CCAAACAAGGGTTTTCTTTTTGTCAGTCGCGGAAAATTTTCCGAAAACCGTCGCAATTAAATCGTCTTAAACTTCACACTTTGTTTTTGGCTCTTCTGCTTTTTTTGTCGTTTTTTCAGTAACGCCCCCAAGTTTGTTCATTTCCATCATTAAAAAGAATGTGAAAATAAAACTCTACAGGGTTTTTTTCTTTTTCTTATACAATTACTTTCCATGGGGAAAAAAAACGAACAGACAATCAAACACCATGCAGCGGCATATTTCATTACTCGCCTTGGCATGTAATTTTAATTTTTGCTCACCAAATATTCCTCTACACGCCAAGGTAAATTCTCGCCACTTCCACATATCCTGATGTCAAACCAAATTGTTGAAATATTTAACTGTGGGGTTATTAGGGATTTCCTTAAAGTTACATCTAAAAATTTTAGGCCGTTTCTAATTCCTATTTCAATCTGTCCCTGAAAATGAAATTACGGTCTGTGAACGATTTGTCAAACTGAAAGCGAGCGAGAGTGAAACTTGAACGTGAGACAGCTAAAAAAAAAAAAAAAAAAAAACACCCACCCTCCTATAATGCAGGTCGCCCGCGATTATTGTTGTCTGACACAATTGACTGGCGGGTTACTCGTTGAAGATCTTGATTGAACACATGCATAATAGATCCAGTCTACCTATAAAGGGTTGATTAGCCCTACCAAATTTTTGTGCATTCGCTGACCCGTTTAGATCTACTTTTACATACCTGCTCTCCACAGTTTGCCTCCGCCAGCTTTTCATGAGTGGTTTTTCCGTGGCAAACCCACCCTTTCAAGCTCCAACATCGCCAAGGCTGACGGATAAGGAAAACGAAAATCCTTTTTTTTTCACGTGACGTCATAATTGCTGTGCACCACGCCGCGGCCATTTTGTTTCCCTAAGTACTGCCTATCTGTGGTGTTTTCCCCCTAAAATGACTTCTTTGCCCTACACCCCCTGTTTCTTTTCCCCCCCCCCCCCCCCCCCTTCTTAAGTATACTTCTCAACTTTTTAACTTCCTCGGTGCACCCCTTTGTTCCTCTCTTTGCTTCTCTCTCTCCTCTCTCCCCTCCTCTCCCCTCCTCTCTCTCTCTCTTCTCTCTCTCTCTCTCTCTCTCTCGTACCCCCTCCACCCCACCTTTCCTCCCACCGCCCCTTTCCCCTTCCTCTCAGCCCACACCCTCCAACTTTCCTTTCCCCTAGTACCCCCCTTTCATTCCTCCATCCCATACCCCCGTTCCCCCCACCCATTTTCTCTCTCTCTCCCTTTCTCTTTCTCTCTCCTCTCCCTTCCTCTTGCTCCCTCTCTCCCTTTCTTTCTCACTGTCCCCTCTCTTTTTCCACTACTCCTCCCTCCATCCCCCTCTCTTTCCTATCTCACCCACTTTCTCTCTCTTTCTCTCTCTCCCCCCCTTTCCTCTCTTTCTCCTCTCTCTCCCCTCTCTCTCTCTCCTCTCTCTCTCCTCTCTCTCTCCTCTCTCTCTCTCTCTCTCTCTCTTTTCCTCTCTCTTTCACCCCCATGCGAACTATCTTACATATGTATATGAGTGTGCTTATCTGGATGCGCTTAAGCGCATACAGCTGTGCGAGTGTGTGGTTTTGTGTGTGTGGTGTGTGTGTGGGGTGGGGTGTGGTGTGTGTGTGTGTGTGTGTGTGCGCGCGCGCGTGTGGGGGCGATGAATGTGTTTGATGTTGGGTATAGTGAAAGATCCCCAAGGTTGATGCAGTGTATATGTGCGGGTATGTGTGTGTGCATGTGTGTGTGTGTGTGTGTGGTGTGTGTGTGTGTGTGTGTGTGTGTGTGTGTGTGTGTGGTGTGTGGCAATAATGTTTTTTGATGCTGGTATTGGGAAAAGTCGCCAGGGTTGATGCAGTGTGTTGTGTGTGTGTGTGTGTGCGTGCGGGGCGTGCGTGCGTGCTGCGTGGCGGTGTGTGTGTGTGTGTGTGTTTTGTGTGTGTGTGAGTTTTGTAGTGTGTGTGGTGTGTGTGGTGTGTTTGGGGGGGGGGTAGTGTGTGTGTGTGTGTGTGGGGTGTGTGTGTGTGTGTGTGTGTGTGTGGATGGGTGTGTGCGTGTGTGCGTGTGGTGTGAGCACACCGACATTTTTCCACTCCCTCTAAAAACGATATTTTCGTGCAAGTGATTTTAATTCTTTTTGAACGAATTCACTTCTGTTTTATGGACAGGGACTTGGATGTCTGTGTGTGTGTGCGTGTTCAGTTGGCCAATCTTTTAGCCTGAAGAAGGTTTGTAAAAAAACCGAAAATTTGCTTGTACAACGGCGTTACCGGTTTTACTTGTTTGGAGTCTTATATATACATTGACATTCTAATAATAAATGGTTGAAAATACACCAGTACTATTCCCAAAACCAAAAACACTACATGTAGCTATTTTTAAGTTGCTTTAATCAGGTATGCAAAATATTTTTCCATCTTATGTATTTTAATGTACTCAAAAATGTAACCTTGCTCTTTTTCATCATTTAGCAATATATACACACACAGTACAAAGGTACAAATGTATTTTTTATTGTTTAGTTTTCAAAAAATGGTTGGAAAAAAGCAGTTTGAGTACAAAAGTTTGAGAAAAAAGGGGGGGAATAAAATAAATGCATTGCACCAGTCAGGTATTGACATGCATATGCATGTAAAAAGTTTTAATTTACTTAAATGCATTGAAAGATAATGAAATCCTCATTTATCTTATTCGTGTGTCTGAACAATTTCACCCATGAAAATGAAAATTGGGATGCACAGATAAAAATATCTATAGATATACATGCAAAAAAATTAGCATGAACTGCATACATGTTACAACATTCATGTAAAATGTTCACATTTATATACTATATGCCAGGCAAAATGAGAGAGTTTCATAACTAGGGAAGCAAAATGGCGGACAAGTCGATCGCGCTAAGTATTGTGGGTAAATTTTTGTTCTATTAGTGACGTCAGTGAAAACGAAGGATAAACTATGGAGTCCGTTTCATTTAAAATGACACTCAAAGAAAAGAAAAACACAGAAAAATAAAAAGGAAAGGGAAAACGCAAAGCAAATCAAGAAACAGCAGACGACTCTCTCGAGGTTCCAAGTTTTAATGACTGTGCATGTCAGTGCGTGCGTGACATATACTAGCGCAATCCCCGGTTTACGTTACGCGAGCTGTGACAAGAATGAAATGAAAAAATGTACTCAGTTGGCAATCGGGCAGGTTTTTTTTTTTTTTTTATTTGTCGACTCAGCATTATTAATGTGCTTTAATCCGGGACTGTTAAAACTAAAGTTGAGTTAACTTGTAATGCGTTGTGCATTTCTTCTGTAAAACAATACTACGATTCATTTATTTAGTGGACCGCGCAGAATCATTATAATGAACAGAAGATGAGGGATGCCCGATATTCATCTTTTAAATGCCTGTTGGGAACAAAACAGAGAGCTTACACTTTTATTATTTTTAGTTTTTACTTAACTTAAACTACCGTGTTAACAACTCTCGTACCATTTTTCAAAGATGTTTTCAGGTGGGTTTTTTTCCTTTCCCCGTCATTCTCCATCTCTTGTGTTTTTAGCATTCGTTGTGACTATTCCATCATGCATCTGTCTTCCGTTCTCACAATAGATTATTTTTTCTAATATCTGTGCATTCTAGTTTAATTTCCCCCACATCGTTCACTCATTCAGCAAGCTGGTGAGAGTGTAAATGGAAAGCACTGGACTCTCTCTCTCCATCTCTCTCTCTCCCTCTCTCTTCTCATTCTCCTCTCTTCCCCTCTCTCTCTCTCTCTCTCTCTCTCTCTCTCTCCACTGACCTCTCTCGCTCTCACTCTCTCTCTCTCCTCTCACTCCTCTCTCTCTCTCACTCTCTCTCTCTCTCTCTCAACCTTCGACCAAAGATTTTCATCACCATGAATTACTACTATCCATATTGTGTACACGCGTGTTAGTACACAGCCGAATCTTGAGAATGCCCGCTAGGCATGCTTTACATGCGACCTGCATATATTTGTACTTTGTTCGCTTAGAATAGGGTGAGCTATCTTGCTCTGTCAGCCACTTCCGATCTCTTTACCGAATTACAATCTCATTAGCATACCACTTTCCTCGTGGGTTCATTAAGCGTTCTGACCCAGGTAAGCCACACGTGTTTGTTAGTGTCGCACTCGTACTTTGAGAAGACAGCCAGTAGGATAGACCAATTTTTGGTCAGTCTGACGTCTATAATCGGTGCCTGTGACCTTGCCCTCCACATTTCTCAGATGTTGAGTATGTGATTTTTCAGAAATAAGCTTGAAAAAAGACTATCAAATATCATTTGTTTTGCAGCGATCAAACTAAGCTCAGTCTCATTGTCCCCCCTCCTCTTCTCTGTCTCTTCTCTGTGTGACCAGCTTCTTTCAATAATTGTCCCAACTATAAGACAATTAAGCAACTATCGGACAGCTCCACATCGCACCAAACAAGATGAAACAAATTCGCCTGTATATTATCTAATGGTGTTGATGTAGAGTTGCAGGAAGTGATTTGTGGACACAAGTCGCCAGCGTCAGGATACTGGGAAAAAGACCGCAAAATTAACATAACCAGGAAATGTGAGTTTCACAGTGCGTATTTCGCAAAATCCGTTCCCGATCTACTAAAAAATAGATGATCAGCTAGGAACTCTTCCATGTATCTTACATTCTCCCCAACTCAAACTGTATAGGCGTTTTCCCCCATTCTGCTGCTGCACTGGAACTGCTTCTTACAAAACAATTAACAATTCATTTCACTTCATTGTTTTGATATTATAGAGTTTCGATAACTTTCCATACGAAACGAAACTTCTTAGGGAGAAGAAAAAAGGATTACGATTTTTCATGACCGATTTTCAGAACGTAAGCAATCTACTCTCCTCTCTCATCTCTCTCTCTCTTCCTCTCCTCCTCTCTCTCACTCTCCTCTCTCTCTCTCTCTCTCTCTCTCTCTCTCTCTCTCCTCTCTCTCCCACAGAGTCACTGTTTGTTCAGTACAGTGAGAATACCAAGCACATCTCAACACAGAACAAAAACAGCACCCACAAAACAATGGACAAGAATCACATGTCACAACGCAACACGCAAACAAAACCAACAAAACAAACTCATGATTAAAAGGAGTTCTTCGAAGCATGTCTAAAACCCTTCCTTTCGAGGCCGACAGTGCTTCGTAAAGAATGGTCACTGTCCAGAGGTACTGATGGTGACTTTGAAAGGTTTCCGTCTTCTGTCCATGAAGCATTAGATGACAAGATTGGCGGTGTGTAGCGGCGTCAGCGGGTCTTGACAATGACATTGCATCCACCTTTGAACAAAGCTGGCCAGTCCTCGCTCACCGCCAACAGTGTCCTGCACATGTGAAACAACGTTCAGCCCCAGCAACATGTGGCATACAAGTGAGCCAAAGTTTTCCTCAAGTCCACCAGCTAACAGAGGTGCATTAGCAGCTAATACTGTGTCTGGACAGTTGAGTCACAGGTTTGTGCGTCACGCAGATGATGTCACGGGCACTGTTCGGACGCAAGCACAAGGGGACACTTGTCTCCACTCAACAGAGTCAGTGGAACCCCGAGTTCAGTACCTGTAGTTTGTGAAATACAGGCCGCTTACAGTCCTGTCAACGTAAGTGAAATACAAGCCGCTGACAGTCCTTCCACAGTTTGTGCACATAACAAGGCCGCTTACAGTCTGTCAACAGTTGGAAATACAAGCCGCTACAGTCCTTCAACAAGTTTTGTGAAATACAAGTCAGCTTACAGTCCTGTCACAGTATGTGGACATACAAAAAGCTTGCCTTACAGTCCTGTCAACATTTGTGAATACAAGGCTGTTTACAGACCATGTCAACAGTTTGTGCAAAACAAAGCTGCTTACAGTCCTTCAACAATTGTGAAATACAAGGCTGTTTACAGTCCTGTCCAACATTTGTGAATACAAGGGTGCTTACAGTCCTGTCACCAGTTAGCGACATACACAGCTTCTTACAGTCCTGCAACAGTTTTTGAAATAACAAGGCTGTTTACGTCATGTCCAACAGTTTTGTGAAATACAAAGCTGCTTACAGCAGTCCTGTCAAACAGTTTTATTTTGAAATACAAGCTGCTTTCAGTCCTGTCAACCAGTTTGGAAATATCAAGGCTGTTTACAGTCATGTCAACAGGTTGTGATATAACACGGCTGGTTACAGCCATGTAACAGTTTGTGAAATACAAGCTGCTTACAGATCATTTCAACAGTGTGAAATACAAGGGCCGCATACAGTCCTGTCAACAGTTGTGAGAAATACAAGCTGCTACAGTCCATGTTAACAGTTTTTGTGAAATACAAGGCTGCTTACAGCCCTGACAAAACAGTTTGTGAAATTACAAGGCTGATACAGTCCTGTCAAAACAGATTGTGGATATACTAGGCTGCTTACAGTCATGTCAACAGTACTTGAATTCCACAACAACCTTTGCTTTGCATATGAGTTATCCATACTGATTCAGCGTTTCTGAGACCAACAAACCGAAACACACTTAAAATCAATGAATTGAATCAACAACGAAAATCATCGTGAGGACAAACCACCAACTGAAAAAACCCAATTACATGAATCACAACAAAAATCATCGTGAGAAATACAGTGTGGAAAAGGAAGTTATTCAGGCCACAGTGAATAGAGTCCTATTTCTGCACACAGACACACAGACACAGACACAGACACACTCACCACTCACACACACACACCCACACACACACACACACACACAAAGACGAGCCATCACACAAGAATGCACGCTCGTGAATGGAGTGAACACACACACACACACACACACACACACACACACACACACACACACACACATCACACACACACACACACACACACACACACACACACACACAACACACACACACACACACACCACCCACACGCACGCCTAATTGCAACGCGCTCGCGTACACACACACCCACACACACACACACTACACACACACACACTACTATGCAAGTATACATGTCAGAGAGAGAGAGAGAGAGAAGAGAGAGAGAGGAGAGAGATAAGAGAGAGAGAGGGAGGGACGGACGACGATAGGCCGCAACGCGACACAGGCAGACAGACAGAATTGCATTCCAGTGAGCCTTGTTAAACTCCAGTTTACTTGAGCATGGACCCCCCCTCCCCCTCGCCCCTCCCCCACCCCCACCCCCATAACACCCACCAACCACCCTACCCTCTTTCGCTTCCCCCTGCCCATCCACCTGTAAATACGACAAACCAGTAGAAAAAACAAATTAACGAACGACAAGGCAATAGACAGAGAAGAACAAAAAAAGCACGACGGACCTAATGAAGAAACACAAATGTTTCAAATGTCAAGCTCCGCTTTATTTCGCTTTTATAGCAGCCTGACCGCTTTTCCCCCCCAGATTTTTTATGGGTGGTTGTTTTAACCTCTTCTTTAAATACATACTGACACTCTCATACATGGTGTGGTGTTGTTATGACTCAGAAAGAATGATTAAACCTGTCCCCCCCCCACCCCTCTCTCTCACTTTCTTCACTCAGCATGGAAAGGGTGAGATAAGTGTCTCCATGTCTATGTCGTCGGTCTGTCTGTTCTGCTGTCTCTCTCTCTCTCTCTCTCTCTCTCTCTCCTCTCTCCCTCTCTCTCTCTCGGCTATGGGAAGGGTGAGATAGAGTGCTCTCTCTCCTCTCTCTCTCCCATCTCATCCTCTCAATCTCCCTCTCACTCGACTCTCTCTCCTCACTCGCTCCTCTCTCTCTCCCTCTCTCTCTCTCTCATCTTGCCATGGAAAGGGTGAGATAGGTTCTCTGTATCTGTCTCCTCGTCTCTACATGTCTCTTTCCTCCCCTCTCTCTCTCTTCTCTCTCTCTTCTCTCTCTCCTCTCTCTCTCTCTCTCTTCTCATGCTTATAATAATACTAATAATACTGGATTTATATAAGCGCCTTCCACGCACAAGGCGAGCTATTACAAAGTGAGCAGAAAAAAAGCAATGCTAAAATTAAAGACAATGACATTGAAAAAAAACGGCTCTAAATGAAAAACAAAGCTTCTCTCTCATTCTCTCTCCATCGCGCACACACACTCTCACTGCACAGACACACATACCAACAGCCTTCAACAAGCACAAACAACTAAGCAATCCACAAAATAACAAAAGTCAGTCGACTATCGTGCTTCGCTCCCTCCTCTCTTGTCTCCCTTTTAACATTGTAACAATTTGCATACAGTAAATGATTATATTCACACCGAGCAACGGTATATCTTATGTCAGTCCTCCTATCCAATTCCAGCAACCCTAACTCTGAGAAGCCGTTTTACCTTTTTCTAAGTGGTTTCACACTCAGGGTCAACAATACACATGTACCTTTTTCTTTCATGACGATTCATCTTCATATCCGCACATCTTTTTATACAACATCAAACACACTGAATCTTCATTGACAAATGAAAGTAAATCCATCGCTTGTTCACTGAACAGGTCATTGTCGATTTTACAAATAGTCATAAATTTCGTTTTTAATCCGTGTCTTCACTATTTTGACCGATTTCTCTATCCTTCCCCCTATGACCTTCGTTTTTACTTGCACTGACTTGGTTATCCTGTGGAAACACTACTATGACCTTCCTTTTCACTGACAATGACCTGGTATCCTGTGGAAACACTACTATGACCTTCCTTTTCACTGGCAATGACCTGTTAACCTGTGGAAACACTCATAAGACCTTCCTTTTCACTGACAATGACCTGATATCCTTGAAACACTACTATGACCTTCCTTTTCACTGACATGACCTGGTTATCCTGTGAAACACTCCTATGACCTTCCTTTCACTGACAAAGACTCTGGGTTATCCTTGAAACACTCACTATGACCTTCCTTTTCACTGGCAATGACTTTGTTTATCCCTGTGAATCAACTCCTATGACCTTTCCTTTTCACTGGCAATGACATTGTTATCCTTGAAACACTACTATGACCTTCCTTTTCACTGACAATGACCTGTTATCCTGTGGAAACACTACTATGACCTGCCTTTATCACTGCAGGACTATGGTTATCCAGTGGAAACACTACAATGACCTTCCTTTTCCACTGGCAATGACTTGTTATCCTTGGAAACACTCCTATTGACCTTCCTTTCCTGCTATGACCTGGTTTATCCTGTGGACACACTCCTATGACCTTCTTTCACTGGCAATGACCTGTTTATCCTGAGGAAACACTACTATACTTCTTCCATTTCACTGCAAATGACCCTGTTATCCTGGTGATACACTCCTATGAACTTCTTTATCACTGGCAATACCCTGGTTAACCATGGAAACACTCCTATGACCTTTCCTTTTCACTGAAATGACTTTGGTAACCTGTGGAATCTACTACTATGGACATTTCTATTCACTGGCAATGACTGGTATCCTGTGAGAACACTCCATGATCTTCCATTTTCAGGGGGGGGGGCTGACGAAAATGACCTGGTTTATCCTGAGAAACCACTACTATGAATGCCTTTCACTGCAATGACCTTGTTATCCTGTGGAAACACTACTATGACCTTCCTTTTCACGCTAATGACTGGTTATCCTGTGGAAACACACTATGACCTTCCTTTTCACTGCAATGACTTGGTTAACCTGTGGAAACACTACTAGACCATCCTTTATCACTGGCAATGACCTGGTTATCCTGTGGAAACACTACTGGAAATCGGCAACAGGTTGTGCAATCCCTACCAACATTGTGCAGTTCACGTGATTCATACACCAGTGATAATAACTCGTTGAAAAAAGGAAATCGTCGGTCGACACTGCAATCAGAATGTGATTCGGCCTATCTTTATAGGTATCCCTGGAGTCACCCTTTTATAAACCTTTAAATATACTTAAATCTTAGGCGTGGCGTATGTTCAGAAGTGATTTTCCATAATTATTCAGATATTCATATTAATCAAAAACTCGATCTTAAGAAACAACCTTTACTGAAGTGTAAAACTCCTCTTGGCATTGCGATCAATGGATACTGTTTGCACAAAACATCCTATATGTACTTGAATTCTGCATTTTATCACCGCACATACCACATAAACATCCTTGTCATACCTCCAACCAACAATTCTCAGCAAACCTTTCCCATCATCTTGATCAAAATGGAGTTTAAAAAGAGGCAAACCTTCTGGCGGAACATAATAACACATATATAATACTTCTTTCTCCCAAGCCGAATAATTCTTCATCAATGACAAATGAACAACAATTACCACACACACCACACACACACACACACACACACACACCACCACACACACACACCACACACAGACAAACCCTGTCAAAATTTCAAACAAAGAGAGCGAACTCATTCTTTAATCAACCCACATAACGCCTACTGATCGTCTTCCTTTTAGAGAACTTCACCGCTGATGTTATAATAAATTTCATATCCATTGAATATATTAAGATTATTCCCCCCCCCCCCCCCCCAAAAGGTCTCTACAAGCAAACTAAGTCAAACCTACAAATGAATGAAACAAAATCAAGATCTTCAGTTTGGGCAATAAACCGTTTCACATTCCATGAAAGACACAGAACAAGGTTGTCTTGCTTTTGAGACAGAGTAGAGAGACAAGAGATAGGAAGACAGACAGACAGAGATAGAGGAAGAAGAGAGAGAGAGAAGAGAGAGAGAGAGAGAGAGAGAGAGAGAGAAGAGAGAGAGAGAGAGTACAGACAGAGACAGAAACAGACAGAGATAGGAAGAACATACCAGAGAAGAGAAGAGAGAGAGAGAAGAGAGAGAGAGAGAGAGAGAGAGAGAGTGAGAGAGAGCCCGGGGAGGTGGAACGGAGAGAGACGGAAAAAACAAAGTATACCAAGCAAAAGAGACGACAAAAAATAAATGAAAAAATGGGAGAGAACAGACAGACAGAGCCAGAAAGACAGAAGAGGAGAAAGGACGGTGGGGGGAGGGGGAAGAAAGAAAGAGAGAGAGAGAGAGGAGAGAGAGAGAAGAGAAGAGAGAGAGAGAGAGAGAAGAGAGAGAGGGACAATAAGCAGTGGTCAGCGTCAGCACATCTTTACACACACTACACCCTGAGTCCTTGTAAGGAAACGAGCACCGACTACATTCTCCCATTGCTGTCCCTCCCCCCGTCCCCGCCACGCTCTAACTCCTCCTTCCGTCCCACCCCCCGCTCTTCACTCTCTCTCTCTCTATCTCTCTCTCTCTCATCTCTCTCTCTCTCACCTCTCTCTCTCTCTTTTTTTATAAATTTAAAATAATTATTAATTCTCTTACTATTGTTATTGTTATATTATAATGTTGCTATATTCTCATTGTGTTTCTGTCATTATTAATATGTGCATCTGTTTATTAATTGTTTAAATAGCAAGGACAGACCTGGCAAGAATAGCACTGCCTATAAATCACTATCCTTGAGTAATAAAGTTTTTGAGTCTTGAGCTTGAGCTCTCTCTCTCTCCCTCTCTCTCCCTCTCTCTCTCTCTCGTCTCTCTCTCTCTCATCTCTCTCTCTCTTTCCTACTCTTCGCCTTTTTCTATTTTCCACAGATATAGACACCCAAGCCTTCAACAAAGATCCATTATAAAATGACAGAAGAAAGAGGTCCGTCGGAGCATATCTGCCATCACAATTGATCATGGTACAGCTGGTTTGAACACGCACCGACCTGAAGCATAATAAATGATATAGCCACAGCACACACATACATACACATACGCTCCTGAGCGCATAATTAGGCTGCGTTGCGTTGAAGGTGTGAGATTCCTCGTTACTTTATCCACAAAGACGCCTTTCTTTTTTGAAATATTTATCAGACGGATGGGAAGAATAGGAATTATTTAAAGTTCGGTGACTGGAAAGCGAACATTTTAAGGAAGGGTAAAGTTTAAAGAACGTCCATGTCTGTGTAAGCTATCCAGATTCAAGCGCATTAATTTGCGAGTCGTAGCAAGGTGAAGTGTCTCGTCTTAAATGTAACATGCATGGAGAAATAGTTCCCAGTAATGTTTTGCTCAGCTTGCTACATATTTTTTTTGTATAATCTTCCGAATAAAGTAGGAAGAGACTAACAAGACAAACCACTAACCAACATGAGGCAAGGAGTTTTAAGAGACCATGTCTTCCAAACCAAGGACCTGAATTTTTCAATCCTGGTTAATAAACATGTAAAGTTTTTGAAGCTTTTGTCTTCTTTTCCAAACACCAACAAGACTTGGGGTTAAGTGGATGGGATGAAGGGCCACATGATCAAGTTCTCCATTTAACCGGACTCTGTCAAGTCATGTTGTCCATACGCTCAGCCAACCTCGAGGGGCCTTACCATGCGTACAACATACATGTCCTTTTGCAAGTCAATGCTCAAGAATTCTACTTTCACTCTAACCATGGCTGTACACATGTCCTTTTGCAAGGCAGTGTAACAGAGAATTCTACTTTTCAGCTCTACCATGGCTGTACACAGTCCTTTTGCAATCAATGGCCCAGAGAATTCTAACTTTCAGCTCTACCATGGGCTGTGCACATGACCTTTTGCAAGTCAAATGCACAGAGAATACTACTTTTTCAGCTGCTACAATGGCTGTACACATGTCCTTTTGCAAGTCAATGCCCAGAATTCTAACTTTCAGCTCTACCATGGCTGTGCACATGTCCTTGGCAAGCCAAATGCACATAAGAATTCTACTTCAGCTCTACCATGGCTGTGCACATACTTTCAGCACTACCATGCTGTGCAACATTCCCTATTGCAAGCCAATGCACAGAGAAAATTCTACTATCAAGCTCTAACCCTGGCTGTGCCCATGTCATTTTGCAAGTCAGTGAACAAGAATTCAACTTTCAACTCTACAATGGCTGTACTCATGTCTATTTTGCAAGTCATGTACATGAATTCAACTTCAGCTCTACCATGCATTGCACATGTCCGTTTGCAAGTCAGTGTACAGAGAATTCTACTTTCAGCCTAACCATGGCTGTGCCCATGTGTCCTTTTTCAAGTCAATGCACAGAGAATTCTACTTTCAAAGGTAATTGTCCAAAGTGATAGTATCAAGAGGTTGCACGAGAAAAAAGATTCAAAGAAATATCCTTATCTTGAACTAAATATAGAACTGCACCACCAATAACGGACCCCTTGGAAGGACTCCGTATACTTGCAAGAAAAAGGATATTTCAGAGCCATAGCACACCATCCTATGCTATCTTCCACTACACACACTGCACTGCAACTCCTCGACCTACACACACTACACTACACTACACTACTCTACACTACACTACACTACACGACACTAACCACACCACACACACCGAACCATACCATACCATAGCAAGCATAGCATACCATACCATACCATACACACCACACGCACACCACACACACCACACCATACTAGACTGCACTGCACTATCATCGTTCTCGTTAGACCTCTGGAGTTCACCGCTAATATAGATATGCGCGACAACTCTGGCTACGTAAATAACAAGAACGATGGTGTTGAATGCGATAATATAGAGGAATGCGCGTCACCCGCCACAGAAATGATCACTGCCAAAGCAACAAAAGAAAATGAAGCTGGCTTTTCTCTACTTACGTGGCGCGGCACAATGCGAGTTTCAATGATCGTCACGCGTGTCCCAGTTTTCTTACTTTAATTCATGAACGAAACGCATGGAAGACAAACTGAGTGTGTCATGGAAACAGGAGAGCCCTGGTCAGCAAGACTGAAACGATCAGGCCTGTGTGGAAAATAGACAGGAATTGGAAGTGGTGGGAGAGGAATACCTCCATGACAGATGCTGACAACACACACACCCACACACTACCCACACCGCACACTACCACCGCTTTGTCGATGTCTTTTAATTCTATCTACGGGCGTAATTTACTGACGGGTTTTTGAGTTGCTTCCCCTTGCATGAATATGAAAATCGAATTGGTTTTTCCGTCGACCATGAAAGCGACAGCCATTACAACATCTCATGCTACCGCCGCAGTGACTAAGTGGGGTTAGAGCGTCTCGAATTCCTGCTGAAAGTCCGTGGGTTCTATTCCCCTCATAGAGCAATTCATTTGGGGGCGTCGTGGGGGGGGGGGGGGGGGGGGGGGGGGGGGTTCCTGCCCTAATCGAAAGCTGAATTGCCATGGGCTCAACTGGAAAAGACTAATATTCACAGTCAATCTAATCTGCTTAGTGATTGCATCGAGATGTTATCAAAGATTTCCTGCAACACTACAGGTGCCGTAATCACTCGGGTCTGCTTGACACCTGGAAATTAATGAGAGTAAGCGCAGAGATACAGCCCTGTTCATGCCGTCTCAGACCAAATGGAAATCTGTATCACATCATCAACCCATTCTCATCGATCAACTTTAAAAAATCTCTTGTTTCATGTTTCCTTACATTTTGAAGGGCACTGTTTAATGATACTCGAACAAACACACACGCAAAGTGCCTAGGACGCTTGTTTAATAACAGTCAGAAAAGAGAATCGAACCCATCCCACAATCAGTCATCTTCAGCGTTACCAAACGACACATTATGCACACAAACCATACTCTACAAATCGTTTCTTCAGATTCTCATGCTCAATTAATCTGACACCTATTTTTTTGTGCTTAAAAAAAAATCTGTTGGCTGTAACATCTGAACAAAAAATTCGAAAATTCACGAGTCTGCTTGCAGTGGTGCATTGAATACTTTGTTATTGTGTGTTTATTTGTGTTTTGCTTTGTCTATTTTTTTCCGTACACAGAGGTCTGTTTCATTCTTGAATCATAACCTGATTTTCGAATCCCTTGCCCTTCTTAGTTTTTAGCTGACTATGTTATGAAATAGATCGCCTTTATAACCGTGGTCTAGAAAAAAAACCAAAACAACACAAAACAAACCATTCTTTCTGTGTACAAGGAATTCGTATACTAGTTTTGCACAAAATCATGCATTTACGCCACAATGAAGCCCTTTTGACCGACATTTTGCCCCCCCATTTACCCAATAAAGACATTTACAATAAACGACATGTATAAATGATGTTGAACTGTATCGGGCATGTTATCAGTGATGTTGCCGTAACGAGCATGTTATAAGTCTTTGACCAGAACGGCATGTTATAAGTGATGTTGACTGTAACGCGCCATGTTTATAAGTGAGTTGACTAAACCGGCTATGTAATTATTGATGTTGACTGTAACATATAACGGGCATGTTATAAGTGATGTTTTGACTGAAACGGGCATGTTATAAGTGATGTTGACCGTAACGAGCATGTTTATAAGTGATGTTGACTGTTAACATAATAACGACAACTTTAATAAGTGAATTGACTGACACTATAACGGCATGATATAAGGTGATTTGGCTGTAACGAGCATGTTATAAGGGATGTTGGCTTAACATATAACGAGCATAGTTATAGTGCTGTTGACAGTAACATATAACGAGCAATGTTATAAGTGATGTTGGCTGTAACGACATGTTATAAGTGATGTGACTGGAACATATTAACGAGCTTGTTATAAGTATGTGGTCTGTAACGACATGATTATAAGTTATGTTGGCTGTAACATATAACCGAGCATGTTATATTGATTGTGGCTGTAACGAGCATGTTAAAGGTGATGCTCACTGTAACGAGCAATTAAAGGTGATGCGACTGTAAAGAGCATAGTTAAATTGATGCGACTGAAACGGGATCATTTAAAGGTGAGCTCACTGTAACGAGCATGTATAATGATGCTGACTTAACAGCATGTGATAAAATAGATGTTGGCTGTAACAGCATGTTAAAGGTGTATGTTCACTTGTACGAGCATGTTAAAGTGATGCCACTGTAACGAGCGTGTTATAAGTGATGCTGGCTGAACGACATAAAAAAGTGATGCACACAGTAACGAGCATGTTACAGGTATGCTCACTATAACGAGCATGTTATAAGTGAGCTGACTGTAACGACAGTAAAAGTAGCTCACTGTAACGATCATGTTAAAGGTGGATTCCTCACTGTAACGAGCATTTATAAGAGATGCTGACCTGTAACGACATGATACAGGTGATGCTCACTGTAATTTCTCTGCCCTGTCTTGGTGGGCGCATACCTCTTGAATAGATCAAAGTATTCCATGATCCTTCTTGTTGAGGTCGTAGTGGAAAACAACAAACAATTCCCAGGACACACTGTTATGTCCGCGCTGTTTGAGAAGAAAAGAAGAATAAGAAGAAGAAGAAGAAAAAGAATGAAGAAGAAGCAAGAAGAAACAACAACAACAACAACAATACAAGAACAAAACAAGAACAAAACCAACAACGAAAAGAAGAAAAAAGAAAAGAAGAAGAAGAACAAAACATCAACAACATCAACAAGTGATGAACCAAGAACAACAAGGAAAAAAAAAGAAAAACAAAAAAGTTTTTTTTAAAACAAACGAAATAATGACGATAATGCTCCACCGTTGTGTTTATATTGAAATGTGAACACGTAAAAAAATCAGTGCAAGACAAAAAGCGTACCTGGAACGCAAAATACATATTGAAAGAATGAAAGGGCATGCAAATATGACAGAAAATGCAGGTTTAACCGAATGGCCTGACACAACAGAGGCAGAAAGAAGTATCACCCCAAATGATATATAAGTTTGTCCGCCTGAAAGTGTTCAATGTGACGTGATATTTTTAAAGTAAGAAACCAAGAGGTAAAAGGGACAGAATGAAGACTCATAAATCATACACCATCCCTCCACCACTGACAGGACCGACAAGAGAAAGGGGGAGTGAACAACTGTAAAAACTTCTTAGCTTGTTTTACCCGCTAACACACACACACACACTCACACACCACAACACACACACACACACACACACACACACCACACACGCACGCACGCACGCACGCACGCACGCACGCACGCACGCACGCACGCACGCACCACGCGACGCACGCACGCACCACGCACACCCACACACACACACACACACACACACACACACGCACACGACTACGAGCATCAAAGGAAAACATAAACAATGGAACACGAAGAAAAAATGTATTAACTACAGAAACTACTAATAATGTTGGCTAAAATATCCAGCACAACAATTCCACACTTCAAAACAAGGAAAAAATGCTTACTAACACAAAACAAATCTATGTTATTAGCACACGGAAAACCACACATAACATGAATTACGAAACAACACCCATGAATGGCGACTTCGGCATACAACCAACGTACAGAGTAACTGAAAAAACAATAAGACATTGACGATGTAAAACAACACAATGATAACAACCTACAGTAAAACAACTCCAATGATAACAACTTACAGAAAACAACACAAAGATATAGAACTAGCAGAAAACAACACAAAGATAACAACCTACAGAAAACACACCATGAAATAGACTATCAAAAAACAACACAATGATAACTACCTACAGAAAACAACACAATATATGACTAACAGAAACACACAATATAACCACCTACAGAAAACAACACAATTGATGAACCACCTATAAGAAAACAAACACAATGAAAACAACCTACAGAAAACAACAGACAAAATATAACAACCTACAGAAAACAACACAAAGATACGACCTACTGAAAACTATGGTGACATTGTCTTGCACAGACGGTGTTGCAGACTTGCATGAAAAAAACACACACACACACACACACACACCCACACACACACACACACACACACACAACCTCACACACACACACACACACACACAGATTCGCATTTTTGAACTTCTACTAAGACAATGCAATAGAGTGCAATACTTTGGCCGAGAAAGTACCATTTTCTAATTTTCATTTGATAGCAAGAGAAACTGGTTTTTGGTTTACACGATGAAATGGGAAATATCTAAATGTTAAGTAAGTACATCAAAACATTTATCGTAGACGACAGATAAGTTCCCTTGAACTGTAGATGAAATTGGATTGTTTTAAAACAAAGTATGTCCAAAAATATACATTGTATATGTGGGTCCTAGCATATCAACTGATCACATTCTTTTGTGTCACTTAATGAAAAAATTCATTCCACATACGTCTGTAACACCAAGTCACAAAGTTTTCACCGTCACTTGACAGCAATGAAACGTATCTTTTCTTTTTTGCACTAGCTAAAAGTCCAATTGCAAATATTAATAATATTAAAACAGACATGGTCGATAGGACAGAAAGTTACATGTCTCGAGTTTTTGTGTGTTGGTTTTTGTTTTGATTTTTTTGTTTTTTTTGTTTTTCAGTCTTTGATTAAGTGGATTTCCTATCTTGTTGTGGAATTGCTGTAGATAAGTTAGTTATTGTACCTCATAGTGTTTAACGGTTTTTTTCCGATCCCTCCCCCCCCCCCATTTTTTTCCCCGTCTAATATCACGTAATGTGGAAAGACGTAAAACAGAACAACAACAACAACAACAACACACACACACACACAATCACACACACACACACACACACACACATCACACACACCCACACACAACGATTATGATTAATTAGTGGGCAAGATGAAAAAAAGCTGTAAAGTTTATTCTTTAACCCTCATAAAGATGGTTAGCCTTGACTATGACTTGACTCCCATACACACACACACACACTCACACACCCACACACAAACACACAGACACACACAAACACCACACACATCACACACACACGATCAAGAGACAGCATGTGTGTTCAACTCCATCCCCTCGTGCACGAAGACAGACTGTAGCGTCTACCATCCCCTCCCTATACCCTGCACATTCCTGAGTTTTGCTGCATATACCACATGTTTCAAGACATAGAGCCACTGAACCAAAATAACCCTGTACATTTTTCTGTTGGAACAGTCTAGCATAAGCAGACAGACGGGCAACAAACAAATCTTGCTACAAGCATACTCTGCATCGCCTGCCGCATATACCAAGTCATGGCCTGCACTCACATCGGTTCAGAGACACGTGACTTCCCCCTACACACATTATGGTCGCATTTGCGTACAACCCCAGGAAAGAACAACGCACACAAGGCAAGCTTAAAAGAAAAAAAATAAACAAGAAGAAAAGAAAAACAGCAAGAAAAAAGAAAAGAAAAAGAAAGAACAGAAAGAAGTGGAAACACTAAATTCCACTGCAGGCCTCTGTTCCCAGAGTCACACATGTCGACATTGCCTCCTGCCACCAACAACTTGAGTAATAAAGTTTTTGAGTCTTGAGTCTTGATTTCTTCTCTTCTCTCTCATCTCTCTCTCTTCGCCTTTTCTTTCACAGAGATAGACACCAAGCCATCAACAAAGATCCAGTTATAAATGACAGAAGAAAGAGGTCGTCGGAGCATATCTGCCATCACAATTGATCATGGGTGACGTCATTAATGAAGTAACACGCACCGTCCTGAAAGCATAATTAATGAAGAAGCGCACAGCACACACATACATACACATACGCTCCTG
Organism: Conus ventricosus; assembly: GCA_018398815.1. Taxonomy (NCBI): domain Eukaryota; kingdom Metazoa; phylum Mollusca; class Gastropoda; order Neogastropoda; family Conidae; genus Conus; species Conus ventricosus. The sequence goes on from CM031619.1 coordinate 22,450,695, forward strand.
AGGGCATAATTAGGCTGCGTTTGTTGAAGGTGTGAGATTCCTCGTTACTTTATCCACAAAGACGCCTTTCTTGAAATATTTCAGACGGGATGGGAAGAATAGGAAATTATTTATAGTCGGTGACTTGAAGAGCGGAACATTTAGGAAGGGTAAAGTTTAAGAGAACGTCTGTCTGTGTAAGCGTTCCAGGATTCAAGCGGCTTTAATTTGCGGGAGTCGTAGCAAGGTGAAGTGTTCTCAGTCTTAAATTGTATCTATGCATGGAGAAATATTTCCCAGTAATGTTTAGCTCAGCTTGCTACATATTTTTTTTGTATAATCTTCCGAGATAAAGTAGGAAGTGACTAAACCAAGACAAACCACTACCAACATTGAGGCCAAGGAGTTTAAGAGACCAGTGTCTTCCAAACCTTGGACGTGAATTTTCAATCCTGGTAATCTACATGTAATGTTTTGAAGCTTTTGTCTTCTTCAAACCAACATGAACTTGGGGTTTAGGGGATGAAGGGTCACATGATCAAGTTCTGGCCATTTAACGGACTCTGGTCAAGTCATGTTGTCCATCGCGCAGCCAACCTCGAGGGGCTCTACCATGGCTGTACACATGACATGTCCTTTTGCAAGTCAATGCACAGAGAATTCTACTTTCAGCTCTACCATGGCTGTACACATGTCTTTTTGCAAGTCAGTGCACAGAGAATTCTACTTTCAGCTCTACCATGGCTGTACACATGTCCTTTTGCAAGTCAATGCCCAGAGAATTCTACTTTCAGCTCTACCATGGCTGTGCACATGTCCTTTTGCAAGTCAATGCACAGAGAATTCTACTTTCAGCTCTACCATGGCTGTACACATGTCCTTTTGCAAGTCAATGCCCAGAGAATTCTACTTTCAGCTCTACCATGGCTGTGCACATGTCCTTTTGCAAGCCAATGCACAGAGAATTCTACTTTCAGCTCTACCATGGCTGTGCACATACTTTCAGCTCTACCATGGCTGTGCACATGTCCTTTTGCATGCCAATGCACAGAGAATTCTACTTTCAGCTCTACCATGGCTGTGCACATGTCATTTTGCAAGTCAGTGCACAGAGAATTCTACTTTCAACTCTACCATGGCTTTACACATGTCATTTTGCAAGTCAGTGTACAGAGAATTCTACTTCAGCTCTACCATGGCTGTGCACATGTCCTTTTGCAAGTCAGTGTACAGAGAATTCTACTTTCAGCTCTACCATGGCTGTACACATGTCCTTTTGCAAGTCAGTGCACAGAGAATTCTACTTTCAGCTCTACCATGGCTGTACACATGTCGTTTTGCAAGTCAGTGCACAGAGAATTCTACTTTCAGCTCTACCATGGCTGTGCACATGTCCTTTTGCAAGTCAATGCACAGAGAATTCTACTTTCAAAGGTATTGTCCAAAGTGATAGTATGGCAAGAAGTTTGCACGAGGAAAAAAGATTCAAAGAAATATCCTTATCTTGAACTAAATATAGAACTGGACCCAATACGGACCCTTGAAGGACTCCGTATTTACTGGCAAGAAAAAGGATATTTCAGAAGCCATAGCAAACCATCCTATGCTATCTTACACTACACTACACTGCACTGCACTACACTACACTACACTACACTACACTACACTACACTACACTACACTACACTACACTACACTACACTAGACCACACCACACCACACCGTACCATACCATACCATAGCATAGCATAGCATAGCATACCATACCATACCATACACACCACACCACACCACACCACACCACACCATACTATACTGCACTGCACTATCTTCGTTCTCGGTTAGACCTCTGGGGTTCACCTCTAATATGATTTATGCGCGACAACTCTTGGCTACGTAAATAACAAGACGATGGTGGGAATGCGATAATAATAGAGGAATGACGTCACCACCACAGAAATGGGATCACTGCCAAAGCAACAGAATGAAAATGAGGCTGCTGTTCTGCGGTACTTACGTGGCGCGCACAATGCGAGTTTCATGACGTCACGCGTGTCCCAGTTTCTTTCTTTAATTCATGAACGAAACGGTATGGGAAGACAACTGAGTATGTCATGGAAACGTGGAGAGCCTGGTCAGCAAAGAACTGAACTATCTGGCCTGTGGTGAAAATAGACAGGAATTGGAAGTGGTGGGGAGAGGAATACCCTCCGACGACAGATGCTGACAACACACACACCCACACACACCCACACACGCACACACCAGCCGCTTTGTTCCGATGTCTTTTAGATGTCTATCTGACGGGGCAGTAATTTACTGACGTGTTGTTGAGTTGCTTCCCTTGCATGAATATGAAAATCGAATTGGTTTTTCCGTTCGACCAGTGAAAGCGACAGCCAGTTAAAACATCACTTGTTACCAGCCGCTGTGACTAAGTGGTTAGCGTCTCGAATTCCTGGCTGAAAGGTCGTGGGTTCTATTCCCCTCAGAGCAATTCATTTGGGAAGAAGGGGGGGGGGGGGCGGGGGGGGGGGGGGGGGGGGGGGGGGGGGGGGGCGGGGGGGGGGGGGGGGGCGGGGGTTCTGCCCTATCGAAAGCTGAATTTGCCATGGGCTCAACTGGAAAGACTAATATTTCACAGTCAATTCTAATCTGCTTAGTGGATTTGCATCTGAGAGTGTTCTCGGATTTCCTGGTCAACACTACAGGTGCCTGTATCTCTCGGGTCTGCTTGACTCCTGGGTGAATTATGAGAGTAAGCGCAGAGTACAGCCCTGTCATGCAGTCTCAGACCAGAATGGAAATCTGTATCACATCATTATCCTCATGCTCATCGATCAACTTTTAAAAAATCACTTGTTTCATGTTCCTTACATTTTTAAGGGCACTGTTTATGATACTCGAACAAACACACAACAGCTAAGTGCATAGGGACGCTTGTTTAATACACAGCGCAGAACAGAGAAGTGAACCATCCACAATCATGTCATCTTC
>CM031619.1:22458670-22471170 GCA_018398815.1 Conus ventricosus
GTTAGTTATTGTACCTCATAGTGTTAACGGTTTTTTCCCCGATCCCCCCCCCCCCCCCCCTTTTTTTTTTTCCCCGTCTAATATCACGTAATGTGGAAAGACGTAAAACAGAACAACAACAACAACAACAACAACACACACACACACACACACACACACACACACACACACACACACGATTATGATTATTTTAGTGGGGGCAAGATGAAAAAAAGCTGTAAAGTTTATTCTTTAACCCTCAATAAAGATGGTTTTGACTTGACTTGACTTGACTCCATACACACACACACACACACACACACACACACACACACACACACACACACACACACCACACACGATCAAGAGACAGCAGTGTGGTGTTCTAACACCTTCCCCTCGTTCACGAAGACAGACTGTAGCGTCTACCATCCCCTACCTATACCCTGAACATTCCGTGAGTTTTGCTGCTTAAGAGGCCACATGTTCAAGACATATAGCCACTGAACCAAGAAATAACCCTGTACATTTTTTCTGTTGGAACAGTCTAGCAGATAGGCAGACAGACGGGCAGACAGACAAATCTGGCTACAAGCAGTACTCTGCATCGCCTGCGCGCATGATACCAAAGTCATGTCTGCACTCACCGGTTCAGAGACACGTGACTCCCCCTACACACTTTGTGGTCCTTTGGCGTACACCACAGAGAAAGAAAAACGCACCAAGGCAGAGCTTAAAAAGAAAAAAAATAAACAAGAAGGAAAAGAAAAAAATGAAAGAAAAAAGAAAAGAAAAAGAAAGAGAACAGAAAGAAGTGGAAACACTAAATTCCACTGGCTGGCCTTCTGTTCCCAGAGTCAGCACATGTCGACATGCCTGCCGCCACCATCAACTCGCAGGGAACGACCCACATGATGGTTGGCAGGCCTGCTGTAGAAACGGGTTCACCACGTTCTTCAGAACATCAGCAGAATCCCTCTGTGGGCGCAGAGCACAGCGTGGACATCGAATCCTCTCCAACACGCGCGCATGCATCACTGGACCGGCATGACACTGGCAGAGACTGTGGACACAGACCGTGGACACAGACCATGGACACAGACCGTGGACACAGACCATGGACACAGACCGTGGACACAGACCGTGGACACAGACTATGGACACAGACTGTGGACACAGACCGTGGACACAGACCGTGGACACAGACCGTGGACACAGACCGTGGACACAGACAGTGGACACAGACCGTGGACACAGACTGTGGACACAGACCATGGACACTGACAGTGGACACAGACCATGGACACTGACAGTGGACACAGACCATGGACACAGACCGTGGACACAGACCGTGGACACAGACCGTGGACACAGACCATGGACACAGATCGTGGACACAGACCGTGGACACAGACCGTGGACACAGACCATGGACACAGACCATGGACACAGACCACACCGAGGAACCTCTTCCTTCAAGACTTTTTCCGCTTTCCGCTCGAAGCCAACGGCAGCGTGTAACAAACTGTTCAGTGCTCTCTCTCTCCCTTCCTCTTTCAATGGGTGTGACAGGGTGTTTAAAAAAAAAAGAAAGCAAAGAAGAAAGAAAGAAAAGAGGGTACAAACAACATATACTGTGCCTACCTCAAACACGGAAGGAAGGCCTGGAAAGAGTTCGGAGTCAACACACGGAACTCAGACGACATGCTGGGAGTCAGCTATCCGCTTTTAGAACAAATCTAGTAACCACCACCGCCACGACCACCGCCACCACCACCACTACCACCCCTTCCCCGCCTCATCTCCACCTCTTGCCCTGTTCCCCGTTCCTCTGTGGCCTTCCTCTCCCCCTCCTGTCCTCCCTCCCCCCTTCCCTCCCCTCCCCAGCTCTCCCCCCCCCCACCTCTCCCTATCTCTCTCTCTGGTCCTTCCTCTATCACTGCCAATGAGGCCGCCTCGTCCATCTGTGTTGTCTGTGTTTTTCTGGAGTAGCTTCCCTTTGCGGCGCGGTGTCATTGCCGACAGCTTGTCATAGGTGGCAGGCGCAAGTCCCCCCTCCCCCCCCCCCCCCCCTTTCCCATCCTCCCTCCACTTCCTTCCTCCTGATCTCCAACACCGGTTTCCCCTTCCGCTAAAGTGTGTGTGTGTGTGTGTGTGTGTGTGTGTGTGTGTGTGTGTGTGTGTGTGTGTGTGTGTGTGTGCGTGTGTGTGTGTACGTGCGTGCGCGCGCGCGCGTGAGTGAGTGTGTGTGTGTGTGTGTGTGTGTGTGTGTGTGTGTGTGTGTGTGTGTGTGTGTGTGTGTGTGTGTGTGTGCGTGCGTGCGTGCGTGCGTGCGTGTGTGAGCGTGCGTGCGTGCGTGTGTGAGCGTGCGTGCGTGCTTGCGTGTGTGTGTGTGTGTGTGTATGTGTGTGTGCACACGTGAGTTTGTGTGTGTGTGTGTGTGTGTGTGTGTGTGTGTGTGTGTGTGTGTGTGTGTGTGTGTGTGTGAGTGCGAGAGAGAGAGAGAGAGAGAGAGAGGAGAGAGAGGAGTGTGTGTGTGTGTGTGTGTGTGTGTGTGTGTGTGTGTGCGTGTGTGTGTGTGTGTGAGTATGTTTGCGTGTATGTGTGTGTGTATGGTGCGTGCGCGCGGAGTGTGGTGTGTGTGTGTGTGTGTGTTGTGTGTGCGTGCGTGCGTGCGTGCGTGCGGCGCGCATGTGTGTGTGTGTGTGTGTGTGTGTGTGTGTGTGTGTGTGTTTTGTGTGTGTGTGTGTGGTGCGTGCGTGCGTGCGTGTGTGTGGTGTGTATGTGTGTGCGCGGGTGAGTTTGTATGTGTGTGTGTGTGTGTGTGTGTGTGTGTGTGTGTGTGTGTGTGTGTGCCGCGTGTCCAGGTGAGTGTGTGTGTGAGTGTGCGTGCGTGTGCGTGTGTCTATGTGTGCATGTGAGTATGCGTGTGTGTGTGTGTGTGTGTGTGTGTGTGTGTGTGTGTGTGTGTGTGTGTGTGTGTGTGTGTGTGCACGCGTCTATGTCTGTTTGTCTATCTGTCTGGCTATCAGTCAGTCAGTCTGTCTGTCTGTCAGTCTGTCTATCAGTCTGTCTGTGTCTGTCTGTCTGTCTCCCCCTCTCTCTCTATCTGTCTCTCTCTCCCAGCTAGACTCCATCCCCTAAGGCCAAGCCCACACCTGGATGGTTCAGAGCTGTGTTCGGGTTCCGCATTCCTCATGCCAGTTGTGTAATTTGCGGCCCCCCTTTTTACAGTGGCAGCCCTTACCCTCCCCCACCACCCTACTCCCACTCCCTCCCTCCTCACCTCCTCTTCCTCGTCCTCCTCCCTCCCTCTTCCGCCCACACTCTTTCTCCTCCTTCTTTTCCCCTCTTCAACGTGACACCAATGTCCCTCTTCCTCCTCCCTAGAGTTTTTGTGGGAGTTCCTCTGGCGTTAATGACCAGGAAAAGAATATTTCCCTTAGGGACCACGTTTCTTTGGTCAAGATGAAGAGAGATCATCAGCGAGATATTGATTTTCTGCCCAAACTACTAATCTACACATTAGTCCGTGTGGCAAATTATGAAAGATGAACAGCTGACGCCGGTTATGATGAAATGGAATAGACTGATCAAAATTGATTCGACTTAACCGGCTTTCGTTACAAGCGGAGCTTTGGGTGTCACGAAATCACCTCCCCTGATTTTGATTTAACGGGAATTATCGGATGCATTGTATTAACTGATCCCTTAAGATTCAAATCAGCTTATTTTGCTATTATCATCAGAGAGAGAGAGAGGAGAGAGAGAGAGGAGAGAGAGAGAGAGAGAGAGAGAGAGAGAGATTCAGATTCAGATGATATATTCAGTAAGGCCAAAGCCCCATATGAACGAGGGGCAGTTACAATGTTTAGCATTTTTCATTATGCAAATTAAAGCAGAATTCATTGTCCATTGCACGCATGTTTTACACCACAAATCACGAGAGAAGAGTTTGCCTTAACTGAAAGGCTTTATGCAGATACAATGGTAATTCACGTACTACTCTCTCATCTTTCGATGCCATAAGTAGACAAAATCGAAAAAAACATGGGTTCATATTTAATTTCGCTGGAATATATTTCACACGAAGATCGTTTAGAACAGAACATGTTAGAACAAAGAGAAGCTCGCTTTCATTAAACTCCGTACACAACGGACATAACAACTCATTACCATACATAGTTTAAAAGCGATATAAATGTGCATTAATTTCAGATATACCAAATCTAAATTCAGTGACAAGAAACCGAAACCGCAAATATTTATCCAGATCAAATGAAATATGTCTTTACCAAATGACCAGAGGTACAACTTCTATACATTTTAAACCTTTCACTTGATTTTTTTTATGACTTTCACAGGCCTGTCATCTACAATCAATTAATCTTTGTCGTGGACTTTGCACAAATGAAATTTTCTTGACCAACGCCTCGGCCTTCTCACACATCACCTAACCAAACCAAACTCATGAAGAAATACTCGAATCTTTGATACCCAGTTGTTTTTCCCTTTTGAGTCCAAGTCGGATAACATGGTGTAAGATTTCCTTGTTAGTCAATCAATACTCATGTTTTAATAATTCAAACCAGTGACGAATGCACGTATTGCCGCGTTTATGTACATGGGTACCTGTTTGTTTTCTCCACACACTATATCATTTGGAGTTTTCATATCCACTCCCAAAAACGTTTTAATGCCAAATAAATGGACTGACTCGCAATGCATTCTTACTTTTCTGTCCAGTCCCCACAACTCTGAGCCATATGGTGCAATTGGTTGTACGTAATATAGAACATCTTGACAAAAAGTTCTAGGATATTGTTATTCAAAAGGTATAGCTTTTTCAAAATAATAACAAACGATTCTTTGCTCTTCCAGAAAGAGCTCTGCAAGCGGCTTACAAAGCTTAAACGAGTTGAGAAAAAGATTCCAAGATACTTGTAAACATTAACCACGGCATGGCAGTATCGTTGTGTACCCATCTTTCCCTGGCTGACAAGTGTCCCCCTTTCCTAAAAACTATTACATTACTTTTATCCATGTTCACCTACAACGCAGCTGGTGGCTGGAGCCTTCAAACTATACACAAAGAAAAACGTTAAGCACCCCCCAATGTTTTTTAGTTTGGAGAAACTGAAATTCGTTTTTGTACTAAACTGTTTAATGTAGAACATTTTTTTCTTTTGTTTTTATTAAATAAAGATATTGACAACATGAAAACACAACAAATGATATACAAAATCATAAACAGAATGTGGTATTGCTAAAGAAAGATCAATGACATTTTCACATGAAAAAATACCCATGAAAAGTATGGTTATTACAAAATCATAGTGCTTAATCAAAGTGGCAACTTCATTTGAAAACATTGCCATGAATCTCCATAAACCAAAGAAAAATGAAAATGTTCAGTAGCGCGTGAATCCGCCTGAGCCTGGATGACCGCCTCAAACCCCGCGTCGCATCCTTCCAGTCACTCGCCGGATCTGTTGCATCGTCAGTTGCTGCCACTCCTGATGCAGTGCAGCTTCCAGTTGATGCAGATTTGTGGAGGAGGTCCAAGGTCTGCAAACGACGGCCAATCATGTCCCAGATGTGCTCCAGTGGATTGAGGTCTGGGCTCATGGCAGGCCATGGCAGGGTCTGCACTGCTTCTTGCTGGAGAAAGCCTGCTACCTGCTTGAGCACGATGAGGCCTGGCGTTGTCATCCATGTACAATGGTCTGGTGGCAAGTGGGTGGGTTGTCAAAATGGGGCACAACGCCCGGGCTCAAGGACATCTCGGATGTACCGTCCGCCTGTGAGGGTTCCTCGAATGGTAATCAAATCCAGCTTGCAGTCGGTGAGAGGCACCCCCAGACCATTATGGAACCCCCACCGTGAGGAACAGTTGCTGTATGTTCCTGGGCGCATAGGCTGTATTTGGGCGTCTCCAAACCCTTGATCTTCCATCAGTGACATCAGTGACGTGCCAGCAGGAATCGGGTTTCGACCCGACCAGTGTATCTTTCTCCAGTTCCCTCAGGTTCCACCCCCCGAGCGGACACCGCCCAACGCCGTTTTTTTGTGGTGGTTCAGTCAACAGGGGTGCTTTGATAACCCCTCGCCTTTATCCTTGGCTTTTTAAGCGGTTCGCATGTTTTTGTGGAAAGTTGTCTATTAGGAAATTCACGTCGTTTCAAGCGGTGCATCATGCGAAGTAGAGCCGTCTTACCCTGTGACGTTGCATGTGGTCGCCAGATCGTGGGCGGTCTGACACAGGGATTGGTTTGCTGGTGTTTTCTACGGGCTATGACGTTGTTGCCCAATTACGCCCCATTGCTTTTGAAAGACATTCCAGGAATGCATGCCAATAATTTGCCATGTTTGGCCTCTGCTATCCTTTCCGGCCACATTTCTCTTGCAAGATGTCTTTTCTCAAACCAATTGGATTGTAAACTGGATGTCACAACCTAATTAAAAATTTCAGAAACCGTTAAAGTGATCCACAACCATCTCTATGCTTCAATAACGCCTGAAGGTTTAATCCTTTCAATGACAACCGATTCTGACAAATTGTAAAATTATGGAGGCTGTTGGTTAATTCTGATAGTAAATGTTTGCTTAAATATTCTTACTTTGTGTTACTATTAGGGTTGTGTTCAACAGTTAAACCAATAACCGTTTAACAATAAACTATGTCATCAGCAAACAGTAAGATAAAGATTCCATATAATCTACGGTAAACCAGCACCATGTCTTCCGTTTCTTATTACTTCTAGTCCAGCCGTTTTTAGAGAGAACAGAATAGGGCTGCAAACGTCTCCTGTTTTACACCTCTTTTACAATTTATGTAATCTGTGAGTTTTGCACCACATCGAGTTCTTGTTTTGACAACATTATACATATTCTAACGCACTTAAAGAGTCTTCCCGTAACGCCTGTGACATGGACAAACGAATCACAAGGCAAAACATGACGCGTTTCGACCTCTTGGGTCTTCCTCAGGCAAGAGAAACAGCACTCAGGACAACGGAAATGAAGAACGAGCGATCAATTATCTTTCAATTTCGGCGCCAGATGGGCGTTGAATGAAAACGAGGCCGTTGGGAAGCAGACAATGCGAGCTCGAATAGTAGTGATTATAATTATAATAATATTACTGATAGCAAGAATAATAATGAAAAAGATAAAAATATTGAAAAAAAATGATGAAAAGAATTATTTTGAATGGACAGTATTTAGGGCCCGTCCAAAATAACTCCAGGGAAATCCTTTTTACAACAGCACTATCAGAGACAGAGGAAAGCCACATCATGTATACCTTCAAACGGTTAACCGGTCATGCATTTATAAACATGATGATATATAGCATATGATGTTTAAGGTTACGTTTTAGAAACGTGACGCAAAAAAAAGTGTGTTGAAGGAAAATAAACTTTGTATTTTCTCCAGGAGCAAAAACTGTGGCAGGCTGGACTCGTGTCATGTGACCGAATGGCCACATTTTGATTCGCCAACACATCAGTAAACACGCTGTTTAATTTAGAAAGTTATGCATTTCTGTATAAATGTGCTCAAAATTTGTTGACAGTCAGAAAAATGCAGTCCAGCCTCAAATCAAATCACAAGAATACCAAGCTCAGATTCTGCACGTTACAGACATGACGTCAAACGTGGGAACAAAGAAAAAGGAAATAAAAAATCGTTACTCGTTTGCAAATCAGGCACGCAGGGGGCAAAATTTGTGGACACCGTCATTCTACTATAGCTGGTACTGCGTGGTAAATAATTCATGAAGAACGGTATTTCTTTTTCTTCGCCTTCTGGCAACTGCCTGCTAAGCACAGGGAATGGTACTCACGGGCAGCGCGTGTGCCGGGCGCTACTGGCAGCCGTGAGACGGTCACGTAGAACGGAAGACAACCCTTAGGCTTCGTGCATAGTGGGCCCTGACCCGGCCGTGCAAAACACGGCCGTGCGCCATCCGGTTGTACGGGTCCTTGGAAGCGTGCATAGTAGATCTGGACGGAGACGGCTGCCTCACACGAATTTGTTGGTCTTGGCGATGTGAAAAGGCGCTCACGAGAAAGCAGGAATTGATATTGTGGCGGTAGTATAGGAGAAAAAACCAAAACCTGTACACATGACACGCCGTTTTTTGTGTACCCTATCATATATATATATATCTTGAACTTTGGATTCTCTCTTGAGGGCACATAAGACCGTATGGCGAAAGCTTGGCTGTGTCTGGAGTGGCACTGTCTTCATCTGTCCGTGGGGAGGGGTGGTTGGGTCTGTGGGGTGTGCTCGGCAGCTGGGGGTGGTGTTTTTTCGCCGGTGGGCTCTGCAGTCATGAAATACGGGCTGGTACACCCATGGGGGATGCTACTTTGAGGCTGTTATGAGCTGCATCCTGTAGTCTAATTTACCTCTGTTCAGGAGCAGTTATGTCCCTTGATATCTTAATGGAGTGTCCTGCGCGTGCCTGTACCCATCGTCAACACAGCGCAGGCCTCCAGGGGTGGTACAGGACTGCTCTAAGGGCAGGTGAAGACAGTGCTTCTCTGGGTCCTCCCCAGCACCTTCGGGTGTTTCTTTTTCTTCCTATGTGTGTGTGTGTGTGTGTGTGTGTGTGTGTGTGTGTGTGTGTGTGGATTGATGAATGTGTGTGTACAAAGTAGGTTATAGATGTGTTGCACAGAATTTGGTTTCCAATTGTTACCATCCAGATAATTTTCACACATCTATTATTAGTTCAATTTCAAACGTTGATTCTAGGCACCGAAAGAATGAATTGAGTTATTTTTGATGTATTATGTTAAAATCATTAACATTGGATTATTTAATTGTGACCAGTTAAAACCGTAAATAGAAGTGACATTACTGAAGATGAAACACACACACACACACACGCGCACACACACACACACACACACACACACACACACACACACACACACACACACACACACACACACACACACACATGCGCAAACAGATAAACATCTGCAAATTTGATTATGATGAAGAGTTACAAAAGATAGTGGATTGAATTAAGAAATTGATAATTAAATCAACTACAGAAGTAGAAAATACATAAAAATCAACGATTTTTATTATAAAAAAAATATTGCAGTTTATACTGTGCATGTACGTACACACTCCCTTATGCAACCAGACACGCATACATACGGATGATTTTACATGTATATGCACACACCCACACCCACTTTCTCGCACCACCACCACCACCACCACCCCACATCCACACACGCACACGTTTGATCAAGTCAGTATATAGTAACAGTTTATGAGTAGAAGTGTAAACATCACTTATTAGATACCTCTTTGGGCTTATTGCTAAGACTGTTTTTGTTCTATGTAGCAATTCGTTATATTTTGATAGAGGATGACTATGATCATTCACAATCTTTCTTTCCTTCACTCTCACGCAACGCTCATACAGTTCAGTTAGATATATTTACCTGTGTCACACTCACCACCTTTTTGCGCACATTTACCAATCTGTTTAAAACATTCTTATTTCTAAAACGTAAAAGAAAACATCAAAATTGATTGAATAAACAGTGATTAAAAACCTCCATGGGCTTATGATCAGTGTGGTTGATTTTTAGTTTTTGTAGAAAACATATCTGTGACTGGCACTTTCTGTTAATATGAATCGCATTGGATATAAAGCTGAAGATTTGTTTGTAACTTTGTCCATTAAATATTGGTAGGGAAAAAGAAGACAGAACTTTTACTACTTACCATTTCCTCCCACTTCTCTCAATATATTGTCCCAAGCAGCAGAGAGAATATCTCTGTTGGCATGACTGTGGTCATTTTTTTGGTAAATGAATGATCTTCACCTTAGGGCAGCGATCAGTTTCTCGTCGTCAATGTTGGAAAGAAAGATAACGACTGTAAAAAAACAGGGGAGAAGTTCGGTCCCTTCACCCGGACGGCCGGGGAAAGTACGGTTTGCACGACCGGCAAAATCACGGCTCTCATCACACGGGTCAGGCCGGCTGCACTAGGCACGATTTTGACCGTCGCCAATAAGCTGGAAAAGAGATGAACCAGAGCAGGTTTTTTTTTCTCCCGGACGGACGGCGCACGGCCGTGCAAAACACGGCTAGGTCCGGGTCCACTATGCACACAGCCTCAGGAGGCTCTCGCGCCAGTCGACAAGACACCAGCAAGGACTCTAGTACGAAGATGTGCTCACAGTGGAAAGGGGAGCCTTGGTTCTACCACATGACCTCTTCCAAAAACAAAAGCAGAAAAGAAAAGGAAGTGGGGGTGAAGAAGGTGTGTGTGTGTGTGTGGGTGGGTGGGGTGGGGGTTGGGGGTTGATACTATCTTTTTTTTAACCCATTTATCATCCCTTTCTACTTACCATTATTATTACCAATATATTTTAATTGTCATTATTACTATACTTATTATTGTCATCATTATCATTATTACTATCAATAAAAGGTGGGGGTGGGGGTTGATGCTATCAGCTTTTTACTCATTTATTATCCCTTTCTGTCTATTATTATTACTACTAATATACTTTATTTACTATCAGCATTCTTGTCATCATTACCATTATTACTATTATTATAATTACTAATATCATCATCTTCTTCTCCCTGTTAAAGTTGTGCTGTTAGCTTTTTACTCATTGATCATGTTTATTTCTTTTCACACTACATACTTATTATTGCTATCATCATTATTGTCATCACCATCATTATTTTCATCATCTATCATCATCATCATCATCATCATCATCATCATCATCATCATCATTCATCATCATCGTCATCATCATTACTATTGTGATTGTTGTTGTTTCTATTACTATCATTATCATCAAATTCATTATGATTATAATTACCATTGTTCTATTAACACTAGTCCTGTCGTCATCATCATTAGCAGCAGCAGCAGCATAGTAGTAGTTGTAGTAGTGGCTGTGGTGGTGGTGTAATACTCCTTGAAAGATTATTTTATTATCAATGTTCTTGTTATTATCATCATATTTGTTATTGTCATCATTATTATTATTATCATTATTATTATAATCAGCATTATTATTAGCATAATAATTAGCATAATTGGCATTAATATTACTATTTTTATGACCATTACTACTATACTGATTACTATCATTATTACTAATATTAACGTTTTACTGTTATTATCAGACTAATTGTTGTTATTACAATCATAACGATTATGCTTATTATATTCACTATGATTAGTATTGTCATGCATTAGCATATTCCTTACATTTCAACCTACTCTGTTTCCAATTTCATATCTAGCACTATCATTATCGTGATTATGATCATGATTATCACCATAGCTATTAGTGCATTTCTTAGATTCTATCTTCCCCATAAGTTATACTCTCTTTCTTCTCCTCTTCGTTCTTCCAGCACTCACCCCCTCTTCCTCCTCCTTCCTCTCTCTCAATCCGTATTATCATAATTGTTATTGTTATTATTATGATTATTAATATGATTATTATTATTGTTGTTGTTGTCATTATCATTATCAATACTATCATCATTATCATCATCGTCATCATCTTCATCGCCATCATTACTATTGTGACTTTTACCATACTATCCTCTAGCCTGCCTGCTTTCTCCCCTTTTGTTAGTATAGTTACTATTATCACTACAGTTACTATTATCATGTGGTCACTGAAAGAAGTGGCAGCATTGCACTCTGTTCTATTTTCCACTATTTTGTCGTTATCATTATTACTATTATTATTGTTATAATCATTACCTTTTTTAACCCATATCATCTCCCCTCCCAGCAAACTCGTGTTCATTCCACATCCACATTGAGCCCAATTTGAGGGGATACGTGACTCTCTGTTCGTGCTTCGTTTTCATTGTCTTGAATGTTGTTCATCTTTCCTGAAGAAGACGAAAGAGGTCGAAACGCGTCGTGTTTGTCTAGTAATTTGTTTGTTTCTTTGTGTCAGTGGTATAGTTAGTTTTCTTTTTAAGTTTACTCCTTCTCTGTCTTTTTCTATCGGTGAAGGACATCAAATGAAACCAAGTTTGAACTTGAAATCCAGAATGATGGTGTCCCTGCTTATCTACAGTTGTGCACTGTTTGCTCCTTGTCATCAACGTCTGTGGGCGTCTTACACTCACAGCTGGCCGTATGCTGACAGCAATGCACACTGCCTGGTGGGTGTAGCCTACTTCATTCCCACCACTGCATGCATGGCACCTGTCTGGTGGGTGTAGCCTACTTCATTCCCACCACCGCATGCATGGCACCTGTCTGGTGGGTGTAGCCTACTTCATTCCCACCATTGCATGCATGGCACCTGCCTAGTGGGTGTAGCCTACTTCATTCCCACCACTGCAAGCATGGCACCTGCCAGGTGGGTGTAGCCTACTTCATTCCCACCGCTGCAAGCATGGCACCTGCCTGGTGGGTGTAGCCTACTTCATTCCCACCACTGCAAGCATGGCACCTGCCTGGGGGTTTAGCAGCCTACTTCTTTCCCACAC
>CM031619.1:22477267-22489767 GCA_018398815.1 Conus ventricosus
GATCGGAATATTGCCTTTTGAAGAAAATATGAAACTTGCATCTGCAAAATAAAGTTTAAGAAGTCATACACTACAAAATCTTAATACCAGTGAAACTGAATTTAAATCAGAAATAATTTTCCTAAACGGGCACAAAAATTGATTCTCTAAAGTCGATAGCCTCATACACATCTGACTTATTTACAAAAGCAGGCACTGCACCTCAAAACGTAGCTCCTCGGGTGTTATTTTTAGCACTATCCCGGAATGGGAACTTAGTAGAGCAAATTATGACATAGACTATACAAGTTTAAGAAAAAGTGATGGACCCTTGCTGCCTACGTATGCTAAGTCACATATACATGAAACTTATATAAATCACCTTAAAATCTATACAGATGGTTCCGTACTAGACAATCATTTATTTGGTTCAGCATTCACAATTCCATCCTTAAAAATAGAGAAAGGTTACCACCTTGGTAAGAATATTTCCATATTTTACTGCGGAACTTGTTGCTATTATTATGGCATTAAACTTTCTTCTTGATTTTCGATTTCCTGTATATCAAATACTACTTTGTGTTGATTCAAATCAGTCCTTCAAGCTCTAAAATTTTCGAATACAAGTGTGAGAGCAGAACGTACATCAGAAGTGTACCACTTAATTCATTTTTTTTTTGCATTTACGTGGTTCTTATGTCGATTTTTGTTGGGTTCCATCTCACTGTGGATTATTTGCGAATGAAAGGGTAGACCAATTAGCCAAAAATGCTGCTATCACTGAAACTGATTCAACAAAGATATGCATTTCTTTATCCTTACATGAGAGTTATAGTCTTTTAAAAGACGCAGCCTGGAACACTATTTCAAATAAAGCACCAAAAACAAAAAGGGGATATTATTTAACAAGATATCAGACAATAAAACAGGTATCAAGAATCTCTACCAAGAGAGGATTTTAAAAGTTTGATTTTTAGATTGAGGCTTGATGCCTTCAAAACCAAATTCTGTAAACATGTGACTTGTATTTGTGGCCAGCAAATCAATCCGTTCCATCTACTTTTTTGTGCGATAGAATGAAACACTATTTACCAGCTTGGTTGTTGAACACTGAACCTTCGATGTCAGTTTTTGAAGACGTCATCTCTAACGAATCAAACCTTTTTGGAGTTGTTCAAGGACTGACTAAGAGCCCAGATGGACATTTACTTTAACGTCTATGTTATTTTCCCCATCTTGGTGTTAGTTGCTTATTTAGTGTTTTCATTTAATTTTTGGATTCAGTTATGTTTGTTGTTGTTGTTGTTGTTGTTGTTGTGTTGTTGTTGTTGTTGTTGTCGTTGTTGTTGTTTTACACCAACCGTTCGCATGCATACACCCAAAAACACCACACACACACACACACACACACACACACACACACACACACACACACACACACACACACACACACACACACACACACACACACACACACACACACACACACACACACACACATAACACTTACATACTGTCTAAGATCACTGTTAGTGGATAGACGTTAAATTAAAGAAAGAACGAACACACTATATTAGTGGCCATCCACAGTGAAATGCAACATGTACAAAAAGAAACGTTGTTTATCTGTCATCACCTTTTTACCTCTTCTCTCGACACTTTAGAAATGTACTTTCCCATAGAGTTTAACACAGCCTCATCTTCTGAATTCTGACGAAAGTAAAGCAGTATTTTTCGCTCAACAATATCTTTTTTTATATTCTTTTTTACTGTTTACTTTTTTAAAGCAACAAAGCTTTAGAATTGAAAATAACAGGGATTTCTCATCAATTTCGCAAATCAGAGAGAGACACTTTGACTTTTGACATATTTGAATGGTAAAATTTTGAATACATCGTCTTCAAAACAGAAAACATCCTTGTGAAAGCATCATCTGTAAGGTTGACTTCACACTCCATGGGTCTTTCTCCGGACCCTGCGTTTCATTTGTTTCTGTTCATTCTCTGAAACGAACAAGTATGCATGTAGTAAAAAAAGCATGACACTAAACACACACACACACACACACACACACACACACCACACACACACACACACACACACACACCACCCACACACACACACACACACACCACCCACACTCACTGACTGACACCATTTATTGTCAATTAACTCAAGTTGTACTGACAAAACACACACACACACCACACACACACACACACACACACAACACACACACACCCACACACACACACCAACACACACCACACCACACACACACACGACACACACACACAACACACACCCACACACACACACCCACACACACACAACACACACCACACACACTCACACACAACACACACTCGTATACACACCACACACGCACGCACACACACACGTATACACACACACACACCGCACCCACACACACGCAATATACACTCGCGCGCGCGCACACACACACACACACACACAAACACTACACACACACACACACACAACACACTCACACACACACACACACACACACACACACACACACATACACACACACACACACATGGGCGCAGTTTACAGTGGATGAAAATAAGCAGGTACATCCCACCTTTAACCTGGGAAGGTTCCGAAAAACTTTACGAAAAGAATGATGATTTAGAGAACGAATATAAGTAAGGTCGAGTCCAGTCTTTTTCGTGACAGTTGATAGAGAACATCAGTTTTTTTTTTACGAGAGCTACCTGTCGCGTCAGGCAGTGCTATACATTTCGCCCAGCGGAACACACTGAGAACACGTGAACGACCCCGCTCTCAAGGACCTCTCTGTGTAGCCTGAACGAGAGAGAGAGAGAGAGAGAGAGAGAGAGAGAAGAGAGCAGAGAGAAGAAGAAAGAGAGAGAGAGCGCGAGAGAGACGAGAGAGGAGCGAGAGAGAGAGAGATAACGGAGAGAGACAGAACAGACAGACAGACAGACTGAGAGACAGACAGACTGAGAGACAGACAGAAGAGAGAATAGATAAGAGAGAGAGAGAGAGATAGAGAGAGAGAGAAGAGAGAGAGAGAGAGAGCGAGAGAAAGACACACCCAACACAGAGAGAGAGAGAGAGAGAAGAGAGATGAGAGAAGAGAAGAGAGAGAAGAGAGAGAGAGAGAGAGAGAGAGAGAGAAGAGAGAGAGTTATGTATTGCTTGAGGACTTGAAAGAGGTAGAGACAGAGTAGGAGAAAAGGGGATTGGGGGATTGGAAGTTTCTCGAGAAGGGAGCAAAAAGCGTATGTTTAAGAGTATTTAGACCGATTACGAATGCACACGGGCCAGAAGAGGAGAGAGAGAGAGAAGAGAGAGAGGAAAGAGAGAGAGAGAGAGAGAGAGAGAGAGAGAGAGAGAGAGAGAGAGAGAGAGTCAAGTCAAAGTCAAAGTCAAAGTCAAAATATTTTAATTGTTAGGACCTGGCCCATACAATGGAGTACAAAAAAACAAGCATTCATCAGGCATTCATACGCATATCAACTGTACATTTTTCTAAACTAGTGACTAACTAAATACATAACTACTTATTAATTGTTACAGATTTTCACATGCAAGCAGTAAAGTAAGTTTGACAGGGATGGGATTTTTAGAATACCCTAGCAGAATGAATTCGTCTCTAAGTTCCTTGCATTTTGGGCATACAAATAAAAAGTGAGTTTCATTTTCAATTATATTAGAACAAAAAGGACAACCCTTTTCATTACTGTTACAGTTCGTGTCTGAATTGTAGATATCTAGTTAAGGGGGGACATGCCAATCCGAATTAGCGAGACATCTTTCGCAAAACGAAAATTATTGATTGACGAAAATACATTTTGCAAGGATATAATCATTAAGACTCAAATACATTTTGGAAGAAATCAGGTTTTCCAGAGCAGCATGCATTTTCCTGACTAAACGAATCAATAACCTTTGTTTGAATTCTGAAATAAAAATATTAACATTTCCCACACCCTGGGCTTCCCACACAATCCCAAAACATATCTGTATAAAATATTTCTCACTCTACACGCCAATGACATAATTTTACGATTGAAATATAATACATCTCAAAAACCTTTTCTAGAGTATCTATATTGATCAAGGTAACGAATCTAAGCAAGATTTTATGCATCTAATATACGTATTTACAAATATAGATTATCTATCCCTGTTCCCCATAAATTCAGTGTCTACAGATGAGCCTTTTCAATGTGTTTCTTGATCAGTATTAATCCCAAATTTCAGATCCAGATGGCAAGTATTGCTGTATTTGGGGGTCCAAACAGTTTTTATAAGAGAGAGAGAGAGAGAGAGAGAGAGAGAGAGAGAGAGAGAGAGAGAGAGAGAGAGAGAGCGAGAGATAGAATGACAGAGACAGCGACAGACAGACAGACTGACAGACAGAACAGACAGATAGAGAACGGCTTAACAAATTAACCGACAGAACTGATTTCCCGATCATCGAAGGAAAATGGCTGGTAAATGTTGTTCACATTTACACAGAATCAGGAAAAGAGACAAGATAAAAACGATCATACTCCCAGCGCGGTAGTGGGTGAAGGAAGGAGGAGGAGTGGAAGTGGGATGGGGAAGGAGGGGACAGTAACAGTCTATTCAGCGGAGTACCACTGCACGTCAACTGTGGACACTGCTTGATAAGCACCGGACCGTGGGCTGTTCCTTGGTCCTGCACTGGCCTCTGAACGAAATTCATCCTGCAGGAGAAAAAACCCAAACCTCCGCCCACCCCCCACACACCACTTATCCCACGGTTCCGACCCACTCCCCTCTATCCCCATTCTCCAACTTCTTTCTGTGCTCTCCTCCTCGTTTGAACGTTAAGCACTTCTGCTAGATAGAGACAAAGTCTGCTAGATAGAGACCATGTCGGCTAATAGAGGCAATGTCTGCTCTAGATAGAGGCAAAGTCAGCGATCAGCTAATAGAGCAAAGTCTGCGAGAGCTGAAAGAGGCAAAGTCCTGCCTAGATAGAGACAAAGTCAGCTATAGATAGAGACAAAGTCTGCTAGATAAGGCAAAGTCTGCTAATAGACAGAGCAAAGTCTGCTATAGATAGAGCAAAGTCTGCTATAAAGATAGAGGCAAGTCTGCCAGAGATATAGACGATCTGCTATAGATAGAGGCAAAGTCTGCTAGACAAGCAAAGTCTGCTATAGATAGAGACAAATCTGCAGATAGAGGCAAAAGTCTGCTAGACAAACAGGAGCAAAGACAAGAGTCTGCAAGATAGGGCAAAGTCTGCTAGATAGAGGCAAAGTCTGCTATAGATAGAGACAAAAGGTCTCTAGATCGCGGCAACGTCAGCTAGATCGAGCAAAGCGGCTATAGACAAGACAAAGTCTGCTAGCTAAGGCAAAGTCTGCTATAGATAGAGCAAGTCTGCTATAGATAGAGACAAAGTCTGGCTAGATAGAGCAAAAGTCTGCTAGATAGAGGCAAAGTCCTGCTATAGAATAGAGGCAAAGTCTGCTATATTAGAGAGGCAAAGTCCTGCTAGATAGAGCAAAGTCTGCATAGATAGAGGCAAAAAGTCAGCAATAGATAGAGACAAAATCAGCTAGAAAGAGGCAAAGTCTGCCTAGATAGAGAAAAGTTTGCTAGAGATAGAGCAAAGTCTGCTAGATAGAGGCAAACTGTCTGCTATAGATAGAGGCACGTCTGCTTTAGATAGAGCCAAGTCTGCTATAGATAGAGGAAAAGTCTGCCTAGATAGAGGCAAACGACGCTATAGATAGAGGCAAAGTCTGCTAGGATAGAGGCAAATCTCTGCTTGATATAGGCTATGTCTGCTAAAGAAAGAGAGGCAAAGTCTGCTAGATAGAGCCAAAGTCCTGCTATAGATTGAGGCAAAGTCTGCTAGATAGGACAAAGTCTGCTATAGATAGAGGAAAAGTACTGACTAGATAGAGGCAATGTCTGCTATAGATACA
The DNA here is from genome assembly GCA_018398815.1 of Conus ventricosus. Lineage (NCBI taxonomy): Eukaryota > Metazoa > Mollusca > Gastropoda > Neogastropoda > Conidae > Conus > Conus ventricosus. Next base: position 22,483,210 of record CM031619.1, read on the forward strand.
GAGTAAAATCTGCTATAGATAGAGGCAAAGTCTGCAAGATAGAGGCAAAGTCTGCTATAGAAAAAGAAGGAAAAGTCTGCTATAGATAGAGGCAAATCTGCTAGATAAAGGCAAATTCTGGCCTGCTATATAATTTTTTAACCAAGAGGAAAAGTCTGCTACAGATTGAGGCAAAGTCTGCTAGAATAGAGACTAAGTCTGCTAAGATAGAGCAAAGTCTGTTATAGATACAGAGGCAAAGTCTGCTAGATATAGAGACAAAGTCTGCTGGATAGAGAAAGTCTTCTAGATAGAGGCAAGTCCTGCTAGATAGAGCCAAGTCTGATAGATTGAGACAAGTCCTGCTAGATAGAGACAACGTTCAGCTAGAAAGAGGAAAAAGTTCTGCTAGACATAGTCGAAAGTATGATATAGAAGAGAGACCAAAGTCTGGTAGATAGAGACAAAGACTGCTAGATAGAGTCAAAAGTCTGCTAGATAGAGAACAAAGTCAGCTATAGATAGAGGCAAAGTCAGCTATAGATAGAGGCAAAGTTGTCTAGAATAGAGACAAAGTCTGCTATAGATAGAAGCAAATTCTGCTGTGATAGAGGCAAAGTCTGCTACAGATGGCGGCAAATGTCAGCTATATAGAGGCAAAGATCCTGCTAAAGATAGAGTCAAAGTCGCTATAGATAGAGGCAAAGTCTGCCTAGATAGAGGCACAGTCTGCTAGTATAGAGACTAAGTCTGCATAATAGAGAGGAAAAGTCCTGCTAGATAGAGACCAAGACTGCTATAGGATAGAGCAAAGTCCTGCAAGATAGAGACAAAGTCTGCTATAGATAGAGGTCAAAGTCTGCTAGATAAGGCAGAGTCTGCTATAGATACAGAAGAAAAGTCCTGCTATAGATAGAGCAAAGTCTGCTAGATATAGGCAAAGTCTGCTATAAACTCAGAGGAAAATTCTCCTATAGACTTAAGCAAAGTCTGCCAGATAGAGACAAAGTCTGCTAGATAGAGGCAAATCCGTTATAGAACAGAGGCCAAGTATGGAGACAAAGTCTGCTAGATAAAACAAAAGTCTGCTGATAGAGACAAAGCAGCTAGATAGAGGCAAAGTCTTTTATAGATAGAGACAACGTCTGCTAGATTGAGACAAGTCTGCTAGATAAGACCAAAGTCGCTAGATCGAGCACAGCCTGCTAGACACAAGGCAAAGTCTGCATAATGATAGAGACAAAGTCGCTAGATAGAGACAAAGTCGCTAGATAGAGGCAACGTCTGCTATACAGTAAGGCATAGTCTGCTCGATAGAGACAAAGTCTGCACAGAGAGATGCAGAGTCTGCTATAGATAGAGCAAAGTTGCAAGATCGGAGACAACGCTGCCCTATAAATAGAGGCCAAGTCTGCTATAGATAGAGACAAAGTCTGCTAGATAGAGGCAAAGTCTGCTATAATAGAGGCAAAGTCTGCATAGTTAGAGGCAAAGTCTGCTATAGATAGTGACAAGCTGCTAGATAGAGACAAAGGCGCTAGATAGAGGCAAAGTCTGTCTATAGAAGAGAAAATGTCTGCTAGATAGAGGCAAAGTTGACTAGATGAGCAACGTCTGCTATAGATAGAGGCCAAGTCTGCTAGATAGAGACATCGTCTACTAGATAGAGCAAAAGTCTGCTATAAGATAGAGGCAAAGTTCTGCTAGACAGCGGCCAAAGACTGCTAGACAGAGCAAAGTCTGCTATAGATAAGGCAAAGTCTGCTATAGATAATAGAGGCAAAGTCTGCTATCGATAGAGCCAAAGTCCGCTAAAATAGTGGCAAAGTCTGCTATAGATAGAGAGGCAAATCTGGTATAGATAGAGGGAAAGTCTGCTAGACAGAGGCAAATTCAGCTATAGATAGAGGCAAAGTCTGGCTATATATAGAGCAAAGTCTGCTATAGATAGAGAGGCAAAGTCTGCTAGATAGAGGCAAAGTCTGCTAGATAAGACAAAAGTCTGCTATAGAAAGAGAGGCAAAGTCTGCAAAAGATAGAGGCCAAGTCTGCTAGATAGAGGCAAAGTCTGTTATAGATAGAGGCACGTCTGCTATAGATAGAGGCAAAGTCTGCAATAGATCGAGGCAATAACGTCCTATAATAGAGGAGGCAAAGTCGCTAGATTAGAGCGAACGTCTGCTAGATAGAGCAAGCAACGTCTGCTATAGATAGAGGCAAAACGTCTGCTATAGAATAGAGGCAAAAGTCTGTTAAGATAGAGGCAACGTCTGCTATAATAGAGGCACCTCTGCTATAGATAGAGGCAAAGTCTGCTATAGATAGAGGCAAAGTCTGCTATAGATAGGTGACAACGTCTGCTAGATAGAGACAAAGTCCCTGCTAGAAAGAGCAAAGTCTGCTATAGATAGAGAAAATGTCGTGCTAGATAAGTGCAAAGTGTCTAGATAGAGGCAAAGTCTGCTATAATAGAGGCCAAATCTGCTAGATAGAGACAAAGTCTCTAGATAGAGCAAAGTCCCTATAGATAGAGGCAAAGTCTGCTAGAAGAGGCAAATCTGCTAGACAGAGCAAAGTCTGCTATAGAAGAGGCAAAGTCTGCTATAGATAGAGAGGCAAAGTCTGCTTTAGATAAGGCAAAGTCAGCTATAGATAGAGGCAAAGTCTGCTATAGATAGAGAGGCAAAGTCTGCTATAGAAAGAGCAAAGTCTGCTAGACCGAGCAAATTCTGCTATAGATAGAGCAAAGTCTGCTATAGATAGAGCAAAGTCTGCTATAGATAGAGAGGCCAAAGTCTGCTAGATAGAGCAAAGTCAGCTAGATAAACAAAGTCGCTATAGAAAGAAGGCAAAGTCTGCTATAGATAGAGGCAAAGTCTCACGCTAGATAGATCAAAGTCGTATAGAATAGAGGCAACGTCTGCTATTAGATAGAGGCAAAGTCTGCTCTAGAAAGAGGCAAACGTCTGCTATAGATAGAGAGGCAAAGTCTGCTAGATAGAAGCAAGCGTCGCTATAGATAGAGGCAAACGTCCTGCTATAGATAGAGCAAAGTCTGCTAAAGATAGAGCAACGTCTGCCTATAGATAGAGCACTCTGCTATAAGAGAGCAAAGTCTGCTATAGATAGAGCAAAGTTCTGCTATAGATAGAGGCACGTCTGCTATAGATCAGAGCAAACGTCTGCTAATAGAATAGAGGCAAAGTCTGCTATAAAAAGAGAGCAAAGTCCTCCATAATGAGCAAAAGCTGTTTGTAAGATAGAGTCAAAGTCTGCTTGCCTATGATAGAGGCAACGTCTGCTATAGCTAGTAGTCAAGTCAGCTTTAGATTAAGGCAAAGTCGCCCTAGATAGAGGCAAAGTCTGCTATTAGATAGAGAGGGCAAAGTCTGCTATAGATAGAGCAAAGTCTGCTAGATAGAGGCAAAGTCTGCTAGATAGAGCAAAGTCTGCTATAAGATAGAGGCAAAGTCTGCTATAGATAGAGAGCAAAGTCTGCGATATATAGATGCAAAGTCGCTAGATAGAGGCAAATCGCTATAGATAGAGGCAAAGTCTGCTATAGATAAGAGGCAAAGTCTCTATAGATAGAGACAAAGTCTGCTAGAAAGAGGCCAATCTGATACTGCTAGATAGAGCAAAGTCTCCTATAATAGAGAGGCAAAGTCTCTATAGATAGAGGCAAAGTCTGCTAGATAGAGGCAAAGTCTCTAATAAGAGGCAAAGTCCCCTGCTATAGATAGAGGCAAATTCTGCTATAGATAGAAGGCAAAGTCTGCTATATATAGAGCAAAGTCTGCTAGATAGAGCAAAGTCGGCTATAGATAGAGGCAAAGTCTGCTATAGATAGAAGCAAAGTCTGCTATCATAGAGACCAAATCTGCTAGAAGAGGCAAAGTCTGCTAGATAGAGGCAAAGATCAGCTATAGATAGAGCAAAGTCTGCTATAGATGGAGACAAAGTCTGCTAGATAGAGGGGAAAGTCTGCTAGATAGAGCAGTCTGCTATAGATAGAGCAACGTCCTGCTAGAGAGAGGCAAATTCTGCTATAGACCAGAGAGGCAAAGTCCCTGCTATAATAGAGGCAAAGTCCGACTAGATACACACAAAGTCTACTAGACAGAGGCAAAGTCTGCTAATATAGACAAAGGACTGCTAGAAGAGGCAAAGTCTGCTAGACATAGCAAAGTCTGCTAGACAGAGGCAAAGTCGCTATAGATTAGAGAGACAAAGTTCTTGCTAAGATAGAGACAAGTCAGCTAAAGATTGAGACAAAAGTTTGCTAGATAGAGGCAAAGCTGCTAGATAAAGGCAAACTCTGCAATAGATAGAGGCAAAGTCTGCTAGACAGAGGCAAAATCTGCTATATACAGAGAGCAAAGTCCTGATTTAATTTGATTTTCTATAGATAGAGGCAAAGTCTACTAGATACACGCAAAAGACTACTAGACAGAGTGGAATTCTACTCGGCACGCTACAGAGAAAGGCTCTGTGATCGTGTCTGTGGGGCGATGATTCTGAAGACAGATCCTGGTGGTGGAAGAGACCAAAAGACTGGTTCGACGTTCGCCGTCCAGCTGACTGACACCACAGTGGGACCCAACTGACACGGAGCCAGAACCACGGGGCTGGACCTCAGTTCAGCAAGGAACAAGGAGTAGGGCCTGGACTCCAGTGTGGGGTTGAACAACCAAGCAAGACCGTACAGCCCCCCGGCGTGGAACCAGCCCCAACTCCTGCCAGCCACCGGAACTATAGACTTGGGTCTGGGACAAACCACGTCCTTAAGGAGCCTGAGGCCCATAGGACGTCAGTCTCACGTCTCAGGTTAACCGTTCCCCACAGGTTTCAACAGGTTTGGCTCAAGCCTACGCCACGGGAGTGTGCCTTCGTTGCATCAGGTATGGGGAGCTTTGGGGATTGAGAACATAGTTGACACATTGTGTGTTTTCCTTTGGTATATAAATGACTTTTCTTTTTGATCCCTTCACAAGTCATGTCGCACTTTATTCTTTGGGATCTTTCAGTCTAACATTACCTTAAATCTATTATTTCTCCAATGGTACCAATTCTATTTTATAGCGATTAACATGTTGTCATCCTGACTGATTTTCACCAGACGGGACAGATGTGTGGTGACTGCTGTCCACCAAAGCGCCGTGTTTGTACGTGCTGAAAGCTGAAGCTGTGCACTGACGTCAGCCATGACGTGGTTCGCTGTTCCATTCAGAACTATCGTGTCGTGTCGTGCAGTTCCTTGACACCTGTTTGGTAAAACACTGACGGCAGCTACAACTATTGTGTCGTGTCGTGCACCTCACTGGCACCTGTGTGGTAAAACGCTGATGGCAGCTAGAACTAGAACTTTCGTGTCGTGTCGTGCATCTCACTGGCACCTGTGTGGTAAACGCTGATGGCAGCTAGAACTAGAACTTTCGTGTCGTGTCGTGCATCTCACTGGCACCTGTGTGGTAAAACGCTGATGGCAGCTAGAACTATCGTGTCGTGTCGTGCATCTCACTGGCACCTGTGTGGTTAAAACGCTGATGGCAGCTAGAACTATCGTGTCGTGTCGTGCATCTCACTGGCACCTGTGTGGTAAAACGCTGATGGCAGCTAGAACTATCGTGTCGTGTCGTGCACCTCACTGGCACCTGTGTGGTAAAACGCTGATGGCAGCTAGAACTATCGTGTCGTGTCGTGCATCTCACTGGCACCTGTGTGGTAAAACGCTGATGGCAACAAGAACTATCGTGTCGTGTCGTGCACCTTACTGCCACCTGTGTGGTAAAACGCTGATGGCAGCTAGAACTATCGTGTCGTGTCGTGCACCTTACTGCCACCTGTGTGTGGTAAAACGCTGATGGCAGCTAGAACTATCGTGTCGTGTGGTGCACCTTACTGCCACCTGTGTGGCAAAACGCTGATGGCAGCTAGAACTATCGTGTCGTGTCGTGCACCTTACTGCCACCTGTGTGGTAAAACGCTGATGGCAGCTAGAACTATCGTGTCGTGTCGTGCACCTTACTGCCACCTGTGTGGTAAACGCTGATGGCAGCTAGAACTATCGTGTCGTGTCGTGCACTTACTGCCACCTGTGTGGTAAAACGCTGATGGTAGCTAGAACTATCGTGTCGTGTCGTGCACCTTACTGCCACCTGTGTGGCAAAACGCTGATGGCAGCTAGAACTATCGTGTCGTGTCGTGCACCTTACTGCCACCTGTGTGGTAAAACGCTGATGGCAGCTAGAACTATCGTGTCGTGTCGTGCACCTTACTGCCACCTGTGTGGTAAAACGCTGATGGCAGCTAGAACTATCGTGTCGTGTCGTGCACCTTACTGCCACCTGTGTGGTAAAACGCTGATGGTAGCTAAACTATCGTGTCGTGTCGTGCACCTTACTGCCACCTGTGTGGTAAAACGCTGATGGTAGCTAGAACTATCGTGTCGTGTCGTGCATCTCACTGGCACCTGTGTGGTAAAACGCTGATGGCAACAAGAACTATCGTGTCGTGTCGTGCACCTTACTGCCACCTGTGTGGTAAAACGCTGATGGCAGCTAGAACTATCGTGTCGTG
>CM031619.1:22507124-22574952 GCA_018398815.1 Conus ventricosus
GTAAAGGGTTCTTTTGTTTTGATTGGCTTTCCTCCCGAGATTGGGTCTCTCTCTCTCTCTCTCTCTCTCTCTCTCTCTCTCTCTCTCTCTCTCTCTCTCTCTCTCTCTCTCTCTCTCTCTCTCTCACACACACACACACACACACACACACACACACACACACACACCACACACAGAGGAGCCATGTGGTGGAGTACACACACAGAGGAGGCATGTGGCGGCGTACATGCATTTTTATTTAGCAAGACGTTCAGAAAGGAAGAAACATCGACGAAGAAGAAAAACGGAAGAACAAGAAAAAACACTTGAAAATCAGGGCTTCAGGCCTTTTGTGTGGATGGTTCCAGGGAACAAAAAACACTATTCTTTAGGGGGGAGGGGGGGGGGGGGCTTTTGTTTTATTTATTTCTTTTTTTTATTTCTTTTTTTTTTTTTTTTTTGGGGGGGGGGGGGGTGTTAAAGCAGCGACGTATTCCGGGAAAACAGCAAATTATCCGTAAGACAGCAATTTCTCTCGGGGAAAAGAGGGAAAGATTTATCCCGGAAAACAGTTGATTATCGGGGTGTAACGTGTCGTGGCCATTCCACTCCAGAGAACCACTCTGTGGGGGGAGAAAGGGCACATACCCAAACTCACCACAAAGGGAGTAATCCAGACCGACCCCTCCCTTCGTTCCAGAATAGCTCCCCTCCAAAATCATCGGTGTCCTCAGCAACCACACATTTCAATGAAAGCACGTTGCCATAGAATTGAAGGGGGCAGTGACTCAGTCTCTGTGGACAGTCGTTGAACGGGTGGGGAGTCAGGGCACGTGCCTTCCTTCACTTGCCTCCGATTAATTTCAGGAGTGGGGTCATTACGGGACGTTCCACTTGGAAAATGACAACTCAGAAACTAAATAATACATTAAAAAAGGTCAATTATGTTGGGAAAACTACTATTTCCCCTGGGAAATCAACTGATTTCACCAGAAAGCAACCTCATTACAAAGTAATTGGCTTTTTTCCAAAGTAATTTCTTTCTCAACATATTACGTTTTCCAACTAGAATTCTCTCATGTCTTTCCTTTAGCAACATCTGTCTTTGTTCATCACCTTCTGCTTCTCCCGGTTCCTTCACCTGTGTGAAAATTCTTGATGACGCCATTATGGTAAGCAGGTTTATTGCAATCTACGTCACGATCCGTCTGTCACTCCAGTAAGCTGTTGGCGAGTTCACGCTTCTCTTCATTTGCATCACTCTCTCTCTCTCTCTCTCTCTCTCTCCTCTCTCTCTCTCTCTCTCTCTCTCTCTCTCAGAGCAGGAACCCGCCCACCAAAATTTTTTATGATGACCAGGTGAACGCTGTAATGAGAAAATGAGTTTAATAAAGTACACGCTTCATACACACGTTAAGAACCAGTACAAAAATTGGCTACAAGAATTCTGAAGTGAAAGAAAAAAAATGCAATTCTTATGACCAGAAGCACAAAATTTAAACTCGTAAGGCTCCAAGAGGTTCATAAAATGTAGTTGTGATATGGCAGCAAATAAAGAGATAGCATTAAGCCATTTGTCCCAACAGTATGTATGAATTTAACAAAAATCCGTTTTAGTATTTTTTTTAAATCGCGAGATCTTTTGTCAGGATACCCGGGACGAGTGGGTGCAGGGTGGGTGATGAGTATAGGTTTCATTATATCCCCGCCCCTGGAAGTTTTCTTAATCTATTTTTGTGACTGTTTGACTCTGGCTTTTCATTATCATTTATTTTTCTCTTTTTACTGTCGTCCATTATTTTCCTGCATCTGTGGCCCAGTTGCCTTTCTTAGAAAAGTGTTTCTTGGCCCCAAACTCTCTCGTCTTGTTTCTGTTTAAAACATGCTACTTTCATGGTGTTTTTTTTCTTTTTTTTTCGTGCAAACGACAGTAAGAGAATGGGATTCATTACAGTTAGCGACGAGTTGTGAACGCTCGTCGGAAACGAACACAGTCAGTTATGAAATCAAGAATGCAATCAATCATAACAACCCTAAAACACGATAACTATTACCATGAAAACCAGTGGAACTGTCCCAGGAAAATACAAAACCACAGTCAACACTTAGCAGTTCCCACTCTCTGAAGCGGGTTTCACAGAACCAACCAAGTCAATGCCAAGGCAGCGGAAAGGAGTAGCATCAGGAGGCATCTGGACAGAGGGACTTTCCTTGTCATAGGCTACCTGTTGGTGTCATTTTTGGACACAGGTCACAAGACAGACTAACCTGATAACATCGGTACAAGTCCCCAGCCAGAAGAACTGCTGCCAAATCCTTTTTCAAGAGATTCCTTGGACCCCAAATGCCCTTTCGTCATTGACTGATAAGCTAGTTTCCTAAGGCTTTGCCTGAGCTTGGTCAGAATCACCGCGTGTTGTAGAAACCACTCTCTCCAACTACAAACTCAGTACAGATTTCTTTTCTGTTCCAAGGGGAAAAAAGACTGTCCGAACTTCTCAGACTGTCACGAATGTTTTTTCCTTCACCACTTCTTGAAACCGTTGCACAGCTTGGGCCCTCTTCAGATCCTCTGGTTTGACGTCAGTACAACACACACACACACACACGCGCGCGGCGCCGCGCACACCACACACACCACCCACCACCACCACCAACAACAACAACAACAACAACCACACACACACACACACACACACACACACACACACACACACACAGAGTCAGTAATTGTTCCGATTGTAAAAACATGGTAAGTCAGCCACAAACATTGATAATTATCGGCCCGTCGCTCTGACTTCTCATGTTGCTAAACTCATGGGAAAAATGTGCTAAGTAGGCTTCCTTATTTTTGTGATAAAATTATGTAATACCTATTGATGAAGCAGGCTTTAGGAAAGGAAGATCAACCGCTGAGCATGTTGTCAAACTAGCAATACAAATAGAGTATCAATCTGTGGACTAAAGAGCGTACTAGCCACGCTCTTTGATATTAAAAAGGCCTTTAAGAGTGTATGGCATGCTAGATTGTTATGTGAATTTAAGACGATTCGTACATCTGGTAATTTCTACAACATCAAAGAATTTTTATCTTAGAGAAGGTTGCATGTCATAGTAGAAAACACATATTCCAGTTTTAAATCATTGGAAATGGGCATACCTCAAGGTTCTGTTATAGCGCCTATGTCATTTAATATATTGCTGTGTGATCTCCCAAAACAGGTGACTAAAAAATGCCACAGTTGTGCAGTATGCCGATCTGTGTATGTGTATAGATGCTTGCTTAAAAAATACACCCAAAAGACCAATAAATTTCTACAGAAAACTTTATCAGGCGGAGCTCGACAGTCTTGGCAGGTACTTATTTATGAATGGTCTGAAACGTTCTCATGAAAAAAAAAAACCCAGCATATAAGGTTTTATTCAACAGTGGAGAAGACCCACTGATTTGCCATCTTTTTAAGGTTTATGTGATAACACGTACGCATGTTAAATTCTTAAGTGTACATTTCATACCCAAGCTAGCATGAAATTGTCATATCAATTATCTCTTAAACAAAGCAAGAAAGAGCTTAAATTTTCTTAAAATATGGAACAAACAAAGCTGGTGTCAGGATGTAAAGACGTTGAAGCACTTAGGTATATTATCACTCCGTTCTAAGTTATCATGTGCTCAAGACACTTTCTTTGGTGCACCCAAACATTTATGACAAAAGTTGTAAAGCGCCGACAGTAAAGCCTTTGAATTATGCCTTGGAATCCCAGTGCATGTATCTACTATTGGAACACACAGAGAAATCGGCGTTTTACCATTAAATGAAGGTAAGAAATTCACAGTCGCAAAATACGTTATGAAATGTTCGACCATGGAAGGCGTAAATGAAAAAGAAATATACATACATCCCGAGTCCCATTATCCAAAGAGAGCAAAATGATATCATCGTTATCCACTATTGGTTCTTATACAGCATATTTAGTTATGGAAACTGATGTGAATATTGAATCATTGACAAAGGAGTCTTATACAGATACCGTTCCAAACTGGGAAAAGAACCGAGCAAAATTCGATCTTGATCACACTGCTGCGAAAAAAAGCTGATCAACCTTCCATCTTATCAAATTCAGCAAAGATGCATTTGGAAAATAAATATCCCAACCATCTTAAAGTGTTTACAGATGGCTCAGGACAAAAAAAACCCAGAGAACCTGAGTCTGCTTTTATCATTTTCGTTGCTGAAATGATAGCTATACTAATGGCATTGACATATCTAATTGACTTACCATAAACAGTAAACAGGTGGGGTATGTTTTGCTCCCATAAGGAAACCTAACACAGAGTAACTTTTATTCAAGACTGGCACAGCCTTTTAAACTTGAATAAAGTCAGACAAATACATAGACGAACAATCTAATAGTGGGGTAAAAACAGGCGCAGGCCAACAACTGAACTGTCTTCATAGTAATGACCTGGCAAAGATTTGGACTTGAGGGGAGGGGAGAGGGGAGTTTGAAGATGGAGAAACTGGGAACATGAAATTAAAAAAAAATATATGTTACAGATATGAAAACTCTTCACTAGCTGCATAAGAGAACCATCGCAATCCCTTTTGAAGGCAGATATATTTGTATTGCCTGCTCCGAGGCCTTTCGCCCGCTGGGTCGGGACTCATCAGGGAGACACGGCTGGTTGTGTCTGCGCTTTCGGCGTCAAATAGAGACAAACCAAAGTCCATAATACTGTGGTGTTCTCACCACCATGGGTGCAAAAAAGAATCCAATAGCACCCCCAAAGCAGCCAGCGAAGAGTAGTAAAGGCAACCAAACGAAAGTGTGGGGAGGAAAAAAGTTGCTGTAAAACTAAAGACATTATGCAAATAATATAAAATGTAGGGGACAGTCTTTGAGCCTACGCCTGAGGATCCACCCAAAGATGCAAGGGAGATCAAAAGAAAAACAACAGACGGACAGAAAAAAAATACAAATAACCTCAATTTAATCAAAGCAAATCGGAAATGAAATGAGGTAGGGAACAGTAAACGATAAACAGTAAACAAGTGGGGTATGTTTTGCTCCCATAAGGAAACCTAACACAGTGACTTTTATTCAAGACTGGCACAGCCTTTTAAACTTGAAAATGTCAGACAAATACATAGACGAACAATCTAATAGTGGGGGAAAAACAGGCGCAGGCCAACAACTGAACTGTCTTCATAGTAATGACCTGGCAAAGATTTGGACTTGAGGGGGGGGGGGGGGAGGGGGGGGGGGGAGGGGGGAGTTTGAAGATGGAGAAACTGAGAACATGAAATTAAAATATATATATATGTTACAGATATGAAAACTCTTCACTAGCTGCATAAGGGAACCATCGCAATCCCTTTTGAAGGCAGATATATTTGTATTGCCTGCTCCGAGGCCTTTCGCCCGCTGGGTCGGGACTCATCAGGGAGACACGGCTGGTTGTGTCTGCGCTTTCGGTGTCAAATAGAGACACACCACAGTCCATAATACTGTGGTGTTCTCACCACCATGGGTGCAAAAAGAATCCAATAGCACCCCAAAGCAGCCAGCGAAGGTAGTAAAGGCAACCAAAAGAAAGTATGGGGAGGAAAAAGTTGCTGTAAAACTAAAGACGTTATGCAAAATATAAAATGTAGGGGACAGTCTTTGAGCCTACGCCTGAGGATCCACCCAAAGATGCAAGAGAGATCAAAAGACAAACACACAGACGGACAGAAACAAATACAAAAACCTCAATTTAATCAAAGCAAAATCGGAAATGAAATGAGGTAGGGAACAGTAAACGATAAACAGTAAACAGTGGGGTATGTTTTGCTCCCATAAGGAAACCTACACCAGATGTAACTTTATTCAAGACTGGCACAGCCTTTTAAACTTGAATATAAGTCAGACAAATACATCGACGAACAATCTAATAGTGGGGGGAAAAAAGGCGCAGGGCCAACAACTGAACTGTCTTCATAGTAATGACCTGGCAAAGATTTGGACTTGAGGGGAGGGGAGAGGGGAGTTTGAAGATGGAGAAACTGGGAACATGAAATTAAAAAAAATATATATGTTACAGACATGAAAACTCTTCACTAGCTGCATAAGGGAACCATCGCAATCCCTTTTGAAGGCAGATATATTTGTATTGCCTGCTCCGAGGCCTTTCGCCCGCTGGGTCGGGACTCATCAGGGAGGACACGGCTGGTTGTGTCTGCGCTCCCGGCGTCAAATAGAGACACTCCCTTGCATCTTTGGTTGGATCCTCAGGCGTAGCTCAAAGACTGTCCCTACATTTTATATTATTGCATAATGTCTTTAGTTTTACAGCTTACGGCTGGTTGTGTCTGCACTCCCGGCGTCAAATAGAGACACACCACAGTCCATAATACTGTGGTGTTCTCACACTATGGGTGCAAAAAGAATCCAATAGCACCCCCAAAGCAGCCAGCGAAGAGTAGTAAAGGCAACCAAACGAATGTGTGGGGAGAGAAAAAAGTTGCACACGCACGCACGCACACACACAATCGCACGCACGCACGCACGCACGCACGCGCCGCGCGCGCACACACACACACACACACACACACACACACACACACACACACACTCCCCCCTCCTCCACATGTCTAACACCGTGCTGCCATGTTCTTTACACCCCCAGCTACGGGCTGCCAGCGGGAAATCCATATTGACGGCCTTTCGGCCACCAGAGTGGACCTGGGCCCCAGGGCAGTGGCGGGTGGACAGTGTGTACATCGAGCCCCGGGGGGTGATCGACATGAAGAACGGCTCCGCCCTGTATAACGGTTTTTTCCTCCCTGTCCGTGCCCATGTACGCCAGTGCCGACTTCGATGCCGGCATCACCGTGGAGTTGGTACTCCAGGAGGACAAGTTCCCGCTTAGACAGGTCTGGGGGATGGCTGGAGTGGGTCTGTCTGTCTGTCTGTCTGACTGTATGCCTGCCCGTCTGTCTGTCTGTCCGTCCGTCCGTCTGTCTATCTGTCTATCTCTCACACACACACACACGCACACACACACACACACACACACACACACACACACACACCCCCGCCACGCACGCACGCACGCGCGCGCGCGTGCGCACACACACGCACAAGCACGCACAAGCACGCGCACACACATACACACACAAACACACACTCTCTCTCTCTCTCTCATTCACTCACTCACAGCACTCACACACACACACACACACCACACACACACACACACACACACTGAGACAGCACAGACCCGCACACACAGCACAACACACTCATACACACACACTCACACAGCACAGACAACACACACACACACACACACACACACACACACACACACACACACATTTTTTCATCATTTCATCTTCATTGCCTTCTCAGTGACGTTACTTTCACCCGCACCTTCTGTCCCTCCACGCACACAGCCACACCCAGGCTGTACTGTCGTAGCGCAGCAGTCTTCAAGTATTCATCAACACCTTATGCCCCACCACGCACACAGCCACAGCCAGGTTGTGCTGTCGTAGCGCAGCAGTCCTCAAGTATTCATCAACACCTTCTGTTTCTCCACGCACACAACCACAGCCAGGTTGAGCTGTCGTAGCGCTGCAGTCCTCAAGTATTCATCAACACCTTCTGTTGTTTTTTTTTTTGCTGTCCCAACCTCTGCGCCATCTCAGAGGCAGTGCACCCACACCGCTCATTCCGACACCCCGTCCACAGCCACAGCCCGGTCGGCCCCACCGCAGCCCCGGCACCGGCAATCCACAGGAACAGTCAATGTCAAGTGGTCAAGAGGCAACCCACCGGAGGAGACACTGCACTGCTGCCGAGTCACTTCGGTGGTGTTCAGTCGCGCCTGTTCTGATCTAACATACGCAGAACACCACCTACTAAGCCCCCTACTGACGACAATAATTGCTGAGTCACGGAGCCGGCGTGGAGGGCGCCACCACGTCCGTCCAACGACAGCCCCCATGGACTCGCCGATACCGGTGACCCCGACGGAACCAAACCAAGGCTACAGACGTGGAGAGGACATCGAAATTGAGGTCACCATGAGGCAGGGCATGAAGGGCACAGAATTTGAGACTTTTTTTTAATGCTGATCGATGAGAATGAGGATGATTAAGATGATGCTACGGATTTCCATTTCGGTCTGAGACTACATGACAGGGCTGTACTCTACGCTTCCTTTCATAATATATCCCGGCGTCAACCAGGCCTGAGAGATACAGGCACCTGCAGTGTTGGTCAGGAAACTTGAGCAACTCTCTCAGAAACGCATCCATAAAGTGGATGAAACTCGACTGTGTGGTCCCAGTCTTCCCAACTGAGTCCGCAGCAAACTCAACTCTGGTAGGAGCCGGTCAGGGTAGAAAAACCCACATGACTCTGATGGGATTCGAACCACGACCTCCCAGCCGGGAATCCGTCGAGGCTAACCACTTCGCCACAGCGGCTGGTAGTCCTCAAGTATCCATCAACACCTTCTGTCCCTCCACGCACACAGCCACAGCCAGGTTGTGCTGTCGTAGCGCAGCAGTCCTCAAGTATTCATCAACACCTTCTGTCCCTCCACACACACAGCCACAGCCAGGTCGAGCTGAGCAGTCCTCCAGTATTCATCAACACCTTCTGTCCCTCCACGCACACAACCACAGCCAGGTCGAGCTGAGCAGTCCTCCAGTATTCATGAACACCCCCATGAGGGAACCCAACACTGCACTTCTCCACAATCACTTTGGAGATGGTCAGTGGTGCCTGATGTGATCTGCCGTGTGCAGCAATCCACACAGTAAACCCAACCTGACCACAGTCATTACTTGGTCGCAGAGCCAGCGTGACGGAGCACAGCATGTGGAAGACGCCATCACGTTCCACCAGCCAGTCCCTTGAACTGGCCGGGGGGGTGTCGTATATAATACTGTCGCCGTGGAATTGTATCGCAGCGATAGCCTTTCACGTGAAATATTGTTGCAGCGACAATAATTGCTGGAAAAAAATGTCGCGCGACAACTTTTCACGAAAAATGTCCCATAGAATATTGTAGCTGTCCATAAAATGCAGTATTTCCCGGGAAATACTGTCGCTGCGACACGATTTTATGAGCGACAGTATTATATACGACACCGGTTCCGACCCCTTTGACACAAATCCACCAGGAATCCAAACTGAGGTCACCATGACAACAAAGCATGAAAGGGCCACAAAGTTGAGACTTCCTGATGATCAAAGAGGATGACAAAATACTGCGGCGTTCTATTCGTGCTGTTCTCTCTGTACAAAAGTCGGAAGGGATCAACTGCACTTCTGTTCTTAGGAGTGAAGTCTTGATTTTTGTGGGATCAAAGTATTATTGAAATCTTTTATGTTTAAACTGTGTGTGAAGTTACCATCAGCTAGACCTTTTTTTTTTACCTGCGCATGTGTACAAGCCGTTTTAATTTGACAGACAGCGAAAGCGTGGGACTGTTTCAAGGTTGGTAGTAATGGTATATACAATATGTCACTTTGTAAACCCTGCAAACTGTTCAAACACCATTTCATACGGGTTCATGGCTTTTGAAAAATAAATTATCCGTAGTTCGATCTGTTGGTTTATGTATCTGTTTGTAATTTAGCTACAGCTACAAGAAGTGGGAGGGAAGATGGGAGTGGGTGGGGTGGGGAGTGGGGGACGGAAGGGAAGATGGGAGTGGGTGGGGTGGGGAGTGGGGGACGGGAGGGAAGATGGGAGTGGGTGGGGTGGGGAGTGGGGGACGGAAGGGAAGATGGGACTGGGTAGGGTGGGGAGTGGGGGACGGGAGGGAAGATGGGAGTGGGTGGGGTGGGAAGTGGGGGACGGGAGGGAAGATGGGAGTGGGTGGGGTGGGGAGTGGGGGACGGTGTAGGTTAGCTACAGTACAAGAAGTGGGAGGGAAGATGGGAGTGGGTGGGGTGGGGAGTGGGGACGGAAGGGAAGATGGGAGTGGGTAGGGTGGGGAGTGAGGGACAGGAGGGAAGATGGGAGTAGGTGGGGTGGAGAGTGGGGAACGGAAGGAAAGATGGGTAGGGTGGGGAGTGGGGACGGGAGGGAAGATGGGAGTGGGTGGGGTGGGAAGTGGGGGACGGGAGGGAAGATGGGAGTGGGTGGGGTGGGGAGTGGGGGACGGGAGGAAGATGGGATGGGTGGGGTGGGGAGTGGGGGACGGGAGGGAAGATGGGAGTGGGTGGGGTGGGGAGTGGGGGACTGTGTAAGTTAGCTACAGCTACAAAAAGTGGGAGGGAAGATGGGAGTGGGTGGATTGGGGAGTGGGGGATGGGAGGGAAGATGGGAGTGGGTGGGGTGGGGAGTGGGGACGGGAACCAAGACCAGATGGGCGGAGAGGGATGTTGAAACTCTTCACTGGCAGCACATAGTTATCATCAGTCTGTCTTGACAATACCTTTTTATTTCGCCAGTCTGCAATAGTTATCATCACAGTCTGTCTTGACAATACCTTTTTATTTCGCCAGTCTGCAGTCTACTTTCGTGCCCGGGTGAGACTGATCAGTTCAACTGGACTGGTGGTGTTTGTCCGTTCTTGGTTTTAAATGGAGATATATCCCTAGAGTTGTGTGGTATTCCCCACCAGCACGAAGAGAACAACAACATCTGACAGCTTCCCAAGGACGTCAGTGAACACACGGCAGAGAGACCAGGGGGAAGAAAGTAAACTAGGGTGCAAAACCAAATAATCAGGAGAAAAGAACATCTTTGAGCATGTGGTTGAGAATCCAAATAGACTGCAAGGAGGCTCAAATGTGCCAGCTATTTGAAAATAACCGAAGCATGCACAGTCTGTCAGCGCTGACAGCAGCCAAGAAGTGTGCAAAACAGCCTTAATTTGGATTTCTTTAAGAGATACAAGAACCCCGGTTGCTGAACAAACAATAATATTGTCAACAAATATGTAGTGGGAGAAACAAGTGCAGGCCCGCTAAGCCTCCGTCATCGACATGATAAAACTTTTGTCATTTAGTATATGATCGTTATTCATTTCATTTTCCCCCCAGAATAAAGACATTGTCAGTTCTTCTTGCTTTTTCATCCATTAGCTAATATTAATCGTCTCAGAGATTTCTTTTTTATATATGATAGAAAAAGTGTCTAGTGTTATTTTTCTAAAAAATGGGTTTAAAGGGTCACTGTTTTCTATATGGATAGGTTGATACCTGTTTTCAGGATATCTATCCGGTTACAGAACTGTTTTGAATAGTTGTTTTTTTCATGGTCGAAAAGTTACACAGAAAGACTGGCATGTAGTGTGTAATTTTCAATTCCGTCACTTGATGGCGATTTCATGTTCTTAACTTGTTTTGAAGCGTTTATCATTCTTTAAATATAAAAGTGAAGTGTAGGTAAGATTTAGAGAAATTGTTTGATTTTGATCAACGTCTACTTGTTCCATTTCTTGATGTTTTGATCGGCATTCATGTCTCTGTCAAAACGCTTCTCAACATCGTTTGTTTGTCACAGAGTGGTGTGAGGGGTGCCTGCGAAAAGATCTGTAATATCTCCTGGATGTCTGAAGGCGTGTAGATTGTTTGTGTATTTTGTCAAATCAATCTTTCTTTCACTCAGTCACACCACCCTACAACATAGTAGCACAAACAGGAATCTAGCGAGGAGTGCACATTTAATAACAATAATATGGAAATGATTTTTCTCTCTTTTAGCACACAGACAGCATCGACATGTAAGTGTAAACTAAGTCATTAACATATGTGTGCACCCAAACTCCCAGTTAGGCTAGAAAATAATTCATAGTTTCACTCATGACACAATACAGTAACAAGAGGGAGAAGGATTCATATCATCACTCATGACATGACACAATACCAACATCAACAACAAAAACAAAAGATGTTTACTACTTTCGTACATAAATTTTTCATTCAAGTCTTTCTGGATACGATTCCAGATATTACGTCGCAAGTCAGGTGTGTTGCTGTCCAAGCTGGGGGTGATTTGCACACACACACACACACACACACACACACACAGAGAGGAGAGAGAGAGAGAGAGAGAGAGGAGAGAGAGAGAGAGAGAGAGAGGAGAGAGAGAAAAGAACCACTCTGACCTCAATCTCGGATGCACTGAAGGCAGTCCACACAATATCACTGCTGGGATGGGGCACAGGAGAAGAAACTGGTCCAACACCTGCGACTGGGCACAGGGGAAGATAAAGTTAGTCCCAAACCTGCGACTGGACACAGGGGGACAAAGTCGCAAGTAGAGCACCGGTCAGCCATCCGGAAGGAAGACACGGCTGCTCATGAGGTAGGCAGACCAACGGCTGTCAAAGATGAAGACACTGGGGAAGAGAAGGCAAATCCTGGCCTCCCAGAAGGCTGCCACACCACAGGAGGGGGAAGATGAAGGCACTGGGGAAGAGAAGGCAAGTCCTGGCCTCCCAGAAGGCTGCCACACCACAGGAGGGGGAAGATGAAGGCACTGGGGAAGAGAAGGCAAGTCCTAGCCTCCCAGAAGGCTGCCACACCACAGGAGGGGGAAGCAGGACCGCTCCTGCACTCCCACCAGAGCACACTGCCAGCCAGGCCAGCACCACAGACAAAAAATCCCTACAAAGTGAACAACACCATAAATACCCAATCTACAAACTATTCAACATCAGAAGTAGTGATAGATTAGAAAGAACCGAATCAAAATGACAAAACCCGAACAACTCAGCAAAACACACGAACGAGCAAACTGACTGAGCACTTTCGAAAACAAACGCAAATATTACAAAGTCTGAACATTTTGATCTGAAATATCTAAAGAAAGCGCTATCAGTTAACTATACTGACTTCCATAAAAAACGCGAAAAATTGAAAGGCTATTTTTCGGGTGAAAAGGGGTGAATATACAATATTGAACCATTGTGGCAAGTTGTTTGGGTCCAAGACTCACGTGCAGTGAAAACATTGTGTGAGCAACACATCATTCCCGGTATTGGAGGGTTAACAAAAATGGCAAACTGGTTGCTGCATGTGAGGCACGTGCACACCATGCAGAGCAAAGTTAACCAGCGACAAGTACGCAGGCATGCAGCCTTTATAAAGCCGCGCTACAAGGTTCAGATAACGACTTGCCGTCTGAGCGCTACAGAGATGCCAAGACTACGAGCAGAGGAACGCAATCGTGCCCTAGGCTATCTGGAGGCTGGTGTGGATGCCAGGCAGGTCGCCAACATCTTTAACGTCCGCATCTCAACCATCTATCGTCTGCAGCACCGCATGCGAGTCACTGGTACCACTGATGATCGTCCCCGGCCAGGCCATCCTCGGGTCACCACACCAAGAGAGGATCGCCATTTTGTTCGAACCCATCTGCGGGACAGGCGGCAAACAGCCGCTAACACTGCTCGACAGGTGCCTGGGAATCTCCAGCAACGAATCAGCCTCAACACTGTGCGGCGGCGTCTTCAGGAGAACGGGCTGGCATGTAGGCGTCCTCACAGAGGTCCGGTACTGACACCAAGACACCGGCAGGACAGGCTGCAGTGGGCACAAGCCCGAATCAACTGGCGCAGGCAGCAGTGGGGATGCATACTGTTCTCAGATGAGAGCCGTTTTTGTATTGACATGGCTGACAGTCGTGTCAGAATATGGCGTCGACCTGGTGAACGCTATGCTGACTCCTGTGTGGTAGAGCGGAACCCCTGGGGAGGCCCAAACGTTATGATATGGGGTGCAATTGGCATTAACCACGCCATAGGACCAGTCATCTTTCAGAACATTGGTCCTGGGCGCGGACAGGGTGTCAATGCACAGCGCTACATCCACCAGGTGCTCAGACCCCATGTCGTTCCTTTTTTTGCGCAACACCCAAACTGGACATTCCAACAGGACAATGCAAGACCACACACAGCCAGGGCCACCCAGCAATTTCTTCAGCATGACAACGTCAATGTGCTGCCCTGGCCAGCCCTCAGTCCCGATTTAAACCCAATAGAACATTTTTGGGATGAACTTGGCAGACGGTTGGACCTCCTGCGTCCACGATCAGCAACAGCGGCTCAACTTCACCAGGCCATCGTCCATGTGTGGGCTGGTGTGCCAAGGGAATGCATCAACCACCTGGTCCACTCAATGAGCCGCAGGTGTCAAGCAGTTGTCCATGCAAATGGTGGCCACACACGGTGCTAGGACTTCAAGCTGGTTTGTCACGTGACCTTGGATTTTCCACACAAAGACATATTGCTGATGACATTTTCACACATTAACTGTGTAATGAATCAAATCACGTTAAATTCTCGCTTCCACTCTGTACAATTGTGACCAATAAAATTCGCCCTAACCTTCAGCTTGTTTTGCTTTCGCGTTTTTTATGGAAGTCAGTATACAATTGTCGTACAATGAATCGACAGGGAGCGCAAAATAAAATATTCTTACTCTCTGGGAGGATTAACGAGCACTACCTGACCAACAAGCGGAGACAGCGAGCGTACGGGGCAGATGCGCCTGCTTCCACATCCATACTCGGTCTGTGCAAGTCTATCAGCTGAACTGTTCAAGGTTCGGTGGTGAGTAATGTTCACACCGGAAACCAGAAGGGAATGAAAGAATTTTTTTTTTAATTATCTCTGGCTATGCACACAGCAGATGCGCATAACTCGTCGTGAATCATGCCTGTGACATTGTTCTATTGTTTCGATAATAACTGTATTTATGGTTTTGGATTCTTCTGATTGTTAAAGTAATTTTAAGATTCCCACAGGTTAATGGTTTCTTTGTGTGTGTATGTGTGTGTGTTCAAGGCTGGCAAAGAGCTTTTGCATGTACAATCTTTTTTTTTTATTGATGTGCTCTATGTCTTACTTGTATTGTTTTTTTTTTCTTTTGTAAGGCGTTTCTGTGACTGTCTGTTACTTGTCTTTCCTAAAGACTTAGTTTCACTTTTAGTTCATAACACTCCTGAACAATCCCGAATTAGCCACCCTCCCTTTTTAAATGATCTTTTCTTCTTAGCCTGTTCATGAATTATTTACACGTCTATGTATGCGAGACTGCGTGTGTGTAGGGTGTGTGTGCTCACAGGTTAAAATGCATTTTATGTGTGAGTGTATCACAATAGGCATTGGTGATGGACGTGGAAGAGTGGAGGGGTGATGCTATGTACATGTCTTCATGGACAGATCAGGCAGAATGCCAAGGGTATGTTTGCTGTGTTCAGCTATTGATGATGAACAGATGCAGGCAGAATGCCAAGGGTATGTTTGCTGTGTTCAGGTGTTGATGACGAACAGATTCAGGCAGAATGCCAAGGGTATGTTTGCTGTGTTCAGGTATTGATGACCAACTGTAAGCACGGTGAGGGGGCCTCGGTGGAAGTGCTTCTGGACGTGGAACTGGGGGTGATTTTGTTCCACGTCATGTACCGCTTCAGAGAGCGGGGAACGCCGTGGGGAGAGTGGTGTGGAGGCAGCCGTTCCCTACAGAGTGAGTGCTTCGTGGATATGTTCTCGCTCCTGGTCTTCTTAGTTTTTAAACATTAGATTGTGTAGCACCCAAGACTGTGTGTACAAATGAAGGATTCACTGACTGAAGCTGTAGATTTGAAAATCTTGATGCTAGTTTGATAGAAAAAATGCCCTGAGCTGTAGATTTTAAAATATTGATGCTAGTTTGATACAGAAAAAAATGATGTAAGCTGTATATTTGAAATTCTTGATGCAAATTATGTTTGAAAAAAAAGACTTAAGCTGTAGATTTGAAAATCTTAGTACTAGTTTGATTTGAAAAAAAAGTAAGCTGTAAATTCGAAAATCTAAATGCTAGTTTGATTTTTAAAAATGACTTAAGGGTTAAGATTTGAAAATCTTAATGTTAGTTTGATAAAAAGATAAAAAATGTGTGAAACTGCTTTCAAGCGTGTTCAACAAAGCTTGCGCTGGACCCTGTCTTCTTGTCACCTCAGGTTGCAGGTGGGAGATGGGGATGATGAGAAGGGGGGGGGGGGTGAAGTGTTCTTGTCACTCGGGTTGCAGGTGGGAGATGGGGATGGTAAGAAGGGAGGGGGGAGGAAGGGTGAAGTGTTCTTGTCACTCAGGTTGCAGGTGGAGATGGGGATGGTAAGAAGGGATGGGGGAAGGGTGAAGTGTTCTTGTGACCTCAGGTTGCAGGTGGGAGATGGGGATGGTAAGAAGGGAGGGGGGAGGAAGGGTGAAGTGTTCTTGTCACCTCAGGTTGCAGGTGGGAGATGGGGATGATGAGAGAGGGGGGGGGGTGAAGTTTTTCTTGTCACCTCACGTTGCAGGTGGGAGATGGGGATGGTAAGAAGGGAGGGGGGAGGAAGGGTGAAGTGTTCTTGTCACCTCAGGTTGCAGGTGGGAGATGGGGATGGTAAGAAGGGAGGGGGGAGGAAGGGTGAAGTGTTCTTGTCACCTCAGGTTGCAGGTGGGAGATGGGATGGTAAGAAGGGATGGGGGAAGGGTGAAGTGTTCTTGTGACTCAGGTTGCAGGTGGGAGATGGGGATGGTAAGAAGGGAGGGGGGAGGAAGGGTGAAGTGTTCTTGTCACCTCAGGTTGCAGGTGGGAGATGGGGATGATGAGAGAGGGGGGGGTTTAAGTGTTCTTGTCACCTCAGGTTGCAGGTGGAGATGGGGATGGTAAGAAAGGGGTGGGGGAAGGGTGGAAGTGTTCTTGTCACCTCAGGTTGCAGGTGGGAGATGGGGATGGTAAGAAGGGAGGGGGAGGAAGGGTGAAGTGTTCTTGTCACCTCAGGTTGCAGGTGGGAGATGGGGATGGTAAGAAGGGAGGGGGGAGGAAGGGTTTAAGTGTTCTTGTCACCTCAGGTTGCAGGTGGGAGATGGGGATGTGAGAGAGGGGGGGGTGAAGTGTTCTTGTCACCTCAGGTCGCAGGTGGGAGATGGGGATGGTAAGAGGGAGGGGGGGAGGAAGGGTGAAGTGTTCTTGTCACCTCAGGTTGAGGGGGAGATGGGGATGGTAAGAAGGGAGGGGGGAGGAAGGGTGAAGTGTTCTTGTCACTCAGGTTGAAGGTGGGAGATGGGATGATGAGAGAGAGGGGGGGGGGGTGGGAAATGTTCTTGTCACCTCAGGTTGCAGGTGGGAGATGGGGATGGTAAGAAGGGAGGGCGGGGAGGGAGGGAGGGAAGGGTGAAGAATCGTTTTGAGTGCATCAAATATTGGGGCTACTTATCCTGATTTGGCAGAGACAGTTAGGTCGCATTTTTCTTCACTGACATACCTGACAAAGTGAGGCGTTGTAATCACAGCGTTTCCTTTTGCGCGCTCGTGTGTGTGTGTGTGTGTGTGTGTGTGTGTGATGTGTGTGTGGTGTGTGTGTGTGTGTGTTGGGGTGCAGGCAGATGTGCGTGCATGCGTGCGAGTGTGTGGAATTTGATACAGCACTTCTTGTCAATCATACTCACAACTGCTTGCAGAAAGCATACTGGCAGAACGACAAAACGTTGACAGGATAAGATAGCACCTGATTTATAAACATCATATGTGCAATGAATGCATGTAACACACGTAAACATTTACTGTAAATAAAAAAAAGATAAACGTTCACACACACACACACACACACACACACACACACACCACACACACACGCATACACACACACACACACACACACACACACCACACACACACACACACACACACACACACAACACCTATATTTCTGTCATCGTTTTGTAAGCATCTAACGCACGTGAAATAGCAATCGACCCTTGTCCCTCTAGTCCATGCCCACTCATTTTGTTCATCATTATGTACTGGATATACAATGCCTTTAACCCCACCCCCTACCTCCCCCATAGAACTTCTCTGTATTTTTCACCCTTCCCTCCCTCCCCATTTGAACCTTCTTCTCTGTATATTCACCCATCCCTGCCTCCTCCTAGAAACCTTCATCTCTGTATATTCACCCCTTCCCCTACCTCCCTCCCTAGAACCTTCATCTCTGTATATTCCACCCTTCCCCTACCTCCCTCCATAGAACCTTCATCTCGTATATTCACCCTTCCCTACCTCCCTCATAGAACCTTCATCTCTGTATATTCACCCCTTCCCCTACCTCCCTCCATAGAACCTTCTTCTCTGTATATTCACCCCTTCCCCTCCCTCCCTCCATAGAACCTTCATCTCTGTATATTCACCCTTTCCCCTACCTCCCTCCATAGAACCTTCTTCTCTGTATGTTCACCCATTCCCCTGCCTCCCTCCATAGAACCTTCATCTCTGTATATTCACCCCTTCCCCTACTGTATGTTCACCCATTCCCCTGCCTCCCTCCATAGAACCTTCATCTCTGTATATTCACCCCTTCCCCTACCTCCCTCCATAGAACCTTCATCTCTGTATATTCACCCCTTCCCCTACCTCCCTCCATAGAACCTTCATCTCTGTATATTCACCCTTCCCCTACCTCCCTCCATTGAACTTTCTTCTCTGTATATTCACCCCTTCCCCTACCTCCCTCCATAGAACCTTCTTCTCTGTATATTCACCCCTTCCCCTACCTCCCTCCATAGAACCTTCTCTGTATATTCACCCCTTCCCCTCCCTCCCTCCATAGAACCTTCTTCTCTGTATATTCACCCATTCCCCTGCCTCCTCCATAGAACCTTCTTCTCTGTATATTCACCCCTTCCCCTACCTCCCTCCATAGAACCTTCATCTCTGTATATTCACCCCTTCCCCTACCTCCCTCCATAGAACCTTCATCTCTGTATATTCACCCCTTCCCCTCCCTCCCTCCATAGAACCTTCATCTCTGTATATTCACCCCTTCCCCTACCTCCCTCCATAGAACCTTCATCTCTGTATATTCACCCCTATCTCCCTCCATGGAACCTTCATCTCTGTATATTCACCCCTTCCCCTGTCCACCCTTGGCCGGGTCCCGCGAGTTTCCCACTACACCCACTACGCCACCTCTTTCGTTTCCACTACACCCACTACGCCACCTCTTTCGTTTCCACTACACCCACTACGCCACCTCTTTCGTTTCCACTACACCCACTACGCCACCTCTTTCGTTTCCACTACACCCACTACGCAACCTCTTTAGTTTCCACTACACCTACTACGCCACCTCTTTCGTTTCCACTACACCCACTACGCCACCTCTTTCGTTTCCGCTACACCCACTACGCCACCTCTTTAATTACCACTACACCTACTACGCCACCTCTTTCGTTTCCACTACACTCACTACGCCACCTCTTTCATTTCCACTACACCCACTACGCCACCTCTTTCGTTTCCACTACACCCACTACGCCACCTCTTTCGTTTCCACTACACCCACTACGCCACCTCTTTTGTTTCCACTACACCTGCTACGCCACCCCTTTCGTTTCCACTACACCCACTACGCCACCTCTTTCGTTTCCGCTACACCCACTACGCCACCTCTTTCGTTTCCACTACACCCACTACGCCACCTCTTTCATTTCCACTACACCCACTACGCCACCTCTTTTGTTTCCACTACACCCACTACGCCAACTCTTTAGTTTCCACTACACCTTCTACGCCACCTCTTTCGTGCAGGGGTTTTGATGTTTTAAAAGGAGGATTAGTTATTGTGGATGGAAACGATGACGCCATAGAGTTCTGTTGTGGTGTGAGACGACCCGATGTGGCTGTAGTCCATGAAGTATCCGGGAGTCCAATAGGGACGAGAAAAACAAATACCTGCAGCATTGATCCGAAGATTTGAGCGGTCCTGTCAGAGAGTTATCTGTTGTGTATTTGCTGCTGCTGCTGCTGCTGTTGTTTGTGTTCACAATCTTCCCATCAGAGTACATAGCACACCTACCAACAGCAGATGTAAACCTATGATGACATTGGGACACACGATCCTCCATCCTGCAACTCGTGATTACAACTATACCATGGTGCTGATAACACGCATTCGTTCGTGATATGCAAGGAATTTGACAAGATAAGTGATTGCTCGTTCTACACTTTCGTTGTCCTGAGAGTTGTTTATCTTGCCTGAAGAAGACCTAACAGGTCGAAACGCGTCGTGTTTTGTGTTGTGCTTCGTTTGTCCATGTTGTGTGACGGAGTTATTTCAGCACTTCCTGAAATTTGTTTAGATTTTCGCCTGCAGTCGCGTCACTTTGCAACCAACCTTTTTTTCAGTGAAGTGAGTGTCAGACTTTGTGTAGTGGCCTATAGATGGCGTGTGTTTGCTATGTGTGCAGCCGTTCGTTGCCAAACGGGTAGCGCTGTCGTTTGATGGACACAGGCTGACGGGACGGGTCAACAACAGCCAGAGGTCGGCCAGCGTCCAAGGAGATGGTCTGTATTAAGGGTGCGAGTGTGTGTGTGTGTGTGTGTGTGTGTGTGTGTGCGTGCGTGGTGTGTGTGTGTGTGTGTGTGTGTGTGTGTGTGTGTGTGTGTGTTTGAGAGAGAGAGAGAGAGAGAGAGAGTACGTGTGGTGTGTGTGTGTGTGTGTGTGTGTGTGTGTGTGTGTGTGTGTGTGTGTGTGTGTGTATGTGTGTGTTTGAGAGAGAGAGTACGTGTGGTGTGTGTATGTGTGTGTGTGTGTGTGTGTGTGTGTGTGTGTGTGTGTGTGTGTGTGTGCTTGAGAGAGTACGTGTGATGTGTGTGTGAGAAAGAGAGAGTATGTGGGGGGATATGTGTGTGTGTGTGTGTGTGTGTGTGTGTGTGTGTGTGTGTGTGTGTGTGTGTGTGTGTGTGTGTGTGTTCGTGCGTGCGTGTGAGTGTTTTAAGTCAATGCAAATTATGTAGTTATGCATGTTATGTTCACGAATTCGACTTTCATTTCGAGTTGCTTTGATTTTCTTGCATACTGGCAAGAATTCGTTTCACTATCTGTCATTTATTCAGTCAGTCTTCCGCCTCTTCTCTTTTTTCATATTCCGCATGTTCCTTTTTATCATCGTCTCCTTGTGTTCTGTCGTTGTTAATAATTAATTTTCTAATCTCTCTCTCCTCCCTCATCCCTGTCCACCCACGTTGATAGTTGTATCACTGTTGTTGCTCACAAACGGTGTTTGACGTATGTAAGGGGTGTGTGCAGGTGATTACGTCATGGCGAGAAGAGCAAAGCCCTTGATGTTTGGAAACACCTTGTGTGACGTGGATGACGTCTACAGCTATCGTGGACAGATCACACAGGTGCTGTCCCTTTCGTTACGCCCACTTTATATTCATTCAAAACAAAGTTCTTCTTCTTCCTTTATTTTTCCGTCACGGTAACAAGCAGGTTGACATTGAGAATGGTACATGATCCGATCTGTTTTTCGAAGTTTCAGGTACAGTGTCATCAAGGAGATGTCACCGCGTGCAGACTAGTCCATATACGCTACATTACATCCGCTAATTTTTGAGACCATACAGCATGATTTGACGCTTATGGATACGTGAATTAATGACTAAGATGAAAACCAGTTGTATTTCGACTCAGATCATAATTTTAACAACTAAAGGTGGGGTTCAAAACCTTGCGCAAGTCTTCTTTTGAACCTGTCTGATCTTCTGAACCATTGTTTTAACAACTAAAGGCGGGGTTCAAAACCTTGCGCAAGTCTTCTTTTGAACCTGTCTGATCTTCTGAACCATTGTTTTAACAACTAAAGGTGGGGTTCAAAACCTTGCGCAAGTCTTCTTTTGAACCTGTCTGATCTTCTGAACCATTGTTTTAACAACTAAAGGTGAGGTTCAAAACCTTGCGCAAGTCTTCTTTTGAACCTGTCTGATCTTCTGTAGTTGATAACATTACGTCAGCTCCACTCAGTCCGGCTTCCCCATAGATACAACCTCACCTGTATTCTCGGTCACACCAGTGGACCGAAGGCTCCTACAATTTGATAGAGGTTTAGACAATGATGTGGTGTGTCTCTATTTGACACCAAGAGCACAGACACAATCAGCCGTGTCTCTCTGATGAGTCCGATCCAGCGGACGAAAGGCCTAGGAGCAGGCAATACAAATAAATGTGCCCTTGAGAGGGATTACGATGATTCCCTCAGGCAGCTAGCGAAGGGCTTCTCACATTCATAATATATTCCCCCATTTTCTTCATCTTCAATTTTTTTTTTTAAGTTCAAATCTTCGCCAAGTCATCACTATAACGACTGAAGAATTGTTAGCCTGCACTTGTTTTCTCCCACTACTTAATTGTTCAGCATTATATTGTTTGGTCAATCAGTGGGAGATTGCATCTCTTAGGAGATCCAAGTAAAGGTTGTTCTGTATAATTCTTAGCTTCTCACAATGCTTGGGTTATTGAACAGCAGAGCTGACCACTCAGACTGTTCCATATCTTTTGATCTCCCTTGCATCCTTAAATGGATCCTCAAGCATAGGCTCAAAGATTGTCCCCTACATTTTATACTGTTTGAATAATGCTTTTAGTTTTTCAGCAACTTTTTTCCTCTCCACACTTTTGTTTTGTTCCATTTACTACCCTTCGCTGGCTGCTTTGAGGGTGCTGTTGGATTCTGTTTTGAACCCTTGGTGGTGAGAACACCACAAAATTATGGACTGTTGTGTGTCTCTATTTGACACCAAGAGCACAGACACAATCAGCCGTGTCTTCCTGATGAGTCCGATCCAGCGAACGAAAGGCCTAGGAGCAGGCAATACAAATAAATGTGCCTTTGAGAGGGATTACGATGATTCCCCCAGGCAGCTTGCGAAGGGCTTCTCATATTCATAATATATTCCCCCATTTTCTTCATCTTCAATTTTTTTTTTAAAGTTCAAATCTTCGCGAAGTCATTACTATAACGACTGAAGAATTGTTATCCTGCACTTGTTTTTCCCCACTACTTAATTGTTCAGTATTATATATATAATATATATATATATATATATATAATTACTTCAAATATATGAAACATATAATAGTTCTGTCACTTGACTTTTTTTATCGCTTTAATCCTATCAGCTCCCCTCAGAACAGTTCAGTGACATGATTTGACTTTAACCGCTGATTATACATTCAATCTTTTGCAAGATGGCATGAGCATTTGAAATGCAATTAGTATTTTAGCACACTAGAGTGTGTATGTATTATCTCCCGAAAATCCATGCACTTCCATGCCATTCAATAAATAAAGTTCAACATCTTCACAAAAAAATCAAGTGAAAGGCTTTCAAAAGAAGTCTTATTTCGTCTCCAGAATTTCTCAGAGTCATCTCGGCTATGTCTGCACTCTGAGCAGTCTGTATGGATCGTTTTATACATTCCATCTTCTAGCATTAAGGTACTGCATGTAACCGCCAATCCATGGTTATGTTTTTCTCACAAGCTCAAGGAGACAGTCTTCCAGCACCGTTATGACCGTCAGGTCCTCGGGTACAGTCTCTTGCTGTGCCTCGACAACAAGAGTTGTAAAACAACTGATTTAATTAGTCAAGTCTTAAGAGCACTCGCTTGGACTCCTCTATTGCAGTTAGGAATAGTTGTGACAACGCTGCAAGACTCGTTGTTCTATTGTAGTTAGGAATAGTTGTGACAGCGCTGCAAGACTCGTTGTTCTATTGTAGTCAGGAATAGTTGTGACAACGCTGCAAGACTCGTTCTATTGTAGTTAGGAATAGTTGTGACAACTCTGCAAGACTCGTTGTTCTATTGTAGTTAGGAATAGTTCTGACAACGCTGCAAAACTCGTTCTATTGCAGTTAGGAGTAGTTGTGACAACGCTGCAAGACTCGTTGTTCCTGGAGACACGTGTAGTTTGCACTGCAGCTGCTCGATCATACCGTTTGACACTTGTCGAGCTGTCCTTGACTGTGAAGAAGTGAATAAAAGTCCGATGTAAAAATCCTATACTAGCCCCCCACCACACTGTTTCAACAGGCGTGAAGCTGAAGGAAAAGGGAGAAATACTAAATGCTAGAATAACTACTGTGTGAACATCCAGTCAGCAGCAGGCAACAGCAGAGCACCAGTCAGACACAGCTGACGGGCAGGACGGTGGATAACGAACTCCCAGAGAGAAAAAGAGAGAGAAGAGAGAGGGGCGGACGGAGGGAGGGCGGGAGGGAAGACAATGACTTTGGTGGAAAGCGGGTATTGAAGCCCACTGAAGGGCGAAAGACAGGGAGATGTGTATTGCGGGGTAAGAATGTGCCGGTTCCACTGACACCAACTGGTTCCACTGACACCAACTGGTTCCACTGACATCAACGTGGTTCCACTGACACCAACTGGTTCCACTGACACCAACTGGTTCCACTGACACCAACGTGGTTCCACTGACACCAACTGGTTCCACTGACACCAACGTGGTTCCACTGACACCAACGTGGTTCCACTGACACCAACTGGTTCCACTGACACCAACGTGGTTCTGCCTGTTTCAGATTTCGGTGTCACGATGTGCCAGGAACCTCAGCAGCCTGTCCTGATTCCTGCCCACACGGCCAACCAACCAACCTACCTACCAACCCAACTGCCTTTCTACCTGCTGCCCACAGCCAGCCAACCTACCTACCTACCTACCTACCAACCCAACTGCCTTTCTACCTGCTGCCCACAGCCAGCCAACCTACCTACCTACCAACCCAACTGCCTTTCTACCTGCTGCCCACACAGCCAACCTACCTACCTACCTACCAACCAACTGCCTTTCTACCTGCTGCCCACAGCCAACCAACCTACCTACCTACCAACCCAACTGCCTTTCTACCTGCTGCCCACACAGCCAACCTACCTACCTACCTACCAACCCAACTGCCTTTCTACCTGCTGCCCACACAGCCAACCAACCTACCTACCAACCCAACTGCCTTTCTACCTGCTGCCCACACAGCCAACCAACCTACCTACCAACCCAACTGCCTTTCTACCTGCTGCCCACAGCCAACCAACCTACCTACCTACCTACCAACCCAACTGCCTTTCTACCTGCTGCCCACAGCCACCCAACCTACCTACCAACCCAACTGCCTTTCTACCTGCTGCCCACACAGCAACCAACCAACCTACCTACCAACCCAACTGCCTTTCTACCTGCTGCCCACACAGCCAACCAACCAACCTACCTACCAACCCAACTGCCTTTCTACCTGCTGCCCACACAGCAACCAACCAATCAACCTACCTACCATCCCAACTGCCTTTCTACCTGCTGCCCACACAGCCAACCAACCAACCTACCTACCAACCCAACTGCCTTTCCACCTGCTGCCTACACAGCCAACCAACCTACCTACCAACCCAACTGCCTTTCTACCTGCTGCCCGCACAGCAACCAACCAACCTACCTACCAACCCAACTGCCTTTCCACCTGCTGCCCACACAGCAACCTACCTACCTACCAACCCAACTGCCTTTCTACCTGCTGCCCGCACAGCAACCAACCAACCTACCTACCAACCCAACTGCCTTTCTACCTGCTGCCCACACAGCAACCAACCTACCTACCAACCCAACTGCCTTTCTACCTGCTGCCCACACAGCCAACCTACCTGCCTACCTACAAACCCAACTGTCTTTCTACCTGCTGCCCACACAGCAACCAACCTACCTACCAACCAACCCAACTGCCTTTCTACCTGCTGCCCACAGCCAACCAACCTACCTACCAACCCAACTGCCTTTCTACCTGCTGCCCACAGCCAACCAACCTACCAACCTACCTACCAACCCAACTGCCTTTCTACCTGCTGCCCACACAGCCAACCAACCTACCTACCTACCAACCCAACTGCCTTTCTACATGCTGCCCACACAGCCAACCAACCTACCTACCAACCCAACTGCCTTTCTACCTGCTGCCCAGACAGCCAACCAACCTACCTACCTACCAACCCAACTGCCTTTCTACCTGCTGCCCACACAGCAACCAACCAACCTACCTACCAACCCAACTGCCTTTCTACCTGCTGCCCACACAGCCAACCAACCTACCTACCAACCCATCTGCCTTTCTACCTGCTGCCTACATCCAACCAACCTACCTACCAACCCAACTGCCTTTCTACCTGCTGCCCACACAGCCAACTAACCTACCTACCAACCCATCTGCCTTTCTACCTGCTGCCCACAGCCAACCAACCTACCTACCAACCCAACTGCCTTTCCACCTGCTGCCCACACAGCCAACCAACCTACCAACCTACCTACCAACCCAACTGCCTTTCTACCTGCTGCCCACACAGCAACCAACCAACCTACCTACCAACCCAACTGCCTTTCTACCTGCTGCCCAAACAGCCAACCAACCTACCTACCAACCCATCTGCCTTTCTACCTGCTGCCCACACAGCCAGCCAACCTACCTACCTACCAACCCAACTGCCTTTCTACCTGCTGCCCACACAGCCAGCCAACCTACCTACCTACCAACCCAACTGCCTTTCTACCTGCTGCCCACAGCCAACCAACCAACCTACCTACCAACCCAACTGCCTTTCCACCTGCTGCCCACACAGCCAACCAACCAACCTACCTACCAACCCAACTGCCTTTCTACCTGCTGCCCACAGCCAACCAACCAACCTACCTACCAACCCAACTGCCTTTCTACCTGCTGCCCACACAGCCAACCAATCTACCTACCAACCCAACTGCCTTTCTACCTGCTGCCCACACAGCCAGCCAACCAACCTACCTACCTACCAACCCAACTGCCTTTCTACCTGCTGCCCACACAGCCAACCAACCTACCTACCAACCCATCTGCCTTTCTACCTGCTGCCCACACAGCCAGCCAACCTACCTACCAACCCAACTGCCTTTCTACCTGCTGCCCACAGCCAACCAACCAACCTACCTACCTACCAACTCAACTGCCTTTCTACCTGCTGCCCACAGCCAACCAACCTACCTACCAACCCAACTGCCTTTCTACCTGCTGCCCACACAGCAACCAACCAACCTACCAACCAACCCAACTGCCTTTCTACCTGCTGCCCACAGCCAACCAACCTACCTACCTACCAACCCAACTGCCTTTCTACCGGCTGCCCACACAGCAACCAACCTACCTACCTACCAACCCAACTGCCTTTCTACCTGCTTCCCACAGCCAACCAACCTACCTACCAACCCAACTGCCTTTCTACCTGCTGCCCACAGCCAACCAACCAACCAACCTACCTACCAACCCAACTGCCTTTCTACCTGCTGCCCACAGCCAACCAACCAACCTACCAACCCAACTGCCTTTCTACCTGCTGCCCTACAACCAACCAACCTACCTACCTACCAACCCAACTGCCTTTCTACCTGCTGCCTACAGCCAACCAACCTACCTATCAACCCAACTGCCTTTCTACCTACTGTCCACACAGCCAGCCAACCTACCTACCTACCAACCCAACTGCCTTTCTACCTGCTGCCTACAACCAACCAACCTACCTACCTACCATCCCAACTGCCTTTCTGCCTGCTGCCCACACAGCCAACCTACCTACCTACCAACCCAACGCCTTTCTACCTGCTGCCTACAGCCAATCAACCTACCTACCAACCCAACCGCCTTTCTACCTGCTGCCTACAGCCAACCAACCAACCTACCTACCTACCAACCCAACCGCCTTTCTACCTGCTGCCCACAGCCAACCAACCTACCTACCAACCCAACTGCCTTTCTACCTGCTGCCCACAGCCAACAAACCTACCTACCAACCCAACTGCCTTTCTACCTGCTGCCCACACAGCAACCAACCTACCTACCTACCTACCAACCCAACCGCCTTTCTACCTGCTGCCCACAGCCAACCAACCTACCTACCAACCCAACTGCCTTTCTACCTGCTGCGCACACAGCAACCAACCTACCTAACTACCTACCAACCCAACCGCCTTTCTACCTGCTGCCCACAGCCAACCAACCTACCTACCAACCCAACTGCCTTTTCTACTGCTGCCCACACAGCAACCAACCTACCTACCAACCCAACTGCCTTTCTACCTGCTGCCCACACAGCCAACCAACCTACCTACCAACCCAACTGCCTTTCTACCTGCTGCCCACGCAGCCGACCAGTCTACCTACCTACCTACCAACCCAACTGCCTTTCTACCTGCTGCCCACAGCCAACCAACCAACCTACCTACCAACCCAACTGCCTTTCTACCTGCTGCCCACAGCCAACCAACCAACCTACCTACCAAACCAACTGCCTTTCTACCTGCTGCCTACAGCCAACCAACCACACCTACCTACCTACCAACCCAACTGCCTTTCTACCTGCTGTCCACACAGCCAGCCAACCTACCTACCTACCAACCCAACTGCCTTTCTACCTGCTGCCCACACAGCCAACCAACCTACCTACCAACCCAACTGCCTTTCTACCTGCTGCCCACACAGCCAACCTACCTACCTACCTACCAACCCAACTGCCTTTCTACCTGCTGCCCACACAGCCAGCCTACCTACCTACCAACCCAACTGCCTTTCTACCTGCTGCCCACACAGCAACCAACCTACCTACCAACCCAACTCCCTTTCTACCTGCTGCCCACACAGCCAACCAACCAACCTACCTACCAACCCAACTGCCTTTGTACCTGCTGCCCACACAGCCAACCAACCTACCTACCAACCCAACTGCCTTTCTACCTGCTGCCCACAGCCAACCAACCTACCTACCTACCTACCAACCCAACTGCCTTTCTACCTGTCGCCCACACAGCCAACCAACCTACCTACCAACCCAACTGCCTTTCTACCTGCTACAAGCACTGCCTGCAAGACTGACAGCGATTCAAAAAATCTACGGGTGTCTGTTACACGGGTGGTTTCTACCCAAAGCGATCAGTCAGGAGCATACCTCATCACGTGTTGGGAGTACGGGTGTTGTTGATTATCTTCATCATATATTTAGTTCGTCTCTTTCGTCTTCTTTTCGTTCGCAGTTTTCTGGGATAATTCACATATGGAATCTCACTCAGTTTCGTTCCCCCTTTTTTTTTTTTCTTTTCTTTGTTTTTTTTTTTTTTTTTGGGGGGGAGAAGGGGGGGGGAGTTCCTTCAAGGTCAGCATGTGTACAGGTGTTTTCCATGCATATGTTCAACCTTCAGTACCTGCAATGCTCAAGCGTCCAAATGGCATGAAGATGGAGGATGGTGAGGTGTAGTACAAAGCTCTTCTATTGCGAGTTCAGGAACGGCGTGGTTGTTGGTGTTCCAGGACCAGCTTTCTTCACTGGACACGTGACCTACCACCAACTGGTGCCTGTTATCATTTCAGGAATTTCTGGGAAGTGTTTACCAATTCACGTTTCCGGTTGTGGGCGACAGAATTTCAGGACTTCTATCACAGAGGCGTTGCTCTGAAACTGGATCGTGAGAGAATGCGTTCTTAGAATACAATGCAGGTTTTCAAGACAACAGACAGTTTCGTTCAGACTTGGTATAAAAGTTACGACGGAACGTGATCCAGCGTTTCTGAACGCCCCATCAACCAACTGTCACTTGGTGGATCGCTGGAGACTGAAAAATAAATGCGACATAAACAAGGGAGACGGAGGGAGTGACTCTGTTCTTGTGCTCAGGAAACGCGACGTTTGTGACTCAGATTGTGCAGACGCAAAGCAGACTTTAATGATTGTGTGCTCAGGAAACGCGACGTTTGTGACTCAGAATGTGCAGACGCAAAGCAGACTTCAATGATTGTGTGCTCAGGAAACGCGACGTTTGTGACTCAGATTGTGCAGACGCAAAGCAGACTTCAATGATTGTGTGCTCAGGAAACGCGACGTTTGATCTGAACAAAGTGAGTCAGTAGAAAGAAACTCGTGGAGAGCGTGGC
Source organism: Conus ventricosus (assembly GCA_018398815.1). Classification (NCBI taxonomy): domain Eukaryota; kingdom Metazoa; phylum Mollusca; class Gastropoda; order Neogastropoda; family Conidae; genus Conus; species Conus ventricosus. The sequence goes on from CM031619.1 coordinate 22,536,873, forward strand.
AGCAGAGAGTCCTCAGAAGAGAAGCCCCCTTCAAGCAAGTGTTTCGGCCCTTATCTCCTGACACTCTAGGGGGGTTGGGCCACACCCGGTTCATGACTCCGGATGTCCCTCTGCTGCCCCTTTTTTTTCCATCTTGGGACGAGCCATGGCTGGGATTCGAACCCATGACCCTCTGGACATGCTCATTTTCTACTTAATGACTCGCACTTTAACCACTGAGCCACAGGGACACCTGATATTTGTAGGGAAATTAAGCCTTATGAAGTTCACTTTTGTTCCTTCTTGACCAGATCCAGCTTGAACACCTCTCTGCCGCTCTGCCATTGCTTTCAGGGCTCTGGTTTTTTCCTTCCCTGCAACTGAGAGCTGTTTCATGAGGCTGTATGCAGACGTTCCTACAAATCCCCTAGCTCCAATTTCTGCAGTGAGGACTTTGACCTGATAGCCTTCTCTCCTCAGGCTGTTTGCCAGATCAGCATACTTTTCAGTCTTGTAGATTTGAGCTGCCTCCATTCTGTTCTCATATGGCACCGTGAGCTCGATCATGATCAGTTGCTTGGTTGACTTAGAGTGGACTACTATGGTCTGGTCTCATGCCACTCTTGCTGATGATCTCTGGGTGACTCTCTATTCTGGGAGGTCTGCAGTGCACTCCCAGTCATCTGCCCCATCCAGCAGACTCTGCCTGCATGTTTCGAGTGGCACTGTTGTTCTTGGCCATGATTTGCTGCCTCCTGCCGTGAAGAATGTTGCGGGTGCTTTGGAGTCCTGATTCTCCCTTTTGTGGTGTTGGTACTAGCCCAGACTACTTGTACAATTTCTTTGAGCACTTGGTTGTGCCTCCATGTGTACCTTCCTTGAGCCAGGGCTACTTTACATGAGCTTAGAACATGCTCCACTGTTTCTATTTCATGGCAGAGGGGGCATGCAGGATCGTCTGTTTTCCCCAACTTCACCAGGTTTGCATTTGAGGCAGAAGGTCATATGCAGATCTGAGAATGAAGCTGATCCTGAGAGGGGCCATGTGCCAAATGTCATTCCAAGTTAGACTTCTTTGGAGTGCATCCTCCCACGTTGTCCATTGCCCTTGCTGGCTCTGCTGGACTGCTTTTTGGAGTCTTTTTTGGTCTTCTTCTTTTCTCATCTCATGAATCAGCATGTCTCTTTTGGCTTTTCCTTTGGCCTTTGACCACCATTCAGTTTTGGTCACCCCCAGTCCTTGTCTGTTGGTCTGTGTGTGTCCTGTTATTTCTCTGATCTTGAGACTTTCTTTTGCAGAATCCATCGCCTCTTGAACTTTCCATTTCTGCCCGTCTTCAGCTGGGGCTTGATTGCTTCTACCACCTTTGTCTCCTGAGTCCTCCAGCATGCTTTGAAGTCTGATCTTCCCTGCTTTGTATTCCTCCAGGATGGATTTCAGTGGTAGTTTGAGCTTTGCTTGGCGACAGTACAGCGCGATGTCAGTCAGACAGGGTGGGACACCAAGCCATTTCCTTGTGAACTTGTTGATTTTGGCTTCCATTGCCTCCACTGTGCTGGTGCAGATGTCGTATATCATCAGAGGCCATAGGAGCTTTGGTATCAGCATGAAGTCTGAGTATCTCTTGGTTACGTATTCTTTGCCTGGCCGCAGGACTGAAATGAACATTAAATATTCAGCAACAAGAAACAAAAAAATGGTATGAAATAAATAAACAAGTGAACCAATAATCTTCCTCAACACTTCATCCGGAAACGCGACGTTTGATCTGAACAAAGTGAGTCAGATTGTGCAGACGCAAAGCAGACTTAATGATTGGTGCTCAGGAAATGTAACGACTGAAGTGAACGAAGTGAGCAACTCGACGTCTTAATTATGAGTATTACTAAGCCTTCTGATGAAGTGTTGAGGAAGATTATTGGTTCACTTGTTTATTTATTTTCATACCGTTTTTTTGTTTCTTTGCTGAATATTTAATGTTCATTTCAGTCCTGCTGGCCAGGCAAAGAATACGTAACCAAGAGATACTCAGACTTCATTGTTACTTTGCCAGCAGCCTACATACTACAACGAGACCTCAGCGGACACATTGAAACTGTACGTACTCAGTCCGCATCGGTAGATTTGCACACAGGTTTTGTTGCCAGGGCTTATATCAATCGCCATTGAAGATACATTCTCTACCACCACCACCACCCCTATAAAAAAGAAAAAAAAACTTCACAAAAAGAAAAAAGTAGAATAGTCTAGAAAAGTCCCCCTCCCCCACCTCCTCTCCCAGTAGCAATACGTACATGTCCCAAGTAAATTGATATTGCATGATCGCCATTCAAAATGAATGGACCCAGTCGTATGACTGGAGACATTTTGTAAAGAGGGTGGAGATTTTCCCATTTGGGATTCATCTCATTGATTTCAATGTGAAATTTTGGTTATAATCCAAATAAGTGACATTGGCTTTGTTCACGCTCAACGATGGCCATGCTGTTTCTTCCTGGCACAAAGAACTGAAACGAATAAGTCTTTGATGTGGGCAGTGAAGACGAATTTGATGGATTAGATAGTGAAGATTAATTCCAGAGGATAATGAAGCAGATGATCTCAATGCCAGTAACTGGACGCCGTCCAGTCGTGATCAACACACCTTTATAGCTCGGACTCAAGTCCAACAGATAGTGGCCAATGCGCAGAGGTGCTCTGTCTTTTAGAATACGAAGTACGCCATCATTTTATTCGGGCAGCAGACATGGATAGCATTGATTTGATCTTAAAAATTCTCGAAGTACGCCATCATTTTATTCGGGCAGCAGACATGGATAGCATTGATTTGATCTTAAAAATTTCTCGTCAGATGGTAACCGATTCCGTTTGAGGATCTCAGTGTCCAGAATGGGATGCAGTGCTGTGTAGAAAAAAAATCACAGATGAAGGAATACACCGCGTATTGAAGATGGATGAAATTGGTGTCTACACTGCGTCACAACTTTCACAATTTAGTGCGCTTTTTTTTTGCAAACTTTTCAGGGGAGGGGTCGGAGGAATATGGGATGCACATGTGCATGGCTTCAAACACACAGTTTCCTCCTGTTTATGCCTGACTGTTTTAAGCCCTGGGTCACTGAGACACCAGCTGTCCATTAGAGACGGATGAGTTCAGAATGAGCAGTTAGGGGCCACGTAACCATCTTGCAATAGGAACAAGTCACGATAGCCAGCGAAACAGCGACAGCGTTTGTCCAAGGGACAGAAATGGGAGAAAAGTGTTGTGGACTGTCCGTCACAGGCACGTGTGGTCCAGTGATGTGAAGGGGGCAGAGTTCACGATCGGGGGTCCTTGCTCATCAACCATGGCCCTGAATGGATCGGTGTACAATCAGTTACGGTACACTACTGGGCTTCATGAAAACATTTCATAGTCTGTCGACAAAAGGAACATTGAAGCCCATCCGCCTCCCCTCCACACCCCGCATATCAGATTGTTTTCTCTCATGTCCAGTGATAGAACTGGGGTATTTTGTTTCTGTTTCAAAGAAAGAAAAAGAAAAAAAAAACAGGGTGCACTGTCGCCCGGCACGAAACAAAGAAGTAGATGGGGTGCAAAGGCCAGAGCTGCCCGTGGCTGTAGTGGTTTTGTGCAGTCAGCGTGTTGCTGGGGTGTCAACAACTACCTCGCGAACAAGGGCGGTTTTTTCCCAGCCTCTCCGCCTTTCCCTGGTGTCCAAAGTATTATTCAAAAGGGCTGTACCATGCCCAATTTGACTGTAGAATGCGCGTGTGTATCTGTTGACCTGTCTTTGCCGTCACCATCTAAAGGAGATGCACAGATTGGAGATGGCATCTGCACGGTTTATTTTTGTTTGTACAGATTGCTGCTTCTCACTCACCCCGGATTTTTGTCCCCATCGTTTTTGCAGTTTTGTTCCACGTCTTCGTTTGTGCGTATTTTCAAATTGAAACTTTTGGGGTTCCTTTGCTTTATTCTCCCATGATTTGACACTGTTCTGGGTTGTTGTTGCTTTCCCACCTTCTGAACGGAAAGGTTTACAAAGGGTATAGCAAAGGTTGGTTAGACTAAAATGATAAACAAACGGTGGATGCATTTTGCGGGGGCCCGAGCGGCATGTTGTGTTGTGGTGGTGTGTTGTGTGTGGGTTTACATAAGTTCAATTCAAATCAACTGTTTCTTCATCCAAAAAAGGGGAAAAAGGGACGGTAGAAATGGTCGGATCTCTGCCTGATTTCATTTAGTTTAGAGAATGTAAATAATTTTCACGACCCCCTGTTATTTTGCCCCGAAAACCCCCCTTTTCACATCAAATCAGTCCATTCATTCTTTTGACCGATTTTAACACCTTTTTTTTAAACAAATTAAACCCCCCAAAACCCCTCTAAAATGACGTTATTAACACATTAACACAGCTGTTCAAGCAACCACTTATTTTAGAGGAAGGGGGAGTTACAGCTCGCCACGCTCGAGGCCAACCCGGAAAGCAGGTCAGGAAAAGGGGTGTTTTCTGCAGGCTGCCCCCACCACTAGCTAACCGCGCTGTACTAGGCAAAGAATGTCACTGTGTAAAGCGGCGGCAACTGGTTCGGCATTGCGAGGGGGGCCATTCAAGGGGGGTGTTAGTTTGAAAAATTTAGTAGTTGTCAGAAAAATGTAATAATTTGCTTTTGGATGACTAAAAAGGGCAAATTCCCGACAAATTTTTTTAATACCAAACCGACCGGGTTTTTTTTTCCTGTAATAATGTAGATAGGCATGAAAGCTTGTCCCAAAGGGTCAGGCGATATTCAAACAATGACAACACACACACACACAATTGTGCAAAAATGAGTCATCATTTTCGGGGAATTTAATTTTCCCCTAGTTAACTATACACAGTTTGATATACCCTCTGTTTGGGGACACAACAAAAAAAATGTTGGATTAGAAATGTGTAAGCCTTGTTTTTCAGCCTTAACTAAGTGTCCAAAAAGGGACGGAAAAAAAAGCTGGGGGGGCTTACGTGCTAGAAAAGTCTGGCGATGGAACAAAATTTACTTTCCCCTCCCCCGAGAACATAAAAAATTTAAGGGGTTTTAAGAATTAATTATTTTTTTAAATTGTTTTTTTTATTTGGGGTTAAAATGAAGGCCGAACAGCTACAAGCTTTTAAATTTATTTTAGGGTTGGTTTGGGGGAAGGGGAGGCGAAAAGATCAGTTAAAAACGGTTTGAAGAACTTTTACTGATTTTTTTAATCGCATAGATATGGAAAAAGCGTTAAGCGGCTATAAGAAAAATACCGATTCTTGCCCCAACCCAAATTATAAAGTTATTTGCCTTTTTTTAGTTGTTATTTACTTCTGAAGATCAATCTAACTGTTTCTACTGGCCCCGAAGGAAACTTTTTGTTTTAATAAGATCATTTTTACGACTAACAACACAAATGCTCCTGAAGAGGAGGGCTTACTTACTTATTTTGTATTTATTTTTTTAATCTGGATTTAAAAATAACCCCCACGCAGTTAAAACGCTTACAGAAATTTTGATGTTTTTGGGGGGGCATTAGGCAGGAGTTGAAAAAGAAAGTTAAAGATGGGTTTTTGAAAATTTTAAACAGAATTTTTTTAAAATTTTAAAACTATACGAAAAGCGTAAGGGAACCCTTTAGTAAATCTCAAGCCTTGTCCTAAACCAATTAAAAGCTTTTCCCATTTTACTTGATAAATCCCCCCGAAAATGCTGACTTGCATGTTTTGTGATTTTGAAAGGAGAACGTTCCCTTTTAAACCCCTAACATTTTAAAATTTAGAAAAGGTGAACTATGAAAAACAGCTGAATTTACAATTTTTTTTTTTATTTAGTTTTAAAAAATACGTTGAACTCAGCGAATCTGATTAAAGAAGTGCAATAAAACTATTTGACGAGGCAAAGAAAGTTTTTAAAACTTGTTTTTATGTTGGGGTTTGAGAATGACATAAAAATATAAAAAAAAGACATAGGGGAAAATTAACGAAGCAATTAAAGTGTGAACATTGGTTGTAGTGTTTTAGAAAAAAGCTAAAATTTTGGGCGGGTGTTTTGAAAGGTTAACGGTCTTAAGTTTTGCAACGCTTGGGGAAAAATAAAAAGCTTTTTTACTTCTTTTTTATACTTTTAATTTTTTGATTTAAAAATATTTTGGTTTTAAAAAATGACACCACAAGTAAACCGGGACAAAAAACTATATCGTTTAAAAAATTTCAGAGTGACAAACAAAAACAAATGTTTAGTGGGGCGGACAGGGGACATCTTTAACCCCCACAAATGTTCTAAAAGCGTGACACATGCTATCTCAAAATCCCGGGAGCCCTTTTCAAGGAGCCGCCAGTAAAAGGCTGTTGGCCGTTCTGTTGATTATTCCGCCTGAGAAAACATGCCAGTCGGGGTTTCAACAAGGCAGAAAGAAGAAAACAGCATCGCGACTTTAATTCTAACGGGCTGACTACATGTTACACAGTTTAACCATGCAAGTGAGGGGGAAAATTAAAAGGGGTTCTGCTGGTCGAAGGGACAGCCCTTGAAATCAGATTGGGGCAAAAAAGTTCTTCCTATATCGGCAATTCTTACTTTTCCCTTTTCCAAAAAGATTTTAGGGTAAAAACGACAGTTTAAAACATACATAATTCTGACAACAGTGTTTTATGGGTGGTTTTAGCGCACTTTGCATCTGTCAAAAATCATGAAAAACAGATTTTCAAATTATGAAGCTATAAGCAAGAACAAACTTTGATAACATAATTTCCCCAGTAAGTATAGAAAGATATCTCAGTTGAAGAACAAAAAAAACCAATCACCGAAAACATATAAAAATGGTTGTAAGACAATTTAGTCCCCAAAGGGATTTCCCCCAATGCTCCTATTTTGGCGAATCATTTGGCCAAACATGTAGATTGTACTTTTGCAGAGGGCCCAAAAAGGTCATTTGTATTGCAGAACAAACGGCTTTGGCCTATACAAAAAGCTCCAGCTAAAAGGGAACTTTGGTAAAGGTGTTTTTTAAAATTTCCTACTATAGAAGAGCTGCCAGTAAAGACCCCTTTGTAAAAGTTTTTAACTGTGAAACCAAACTCCTTACCCCAAAACCCCGGGGTCTAAAGGTTTTAAAAAATTTACACAAAATGCAAAGGACCATACGTATTTTTAAGCTGCTTTAAATAAATCTTGCCACGACTAGGGGCCCACAACAGAAGAACAAAAAACAACCTTTTTAACCCACCACAGATCTGTTTTATGCTTTTAAATTGCTTTTTAGGTTCAGGGGGTACACACACGTCCAGAGATTTACAGAGGGCCCAATGCAGCTAGATATTTTTAGAGCAGTAAACAACTTGGGCAATCAGTTACCACCAACAAAATCTTCGACATTGTTATGACTCCTGAAGACCAAAACGTTATGTTTACAACCCCTGTTGGTATTAACAAGAATTTTGGGTAACGAGTGAGAGCCCCAAGACACATTAGGGGAAAGTTTAAGGGGCTGCGCAAACAATTGTAATTTTAAATTTAAAGGGTTTGATCCAAGACAGGGAAACTCCCCTATCTTTTTTCATAACCTTCGGGTTACATTCCATTTCTCATGCAAGCGTGACTTCAAATAAAAGAGGGTTACCTCATTGCACGTCTTCAGAAAAGTACAGATTTTACTCTTATCTTTATCCTTTTTTGACTCTCCCCAAACACTGAGGGGAGTTTGGAAAAACAGCAGATCTCTACAAGACTACCCAATAACAAACAATACTTTGATCCATTTTAGTGGCAAAGGAGTTTATCCTTATAAATACATGAACTCGGGGGCAGCTTGATGAAGACTCGCTTCCTCCTAAAGGCGCTTCTTTTCAGTCTTAGAGGAAAAGACATAACGATTCTAAATATGAATACCACAGAAAGCCTGGAAGAATTACACTGGAAAAAAGGGGCTTTCATGATCAAATTTAAGGGCTGACTGTTTTTTTTGGGGCAACTATTCGAATTTACGAACTACATGCATAAACATTACGCTTAACCCATCACTTTTCATCTCTGCGCCGGGCCTTTTTTGGGGATGTTTTCTTAAATCACAAACTTCGACCCTTTAATATCGATCTCCCCACACTCCAGATGATTGAAAGGGGGCGAGGGGAGGTACACATGGCCTCACATCCTTTTACGCAAAGCCAACAACAAATATTTAGATGATTTGATCCCACAAAACCACCAAACTATCTATTTACTTAGACGCCAACAATCTGTATGGATGGGCCGACCAACCGCTCCCACTGAGAAATTTTACAATGATAAAGGGCCCCCGATTTTAACACTGTTTTAAGTATGTTGTCACAGCTTCCAATAATAACCCAATAGGGCAATCTTGGAAGTGACTTAAAATTTCCCTTTAGAACTACACGATCTCCAAAACGATTACCCCTAGCCGCAGAAAGTTTAAAAATAGCCCCTACGAACCTCCTAAACTTTGTCCCAAATCTTCACAACAAAACTAAAATTGTGCATTCAGACTCCTACATTTTATTAAGCCCGGGGGCGAAACTAAGACTGTTCACAAAAAATCATTGCTTTTGACCAAGAACCCTTAGAGGCCTACACAAAAGAATTGATCTTAGAATCCAGCCACTGACGCTTCAAAAAAGTTTCTTAAACTGATGAAAAACCGCTTTGGGGCAAAACCTGGAAAATCCACAAAACGTAAAGATGTAAAATTAGTTACAAAAGAAAACCCCAACAATTAACCCTTTCAGTGCCTCACAAGAGTACAAAAAAGGTGTTCCCAGTCCCGGGGGAATTCATGATTGGGGTCATAATTAACAAAAAATTCTAGTAGAAACTAAAAAAGAAGAAAAAAAAAATCTAATCTTTTTTGAAGAAATTGAATAAATTTTTGAACGGGGCTTCTTTTTTTTAATTTGAAAATAAAAAAGTTTTTAGGCTTGAGATTTTGGAAGTTTTTTTTGGCACATCAAAAACATATGATTTACCAATCCAAACAAGAACACACAGCAAAAAAGTTGAAAATAAATTTTTAATTTGCCACTCCCCTGTAAATGAAAGAAAAAACAGTTTGGAAGTCTATCAAGACGCTCACACTCGAGAGACTCCTCCACGACCCGCCCCCCCCCCCCCCCCCCCCCCCACCACACCCCCTTGCCAATTTTAAACCCTCTTTTTTCACTCCCATCTTCCCCTACCTTTTCGTCTGCCCGGTCACGCGCGGCAGGCCACGACCCCCTCTCGCACTGTTTTTCACATCACGGGACACCAGCACGCAGTGCAGAGTACCCCTTTGGTGGCTCGTTCGACTGACGCTTCACTGAACCACACTGAGTCCAGGCCCTACTCAATAACTGACGAAAGGTCGGAAATTTCCCACCAAAACACACTCCCCTTCATGTCGAGTTGTCGTTGAATAAAAGATTATTGTTTGTCAAAAATCCAGCAGACCGCCGCTGTGTAAATCTTTTCTTGGTCGCGGGTCGTTTCGACAACGAAGGTTGCGCCGCCATCTTTGAAAAGCGAGACGGGAAGGGCGGCTAGTCATCCAGTCATGATAAGAAAAAGGGGTTTTCCCCTCAGTGTGGTCATTTACATTTATTTTAAGACTAAAAACCAAAAAATAAGGCTTTCACGCAAATCTTTTTGAGTCCTTTGAAAAAAATAGTAACAAATGAAAACTCAAGAAAAATGCATGACTCGGGGGACTGCCCAAGGCACATGGAAAGCACTTTTATTTCCGCGTCAGTGAGACAAAGGCCTCAACGGTTAAAATTGCTTCAAACCTAACTACAAGACTTTAGAATTTTTAAGGGACAGCTTGGTTGGCATTAAAGAAAAAAGGGATTTTAAGTTAGACAAGCCGGTGTTTATTGGGCTTTAAACCGTATTAGGTTGTAAAAGTTATTATTTTAGAATTTCGTCACTACTTTAAACCGCGGCCCCCAGAAGCAGAGTCCTTTAAAACAGACACCGATTTTTTTAATTCTAGACGTCCCAACTGAAGACTTCATAAAGACTTAGAAACAGAAGGGGCTAAGGGGAGCTGATGGTGGTACGCACATGTGACTATCCAAAAGACAGTCCTTTACATCAACTGCGAACAAAAAAGTAATTGGGAAGATGAGGAAACAAAATGAACAGTTTTTAAAGAATATGTTGGTTTGCGGTCAAAGAGTATAGCGTTGCCAGCCAGACTTCTGTAAGAAGAAGGCAAAAGGCATAAGTAAAAAAGTTGTAAAAAAAAATTATCTCACGATAACTCAACAACTCTTTTTTGAAAACAAAGTTTTTCATCACACAAATTTTAAATCGTGCTCTACCTTCATAAAGTAAACACAACGCTGTAAAAAAAAAAATCATAGTCCTAACAAAAAAGAGAATTTTACGTCAATCCTAGTTTTCATAGCTGTAGGGCATTGGGAACTTAAAAGTTTAAACTTGACAGATTGGCTTGTACTTACTTAAGAACTTAACAAAAACTATTTAAAAACCTAATTTAAACTTTTTTAAAGAAAAAAACTTAAAACCTAACTATACTTAACAAAACTTATTTTTTTGCATTGATTTGTAATTATTTGCACAAAATTTAAAAAGTACTTTTGATAAAAATTTAAACCTTTACTTTCTATTTCTTAATTGTACTTTTTAGTTCTTAAAAAACTTTCCCATAGAAAAGGGGATCTACTGCAGGGGGTTTTCGCTTTTTTTGCAGAAGCGGGTCTTCTTCTTTAGGGGGTTGGGGGGGTTTGCGTTTTGCTGCAAGTATGGCGTTAGACATTTGTATGCTAAAATCCCCCCCAAAAAACAACAAGCAGCAAATACATAAAAATACTCTTATCGTTTTTTGCGATTGTGTTGTTGTTTTTGAGCGGTTGGGGTGCTGGGGGTGATTTTGTAATATCTAACAATTTTGTTTTGCTGTTGGTTTGCTTTTTGCGTCTTTCCATTCAGCTAGTTTACCCCCGCCTCAATCCCCCAGGATTTTTAGTTTTAGTAACGTTACTACTTTGGCACATTCACTTGGGGTCATTCTGCCCTTTGGGGGCCCTGCGGCTGTCCGGGGGGGTTTGCAATCTTCTTCTCCTGACGCTCATTTTTTTATTGCGTTTAAAATTTTAATATATCAAAATAATATGATTAAAAAAATTAAATCCCTTTATAAATGGATATCATCGTCCCAAATCTGTAATACAGTCACATGCAAGAGTTTCTGGGATTTTTAAAAACCGGATCTTGTGAAAGTCTATTTTAAATCCTTTTTTCTATAAACCCCGGGCGCTTCTTACTTACAACTTACATAAAACTAATCATTGTCGGGCCCCTGCAAACCTTTTCGACCCACTGTGCTTCGTACCTACGAGTACTTCAATGTTGATGAGACAGTTGTTAAATCTGTTAAATACTTATTCAACACCTAAATATTTTTTTAGTTTTCCACACGCCCAGAGAGTAAATCTTTCTTTATGGCATTTTCTGTTGGTACCTGCTTGCCCCTCACACTTTAATGTTCGTCACAATCCATTTTTAAAAACAATAAAAATAATAAATACTTTTAAAACCAGATTTAACTTTGGTTTAAATTATGCAGGCCTATCCCCGGGTTTTCATTCAACCCCTTTGCAAAATGCTTGAGGAATAAAACCCCCCAAACATGGGAAAGTAGAAGATTCGCCAAAATAGTTGCAACTTTATTTTTTGTTTTAAACAAAAAAAGTTTTCTGATTAAAAAGCCATAGCACCTTCGTATTATGATTATTTAATTTATTTTTTTAGTTAATAAAAAATGAGTAAAAAAAAAGTTTATCATACTTTTTTCCACCGCTGTGTTTGGCGGTTTTTAATAGGCTATAGCGTTTAGCAAAAACATGTTTAAAATAAACCCGGCGGATCAGGGAGGTTAGACTTTGGGGGACGTTTTTAAAGGTTATAGTTGAATTACTGCGGGGATTGCGTCAAAAGACTTTTTGTTCCCGGGGGGATTACCCCAAAAATTTTATTCATAGAAAGATTTAATTTAAAAAATATTAATTATAAAAAGATTTGGATTGACCATAGTAGGAGGAGCATTGTTAACGCTTTGGCCTTCTCTGGAACAATTAATGTTTGAAAATTAAAAGGGTCCGATGAAAAAAGGGAAAAACGCATAACAAGGCAATAGAAGATTTACTAAGTTGAGAGGCGCTTACGAGAAAAACGAATTGCCCACTTAGCCCCCATTAAAAAAAGAAAGAGAACGGGAATTGCGCCAAAAATTTTTCTTATTACGCAGGGAATTATCCCAAAAAATTAGTTCATAAAAGATTAATTTCATAAAAAAAATTAATTTAAAAAAAGATGGCAGGAGTAGTTATAGGTGGGGAGCTAGTTAACGCTTTGGCCTTTCGGAAGCAATTAATGTTAGAAAATTTGGTCTGATAAAAAGAGAACGCCAAAACCAAAGCAAAGAAATTTCCCCCAAAAGCAAGAGACGCTATAAAAAAGGAGGTTTTCCACTTAGACTTTTTTAATAAAAAGTTAAGGGGAACAGGGGCATGCAGAGCCCATTTACAACGTTTGATGAAGAAATGAATGAGTATTACTTAGTGACAGGAAAAAAGTTTCTAACAAGGCCCCCGCCAAATGTCTGATTTATACCCCATAGAAGAACAAAAAATTTCAGAAATTGGTTTTTTTGGGGGTCTATGGGAGCAATTTATTTTTTGCACAAAAAATCTAAAAAAACAAAAAAAACACAATTAAAATACAGTCCTTTTAGGACAATTATGTAAAAAAATTATTATCCTCCTAAAGGGTTTTGGGAAAGGAAAGGGGCTGCTTTTGAAAATGAGTAAAGCTGCAGGGTGCCTAATCAGATGCAAAGAGGGCTTTAAAAACAAGAAAATTTGGAAAATATATCTCCTCCCCCAAAAGAATAAAAAGGGCCCTAGATTTTTTAAAATCAGTTCCAATGACACCCCCAATGGATTGCTGGATCTTTCCCATGACAAAGTTAAAAAAAAAGTTTTTAAATATGCTCGCAGTTTTTAGGCAAGGCTTCAAGATACAAAAACCTGAGCCTTTAACGGATAAAACTCAACTGCTGTGGGTTAGCTTTACAACAAATATCATGAAGGTCCCATTAAAGATCCAGGCTGACCGCTTTATGGAAAAGATTTAAAGGCTTTAAACCAGCTGTTTTTAAAACACATGTTACGTTAAGAGAGGGCCCCGCAACCCTCGATCACAACCCTATAGAAAACTTTAAAAAGAACTAGCGAACGTCTGTTTTCCATCAAAATCACAGAGAAATTATGGACCCACAAGTACGCTACAAAATCACATGATACAAAAGCGCAAAAAGAATGGGGTTTGGAGATTGCCTGCAGTCCTTTCCGCCCCTGAAAAATGAAGAATTTAAAACGACAGGGCTGAAGCCAGTAAACGCGTCAAATTAAAAAAAATTAGCATTAAAAGACATCCCAAAGGCAATCAAAAACTTTGCCGTTGGGTAAAAGTAAATACTTTTATCTCCTGGAGAGGCAAAGGCGATGTTGAATTAGACCCGACCCCAAAAGGGGCGTAGATTATTGAAGTTGAAAGAAATTTTGAAAAAAAGCCTCCCGTATTTATTTAAAAGAAACTCTCTCTTCTACGGTGACTGTCTAAAAGGCCCGCCCCCCAAAATCGTTTGTTCGGAAGAGCTGCAAGTTTTCCCCCAAACACAGTTAGTTAACAAAAAAAAAAATGTTTATTATTTGTTAAACTTATTTTTTTGCAAACTTTTTTTTTGCTCTATTTTGGGTTTTTTAACCCATCTGTGTTTTTTTTTTAATGTTCGTTTAATTGCATCAGTATCTCTGTCGGAATAAACGCCTTTCCCACTCCTTTTTGAAGTTCAATTTTTTGTCGTCTTTAACATCCCGTCAGCCATAAGTTCTAAATTTTCGTCCGTAATTTTTCATCCTGTAATATTTGCTTATTCTTTTAAACTTGAAAAAAGTTTTGCTACGCTGGGCAAAAAAAGCATGTGCTTTTTTAATTTTTGGAGTTAATTTTTTTAAAAAAAAGCACTTTCAAACCCTAACATGGCACCAAACCCCAAAACCCGACCTCCCCAATGCTAAAGGGGCCCCCACAACCCCAGTAGCTAAAACGCAATGCCAGACCCAGCACTACGCAGCTAAGCGAGGAGCAAAATTTTCAAAGAAAAAAATATTTAAAGCTTGTTTTTTCTTTCTGTAACTCTATATTATCCCAAATCGCTTTCTTTTCCTTTGAAGTTCATTATTTGCTTTAAACCCAAAAATGTTTACCCCCATTTTTTTTTTAAAAAAATTTTTTTATTAATTAATCTTATATTTATCTTCTTATTTTCCTTCTGGCAGACTTCATCAACAGGTAAAACGCAATAAAATCAATAATTAAAAAAAAAATAAAGTCGAGTACGTTAGTTTGTCTTTGTCAACCATCACAGTAACCCTTTTCAATGTGCAAGGGGTTTATTTCACTCCCCCTTTTTGTAAAAACAATAAACGAGCTTAAGAGGGGGATCCAAGTTTTTACCTTTATTTGTAGCCTCAATTAAGATGTTCGCAAACATATCACCCTCCCCGGATAATAAATAAGCAAAAAGCACGTCATTTGCCCAGGCAGTACCTGTAGGTTGGGGTAAAAACTAAAAACCGACGGGGTCGCCTCCCACTTCAGTAAGGACTTCTTTTCTGTAGCATATATATACCCTGCCAAACTATTTTAATATGTTTTTTTTTTGTGTTCCGGAAACCCAAACTAACAAGAATGACCCCGCATTCAAAAACCTTTTAAAATTTTTTTTCTTATCTATATACATTGGGGTTTGTAGTTAAACTTTAAATTCCAGTCAAATTTTAGGAAACAACGCCCAGCTTCTCTCGTTATAAAAATTTTGTATTCATGTTTGCCAAAATCGTTTCCCTTAAATTTTTTTATTTCTAGGGTGGGATATTTCTGTCGTTTTTTGTCTCAATTTCTGTTGTTTGTAAACCCGTCATCGGACCAAACCTAAAAAATTTCCGGGACTCCTATTAGATCAAACTCAGTTGTGCTCCCAGGTCTTTAGCTCTACTGCAGTCTTTAGGAGCTAGCTCTGCTTTGGTTTTGGCCCTCGAGACATTTTTTTTATAATAAACAAATTAAATAAACAATTGTATAAGCATCGATAAAAACAATCCAATAAACAAACTTTTTGAATGGGGGGTCAGTCCGTAAAACATGTTTGCTGCTTAGATTTTTTCTAACTGTTCCTTTATTTTTTAGCTTCTTTTCCCTTTTTTTATTTTTCACTTAAACACTTCAAAACTATCTTTGTCCTTTTGTAAAAAATACAACCCATTTTAAAAGCGATCGAAGTCTTTTTAAAATGCATTGTATTTTTGATTAAGAGCCCACAGAAACAAGGGGTGGGGGGCCACAAAGGGAGCTTTGACAAGCTTTTCTTTTTTTTAAAAAATGTCTGTTCAGCTGAAAATCATAAAAAAAAAAACGTGTTTTCGTTCCTCAAATATCTATAGTAAGTTTCTAAACAGTCGCCATTTGTCCTAGGATCAACTAAAAATAATTTTCATCTGTCCCCAAATAAACTTCCTTTCTTTTTAAGACTTTTTGCTTTAAGGTTGTGCAGTATAAAAAATGTGCTTAATGAAACCGGTATATTGTTTTTAAAAAATAAATACAAAGCATTTTCCCACACCCCGTAAACCCCAGAAAGAAACAGGCGGACTTTAGGAAGAAAATTCAAAATATCCATCTTTTTTTTAGAATTTTCTTCTGCATTTTTAAAGGCGCGTCTTTTAGCCTGTTTTCTTCAATGTTTTTCGACACACAAACCCTAAAAAAGTGCATTTGTATTTACCGTTCCGCTGCTTTTTTGCGAATATTTTTTGTATACCTCTGTCTATCCCTTTTTCCCTTTCAAACAATTGTTGTCAATGTAGATCAAAATCCAGCCCCAGCCATATTGTTTATTAAATAGTCTTCGAGTCTTACATCATAAAGGCGAAATTTTTTACAAAGCGATCAACGCAGGATCCCTTTGCCTACCTCCACAAAAAAACTTTCTTTTTCACAAAGTGTTGGGGAGGTAAAAGCCCCCGGCCCCCAATACAACGATCAGACGCCATTTATTGCACAGTCGACCTTCTCAAATTTTTGGATTATAAAAGCATTTTTGATCTCTCTGAAAAGGAGTTGTTTCTTCATAAATAAAACAAAAATTTCCCTTTTAAAGACTTTAAAAAAACGATTTAGAGTATGTTCCAAAGAGTGTCTCGCTTGTTTCTAATTTCTGTAATGGGTGTATAAAAGTTTCATAATAAATAACTGTTTTTCTTTTATATGAGTTGATTGTTCTGGCCCCGTCCCGGTTAGTAACAAATCAAACTCAAGAGAAATGTCACGACTGTTATTTCAAGGGTTTCAGAAGAACAACAGAATCGCTAGGGTTAAAAGTCAGTTCATAAGTAAGTTTTTCTTTAGTGGGGCCCCTTTGGGAATATGGTATGGTCTTTAAAAACCCCAAAAACAGGGGATGCAGAATCTGTTACCCCAAAAGCTTCGCTACTCCTCAACTTTAACATCATTCTTTTCTCCCCCGCTTTAAGCCGGCTTAGACCGTTTGGGTTTGTATTCCCTGATAAACTTTTTCTTTTTTTTCTTTTTTAGTAACCATAGATCAAATAGAGGGCAAAAAAAGTCTCCTCCCTTAGTACAAAAAACTTCTTGCCCTCCGTTTTATTGCTATATGTTTTTAAAAAAGCCCTGCCTAAATTAGCAACAAAAGTAGCATTAGGGTCGCTATGTAAAATCTATTTTTAATGATAGTTTTGCAGTGCCTGGGATTAAACATCGTCCGCGCCAAGATCCGGGAAATTGACTATTAAATTTGTCCCGGCTGAACTGTTTGTGGGTATTTACCTAATTACAGTCTGCCTTTTACCTTTTACGCCCTGGGTTTTTCTCTTTTTCTATTGGATCGAGGGCCAACCGTAGGTTCATTTTTTTAAACAAAAAGAAAATAAATAAAAAAAATATGGCTAAGATTTTTAGCAAATTGATCCTGTTTGGTGAAAGAAAGAAAATGAAAAAAGACAAAGGGCCCTCATTTCAAGAAGAGCTTGAAGAAAGTTTTTTACTCCCCAGACAACGTCAAGAACTTTTGGAGAAAAAATTCATCATTCTATAGAAGCTTTGGACAGAGCTGCCAGGGGGCTTGATCCTAAAAGATTTTTAAGAAGATGGGGCATTGATAAAAATGGGGCGGGGGAGCCCGGGAAGGTTCTTCAACGCAAAACCCCAAAAAAGTTTTTAAAACAAGCACAAAAAGGCGAAAACCCTATTGCTAAACAGAACAAATTTAAACCCTTTTTGACTTAGAGCCGAAACCGTTTGTCATTAAAAACTTGGGGCGGGGGTGCCCAAACAATCGAAATACAAACAAACCCCTTTAAGATTTTAAAACAACAGCAGAGAAAATAATACAAAATTTTAAAAGAGTTTAATGAGGAGACAATCAGAAAACATTAGAAAAAAAAATTGTGATCCTCCATTTCCTAGCGTGACCCCCGAGGTCTCAAGAGCGCTTTTACGACAATAAAAAAAACTAATGCCGCACAGCAAAACTTATAAGCTAGAGAGAGAGATAGAAGAAAAAAAAATAAACTGGGTGATAAAATTTAGGGCAAGGGAAAAAAGGTAAATACCCGCAGAAAATACAGGTTTTTAAAGGGGAAAAAAAGGGAGGGGGCAGTTAAACGTGATTTCTATTCTTTTAGAGGAAAAAAAGAATCCAAACAACCAGGTTAAGAAACTATAAAAAAGAAAATTCATGAAAACACTACGCTGGCAGAAAGAAAAGGATTCTGTTTAGAGAAGGGGGATTCAGTAGTTAGTATATAACCCTTTGGGTTTGCTATTTTACACTCTTTTTTTGCTTTAAACCGGCAGTGCGCCAACAGGCCAGTACTCCTCCAACACCTCAGCCTGGGAAAAATTGGGTTAGAAAACAATTTCTATCTAGCAACCATTAAAGAAGTTACTGCCAAAACGTTGAGCTCGCCGGCATAATAGGTAGTGTGTTAGTTGGGGTTTTGTTACTATAGGCAAAGTTGCGGGTTTAGGGTGACCTCGTGGACTTAGGAGGCTAGCTGTTGGATTAATTTTTTGTGAAAAAAAGTATAGCTAAACCAGTAAAAGTTTAAAAAAACAAGAGGGCTGCTTTTCGCTATGTGGCGTAGTGTAAGGGAGGTCAACAGGGAGTGGCTTTCTGGCTGTGGGGTGTTTAACTGGGGGCGCTTTTTGGGGGTTTTTTTAAATGGATCGCTTTCTTCAGGGGGAGGCACTTTTTTAAAATGGGTGGGGCGGGCCTTGCGTTTTAAATATTTATTTTGTCCAAGTCTTGGTCTCTCCAGCTATGAGGGTTTATTGTTATAATTTTTGTATTAAACCAATCTGTATCTAAGGTCAGAGGGGGACTGTAAAATCCGCCCAAAACAAAGTCAAACCTTTGACCTAGCAAGGGGCAAGAACTTTGATACCTTTTATGCTGGAGGCAAATTTAACAGCAGAGTTAAAGCTCTTCTAAATTGACTAGAAATTGTTTTCTAGCCTCAAACCCCTTTGACTGATCTTTAAAAGCAGATTGGGGCTGTGCTTTTGCTCCAAAAAACCCCCAAAAAGTAGTCCCCTTTTGGAGTCATTAAGTCTTTGCCTCCCGGCATTGTTAGGCCCTTTTCTTTCATTTTAAGTAAATGTTGCCCCGGCATTAGGGTGTTTTTTTTCTATTTATCCAAACAACTTGGCGTTTGGTTTAAAAGAGGTGGGCCAGGCCCTATCCCTAAGTATATTCTCTTTTTACACCCCACAAATACAATGTGTAACCCCTAATTGCGGTCTAACTTTTTCTAAAACATTGAAGGGTTAAGTTAAATTTATTTCAAAATTCTTTATATGTTTTTTTTTCCTTGGCTGTTAAATGGATAAAAAAGCGTTGCGTTAGGGAGAACTATTTAGTTCAGTTAGTATTCGTCGACTGGGAAAAACATGAAAGTTTTAATATGACTTTACAAAAGATTTTGGGGGGGTTTTAATGGTTTCAATGAAAAAAGCCACAGCCAGTGTTGCGCAGTAAAGGCAAAATTTAACTGATTCTGGAAAAGGGCCATGGGTAGGTCCCATGCTGATGGCACTCGCGCTCTTTATTGGCGGATTTAAATATTTAGTTAGCGGGTTTACAAGTCGAATTGGGGAACCCTATGAAATTTGTCTACTGCAATGGGTTTAAAATTTCTGAAGTCCAAAGATTTGGGTTATAAAACGCTCCCACATTTGTAAAATGGGACTTTCGTTAAATTAAAATTCCATTTTTTAAATTTTGTTTTTAAAATGTTATAAAAAAAATGCCATCATATAAACCAAAAAAACAAACGTGTGCCCTTAAAGTCCCCCAAATTTACATAGGGGCCCGGGATTATGGGGTTTCCCTTAAAAATTGGATTTAAAGTTATGTGGGGGTAACATATCTGAAAAGGCTAGAATAACTGGGTTAATGTTAAGGCGACAAGCAATCAAGTAACTCAAATAAAAAAACCGATGGCTACTACAACTTTTGTCTTTAAAAGAAAAAACTTAAGCGAATTTCATATTGTTTAAAAATTAAGGAGGCAACCCTCAGAATTTCTATAAATTTTCCCCCCTAAAGAAAAAAAGGAGTACACTTTCCCTAAAGGGCTTGCTCGAAAATTTTTGGCTTTCACAGCAGTAAAAAAAATTAAAGATTTTGTACAAGAGGAAATGTTTACAATTTAAAGGGAATAAACCTTCTGATTTTCTCGTGAACCCAATGGTTTTGTCCCCTTTACAAGAGTTAAGAAAAAGTTAATTTGTTTGCTGGCAATCCGTCACGTTCAAAGGTTTTGCTACCAACTGGGGGGGGGGTTGCGATTATCATTTTTAGTTTTAAAGGAGACAGCCAATTTAAAGAATTTAAATTTTGGGGTACTATAATTCATTGGTGTAAAAAAACTAATCAAGATGGAAAGCCGGTTTTTTGTTTCCATTTTAAAGACTAGAAGTAGAAGAGCATACTAGAAAAAAAGCAAGGGGTCAGTCCCGCGGACGTTAATAACACTTTCGTTATATTTAAATTAATTTTTTAAATAGTATAAAAAAAGATGTCTCTAAAAACCAAGCAAACGACGCGGGTTTTTTTAACTACCCATTGTCAAATTGGGGCCCGGGGGGTTGTGGATTGCCCTTAAAGAAATTGGCTTTTTAAAATTATGTGGGCTAACTATTGAAAAGCCCAAAATAAATGGATCAAAAATTTGTAACGGGGGGGGGCAATCAAATAATAATGGCAAATACCCGATGGGTTCTACAACTTTTGTTCTTTAAAAAAAGTACTTAGCGAATTTGGTATATTGTTAAAATTAACGAACAAAAACCCCAGAATTACTATCATTTCCCACTAAAGAAAAAGGAGTAACTTTTCCAAGGGCTTGAAGAATCTAGGCTTCCACGTAGCGATAGAAATTTTAGATTTAGTACAAAAAAGATGCTGGGGAATTTTAAGGTAAAAAACCCTTTTGATTTTCTTTGAACCCAAGTTGATGTCCATTTACAAAGTTTAAAGAACAGATACTAAATTTTTTTGATGGCTACCCGTCACATTTCTAAAGGTTTTGCCATCAATAGGGCAGGATTTTTTCGATTATCGATTAATTCATTGGAAAAAAAAAATGAAAATTTTAAAAACTAATTAATGGACCTATAAATTCATTAGATGTAAAAATAAACTAATCAAGGCGGAAAAGCAGTTGTTTGTTTGATTTATTTAAAGGTATTAAATAAAAAGCGCTCTGTGAGCCATTGGTTTTTATATGTGTGCGTGCGTGGGGGGGGGGTGGGGGGTGTGTGGTTAATTTAAATAAAGTTAATCAATAGCAGGGCTTTTTTACCTGGATTTCTGCATTGCTTTTTATGGGAAACGCTCTCTCTCACACATAAACACACACAAACGCACACAAAAAACAAAAAACAAATACAAACAAAAACAAAACAACAACAAAAAACCAAAACACAAAAAGGTAAAGGTGCTTTGGGTGGGGAAAAAGTGAAGGGGCTTTTTGTGGTTCACCTTGAAAGCTGAATTCGAGACAGCCCCCAAAGCCTTAGCAAATCCTGAATCATAATCGAAAGGGTCTGTTTCAGTTCTCTAGCGGCCCCCTGAGACGCCTTTTTTAAATGAACGGGGCGTGGGCGCAGCTTGGGCGGGCGGGCGGCGAAAAAGGGAAAAAAAACAAAGCACGTCAATACGGCGGTTTGCAAAACCGCTAGACTCACGTCATGCGTTTGTGGCGTTTACTGGAGGGTTTCAGGGGAGTTGTTGGGGTAGCTGAGAGGTTTTTTCCAATAGCCCCCAAATTGAGGGGGTTGCAGCATGGGTTTTTAAATTTTTTTTAATTGCTGAAAAAAAAGCTGAAGGGGGGGGGCCAACAGTGTAAACTGGGATACCCAAAAAGCACTTTTTAAACACACCAAAATTTTCGAGCATGATCATCAAATACCCCCATTTTCTTTAAGCCCTGACCCCAATTTTTTTATCTTCCGCTTTTTTTTCCTCTTTTATCCAGTTTTTTGCAAAGATTCAAAAAATTCCCAAATGAACGTAGTATATTGTTTTGGGATCCCCGCTTCTTCAGATTTCTCACCCCCCCCTTTTCAACCCGTCCACAACTTCTTTTCATCTGTTTTGATTTAAAAAAGCTTTAGAAATGCTTTTCTCAAAATGCTGATTGAAAGTCAGCCTGACTTAATAAATATTTGCAGTCACCTTGTTTTTAACTCTTTCCCCGCTTGTCTTTTTGGGCCCTTCCTTTTTTTTAAACAATGTTTAAGTGTTGTTTTAGGCTTCTTTGGCAAATTTTTGTGGGCCCTTTTGTTTTTTCTTTTTCAAATTTTTTCTGTCATTTTTTTAAAAGTGTCTGATTCTCCCCCCAAATCACATTTCTTCTTCAGTCCAAAAAAATTCCGTTGGGTTGGGGTGGGAGCGGGAAATTTGAGCCCCTTTTAAAGTGAGGTTGATCCATTTTAGGTGAATTAAAGTTGACGGGTGTGTTGAGAAATCTAATAGATTTTGATGAGAACTTTCTTCCAAAGTTCTCTCTCTAAATTTGAAGAAAAGCTTCTTGAGACTTTTAAAAATTTCTGGTAAAATCTTCTATCACAGAAAATGTACGAGCCTGCAACAGCACAACCCGCCCCGTGGCGTCAAGCAGAAAGACCGACGGGGGGGGCTTACGAGTCTGTCGAAACCCAAAAAGACGATACTCCCTTCCATTTGGGTGGCGTGATCGCGCGATAAAAACAATTTACCGCATTGCAGGGGTATTGCAACACCACTGCAGTGGGGGCGGCCACCCCCTTTAAAACAGGGTGGGCAGTAAATTTCAAATTTATCGTTTGCAGTGTCCGTAACAGCGGCGACCAGTTTGTAGAAATGTTAAGCCCTATACGCTTTTGTTCATTTTATGGTCTGGGAGAGAAAGTGAATAGTTTTTTTCCATCGCCAGATCTTACTACACGTAAGCCCCCCTTTTAATGTTTAATAACGTCAAATTTTGAGGTTTTTTGGGGGGGTTAATTTTGTTTAAAAACGGTTTAAAATCGGTTTAAAAAGACATAAGGACGTGATTTGGATGTGAAAAGGGGGGTTTTCGTGAAAAATAACATGGGTGGTCGTGAACAAACATATTCACATTCTCTAGTTTTGATATTATATTCATGTTCAGTTGATGCGACAGGCACCCTGTGGTAATTCAAAATGGCAGACTGAAAAATATCTCATGTGTGATTTTAAGGAAGGAAAAGGTCACTTTTGTAAGCAAACAGGTTTACGTTAATATTTCAGTACAAGAATCAAGCCAGGCTAGAACTGTGCACCGTACTGAAATGTACGCATGCACTTTTTGTAGACCGACACGCGCAACCACACTAACAGTGACGTTCACACCGACTGCATACACACACACACACACACACACACACACACACACACACACACACACACACACACCGACTGCACACACACACACACACACACCGACTGCACAACACACACACACACACACACACACACACACACACAACACACACGCACACACACACTGCACACACACACACGCACGCACGCACGCACGCACACACACACACACACACGCACGCACGCACGCACGCACACACACACACGCGCGCGCGCGCGTGCGCGCACACACGCACACACACACACACACACACACACACACACACACACACACACACACACACACACACTACAGGGGACACAAGATATTTTGCATTGGGAAGGGGAGTAGGGTGTGGGGGAAGGGCAGCCTGAATTTAAAGCATTTGCAAAAACATCAGTGCAGTCTTTACTAGGAAGGCATCTCCAAGGTCGTCATAAAGGCGCATGGAATGCGGGCGGGGGGGGGGGGGGGCGCTCTCCTTTCAATCGGAGTAAAACACAGAACACAAAGTGTCTGGGGAAAACTTTCTCTTTTATCTGGCTTCTTCGATATCTCTTTGCCTTCAAATAGAGACGGGGTGGGGGAGTGAAAAGGCAATCTTCCCCGCGGGGGAAGCGGGCTGTTTTCTTCCCTCCTCCTCCAGTTCTGATGTCACTGTTCACTCACACACATACACCGCGCGTGCATACACACACACACACACACACACACACATACATACACACACATACATACACACACACACGCGCGCGCACGCACGCACGCACGCACGCACGTACGCACGCACGCACGCACGCACACACACACACACACACACACACACACACACACCACACACACACACCAGGGCGCGATTGCAAACAAATAAGTTTATGATGTGTTACTTAAAGACAGATAGTGTGAAGTTAACAGCTCACTTTAATTTAAGTGCACACATTTCATGTGGGGCCTCAAACTCCTGCCCCTTCAGGTGGGTGTGTGTGTTCGTTCTTCTCTTTAACGTCTTTTCACAATGCTGTGATATTAGACGGGAAATAAAAGAAAGAAAAAAAAAAGACCCTCCTGTCTTCCTATCTCTGAACCTCCCTACCATTTCCCTTCAAAAAAATTGGAAATCTTAACAACAATAACATACAATAACATACTCAAAACATTTGTAAACATTAAATCAATGAGCCAACTGGGCTCCGTTTTAAAGCCTTTAACAACATCCAGCATAAGCCAATCGTTCAATAAAATATTCTTAAAAGATGAATCTGAAACCGTTGAATCACAAATCGAAGTGGGTAAAAATGATTTCAAACGCTGACAGTGTAGAATAACATGGACAGGTGTTATTTCCTCACCGCAGACGCACTTAACATGACTGTTGAATTTGCATCTGAGAGCATTCAGTCCTGAATCTGTAGACCAGGGATGACAGTGTTCGGTTTTCACACATGAGCTCACCATTGCAGAATGCATATGTTTGACTTTGAAAATATTCCTCTTTTCAGTGAAATTTACAAAAGAACCTCCTAATAGTTCCTTCACATGATTCCAACAAGTTTTCGTTATTAAGGAATAACTTTCAGATAAAGATAAAGGAATTTTAACACATACAGAATTTTTAATGTTCATTGCAACCCCTTTTAGCTGTTCTGTCCGCCCATTCATTACCAAAAATATTACAATGTGATGGAACCCAAGAGAATGAGATACTAGTTCCGCGCAGTGACAAATAATGGATTGTATGACAGAGATTTCTGCAATAATATCACCTCTTACTTTAGATTATAAGACTGTAGCGCGTCTAAAACAGATTTAGAATCAACCAAAAATAATACCTGAACTAGACTAAAAGGAAGATCAAGCAGAAAATTCAAACCCATCAAAATCGCCATAAGTTCTGCTGTAAATATTGAAAAATGTTTTCCAAGATGGTAAGCCTTTCTGCTTTTAAAGCTGGATTACAAATGCAGCTCCAACCATGTCATTATCTAGCTTAGAGCCATCAGTGTAAATTTTTAGATGGTTGGGGTAGTGCTAAAAAATATGACTTTTACAGAAGCAGATAAAGGGGACCATCATTTTTCTTATATTTGTATAATTAGTATCGAAATGGGCTGATAGTAGTTCCCATTTAGGGACTGCTGTGAACAGTACACGAGATGATATATCTTTCTTATTGATTCCTGACTCTTGAAAAATGTCATAAGTGAAAGTGCCTATTGTTTCTAAAGAGGCAACCGACTTTGCTCTTTTGGGAAAATCCGTGTCTGATTTTACGCACACTTCATCATATTTGAATTTGGAACTGATGTACTCCTTAGGACATATTAGATGATGCAAGTTTCATATTTCTTCAAAAGGTAATATACCAATTTCAGCATATGTTTTTAATGAGAGTATATACTGGAACTCCAATCGCAAGTTATAGGCTTTACTGTCTATACTTTGCTTTTTTTTTAAAGGGTGTGTGTGAAATGGGGTGCGTGTGCGTGTGTGTGTGTGTGTGGTTGTCCACTTGACGCCCCCTTCAGGGTGTGTGTGTGTGTGTGTGTGTGTGTGTGGTGTGTGTGTGTGTGTGTGTGTGTGTGTGTGTGAGTGTATGTGTGGTGTGCGTGTGCGGTGTGTGTTGTCCATTTGACGCCCCTTCAGTGTGTGTGTGTGTGTGTGTGTGTGTGTGTTGTGTGTGTGTGTGTGTGCGTGTGTGTGTGTGCGTGCGTGTGTAGTGTGTGTGTGTGTGTGTGTGTGGTGTGGTGTTGTGTGTGTGTGTGTGGTGTGCGTGCGCGTGCGTGCGCGTGTGTGTGTGTGTGTGTGTGTGTGTGTGTGTGTGTGTGTGTGTCCACTTGACGCCCCCTTCAGTGTGTGTGTGTGTGTGTGTGTGTGTGTGTGTGTGTGTGTGTATGTGTGTGTGTGTGTGTGTGTGTTGTGTGTGTGTGTGTGTGTGTGTGCTGTCCACTTGAAGGCCCCTTCAGGGCTCCAGCTCAAAATACACTGAATAGAAAACGTTTTTTACACTGTGTGTGGATGGTGTGCACACAACGCACACAATTTTTCGTACCAAATTGATAAATTTAGTCAATGAATAATGCAAATCGAAATACAAATAAATGTTTAAAGCAGAGTATTGATAGGAGTTTCTTGTTCAGACATGAAAAAGAGACATTGAAAAATGCACAAAATAATACTTCAAGACATGCATACCTCGGGTACTCACATCCTGTTTGATCGTTGTATGTCGAGACAGATACCGCCTTTGGTCGTCAGCAATGCTGAGTTTTTGTTATCATTTGCTGTATGCTATGTCCATTGTGTATCTCAGTGCGCATTGTATGTGCGGGTAGGGTAGGTGTGGAGGGGCGGGAGGCAGTGTGATAGGTGATAGTAGCCGTGTGTATGACATGATTAAGCGAAGCTGGTCTCTGATAGATGCAATATCTCTAAGATATGGAGTCACACCAATAAATAAGACCTAATAACATAAAAGACGAATATCATACATGATTTTTAAGTATTTTTATTGACTTGTAAGAACAGAATAGATGGTCGGGCTTTTATATATAGTGCTAAGCATCTTCAAAGGAAAGTCAATATGACCACTGCATAAGAAGTGGACACAGAAAACAGACCACATGGGTCCCTGTTGTCTTACCTCTCTTCAGTGCCGACAGGCGCTGTGGTATAAGAACGTGAATGCATCCAGACGAAGTGACGTTGTATGTATGGTATGGCGTGAACATGTGTTTCCTAATGTGTCTGTATGTATGTGATGGGCGTGAACATGTGTTTCCTAATGTGTCCGTATGTATCTGTATGGCGTGAACATGTGTTCCTAATGTGTCTGTATGTATGTGTATGGCGTGAACATGTGTTTTCTAATGTGCCTGTATGTATGTGTATGGCGTGAACATGTGTTTTCTAATGTGCCTGTATGTATGTGTGTGGCGTGAGCGTGTGTTTCCTAATGTGTCTGTATGTATGTGTATGGCGTGAACATGTGTTTCCTAATGTGTCTGATGATCTGGGATGATCGGACTTTTCATGATGCTCAGGTTTCATTGTCAACGGTTTTATGTGTAACATGAAACGGTAACCGTTGTCTGTTTTCTTTGAAATGTCAATGTTTTTATTTTCTGTATTAAAAAGAACTGAGGATTTGAAAGATCCAAGGATTGTGTGTGGGGGACGGTGAGGAAGGGTGGGAGAAGGTGTGTGTGTGTGTGTGTGGTGGTGTGTGGTGTGTGTGTGTGTGTGTGTGTGTGTGTGTGTGTGAGCGCGCATGTGTGTGTGTGTGTGAGAGAGCGTGCATGTGTGTGTGTGTGTGTGTATGAGCGCGTCTGTGCGAGTGTGAGTGAGTGAGGTGTGTGTGTGTGTGTGGTGTGTGTGTGTGTGTGTGTGTGTGGTGTGTGTGTGTGGTGTGTGTGTGAGTGTGTACGTACGCGCGCGCTACACAAACAGAGGGTTGAATTCAGACAGAGCCGCTCTCTCGACCAGCCAACAGAAAATAGGGGGGGGGGGGGGGGGGGGGGAGGGAGACTCCATGGCAACCTCGACTGCCCTAACGATCTTGCTGAGAATGTAGAGCGGATAGTGGAGAACCACGCAACAAGCCTCAGGTAGGAATAGTGAGTGACAGAGTGTCGATAGCCAGGACAGTGGGTACGCAACAGAGAACGCCTACAGGCAAAATAGTGACTGACAGTGTGTCCACAGCCAGGGCAGTGAGGTCTGTGAGTGACAGTGTGTCCACAGCCAGGGCAGTGGGGTGTGAAGTGACAGTGTCCACAGCCAGGGCAGTGAGGTCTGTGAGTGACAGTGTGTCCACAGCCAGGGCAGTGAGGTCTGTGAGTGACAGTCTGTCCACAGCCAGGGCAGTGGGTGTGAAGTGACAGTGTCCACAGCCAGGGCAGTGAGGTCTGTCAGTGACAGTGTGTCCACAGCCAGGGCAGTGAGGACTGCGAGTGACAGAGTGTCCAGAGCCAGGGCAGTGGGGTCTGTCAGTGACAGTGTACACAGCCAGGGCAGTGAGGTCTGTGAGTGATAGTGTGTCCACAGCCAGGGCAGTGGGGTCTGTCAGTGACAGTGTAACACAGCCAGGCAGTGAGTTTGTGAGTGACAGTGTCCACAGCCAGGGCAGTAAGGTCTGTGAGTGACAGTGTCCACAGCCAGGGCAGTAAGGTCTGTGAGTGACAGAGTGTCCACAGCCAGGGCAGTGAGGTCTGTGAGTGACAGTGTCCACAGCCAGGGCAGTGAGGTCTGTGAGTGACAGTGTCCACAGCCAGGCAGTGAGGTCTGTGAGTGACAGTGTCCACAGCCAGGGCAGTGAGGTCTGTGAGTGACAGTGTCCACAGCCAGGGCAGTGAGGTCTGTGAGTGACAGAGTGTCCCACAGCCAGGGCAGTGAGGTCTGTGAGTGACAGTGTCCACAGCCAGGGCAGTGAGGTCTGTGAGTGACAGAGTGTCCACAGCCAGAACAGTGAGGTCTGTGAGTGACAGAGTGTCCACAGCCAGGGCAGTGGGGTCTGTGAGTGACAGTGTGTCCACAGCCAGGGCAGTGAGGTCTGTGAGTGACAGTGTCCCACAGCCAGGGCAGTGAGGTCTGTGAGTGACAGTGTCCACAGCCAGGGCAGTGAGGTCTGTGAGTGACAGTGTCCACAGCCAGGCAGTGAGGTCTGTGAGTGACAGTGTCCACAGCCAGGGCAGTGAGGTCTGTGAGTGACAGAGTGTCCACAGCCAGGGCAGTGAGTCTGTGAGTGACAGAGTCCACAGCCAGGGCAGTGAGGTCTGTGAGTGAGAGTGTGTCCACAGCCAGGGCAGTGAGGTCTGTGAGTGACAGTGTGTCCACAGCCAGGGCAGTGAGGTCTGTGAGTGACAGAGTGTCCACAGCCAGGGCAGTGAGGTATGTGAGTGACAGTGTCCACAGCCAGGGCAGTGAGTCTGTGAGTGACAGTGTCCACAGCCAGGGCAGTCGGGTCTGTGAGTGACAGTGTCCACAGCAGGGCAGTGAGGTCTGTGAGTGACAGAGTGTCCACAGCCAGGGCAGTGGGGTGTGAAGTGACAGTGTCCACAGCCAGGCAGTGAGGTCTGTGAGTGACAGAGTGTCCACAGCCAGGGCAGTGGGGTGTGAAGTGACAGTGTCCACAGCCAGGGCAGTGAGGTCTGTGAGTGACAGAGTGTCCACAGCCAAGGCAGTGGGTCTGTGAGGGACAGTGTCCACAGCCAGGCAGTGAGGTCTGTGAGTGACAGAGTGTCCACAGCCAGGGCAGTGGGGTGTGAAGTGACAGTGTCCACAGCCAGGGCAGTGAGGTCTGTGAGTGACAGAGTGTCCACAGCCAGGGCAGTGGGGTCTGTGAGTGACAGTGTCCACAGCCAGGGCAGTGAGGTCTGTGAGTGACAGAGTGTCCACAGCCAGGGCAGTGAGGTCTGTGAGTGACAGTGTCCACAGCCAGGGCATGGGGTCTGTGACTGACAGTGTGTCCACAGCCAGGGCAGTGAGGTCTGTGAGTGACAGTGTCCACAGCCAGGGCAGTGAGGTCTGTGAGTGACAGTGTCCACAGCCAGGGCAGTGAGGTCTGTGAGTGACAGTGTCCACAGCCAGGGCCGTGAGTCTGTGAGTGACAGTCTGTCCACAGCCAGGGCAGTGAGGTCTGTGAGTGACAGTGTCCACACCAGGCAGTGAGGTCTGTGAGTGACAGAGTGTCCACAGCCAGGCAGTGAGGTCTGTGAGTGACAGAGTGTCCACAGCCAGGGCAGTGGGGTCTGTGAGTGACAGTGTCCACAGCCAGGGCAGTGAGGTCTGTGAGTGACAGTGTCCACAGCCAGGGCAGTAAGGTCTGTGAGTGACAGTGTCCACAGCCAGGGCAGTGAGGTCAGTGAGTGACAGTGTCCACAGCCAGGGCAGTGAGGTCAGTGAGTGACAGAGTGTCCACAGCCAGGGCAGTAAGGTCTGTGAGTGACAGTGTCCACAGCCAGGCAGTAATGTCTGTCGGTGACAGTGTTCACAGCCAGGGCAGTGAGGTCTGTGAGTGACAGTGTCCACAGCCAGGGCAGTGCGGTCCTAATGAGTGACAGAGTGTCCACAGCCAGGGCAGTGAGGTCTGTGAGTGACAGAGTGTCCACAGCCAGGGCAGTGAGGTCTGGGAGTGACAGTGTGTTCACAGCCGGGCAGTGAGTGACAGAGTGTCCACAGCCAGAGCTGTGAGGTCTGTGAGTGACAGAGTGTCCACAGCCAGGGCAGTAATGTCTGTCGGTGACAGTGTCCACAGCCAGGGCAGTGGGGTCTGTGAGTGACAGAGTGTCCACAGCCAGGGCAGTGAGGTGTGAAGTGACAGTGTCCACAGCCAGGCAGTGAGTGACAGAGTGTCCACAGCCAGGGCAGTGAGGTCTGTGATTGACAGTGTCCACAGCCAGGGCAGTGAGGTCTGTGAGTGACAGTGTCCACAGCCGGGGCAGTGAGGTCTGTGAGTGACAGTGTCCACAGCCAGGGCAGTGAGGTCTGTGAGTGACAGAGTGTCCACAGCCAGGGCAGTGGGTCTGTGAGTGACAGAGTGTTCACAGCCAGGGCAGTGAGTGACAGAGTGTCCCACAGCCAGGGCAGTGAGTGACAGAGTGTCCACAGCCAGGACAGTGGGGTGTGAAGTGACAGTGTCCACAGCCAGGGCAGTGAGGTCTGTGAGTGACAGAGTGTCCACAGCCAGGGCAGTGAGTGACAGTGTCCACAACCAGGGCAGTGAGTGACAGAGTTGTCCACAGCCAGGGCAGTGGGGTGTGAAGTGACGTGTCCACAGCCAGGGCAGTGAGGTCTGTGAGTGACAGAGTGTCCACAGCAGGGCAGTGAGTGACAGTGTCCACAGCCAGGACAGTGAGGTCTGTGAGTGACAGAGTGTCCACAGCCAGGCAGTGAGGTCTGTGAGTGACAGAGTGTCCACAGCCAGGGCAGTGAGGTCTGTGAGTGACAGAGTGTCCACAGCCAGGCAGTGAGTGACAGAGTGTCCACAGCCAGGGCAGTGGGGTGTGAAGTGACAGTGTCCACAGCCAGGGCATGAGGTCTGTGAGTGACAGTGTCCACAGCCAGGGCAGTGAGGTCTGTGAGTGACAGTGTCCACAGCCAGGGCAGTGGGGTGTGAAGTGACAGTGTCCACAGCCAGGGCAGTGAGTGACAGTGTCCACAGCCAGGGCAGTGAGGTCTGTGAGTGACAGTGTGTCCACATCCAGGGCAGTGAGGTCTGTGAGTGACAGAGTGTCCACAGCCAGGGCATTGAGGTCTGTGAGTGACAGAGTGTCCACAGCCAGGGCAGTGAGGTCTGTGAGTGACAGTGTGTCCACAGCCAGGGCAGTGAGGTCTGTGAGTGAGTGTCCACAGCCAGGGCAGTGAGGTCTGTGAGTGACAGTGTTCACAGCCAGGGCAGTGAGGTCTGTGAGTGACAGAGTGTCCACAGCCAGGGCAGTGAGGTCTGTGAGTGACAGTGTTCACAGCCAGGGCAGTGAGGTCTGTGTAGTGACAGTGTGTCCACAGCCAGGGCAGTGAGGTCTGTGAGTGACAGTGTGTCCACAGCCAGGGCAATGAGGTCTGTGAGTGACAGTGTCCACAGCCAGGGCAGTGACGTCTGTGAGTGACAGAGTGTTCACAGCCAGGGCAGTGAGGTATGTGAGTGACAGAGTGTCCACAGCCAGGGCAGTGAGTCTGTGAGTGACAGTGTGTCCACAGCCAGGGCAGTGAGGTCTGTGAGTGAGTGTCCACAGCCAGGGCAGTGAGGTCTGTGAGTGACAGTGTTCACAGCCAGGGCAGTGAGGTCTGTGAGTGACAGAGTGTCCACAGCCAGGCAGTGAGGTCTGTGAGTGACAGTGTGTCCACAGCCAGGGCAATGAGGTCTGTGAGTGACAGTGTCCACAGCCAGGGCAGTGACGTCTGTGAGTGACAGAGTGTTCACAGCCAGGCAGTGAGGTATGTGAGTGACAGAGTGTCCACAGCCAGGGCAGTGAGGTCTGTGAGTGACAGTGTCCACAGCCAGGGCAGTAAGGTCTGTGAGTGACAGTGTCCACAGCCAGGGCAGTGAGGTCTGTGAGTGACAGTGTCCACAGCCAGGGCAGTGAGGTCTGTGAGTGACAGTGTCCACAGCCAGGGCAGTGAGGTCTGTGAGTGACAGTGTCCACAGCCAGGGCAGTGAGGTCTGTGAGTGACAGAGTGTCCACAGCCAGGGCAGTGAGTCTGTGAGTGACAGTGTCCACAGCCAGGGCAGTGGGTCTGTGAGTGACAGTGTGTCCACAGCCAGGGCAGTGGGTCTGTGAGTGACAGTGTCCACAGCCAGGGCAGTGAGGTCTGTGATGACATAGTGTCCACAGCCAGGGCAGTGAGGTCTGTGAGTGACAGTGTCCACAGCCAGGGAAGTGAGGTCTGTGAGTGACAGAGTGTTCACAGCCAGGGCAGTGAGGTCTGTGAGTGACAGAGTGTCCACAGCCAGGGCAGTGAGGTCTGTGAGTGACAGTGTCCACAGCCAGGCAGTGAGGTCTGTGAGTGACAGTGTCCACAGCCAGGGCAGTGAGGTCTGTGAGTGACAGTGTCCACAGCCAGGGCAGTGAGGTCTGTGAGTGACAGAATGTCCACAGCCAGGGCAGTGAGGTCTGTGAGTGACAGTGTCCACAGCCAGGGAAGTGAGGTCTGTGAGTGACAGTGTGTCCACAGCCAGGGCAGTGAGGTCTGTGAGTGACAGTGTGTCCACAGCCAGGGCAGTGAGGCTGTGAGTGACAGTGTTGTCCACAGCCAGGCAGTGAGGTCTGTGAGTGACAGTGTGTCCACAGCCAGGGCAGTGAGGTCTGTGATGACAGAGTGTCCACAGCCAGGGCAGTGAGGTCTGTGAGTGACAGTGTCCACAGCCAGGGCAGTGCGGTCTATGAGTGACAAGTGTCCACAGCCAGGGCAGTGAGGTCTGTGAGGACAGTGTGTCCACAGCCAGGGCAGTGAGGTCTGTGAGTGACAGTGTCCACCAGCCGGCAGTGAGTGACAGAGTGTCCACAGCCAGGGCAGTGAGTGACAGAGTGTTCACAGCCAGGGCAGTGAGGTCTGTGAGTGACAGTGTCCACAGCCAGGGCAGTGAGTGACAGAGTGTCCACAGCCAGGGCAGTGAGTGACAGAGTGTCCACAGCCAGGCAGTGAGGTCTGTGAGTGAGAGTGTCCACAGCCAGGGCAGTGAGTGACAGAGTGGTCCACAGCCAGGCAGTGGGGCCTACAACACAGAAGGCCCACGGAGCCAAATAGTGAGTGCACTGGCAGGGAATACCTGTGACAGACTAAACGACTGTCTCTGCAGTAGTCGGCGCAGACTGTATCAACACTAATGAGTCTCCTAAGATGAAAACACTCGCACACAGTCATCGTTACACACACACAACACACACATCACACACACACCACAATAATAATATATATATAATATATATATATATATATTATATATAATATATATATACACACACACACACACACACACACATACACACACACACACACACACACACACACACACACACACACAACACACACACACACACACACGCACGCACGCACGCACGCACGCAACGCACGCACGCACGCACGCACACGCACGCACGCACACACAGGGCCCGTATAATGCACACTTGGATCCGTCTATCGCTATGTGTGATGGTATAGCATCGTTCAACTAGCATCTGCCATTCGCTGTGTTCACCGCTTGACTGGTTTGAACTAAGTGTGATGGAATAACATCGGCGAAAATGGGCGCTAACGTTGTCAAGGAATGAAAAGGAAATGACCACATGCAGGGCTGCTGCAGCCAAGGCGGAGAGTAAACAACCGGTGTTTGCCATCTCGCCCAGCATATGTAAGTCTTTTGAGGCCACACTCCACAATCAGAATTCTGCACCCAGTCACTGTAAATCCACGTCAGCGTTTTGAGGCGTAGGCTGACGTCAAACTGATAAACAGAACAATGGAAGAAATCTTACCAATCATTTCACATATATGTTGAGAGGTGTTCAAGCTGGATCTGGTCAAGGAGGAACAAAAGTGAACTTCATAAGGCTTAAATTTCCTACAAATATTAGTGTGTCCATGTGGCTCAGTGGTTAGAGTGCGAGTCAATAAGTGGAAAATGAGCATGTCCAGAGGGTCATGGGTTCGAATCCCAGCCATGGCTCGTCCCAAGATGGGAAAAAAAGGGGCAGCAGAGGGACATCCGGATGTCATGAACGCGGGTGTGGCCCAACCCCCTAGAGTGTCAGGAATAAGGGCCGAAACACTTGCTTGAAGGGGCTTCTCTTCTGAGGACTCTCTGCTGCCACGCTCTCCACGAGTTTTCTTTCTACTGATGCATGGCAAAACTACCCAAAGAGAAAACACCTCCAAAGAAATCCAGATGCCAAGAAGAGATGGACAAGATCAGGGTCCAAAAGAAAAACCTCAAGAAGCAAATGAAGACCGCGCTGCCAGCTGAAAAACAAGGCTTGGAAAAACTCTGGAAAGACCTGAAAGCAAAACACAGCGCCCTCAGCAAAGCGGAATCATGCGAGGAAGAGGAAGAAGCAAAAAGAAGAAGACACAAGAGCGCTTCTTCAGAGACCCCTTCCAGTTTGCCAGAACACTGTTTGAGCAGCCAAATCTGGGACCCTTAGTGTGGACAAAGAGTTCTTGAGCAGCATCTGGGGACAACATACTCTGACTCACAAAAGCAAAGCCCCAAACTCGACATTCAAGGTCTGGTGTGGCCAACTAACCCTGAGGAACATTCAATGACAAGCCTCCAACTTTTGGCGGAAATCAAGACGGTGGTCGACAAACCCGGGAGCCAAATCGTCACCAGGGCCAAAACGAAAACCTTACCAGCTGTACAAGAATGTCCCAAGGTGCGGGAGTGGCTCCACAGGCTGCTGCATCAGCTTGGGAAACCAGAAGATCAGGGGCCAGTGGATGACGGCAGAGGTGTGTACACCCCCAAAGAGCAAAACTCAAGTGACATCAGCCAGTTCAGAGCCAATATCACTACTGAACGTCGAAGGAAAATCCTTCTTCTCGTCATGGCAGCAAGGCTGACCAAGTGCCTCATGGAAAACAAGTACTTGGATGTGTCAGTCCAGAAAGGTGGCATCCCAGGCGTAGCTGGCTGTGAGAACACGCCACAATGATCTGGGACGCAATCCAAAGAGCAAAAACAGAAAAGAGAGACCTGGACGTAGTGTGGCTTGATCTGGCAACGCAATAGGGATCTGCACCCCATGAGATGATACAGTTGGCTCTGAGATGTACCTGTGTCAAAGAACACTGCGACATGCTCAAGAAGTACTTCAATGGATTCTGAATGCGGTTTCTACCAAGGAGTACACAACAAAATTGGATCAACTTGGAAGGGGGCATTAAAATTTGGGCTGTGCAATTTTTCCCCAATACTGTTCGTGTTGACAAGGGAAAGTCATCTTGAAAGCAGAAACAAGCAACGCAAACAAACAGACCTTGGCGATGAATACAAGATGCCCCCTCTCAAGGCCTTCATGGATGACACTACAGTGATTTCAACAGAGAAGACGAGACACGTCATGTGCTGGAGAGGCTGGACCACATAGTTGCCTCACCAGAATGAAGCTCAACCAAAGAAATCACGGAACTCTCACTGAGGAAAGGAAAAGTGGCCGAATCTGTGGTCTTCAGTAAATTTCCAACCAGGCCATTCCAACAGTCACAGAAGAGCCTGTCAAGAGCCTTGGGAAAATGTATGATAAAACGCTGAAAGACACACAAAGAGCAAAAGAAACCAAAACGATGTCGGGAAAAAGGCTTGAGAACCCTTGACCATGTGGGCTCCCTGGCAAATACAAGGTCCCGTATCTGCAGTTCATGCTGAAAACTAAAGCTCCTATGGCCCTGATGATATACGACATTTGCACAAACATAGTGGAGGCAATGGAAGCCAAAATCAACAAGTTTTACAAGGAAATGGCTTGGTGTCCCACCCTGTCTGACTGACAAGCGCTGCACTGTCGCCAAGCAAAGCTGAAACTACCACTGAAATCCATCCTGGAAGAATACAAAGCAGGAAAGATCGGACTTCAAAGCATGCTGGAGGGCTCAGGAGACAAGGTGGTAGAAGCAATCAAGCCCCACTGAAGACAGGCAGAAAATGAAAAGTCAACAAGCGATGGATTCTGCAAAAGAAAGTCCTAAGATCAGAGAAATAACAGGGCACACACAGACCAACAGACAAGGACTGGGGGGGGGGGGGGGTGACCAAAACTGAATGGTGGTCAAAGACCAAAGGAAATGCCAAAAGAGACAGATTCAGGAGATGAGAAAAGAAGAAGACCAAAAAAGACTCCAAAAAGCAGTCCAGCAGAGCCAGCAAGGGGAATGGACAACGTGGGAGAATGCACTCCAAAAAGTCTCCCTGAATGACATTTGGCCCCATGGGCCCCCTCAGATCAGCTTCATTCTCAGATCTGCATATGACCTTCTGCCCTCAAATCACACCTGGTGAAGTGGGGGAAAAACAACGATCCTGCATGCCCCCCCTGCCATGAAAAACAAACAGTGGAACATGTCCTAAAACTCATGTAAAGTAGCCCTGGCTCAAGGAAGGTACACAGGAGGCACAACCAAGTGCTCAAAGAGATTGTACAAGTAGTCGGGCTAGTACCAACACCACAAAAGGGAAAATCAGGACTCTTAAAGCACCCGCAACATTCTTACACGGCAGGGGGCGGCAAATCATGGCCAAGAACAACAGTGCCACTGGAACAAACAGGCAGAGTCTGCTGGACAGGGCAATGACGGGAGTGAAACTGAAAAACCTCCCAGAATGGAAGAGTCACCCAGAGATCACCACCCAAGATGGAAATGAACCAGACATAGTAGCCCCACTCTCAGTCAACCAAGCAGCTGATCGTGAATCGAGCTCAGGGTGCCATATGAGAACAAAAAGGAGGCAGCTCAAATCTACAAGACTGAAAAGAAATGCTAAATCTGGCAAACAGCTGAGGAGAAAAGGGCTATCAGGTCAAAGTCCTCACTGCAGAAATTGGAGCTAGGGGGTTTTTAGAACGTCTGCATACAGCCTCATGAAACAGCTCTCAGTTGTAGGGAGGGAAAAAACCAGAGCCCTGAAAGCAATGGCAGAAGCGGCAGAGAGGTGTTCAAGCTGGGTCTGGTCAAGGAGGAACAAAAGTGAACTTCATAAGGCTTAAATTTCCTACAAATATCAGGTTGTCCCTGTGGCTCAGTGGTTAGAGTGCGAGTCATTATGTGGAAAATGAGCATGTCCAGAGGGTCATGGGTTCGAAACCTAGCCATGGCTCGTCCCAAGATGGGAAAAGAAGGGGCAGCAGATGGACATCCGGAGTCATAAAACCCGGGGGTGGCCCAACCCCCCTAGAGGTGTCAGAGAATAAGGCCGAAACACTTGCTTGAAGGGGGCTTCTCTTCTGAGGACTCTCGCTGCCACGCTCTCCGCGAGTTTTTTTTCTACTGGGATTTGTACCAATGACATATTTCAGAATCTGGAAATGCATGACTATCCCTTACCTGACGTCACATTTCAGGCCTTCGCACTCACCCGTGACCCTCTGTTTGTGCCCGGTGGTCGCCCCAAAATAGTCCGATTCCTTTTTATTTTAATATGTCTGCTTGGGAACCACCTGGCTGTAGTTTGATGAGGATAGGAGAGGAAAGAAGGAGAATCAACTTTCAGACGGGAAAAAAAGTTTTTCAAAGCACTAAGAATGTGTGTTTACTACTGTTTGTGACAGGCTTCAAGCACTAGCGTTAGACTCTTTCCTTGTCGTTCATGCGTTGGTAAGTGAACATACCTGTGCGCCACTGACGTGATTTGGAGTCCGTAAATTTTTCGTGTGTGCGCGCGGCCGCGCGCGCGCGCGCGGCGGGGTGTGTGTGTGTGTGTGTGTGTGTGTGTGCGCGCGCGCGCCGTCAATGTTGTCCCCATTACGCTGCAAACAGACTCCGAGCGTTTTCACTCTCAGACTTGGTTGAAGACTCCTTTCACTAAGATGGAAACCCCAAAACCTTTTTTTCTGCGTTCGTGAAATCG
>CM031619.1:22580052-22582552 GCA_018398815.1 Conus ventricosus
GCCCTGTGAGTGACAGAGTGTCCACAGCCAGGGCAGTGGGGTGTGAAGTGACAGTGTCCACAGCCAGGGCAGTGAGGTCTGTGAGTGACAGAGTGTCCACAGCCAAGGCAGTGGGTCTGTGAGGGACAGTGTCCACAGCCAGGGCAGTGAGGTCTGTGAGTGACAGAGTGTCCACAGCCAGGGCAGTGGGGTGTGAAGTGACAGTGTCCACAGCCAGGGCAGTGAGGTCTGTGAGTGACAGAGTGTCCACAGCCAGGGCAGTGGGGTCTGTGAGTGACAGTGTCCACAGCCAGGGCAGTGAGGTCTGTGAGTGACAGAGTGTCCACAGCCAGGGCAGTGAGGTCTGTGAGTGACAGTGTCCACAGCCAGGGCAGTGGGGTCTGTGACTGACAGTGTGTCCACAGCCAGGGCAGTGAGGTCTGTGAGTGACAGTGTCCACAGCCAGGGCAGTGAGGTCTGTGAGTGACAGTGTCCACAGCCAGGGCAGTGAGGTCTGTGAGTGACAGTGTCCACAGCCAGGGCCGTGAGGTCTGTGAGTGACAGTCTGTCCACAGCCAGGGCAGTGAGGTCTGTGAGTGACAGTGTCCACAGCCAGGGCAGTGAGGTCTGTGAGTGACAGAGTGTCCACAGCCAGGGCAGTGAGGTCTGTGAGTGACAGAGTGTCCACAGCCAGGGCAGTGGGGTCTGTGAGTGACAGTGTCCACAGCCGGGGCAGTGAGGTCTGTGAGTGACAGTGTCCACAGCCAGGGCAGTAAGGTCTGTGAGTGACAGTGTCCACAGCCAGGGCAGTGAGGTCAGTGAGTGACAGTGTCCACAGCCAGGGCAGTGAGGTCAGTGAGTGACAGAGTGTCCACAGCCAGGGCAGTAAGGTCTGTGAGTGACAGTGTCCACAGCCAGGGCAGTAATGTCTGTGGGTGACAGTGTTCACAGCCAGGGCAGTGAGGTCTGTGAGTGACAGTGTCCACAGCCAGGGCAGTGCGGTCTATGAGTGACAGAGTGTCCACAGCCAGGGCAGTGAGGTCTGTGAGTGACAGAGTGTCCACAGCCAGGGCAGTGAGGTCTGGGAGTGACAGTGTGTTCACAGCCAGGGCAGTGAGTGACAGAGTGTCCACAGCCAGAGCTGTGAGGTCTGTGAGTGACAGAGTGTCCACAGCCAGGGCAGTAATGTCTGTCGGTGACAGTGTCCACAGCCAGGGCAGTGGGGTCTGTGAGTGACAGAGTGTCCACAGCCAGGGCAGTGAGGTGTGAAGTGACAGTGTCCACAGCCAGGGCAGTGAGTGACAGAGTGTCCACAGCCAGGGCAGTGAGGTCTGTGATTGACAGTGTCCACAGCCAGGGCAGTGAGGTCTGTGAGTGACAGTGTCCACAGCCGGGGCAGTGAGGTCTGTGAGTGACAGTGTCCACAGCCAGGGCAGTGAGGTCTGTGAGTGACAGAGTGTCCACAGCCAGGGCAGTGGGTCTGTGAGTGACAGAGTGTTCACAGCCAGGGCAGTGAGTGACAGAGTGTCCACAGCCAGGGCAGTGAGTGACAGAGTGTCCACAGCCAGGACAGTGGGGTGTGAAGTGACAGTGTCCACAGCCAGGGCAGTGAGGTCTGTGAGTGACAGAGTGTCCACAGCCAGGGCAGTGAGTGACAGTGTCCACAACCAGGGCAGTGAGTGACAGAGTGTCCACAGCCAGGGCAGTGGGGTGAAGTGACGGTGTCCACAGCCAGGGCAGTGAGGTCTGTGAGTGACAGAGTGTCCACAGCCAGGGCAGTGAGTGACAGTGTCCACAGCCAGGACAGTGAGGTCTGTGAGTGACAGAGTGTCCACAGCCAGGGCAGTGAGGTCTGTGAGTGACAGAGTGTCCACAGCCAGGGCAGTGAGGTCTGTGAGTGACAGAGTGTCCACAGCCAGGGCAGTGAGTGACAGAGTGTCCACAGCCAGGGCAGTGGGGTGTGAAGTGACAGTGTCCACAGCCAGGGCAGTGAGGTCTGTGAGTGACAGTGTCCACAGCCAGGGCAGTGAGGTCTGTGAGTGACAGTGTCCACAGCCAGGGCAGTGGGTGTGAAGTGACAGTGTCCACAGCCAGGGCAGTGAGTGACAGTGTCCACAGCCAGGGCAGTGAGGTCTGTGAGTGACAGTGTGTCCACATCCAGGGCAGTGAGGTCTGTGAGTGACAGAGTGTCCACAGCCAGGGCATTGAGGTCTGTGAGTGACAGAGTGTCCCACAGCCAGGGCAGTGAGGTCTGTGAGTGACAGTGTGTCCACAGCCGGGGCAGTGAGGTCTGTGAGTGAGTGTCCACAGCCAGGGCAGTGAGGTCTGTGAGTGACAGTGTTCACAGCCAGGGCAGTGAGGTCTGTGAGTGACAGAGTGTCCACAGCCAGGGCAGTGAGGTCTGTGAGTGACAGTGTTCACAGCCAGGGCAGTGAGGTCTGTGAGTGACAGTGTGTCCACAGCCAGGGCAGTGAGGTCTGTGAGTGACAGTGTGTCCACAGCCAGGCAATGAGGTCTGTGA
>CM031619.1:22585052-22627552 GCA_018398815.1 Conus ventricosus
TTAAATTTCCTACAAATATTAGGTGTCCATGTGGCTCAGTGGTTAGAGTGCGAGTCAATAAGTGGAAAATGAGCATGTCCAGAGGGTCATGGGTTCGAATCCCAGCCATGGCTCGTCCCAAGATGGGAAAAAAAGGGGCAGCAGAGGGACATCCGGAGTCATGAACCGGGTGTGGCCCAACCCCCCTAGAGTGTCAGGAGATAAGGGCCGAAACACTTGCTTGAAGGGGGCTTCTCTTCTGAGGACTCTCTGCTGCCACGCTCTCCACGAGTTTCTTTCTACTGATGCATGGCAAAACTACCCAAAGAGAAAACACCTCCAAAGAAATCCAGATGCCAAGAAGAGATGGACAAGATCAGGGTCCAAAAGAAAAACCTCAAGAAGCAAATGAAGACCGCGCTGCCAGCTGAAAAACAAGGCTTGGAAAAACTCTGGAAAGACCTGAAAGCAAAACACAGCGCCCTCAGCAAAGCGGAATCTGCGAGGAAGAGGAAGAGCAAAAAGAAGAAGACACAAGAGCGCTTCTTCAGAGACCCCTTCCAGTTTGCCAGAACACTGTTTGAGCAGCCAAAATCTGGGACCCTTAGTGTGGACAAAGGAGTTCTTGAGCAGCATCTGAGGACAACATACTCTGACTCACAGAGCAAAGCACCACTCGACATTCAAGGTCTGGTGTGGCCAACTAACCCTGAGGAACAGTTCAATGACAAGCCTCCAACGTTGGCGGAAATCAAGACGGTGGTCGACAAAGCCGGAGCCAAATCGTCACCAGGGCCAAACGGAATACCTTACCAGCTGTACAAGAAATGTCCCA
Organism: Conus ventricosus; assembly: GCA_018398815.1. Lineage (NCBI taxonomy): Eukaryota > Metazoa > Mollusca > Gastropoda > Neogastropoda > Conidae > Conus > Conus ventricosus. The sequence goes on from CM031619.1 coordinate 22,585,867, forward strand.
AGGTGCTGGAGTGGCTCCACAGGCTGCTGCGATCAGCTTGGAGAAACCAGAAGATCAGCGGCCAGTGGATGACGGCAGATGGTGTGTACATCCCCAAAGAGCAAAACTCAAGTGACATCAGCCAGTTCAGGCCAATATCACTACTGAACGTCGAAGGGAAAATCTTCTTCTCTGTCATGGCAGCAAGGCTGACCAAGTGCCTCATGGAAACAAAGTACTTGGATGTGTCAGTCCAGAAAGGTGGCATCCCAGGCGTAGCTGGCTGTGTAGAACACGCCACAATGATCTGGGACGCAATCCAAAGAGCAAAAACAGAAAAGAGAGACCTGGACGTAGTGTGGCTTGATCTGGCAAACGCATATGGATCTGCACCCCATGAGATGATACAGTTGGCTCTTGAGATGTACCATGTGTCAAAGAACATCTGCGACATGCTCAAGAAGTACTTCAATGGATTCTGAATGCGGTTTCTACCAAGGAGTACACAACAGATTGGATCAACTTGGAAGTGGGCATTACAATGGGCTGTGCAATTTCCCCAATACTGTTCGTGTTGACAATGGAAGTCATCTTGAAAGCAGCAACAAGCAACGCAAGACAAACAGACCTTGGCGATGAATACAAGATGCCCCCTCTCAAGGCCTTCATGGATGACACTACAGTGATTTCATCCAGAGAAGACGAGACACGTCATGTGCTGGAGAGGCTGGACCACATAGTTGCCTCATCCAGAATGAAGCTCAAGCCAAAGAAATCACGGAATCTCTCACTGAGGAAAGGAAAAGTGGCCGAATCTGTGGTCTTCAGTATTGCCAACCAGGCCATTCCAACAGTCACAGAAGAGCCTGTCAAGAGCCTTGGAAGATGGTATGATGATACGCTGAAAGACACACAAAGAGCAAAAGAAACCAAACGGATGTCGGAAGAAGGCTTGGAGACCATTGACCAGTGTGGGCTCCCTGGCAAATACAAGGTCTGGTATCTGCAGTTCATGCTGATACTAAAGCTCCTATGGCCTCTGATGATATACGACATTTGCACCAGCATAGTGGAGGCAATGGAAGCCAAAATCAACAAGTTCACAAGGAAATGGCTTGGTGTCCCACCCTGTCTGACTGACATAGCGCTGCACTGTCGCCAAGCAAAGCTGAAACTACCACTGAAATCCATCCTGGAAGAATACAAAGCAGGAAAGATCGGACTTCAAAGCATGCTGGAGGACTCAGGAGACAAGGTGGTAGAAGCAATCAAGCCCCAGCTGAAGACAGGCAGAAAATGAAAAGTTCAACAAGCGATGGATTCTGCAAAAGAAAGTCCTAAGATCAGAGAAATAACAGGACACACACAGACCAACAGACAAGGACTGGGGGGGGGGGGGGGTGACCAAAACTGAATGGTGGTCAAAGACCAAAGGAAATGCCAAAAGAGACATGATTCAGGAGATGAGAAAAGAAGAAGACCAAAAAAGACTCCAAAAAGCAGTCCAGCAGAGCCAGCAAGGGCAATGGACAACGTGGGAGAATGCACTCCAAAGAAGTCTCACTTGGAATGACATTTGGCACATGGCCCCTCTCAGGATCAGCTTCATTCTCAGATCTGCATATGACCTTCTGCCCTCAAATGCACACCTGGTGAAGTGGGGGAAAAACAGACGATCCTGCATGCCCCCTCTGCCATGAAAAACAAACAGTGGAACATGTCCTAAGCTCATGTAAAGTAGCCCTGGCTCAAGGAAGGTACACATGGAGGCACAACCAAGTGCTCAAAGAGATTGTACAAGTAGTCTGGGCTAGTACCAACACCACAAAAGGGAAAATCAGGACTCTTAAAGCACCCGCAACATTCTTCACGGCAGGAGGCGGCAAATCATGGCCAAGAACAACAGTGCCACTGGGAACATACAGGCAGAGTCTGCTGGACAGGGCAGATGACTGGGAGTGCACTGCAAACCTCCCAGAATGGAAGAGTCACCCAGAGATCACCAGCAAGAGTGGCATGAGACCAGACATAGTAGTCCACTCTCAGTCAACCAAGCAGCTGATCGTGATCGAGCTCACGGTGCCATATGAGAACAGAATGGAGGCAGCTCAAATCTACAAGACTGAAAAGTATGCTGATCTGGCAAACAGGCTGAGGAGAGAAGGCTATCAGGTCAAAGTCCTCACTGCAGAAATTGGAGCTAGGGGGTTTGTAGGAACGTCTGCATACAGCCTCATGAAACAGCTCTCAGTTGTAGGGAGGGAAAAAACCAGAGCCCTGAAAGCAATGGCAGAAGCGGCAGAGAGGTGTTCAAGCTGGATCTGGTCAAGGAGGAACAAAAGTGAACTTCATAAGGCTTAAATTTCCTACAAATATCAGGTGTCCCTGTGGCTCAGTGGTTAGAGTGCGAGTCATTATGTGGAAAATGAGCATGTCCAGAGGGTCATGGGTTCGAATCCTAGCCATGGCTCGTCCAAGATGGGAAAAGAAGGGGCAGCAGATGGACATCCGGAGTCATGAACCGGGTGTGGCCCAACCCCCCTAGAGTGTCAGGAGATAAGGGCCGAAACACTTGCTTGAAGGGGGCTTCTCTTCTGAGGACTCTCTGCTGCCACGCTCTCCGCGAGTTTCTTTCTACTGGGATTTGTACCAATGACATATTTCAGAATCTGGAAATGCATGAGCTATCCCTTACCTGACGTCACATTTCAGGCCTTCGCACTCACCCGTGACCCTCTGTTTGTGCCGGTGGTCGCCCCAAAATAGTCCATTCCTTTCATTTTAATATGTCTGCTTGGAACCACCTGGCTTGTAGTTTGATGAGGATAGGAGAGGAAAGAAGGAGAATCAACTTTCAGACGGAATAAAAGTTCTCAAAGCACTAAGAATGTGTGTTTACTACTGTTTGTGACAGGCTTCAAGCACTAGCGTTAGACTCTTTCCTTGTCGTTCATGCGTTGGTAAGTGAACATACCTGTGCGCCACTGACGTGATTTGGAGTCGTAAGTTTTCGTGTGTGCGCGCGCGCGCGCGCGCGCGCGCGCGCGTGTGTGTGTGTGTGTGTGTGTGTGTGTGTGCGCGCGCGCGCGTCTAATGTTGTTCATTACGCTGCAACAGACTCCGGAGCGTTTTCACTCTCAGACTTGGGTTGAAGACTCCTTTCACTAAGATGGAAACCAAGACATCTTTTTCTCGCCGTAAACTTGCATGGAACAATCGTTCTTCCGTCATTGTTCTTCTGACCGTCCGCTACGAGGTGGAGTGGAAGGTCACACCACAGAGACAGTGGCCGAAAGTTTGAAAGTGGAGACAGGTGCCTCTCATCCTCACCACCTGGAGGCAGAAAGACGGGGAGAGACATCACTCACATATTCCTATCCGTGTACGGGTCTTGCCTTCTGCAGTCGAGGACTGACATGTCGAGGACTGACATGCGTGTTGTGGAGAACTGACGCCGTGAAGATTGTTCACTGTGCCACAGCTCCTGTCACGCCACGCCTGTGCCACAGCTCCTGTCACGGTACACCTGAGCCACAGCTCCTGTCACGGTACACCTGAGCCACAGATCCTGTCACGGTACACCTGAGCCACAGATCCTGTCACGGTACACCTGAGCCACAGTTCCTGTCACGGTACACCTGAGCCACAGATCCTGTCACGGTACACCTGAGCCACAGCCCCTGTCACGCTACGCCTGTGAGGGACGGTTCAACAGATGGTGATGTGATGTGGCTGATTTGGGCAGTTCCGGGGAAAGATGTGGCGGTACACTTCTGTCCGTAAAACCTGCGTTTGTTCAACGGGTGGGTCCCTAAAGTGGTTAGGTGGTTCTTGAAAAAGTTCATGGTTAGAAAGGTTGCCAAGTGGGCAAGGTGTCCCCTTGGAACACTGACAATCACAGGTCCCGTGGTTCGAATCTCATATGGGGCAGGTTTCTCGTTTCTGCTCTGATCAGGAACAGTGGTCTGAGTGAAATACGCTGATGAATCTACGTCCCCCACGGCATGCAATGACTTATGGCAAACACTGTTCTGGTACAAAATCTATTCTGACATCTAAATGTACACGTGCTTTTAGGTCCTTTTAAAAGTTCAAAACTTGACTTGGTGAAGTCTTGAGATTTTAGAACTCTATGCAGTTGCATTCTAAACATGCTTGCAGTGTGTGGCCTACGTGGTCGCAAGGCAACAAACGTTAGGAGTTGATCGGCAAACGACCAACACGCAGCCAGAAATGACTGAAGAGAACATGGCAGGTCTCGTCATGTCACGTCGAACACTACCCGAGGAGAGTATCTCCGGTGTCAACCTGTGACGATAACGAAGAGACGATGCACTCACTGACCGAACAATGGCAGAAGGCTGAGCAATGGGCTAATATCAAACACACAAATAACACATCATCTCCAGGAAACGTGTTGAGCAAAATGTTTATTGCAAAACGCACAATAGAGCAAATGCAAAAACACATTGGCAGGTAATGATAAGAAATATAGTTATCAAAAGCGGAGAAAACCAAGCATTAAAGGTGATAGCACACGGCTGATTTAAGAATGGAAGGCTACAAAATGAATTCACAATGGTAATGAAGTAGTACACAGAACTTTAACACAAATAATGGAAGGCTACAAAATGAATGCACGATGATAATGAAGTAGTAGACAGAACTTCAACACACACAAAAAAAAAAAAAACCACGCTTGCAAACGCACGCTATATTATAGAGCAAAATTTAAAAAATCTACACTGGAGATGGGGGATTTGTCACCTTTAAGGGATACATCAGGCATCTGACATCCAGTAAGAACGAACACTTGAATCATTTCTGATCATGAAGGCTGGTATTTTCACCCGATTCTACAAGTCTGCTCTCGAGGTGGCCAATAATTTGTCACCTTTTAGGAATATATCAAGCGTCTGACCAATGGTGAGAATGAACACTTGAATCATTTCTGATCAAGCCGTAATGATCCATCACGGTGGGTATTTTCACCTGTAATCAACAACAAAGGAAGTAATCAGCCATATCTTGGGACTGCTTAACTTCTCTTGAATGCGGCATCGTTTGTGTGCTGGAAGGAGTTGGCTGTTTGGTGCGAGTCAGGTCAATCACCCGATACAGCTTCACTCCATATTGCAATGATTAACTCCACACGTCGACTCTACAAACCTTTGAACTGGGTCGACGAGGAGACTTTGGCGCAGACAACGACACTGTGGGTTATCTGGTCCACACACTGTGGAATAGGGAAGACCGTCTGACGTATGCACAAGTGACGTCATTGTCTGTCTCATCGCCCTTTCTGTCATCAGCACGCATTACCGACACTACAGACTAAAAGGCAAGCGCCACAGATCTACCTTTAGTCTCTAACAACAGTGTGTGACTAGAATATCCTTGATAACACACTGAACAGTGATCATAGGTCTGTTCTTTTTCTTTCCTTTCTTGTTTTAAATTCTGTGACCTGAAAAGAAAGCAGGCAGGCCCACTAGTGACGTCACAGTTTTCTGCCTTCAGCGCTGAGTGTGAATAGATAAATGAAAGCAGTTTAAAACTAAATTCATTATATTCATACGGCAAACTTTCTCGCAAAATGAACCAATATTGTAGTTACACGATGTACAGACATGGTTTCAATAAATTATTACCAATCTCAAGAGTACAATTTTAAAAGATACTCCCTCCCCAGCCCTTCCCCCACCCAAAGAAAAACGTATCACACACACACACACACACACAGAGAGAGAGAGAGAGAGAGAGAGAGAGAGAGAGAGAGAGAGAGAGAGAGAGAGAGAGAGAGAGAGAGAGAGAGAGAGAGAGAGAGAGAGCGTGCGAGACAAAAATGGAAATCCCATCTTTCAATACACTTTGTCATTTCAAGCATAGCTTTCTCTTTTCATATTCATTTGCATATACTGCATTGCTAGCAATTCAGTAAAGCAGCAGCTGAAAAAGTAAACGAGAAAACAACTTTTAACTTTATTCAGTACTTCGCCAGATGGTGTAAAACACAAACACTGGCAAACTGAAAAGTGGAAGCTGCAGATTTATCATATGGTAACAAGAATTATCACCAACAGGAACGCAAAGGTTAGTCAGCCATCAGTCTGTCTGTCTGTCTGTCTGTCTGTTAGTCATGGAATGCACAGGCCTGTCGTTTGCCTGTTCTGAAAGAGAGCCACAGCAAATGGAGAAACCATACCAGGACGTCGACAGTGGCATAGATCGGCAGTTCCTGCCTGTGGTTAGGAGATAAGCATGGCGCGCACGCACACACACACATACACGCGCGCGCGCGCGCGCGCTAGTGCACTGAGAGACACACGCACACGAAACTCCCGAGACACAGAAGGATAGCACGTGCATACAGGGTACACGTTTCAGTATCACACATTTAGGAATACACTGTCTTTAAAAAAAAGATACAAAAAAAGAGACATGGTTTTCGGGATTTTCCCCCCTAAAGTAATTCAACGCAGGGCAAACATACTAAAAAAGGTGCTAGAAGTGTCGCTGTGTTTCTTTTTGTTTTTGACACGTATGTGATAGACAGCGATTCTTTTTAATAACTCTGTTTCTGCTCTGTGTGTGTGTGTGTGTGTGTGTGTGTGTGTGTGTGTGTGTGTGTGTGTGTGTGTGTGTGTGTGTGTGTGTGCGCGTGTGTGTGTGTGTGGGGGGGGGGGGGGGGGTTGCGCGTGCAAGCGTGTGTGTGTGTGTGTGTGTGTGTGTGTGTGTGTGTGTGTGTGTGTGTGTGTGTGTGAAACTTTCGCACTGGCTTTCTCTCGGTAATCACAAGCGCTAACACACCCGAACTTGGCATTATGAGGAATACTGATAGGACTTGTCGTTCCAATCCTGTATGAAAATGTCGTAAAGCTGTAAAGGATGTCAATACACAATTGACGTTTTCAGCAGTTTTTTCAACAACCCACAATTGGCATGTGCTCGGTAAACTGTGATAACTCCTAATCATTGTCTCATACACTGACATATTAAGTTATGTCATATACAAATATCGTAACAAACAAGTTACATTCCATCAAGAAGTAGATCACGTAAAGCCATTTCCGGCAAGCAGATGCACTGATATAAATAAATAAAGCGCTAAATATAGAACCAACACACACAACATACGCAGATATATTTTAGAATAAAGCTAAGAAAGGCAAGACACGTTTATTATTAACAGTAAATCAAGCACGTGAAAAATAATCACAATAAAGCTGCAGATAAATGACATCTTTCATGTATCAGTAAGAGGGCGTTTCAGAATTTTTTTCTCAACGTGAATGGCAACGGGTTACGTCACAGGAATGTGCGATGTACGTCACCCGCTGCGCTTACCGTATACGTCTCGCTACCGACACGACAGCTAAAATGGAGCCTACACGTTGTGTACATGACGGGTAAGTTTAATCGTTTAACAAGTTACAAATTTGTTTGGAAGGCAATTTAGGTCACCCTGTACAAATGCTGTTACAAGCTGAAAAGTGTGTCCGCTTGCAGTTTGAAGAACCGTGAGAAGAAGAGGGGATTGTGTGGCGCTCTTTTCAAATGTTTGTGCTACCTGAAATGTTCCAAGTCACAAAGAATGTTGTTGCGCTGAGTGAAAAGGGAAATGGATGTAATCACTGTGTGCATGATTTGCTGTTCTACATGCATTTCACCGGCGTTGTCTTTTGGTCGTGGAGGCGGCCAGGGCAGGTTTGTGTCTGTGATTCAGTGTGTCAGTAGTGTGGTGAAAGATGGTACGTACGTTGGCTGGTGTCAGAGATGCGTGTGTATGTGTGTGATGTACTCTGTGCAGTTTATTCTCTCCTCTCTCTCTCTCTCTCTCTCTCTCTCTCTCTCTCTCTCTCTCTCTCTCTCTCTTGATTATTTCTTTTCCTTTGCATGCCAAAGCGAACTCAGATCAACTCATCATCTGATGAATGGTTCCCTGATCAAGATCAATAACAATTAATTTTAGTCTAAGTACGAACAGTTTCTAACTGACTTTAAAAATTGCCTTTTGTACAAAATGCGTAACTCGTTATGCTCAAACAGCGACGAAATTAAAAGAAAACGGACCTGTCAAGTGGAGATTTGCAGACATAAACTTGGCTCTGAGATTTCACGTTTGATTTTGAGAGCAGGAAGCAAGCTGGGGGAAATGGCTTTAGTTTGATATGGGACATAACTCTTTTACGTCGTAGCAAAACAACTAGACGACAGTTACTCCCCTTCTTGGTCGTGCTTGCTGCGAATCTGGTATAATAACTTTTTCACGGGCATGGCATCTTCGTTCTTCTTTAGACCTGCTGGTGTGTCATACGGACAGAGAGACGTTCTGACATCTTAAACAGGGCCAACAATGCAGACAGTGGAGCCACGGAGGGGAACATGGTGTCGGGGCTATGATTGGGAGAAGCTGGAGGGGAAAAGAGAGACCATGGAGGAGGACAGCAATCAACAAATATCAGAACAAAATAAATAACTCCCCCACCTCACCACCATCAAGCAACAAGCGATGCGGGGGGGGGGGGGGGGATCAAAAAGAAAGAAAAGGGAATAAAAGGAAAAGGAAAAAGAACCAACAAAAAAAAAAGGGGGGGGGGGGGGTAATAGAGATAAAGAAAAAAAAGAAAGAAAGAAAGAGAAAAATGTAGAAATCTATTTCAATTTTACGTTAAAAAAATTCTTCACATATTCAGCTAAAGGAACACTTTCCTCTCGATTTTGATTGGATTTAGCAAACACGGCGTCATCAGCAAACATGGCGTCATCAGCAAACACGGCGTCATCAGCAAACACGGCTAAACACATGCAGGGTGTAAAATGGTGCGATGAAAATCGATTACTGTTCAACTTTCGCTCAAGCTTTAACTTAGCAAAACAGCTATGGAAAGAAAAAAAAAAGATATACTTACTTTTGCCACAATGATTAACTGTATGCTAGCTAGTACAATGCCAAGAAGCACCGTTAAACTAACTTACACACCGTCTGAAACATCCACAGGAAAAAGAAACGCTTACGACGGGTTTGTACAGCGGTTTTAAACTTCTTTATCTTTTCATGCTTTTTAAAACAATATATATATATATATATATATATTATATATATATATATATATATATATATATATATATATATAATGGAATGCATTTTGGGGGACAGTTTTTGAATTGAGAAGGCAGCATGGAGTAGGGGTGTTGGAAGAGGACAAGTGACGGGAGGAAAAAGGGGAGTGGGGTGGCGGTGGGGGAGATTCCAGAGGTTTCACCACTTCGTGCCTGAGACGAGAAAGACGCAGGGCTTTTTGAGGTCTACTTACAGGGCAGGCATCATTGAAATTCAGCCAGTTGCTCACCTTGCGACCTAATGCCATAGAAAAGGATTCATTTGGAAGCAAAATCGATGTACAATAAGAAAACATGAACAAAATAATACTCATCATCACACACACAATAAAACATTTTTAAAAATGGTCATGAAAGAGCAACCGAACATTGTCTACCCAGACACAGAAGTTTGATATGTAGATATAGTAAAAAGTCATCCAGGACCCATTTTACCGAGCACATTTTCACAGAAGCGATGAATGTGTCCTCTAACACGATGAGAAAGTTCACTGTGAATGGATGTAATGTTTGTACAGCGAATGACACGATTAAGCTCCTGTATCCCATGTTTCAAGGCGTGTAGCCACACGACACAAATAGGAATATGTATCAAAACGCTGTACAATCCTTGTAAGCATTTAGAGGCATTGCATAAGTCAGAGCTATAGAATCAACAATAAAACTCAATATAGATCAAACGAACAGCTGCCCACCAACCAAACCATTTCACTTGTTGTTTTAAGGATTTCCACTGATGACGTCACTCGCAGTCTATAGATACATGAGCTGACGTCACATTTAAGGCCTCAGAGCTCTTGCGTCACTCCTTTTCTTTGCACCAGCGGGTTTTCCCCTCAGGCATCACCGTTCCCTTCATCTAGTACATTCACAGACCCATCTAGTAGTACCTTCACAGTCCCTAAGCAAACTCATCTAGTACCTTCACAGTCCCTAAGCAGACCCATCTAGTACCTTCACAGTCCCTAAGCAAAGTCATCTAGTACCTTCACAGTCCCTAAGCAGACCCATCTAGTACCTTCACAGTCCCTAAGCAAAGTCATCTAGTACCTTCACAGTCCCTAAGCAGACCCATCCAGAACCTTCACAGTCCCTAAGCAAACTCATCTAGTACCTTCAGATTCCCATCTAGTACCTTCACAGTCCCTAAGCAAACTCATCTAGTACCTTCACAGTCCCATCTAGTACCTTCACAGTCCCGTTCCCTTCATGTCAGTCTGTCTGCTTGAACCCACCTAGTACCTTCACGGTCCCATCTAGTACCTTCACAGTCCCATCTAGTACCTTCACAGTCCCGTCTAGTACCTTCACAGTCCCATCTAGTACCTTCACAGTCCCATCTAGTACCTTCACAGTCCCATCTAGTACCTTCACAGACCCATCTAGTACCTTCACAGTCCCGTTCCCTTCATGTCAGTCTGTCTGCTTGGACCCATCTAGTACCTTCACGGTCCCATCTAGTACCTTCACAGTCACATCTAGTACCTTCACAGGCATACGAAAGCAACATGGGGAAATCAACTTTCAACCACAATTCTCAGAAATCCTGCTTCTAAATACTCTTTTCTTTAATCCGAACTCTTGGTGCATTAATTGTTGGTGTGCAGCCTGTTCAGCAGCCCCGCCCCCCCTCCCCCCTCCCCCGCCCCGCCCCCTGCGGTCCCTCTCCCCCCGCCCCTACCCCCCTGCCCCTACCCCCCCCCCCCCCCCCCCCCCCGCCCTAAATAAATGATGGCCTTGTGAGAAAACTCAAGCATTTTTAAGCTCAAGTTAATTGGTTACATGGCAGATGGACGATTATGCAGCATGCACAAGTCTTTAACGACATTTGCGGTTTGTACATTCACGCTTTGACGGCGTCAAAATGAACTAACTGTTGACGAAATTACTCATACGTTTTAGAGAACTTTTTTTTAACACGGTATAGTCATGGTGAATAAAACTGGCAACAGTGTATGCAGCATGCTGTTTCCCATATACATTTTTTCTTATTTTAACTTTAACAATAACATACTTTTTTTTCTAAAGTAACTTGTAGGGGTGGGGGTGGGGTTGACCAGCCACTTAACCAGGAAAAACTGGCACTGGTAACCTTTAACATAGAAAGAAGGACAAAAATGATCTGAACAACTTTGTGCCATATTTCCGGCCAAGGATGATTTTGCAGAGGAGTTGCGGCCATGATATTATGACTCGGAATTAAACCTCTGAAAATGAATGTTGATTACCTCCCTTCGATCACACGCCAAAGCAGTGTGGCATGTCTTGTGCGTTTAAACGTTGTTGTTTGTGGTGGTGGTGGTGGTGGTGTGTGTGTGTGTGTGTGTGTCTGTGTGTTTTCAGTCTTTGCCAAGTCATTAATATAATGACTGAAGAATTGCAAACCTGCACTTGTTTTCTCCAACAACTAAATTGTTCAGCATTATCTAGCCATCTCTTAACGTGGTGACAGCCCTGATGTGGCCCTTTGCGGTCGGCTGGGCTATAAGCAACATTATCTTATCTTATCTAGCTATCTATGTACGCTCGGCTGGGCTATAAGCAACATTATCTTATCTTATCTAGCTATCTATGTACGCAGTGTTTATCTTCTATGATGGTGGTTTTGTTTATGTAGCTAACAGCAGCGTGTACCGCAACCAATGGAAAGCTTTCGAGCCATCGCTCCAGCTGCTTTTTCAACGGTATGCAAGACAGATCGATTTGGTTCTCACATTAATGGTCAATATGGTAATGCCGGGTGTTTGACCTACTTGTAACAGGATGTGGATATATACCACTCAACACTTGCTAGGGATCAGCAATTAAAAACAGTGTACGAAAAAAAATCATTTTGAACTGACTTCAATAAACACGTGATCCAGCAACACAAAACAATGTGAAAGACAGTCACACTGTTGCCTGCACCTTCGCGCTGGAACATGCAGCATGGTGAGCACGTGAATTGCGTGACCCTCACTCTGGGGGTAAACAGGGGGAGAGGTCAGCGTCACATTTGCTGTTTGGGGACCGGCAAACAGTGGTTCAGTGTGATTCGGGCAGTGTTTATCGCACCACAATGGAACAGCAAGCACAAAGACGACGCCTTTCCGCAGAAGATATGGCCAGATGAGTTGGGATGCTGCTAGGAGGGTCATCGCAACGAGAGGTTGCTGGAGCCTTGGGCGTATCCCAGAGCGTTGTTTCCCGTATGTGGAATCGATATCAAACAACAGGGACAGTCACTCCACGACATTCTGGAGGTCACCCACGTGTCACAACCCAGCGAGAGGACCAATATCTCCTTATCCAGGCACGAAGAAATCCTTTCCACAATGCCACACAGCTGCAACATGACCTCCAGAACGCATCAGGGAACCGGGTGTCAACCCAGACAGTCAGAAGAAGGCTTCACGACGGTGATTTTCATTCAAGGGCCCCAGCAATTCGGGTTCCATTGACCAGACAACATAAACAAGCAAGGTTGCTGTGGGCACTGGAGCACCAAGGCTGGACTGCTGCAAACTGGACTCCAGTTTTGTTCAGTGATGAGTCCAGGTTTTGTTTGGACGTGACTGACCGGAGAAGGAGGGTGTGGCGAAGGCAGAATGAACGATTCCACCCCAACTTCATTGCTCAGCATGACCGCTATGGTGGGGGCTCAGTAATGGTGTGGGGAGGCATTTCAGTGCACGGCAAAACCGATCTGCTGGTGATGGAGAATGGCACCATGAATGCAGTCCGATACCGTGACGAGGTTCTTCACCCCATTGTCCGACCCTACGCTGGTGCCATTGGTCCCGACTTCATCCTTGTGGATGACAATGCCCGTCCTCACCGTGCCCACATTGTCAACCAGTACCTTCAGAATGAGGGAACTGCACGCTTGGAGTGGCCTGCACGCTCACCAGACCTCAATCCGATTGAGCATGTCTGGGATATCATTGGGCGAGCTGTCCAAGCACGTGAGCAGCTGCCTCAGAACATCCATGGCCTTGGAGTTGCCCTCCAGGAAGAATGGGCCAGAATCCCCCAGCAGCAGATCAGGAACCTCATCTGCAGCATGAGGAGGCGTTGTAGAGCTGTGATCGCAGCCCGTGGTGGTCACACACATTACTGAGAGTCCATTCATTCTCAATTCCACACAGACAGCAGTGGATTGTTCAGGTTGACTCTTCCTTCCATGCCCTGTTTCAGGTGGCTTTTAGGGGTTGTGTCATTTGTCCATTCTGTTTCTTGGTTTATCTGATGGAATTTCTCTCATTTTTGTTTGGTTTGGATGAAATAATGACTAATTAACAGTATTTGACCGTTTGAGTTTTGATTGACAAATATTCTGGACCATTACAGTGTGTTGAATATCTGATCCCTAGCAAGTGTTGAGTGGTATATAATAAAATATCTGATCCCTAGCAAGTGTTGAGTAGTATATTTGGTGCATCAAAGAAACGAATAAAGACTGAATATAAACAAAGAGGACTTCTTTTTTATCTTAAAGCCTTAAGGATAACGATGATCGTGCTGACATCACAGATGAATAGATTATGAATGGAAAGGATCTGAATTAAAAAGTGCTCAGTGTAAAATTCACCTTTGTTTTTCATCTTCCTCTCTCATTTATTTATGGATGTTCATGTATGTGTGAGGCTTCGTGATTCCATGGATTCTGCAAACTGCCTTCAGATTGCTAGGAAAAGCGCTAGGCATTCACGCTCATGCGAGTTTTGGCATGTTCTATTAATACGGTCAGGCGTGTCTTATCACAGAGAGAGAGAGAGAGAGAGAGAGAGAGAGAGAGGGAGTTGGTGAAGGATACTGTGGTCATGTTAAACATATTAGCTCCGAGCAACAGAAGAAAATCACGCCTGATGCGTGGCTCTTGACATGCACACCAAGATGGACCTGCTAACCAACTAAAACGACAAAACACAATTTAAAGCAAAGAGCTTGCACCTGGAACACACGCATACGTGCACACTTACATTCAAAAAGCTAAGACAAAATTGACGAACGATCACGACGCTTTGGATTTCAGTGTGTCAAGCCCGCCGCTTTGCCATGGCAAGGTGCTCCTTTGCCACGTACTGTCCCCCGGTGCCCCCACTCCGCCCGGACATCCTCCGTTCTGCATGGATCCGTTTTGCTCTGGCACCGTCTCAGACCCCCGTGTCTTCCTGTCTTCACGATCAACACAGTTCCTTGCCTGGTCTTCAGTGTTCCTCTTCGGTTCCGAATCCATTTTCCGCGTCGGTTGATTTCTCCGAAAAACATCGTTTTTCAGCAGCCGCCAAAAGAGAACGGGGTTCAAAATGACCATGAACACCATGACAGAACTCAGCATGATGTAATACACTCGACTCATCCGGTCCGAATGGAAAATGATCCCCATCCAAATCAGCACCAGGGGCGGACCACGGAAGAGGACAAACGAGGCCAAGTTCAAGGTCGACGTGAGGCGATACAGCCAATGAGAGAAGGGCACCTGCAGCATTTGCATCAGCTTCCGGGCGTGCAGGAAGACGGAGTTGACTTCCACGGTGAGAGCCAGCACGGAGAAAGTGATGAAGGCGTGGTTCAGCAGGTTGTACCCAAAAATGGCTATCACCTGAAAACAAACATGAACACATATAATAGACAGTGAAATGATTTGAGAGTTTGTAGAGTGAGGGGACTGATGTGTGGGTTAGTTAGCTGGTCGACTGACAGACCGACTGACTGATATCAAAGCGGAAGATAAGTGGTTTGCACAGCTCAGTGCGTGGACACAGCTTGTCACACTCGCCGCCAGAGATCTGTAGGATGATCTCTTCTTCTCTTTAGGTACTCAAGGTCTGGGCAGCGTGCTGGGCTTACAGATCTATAGGATGATCTCTTTCTCATCTTGGGTACTCAAGGTCTGGGCTTACAGATTTATAGGATGATCTCTTTCTCATCTTAGGTACTCAAGGTCTGAGCAGCGTGTTGGGCTAATGCTGTAGGTCAGACACCTGCTAAGTCGTAGCCACGAGACCCTCTTCTTCAATTCTCTCATCTTAATCATAAATTCATTTATCCATCAGCTTTAAATCATGCGCAATGTGGTCTCAAAACTCAGCGGATATCGTGTGGCGTATATGGACTGTTCCGCAAGCAGTGACACCTCCTTGATGAAACTGAAACTGACACTTTCTTTCAAGCTCTTTGAGATTTTATGAGGCGCTTTTATTTAACGTTCATTGGTTTTAATGAGTTGTGATGGGAGGATGGTGAATGAGTTGTGATGGAAGTAGGATGGTGAATGCGTTGTGATGGGGGAGTAGGATGGTGAATGCGTTGTGATGGGGGGGGGGGGAGTAGGATGGTGAATGAGGTGTGATGGGGGGGGGGGGGAGTAGGATGGTGAATGAGGTGTGATGGGGGAAGTAGGATGGTGAATGCGTTGTGATGGGGGAGTAGGATGGTGAATGAGTTGTGATGGAAGTAGGATGGTGAATGAGTTGTGATGGAAGTAGGATGGTGAATGAGTTGTGATGGAAGTAGGATGGTGAATGAGTTGTGATGGGGGAGTAGGATGGTGAATGAGTTGTGATGGAAGTAGGATGGTGAATGAGTTGTGATGGGGGAAGTAGGATGGTGAATAAGGTGTGATGGGGAAGCAGGATGGTGAATGAGTTGTTATGGGAGTAGGATGGTGAATGAGTTGTGATGGAAGTAGGATGGTGAATGAGTTGTGATGGAAGTAGGATGGTGAATGAGTTGTGATGAGGGGGGGGGGAGTAGAATGGTAAATGAGTTGTGATGGGAGTAGAATGGTGAATGAGTTGTTATGGGAGTAGGATGGTGAATGAGTTGTGATGGAAGTAGGATGGTGAATGAGTTGTGATGGAAGTGGGATGGTGAATGAGTTGTGAGGGGGGGGGTTTTAGAAATGGTGAATGAGTTGTGATGGAAGTAGAATGGTGAATGAGTTGTTATGGGAGTAGGATGGTGAATGAGTTGTGATGGAAGTAGGATGGTGAATGAGTTGTGATGGGAGTAGGATGGTGAATGAGTTGTGATGGGGGAAGTAGGATGGTGAATGGGGGTTGTGATGGGGGGGAGTAGAATTGGTGAATGAGTTGTGATGGGAGTAGAATGGTGAATGGTTGTTATGGGAGTGGATGGTGAATGGTTGTGATGGAAGTAGGATGGTGAATGAGTTGTGATGGACGTAGGATGGTGAATGAGTTTGTGTGGAAGTAGGATGGTGAATGAGTTGTGATGGGACTAGGATGTTGAATGAGTTGTGATGGGGAAGTAGGATTGTGAATGAGTTGTGATGGGGGAAGTAGGATGGTGAATGAGTTGTGATAGGGAAGTAGGATGGTGAATGAGTTGTGATGGAAGTAGGATGGTGAATGCGTTGTGATGGAGTAGGATGGTGAATGAGTTGTGATGGGGGAAGTAGGATGGTGATGAGTTGTGATGGGGGGGAGTGAATGGTGAACGAGTTGTGATGGGAGTAGGATGGTGAATGAGGTGTGATGGGAGTAGGATGGTGAATGAGGTGTGATGGAGGAGTAGGATGGTAAATGAGTTGTGATGGGGGGAGTAGGATGGTGAATGAGTTGTGATGGGGGAGTAGGATGGTGAATGAGTTGTGTGGAAGTAGGATGGTGAATGAGGTGTGATGGGGGAAGTAGGATGGTGAATGAGTTGTGATGGGAGTAGGATGGTGAATAAGGTGTGATGGAAGTAGGATGGTGAATGAGTTGTGATGGAAGTAGGATGGTGAATGAGTTGTGATGGGGGAAGTAGGATGGTGAATGAGTTGTGATGGGACTAGGATGGTGAATGAGGTGTGATGGGGGAAGTAGGATGGTGAATGAGTTGTGCTGGGAATAGAATGGTGAATGAGTTGTGATGGGGAAGTAGGATGGTGAATGAGTTGTGATGGTGGAAGTAGGATGGTGAATGAGTTGTGCTGGGAGTAGAATGGTGAATGAGTTGTGATGGGAGTAGGATGGTGAATGAGTTGTGATGGGGAAGTAGGATGGTGAATGATTTGTGTGATGTGAGTAGGGATGGTGAATGAGTTGTGATGGGAGTAGGATGGTGAATGAGTTGTGATGGGGGAAGTAGGATGGTGAATGAGTTGTGCTGGGAGTAGAATGGTGAATGAGTTGTGATGGGAGTAGGATGGTGAATGAGTTGTGATGGGGAAGTAGGATGGTGAATGAGTTGTGATGGGGGAAGTAGGATGGTGAATGGATTGTGATGGGGTAGAATGGTGAATGAGTTGTGCTGGGAGTAGGATGGTGAATGAGTTGTGCTGGGAGTAGGGTGGTGAATGAGTTGTGATGGGATGTAGAATGGTGAATGGATTGTGATGGGAGTAGAATGGTGAATGGATTGTGATGGGAGTAGAATGGTGAATGGATTGTGATGGGAGTAGAATGGTGAATGAGTTGTGCTGGGAGTAGGATGGTGAATGAGTTGTGCTGGGAGTAGGATGGTGAATGAGTTGTGCTGGGAGTAGAATGGTGAATGAGTTGTGCTGGGAGTAGGATGGTGAATGGATTGTGATGGGAGTAGAATGGTGAATGAGTTGTGCTGGGAGTAGGATGGTGAATGAGTTGTGCTGGGAGTAGGATGGTGAATGGATTGTGATGGGGGAAGTAGGATGGTGAATGGATTGTGATGGGAGTAGAATGGTGAATGGATTGTGATGGGAGTAGGATGGTGAATGAGTTGTGATGGGAGTAGGATGGTGAATGAGTTGTGCTGGGAGTAGGATGGTGAATGGATTGTGCTGGGAGTAGAATGGTGAATGAGTTGTGCTGGGAGTAGGATGGTGAATGAGTTGTGATGGGGGGGGAGTAGAATGGTGAATGAGTTGTGATGGGAGTAGAATGGTGAATGAGTTGTGCTGGGAGTAGGGTGGTGAATGAGTTGTGATGGGTAGTAGAATGGTGAATGAGTTATGCTGGGAGTAGGATGGTGAATGAGTTGTGCTGGGAGTAGGGTGGTGAATGGATTGTGATGGGAGTAGGATGGTGAATGAGTTGTGATGGGAGTAGAATGGTGAATGAGTTGTGCTGGGAGTAGGGTGGTGAATGAGTTGTGATGGGAGTAGAATGGTGAATGAGTTGTGCTGGGAGTAGAATGTGTGAATGAGTTGTGCTGGGGTATAGGGTGGTGAATGAGTTGTGATGGGAGTAGGATGGTGAATGAGTTGTGATGGGAGTAGGATGGTGAATGAGTTGTGATGGGGAAGTAGGATGGTGAATGAGTTGTGATGGGAGTAGGATGGTGAATGAGTTGTGATGGGGAAGTAGGATGGTGAATGGATTGCGATGGGAGTAGAATGGTGAATGAGTTGTGATGGGAGTAGGATGGTGAATGGTTGTGCTGGGAGTAGGATGGTGAACGAGTTGTGATGGAAGTAGAATGGGATAAGGCCAAAAATGGACAGGTGGGCCGTGGTGGCTGAGAAGAGGTGGCAGAGCAGAGGTGGGGAAAAAAAGGGGGGGGTGAGGGGGACGGCTGAATGGGCTGCCGGGTTGGCTTCCCCCTTCTGCCCCTCCCCGTTTTGTCTGTTCTCACCTGCCCCGCCCCCTCCCCATCCTACCTGTCCTTTCAAGTTCTTGTTTTCCTTTCTGTCGTGACCCTCCCTCTCCCCCCTTTTGGTGTGTGTGTGTGTGTGTGTGTGTGTGTGTGTGTGTGTGTGTTGTGTGTGTGTGTGTGTGTGTGTGTGTGTGTATGTGTGTGTGTGTGTGTGTGTGTGTGTGTGTGTGTGTGTGTGTGTTCCTGTCACACACTTAAACATTCATCGGGTTTTTTCCCCTTTCTTCTGTTCTTTGTTTTTCTGCCTTCTCTGTCCGCTGTTTTCTCTTCCATGACCTGGTTCGTTCGCTCTTCTCTGTTCTGTTGTCTCGGCTCTCCGTACTGTCTGTGTCATCCACCTGTTCCCCTGCTGTCTGTGTTATTGCATTCACCAGTCTGCGGGTAAAGGCGTGAGCCACCGGTGGTTCAATTGAACTGTGAAGCGGCTTTATTAAGAGCGACAGCTGCCCGGGCCCGTATTGTGTAGGAGACTATCTCGTCTTTGGACCTTTCCCATGACGACCAGTTTTACAAGAGTAAAGATTCGTGTCGTATCAATCGCTAGGGGGTTGTTACAAGATTCGTGTACCAATCATAGAGGGTTGTTACAAGATTCGTGTGCCAATCACTAGGGGGGGGGGGGGGGGGGGGGAGGGGGGGGGGTTGTTACAAGATTCGTGTCGTATCAATCACTAGGGGGTTGTTACAAGATTCGTGTATCAATCACTAGAGGGTTGTTACAAGATTCGTGTGCCAATCACTAGGGGGTCGTTACAAGATTCGTGTCGTATCAATCACTAGGGGGTTGTTACAAGATTCGTTGTACCAATCACTAGGGGGGATTGCAAGATTCGTGTACCAATCACAAGGGGGTTGTTACAAGATTCGTGTACCAATCACTAGGGGGTTGTTACAAGATTCGTGTCGCATCAATCACTAGGGAGTTGTTACAAGATTCGTGTATTAATCACTAAGGGGTTGTTCAAGATTCGTGTCGTATCAATCACTAGGGGGTTGTTACAAGATTCGTGTAGTAACCACTAAGGGGTTGTTACAAGATTCGTGTCGTACCAATCACTAGGGGGTTGTTACAAGATTCGTGTCGTGATAATCACTAGGGGGATGTTACATGATTCGTGTACCAATCACTAGAGGGTTGTTACAAGATTCGTGTCGTACCAATGACAAGGGGTTGTTACAAGATTCGTGTCGTACCAATCACTAGGGGGTTGTTACATGATTCGTGTACCAATCACTAGGGGGTTGTTAACAAGATTCGTATATACATATCACTAGGGGTTGTTTTAAGATTCGTGTGTCGTACCAATCACTAGGGTGTTGTTACAAGATTCGTGTGTAGCAATCACTAAGGGGTTGTCGTGTCAAGTTCCGAACGAGAGGCTACCCTTTCATGATAATCAGTTACCATTGCCAGACGATCTGGTCAAGTGTCGCGGACATTGGCGTGATACCGGCCGCTAACTGTCCTACGACGCCTCATGCATACGGACTGTGAGGGACTTCATCGGATAGAAGCTTAACTCCTGTGTAAACTTTGCGGACAGCTGCTCTTGCGTTTGTCCACTGGTCAGTCCTGGTCTGACGTGGCCTTCCTGTTCCCGGCGTGCACTTCTTTGCCTGTTCTTCTCTGTCCAGCCCTCACCTGTTTTGTCCCATCCTGCGATTGTGCATCCTGGGTTGTCCCATCCTGCGATTGTGCATCCTGGGTTGTCCCATCCTGCGATTGTGCATCCTGGGTTGTCCCATCCTGCGATTGTGCATCCTGGGTTGTCCCATCCTGGGATTGTGCATCCTGGGTTGTCCCATCCTGCGATTGTGCATCCTGGGTTGTCCATCTGGGATTGTGCATCTGGGTTGTCCATCCTGGGATTGTGCATCCTGGGTTGTCCCATCCTGCGATTGTGCATCTGGGTTGACGCATCCTGCGATTGTGCATCCTGGGTTGTCTCATCCTGGGATTGTGCATCCTGGGTTTGTCCCATCCTGCGATTGTGCTTCCTGGGTTGTCCCATCTGGGATTGTGCATCTGGGTTGTCCCATCCTGGGATTGTGCATCCTGGGTTGTCCCATCCTGCGATTGTGCATCCTGGGTTGTCCCATCCTGCGATTGTGTATCCTGGGTTTGTCCCATCCTACGATTGTGTATCCTGGGTTGTCTCGTCGGTCCTCTCCTATCCGTCTCACGATTACCGTCTGTCTGTGTCCTCATTCCTCCTCATATCCCGTCCTACGATTCCTTATCCTGTCCTCACTTATACACTGAAGTCCTATGTACCATCCTTCAATTCCCTGTCCTCTCTCATGCACTGAAGTCCTATGTGCCCAATCCTTCAGATTTGTCCAATTCTGTCCTGTCCTCTCTCATGCACTGAAGTCTTATGTGCATCCTTCAATTCCTGTCCTGTCCTCTCTCATGCACTGAAGTCCTATGTACCATCCTTCAATTCCCTGTCCTGTCCTCTCTCATGCACTGAAGTCCTATGTACCATCCTTCAATTCCCTGTCCTGTCCTCTCTCATGCACTGAAGTCCTATGTACCATCCTTCAATTCCCTGTCCTGTCCTCTCTCATCCTGCTCTGTCCTGTCCTATTCTACGATTCCCTGTCCTGTCACGTCTTACGTCATCCTGATAACTCATGTCCCGTCCTGTTTTTATCACTTCCTTGTCTGTGTGTGTGGAGGGGATGGCGGCGGGGGGGGGGGGGGGGGATGGGGCGGGGGATTACAGGGAGAGGGGTCAATGGGGAAGGGGTGGGGGAATAGGGTGGATGGGAGGAAGAGAGAGGGCTGATAAGAATAGCGCGCAATATAGTACATGTCTACAATAACTCAAAAACAACCGTCCAAGTTGTTTGAATCATTATTGTTTGTTACAGACATTCTAAGAATGTAACCATGTACAAAAGGGGGTTGTGCTGACGTGATTTTACACCAGGTGTTACTGTTACAGACATTTAAGAATATAACCCTATACAAAACGGGGTTGTGCTGATGTGATTTTACACCAGGTGTTACTGTTACAGACATTCTAAGAATGTAAAACCATGTACAAAACGGCATTGTGCTGATGTGATTTTACACCAGGCGTTACTGTCCCATGCTTGGATTGCCTCGGAAAGCCTCAGCCCTTCGAACATCTCTGCTGGTCAACCTCTGGGATCTCTTTCCTGCTGACTGGTCTTCAGCATGGAAAAATGGAGAATATCGCCACTGACCAACACTTTGTCCTTGCTATTGCTTTACCATAGGAGCCTTCTGCTGCTTCTGCAAGTCCTCTGCGATGTGGTCAGTCAGACTGTCAATGGGTGTCCTCTGTGATGTGGTCAGTCAGACTGTCAATGGGTGTCCTCTGTGATGTGGTCAGTCAGACTGTCAATAGGTCTCCTCTGTGATGTGGTCAGTCAGACTGTCAATAGGTCTCCTCTGTGATGTGGTCAGTCAGACTGTCAATAGGTCTCCTCTGTGATGTGGTCAGTCAGACTGTCAATGGGTGTCCTCTGTGATGTGGTCAGTCAGACTCTCAATGGGTCTCCTCTGCTAAGTTCAGTGCAGTAATCTCGCCACCTGCGTTGTTTCAAAAACGGCTGCAGCGTCTGCATATGGAATCTTGTAAGTGGGCCTTTGTTAACAGTTCTTCGTAGGGTTGAGCCCTGAGCCTTTGTTAACAGTTCTTCGTAAGGTTGAGCCCTGTCAGGACTAATACCGTTTGAAGATCGCTACCAATATCAACAGCAGGGATTTGGCGTCTGGTTCTGGTGTATGAACTCAATGGTGGTGGAGTATGAGGTCCAGGGAGCGGTGATCTAACTGATTTGGTAGTGAACCCAACCAGTGGGTGATGGCCACGTTTTTCTTCGGGACATGGTGTGCAGAAAGAGTACGTGAGCCAAGGTGGGTGGAGGGCTGATGTCACACTGTAACAGTCACATTCTTCTGTCGTTAGTCTCTCCTCTCCAATAGCGTCTCACTGCCCCTGGCCACTGTCTACGTCAATCCTGCACTGTTTTCGCTTTCCTGTCTCCGAAGACGATAAGACAGGCCCCTTGAGAACATTCTACGGATATATTCTTCCAATCCAAGTAGAGATTCTTCAACTTTATCACTGTCTTGCCTTGAGACGCACTCTTGGAGGAGAGCTGCACTTCCGCCTGTGTGCGTGCAGAGGTCCATGTGGCAGTGATGCTACGCACATCAGCAGGCAACCAGTGACAGAGCTCATTCCTTGATACATCATGCAACCAGTGACAGAGCTCATTCCTTGGTGCATCATGCAACCAGTGACAGAGCTCATTCCTTGATACATCATGCAACCAGTGACAGCGCTCATTCCTTGATATATTATGCAACCAATGACAGAGCTCATTCCTTGATACATCATGCAACCAGTGACAGAGCTCATTCCTTGATACATCATGCAACCAGTGACAGAGCTCATTCCTTGATGCATCATGCAACCAGTGACAGAGCTCATTCCTTGATACATCATGCAACCAGTGACAGAGCTCATTCCTTAATATATCATGCAACCAGTGACAAAGCTCATTCCTTGATACATATCAGCATGCAACCAATGACAGAGCTCATTCCTTGATATATCATGCAGCCAGTGACAGAGCTCATTCCTTGATACATATCATGCAACCAGTGACAGAGCTCATTCCTTGATTATCATGCAACCAGTGACAGAGCTCATTCCTTGATATTCATGCAACCAGTGACAGAGCTCATTCCTTGATACATATCAGCAGGCAACCAGTGACAGAGCTCATTCCTTGATACATCATGCAACCAGTGACAGAGCTCATTCCTTGATACATATCATGCAACCAGTGACAGAGCTCATTCCTTGATACATATCATGCAACCAGTGACAGAGCTCATTCCTTGATACATATCATGCAACCAGTGACAGAGCTCATTCCTTGATGCATCATGCAACCAGTGACAGAGCTCATTCCTTGATACATATCATGCAACCAGTGACAGAGCTCATTCCTTGATACATATCATGCAACCAGTGACAGAGCTCATTCCTTGATACATATCAGCATGCAACCAGTGACAGAGCTCATTCCTTGATACATCATGCAACAGTGACAGAGCTCATTCCTTGATACATATCATGCAACCAGTGACATAGCTCATTCCTTGATACACATCATGCAACCAGTGACAGAGCTCATTCCTTGATACATCATGCAACCAGTGACAGAGCTCATTCCTTGATACATATCATGCAACCAGTGACAGAGCTCATTCCTTGATACACATCATGCAACCAATGACAGAGCTCATTCCTTGATACGTACATATCATGCAACCAGTGACAGAGCTCATTCCTTGATACATATCAGCAGGCAACCAATGACAGAGCTCATTCCTTGATACATATCATGCAACCAGTGACAGAGCTCACTCCTTGATACATATCATGCAACCAGTGACAGAGCTCATTCCTTGATACATATCAGCATGCAACCAGTGACAGAGCTCATTCCTTGATACATATCATGCAACCAGTGACAGAGCTCATTCCTTGATACATATCAGCATGCAACCAACGACAGAGCTCATTCCTTGATACATCATGCAACCAGTGACAGAGCTCATTCCTTGATACATCTCATGCAACCAGTGACAGAGCTCATTCCTTGATACATATCATGCAACCAATGACAGAGCTCATCCTTGATACATATCATGCAACCAACGACAGAGCTCATTCCTTGATACATATCATGCAACCAGTGACAGAGCTCATTCCTTGATACATATCAGACAACCAGTGACAGAGCTCATTCCTTAATACATATCAGACAACCAGTGACAGAGCTCATTCTTGATACATATCATGCAACCAATGACAGAGCTCATTCCTTGATACATATCATGCAACCAGTGACAGAGCTCATTCCTTGATACATATCATGCAACCAGTGACAGAGCTCACTCCTTGATACATATCATGCAACCAGTGACAGAGCTCACTCCTTGATACATATCAGCATGCAACCAACGACAGAGCTCATTCCTTGATACATCATGCAACCAATGACAGAGCTCATTCCTTGATACATATCATGCAACCAGTGACAGAGCTCATTCCTTGATACATATCATGCAACCAGTGACAGAGCTCATTCCTTGATACATATCATGCAACCAGTGACAGAGCTCATTCCTTGATACATATCAGCATGCAACCAGTGACAGAGCTCATTCCTTGATACATATCAGCATGCAACCAGTGACAGAGCTCATTCCTTGATATATCATGCAACCAGTGACAGAGCTCATTCCTTGATACATATCAGCAGGCAACCAATGACAGAACTCATTCCTTGATATATATCAGCCAGTCTCTTGCTTGTGCTGGAAGAATCTCCACAACGTCAGATTGTGTGACCTTGAGGTACGATCCCCAGAGCCTTTTCCTCTCATTCAGCTGGCTCTGGAATGTCCCACCGTGTGCTAGGTGAACGTGTGGCTCTGCCCCCCTTCCCTTTCCTGCATCTGTAAGGTGTGTGGACCTTCCATGTTCCAGTGAGCGTCTTCTCCGTGGGACACCTAATGGCTGACTCCCCCGTACCGTACTTCTCACTTTCTACTCCGTGGACACAGCCGTGGAACGTCCGTCGTCGGTAATCCGGGTTTGACCAATCGGCATGCTGTTTTCTGACTGAGTGTCCATCACGGCATTTCAATCGGCAGTGGTGGAATAGTCAGTGGCGCCCATCTCCTCTCCACAGGATGAGGAGGCAGTAAAAAAAATAAAAACGTCCCGCGAGTGATTCGAATCTGCGACCCTTGATTTCTCTCGTATATTCGTGGCAATCACTTTGTACACAAACATTCCACCATAGGTCTAAACTGCCAGTGTAGACTGTTTTCTTTGAATGAGGTAATCAATAAGTGCTTAATCTATTTTGTGCTATGGAAAGATCAACTTCCGTCTTCTGCATTTTGCCCTATACATTTTGCCCTATACAGCAAGGTGGTTGTGACTGTGGTGGACAGTGAAAGTGCTATCCCAGGAGCATAGAAGCAAAAACTCATGTGGATTGAAAGCCTGTACGTACCGCCACATGGTGAGCAATCACCTCCCAGCTGGCCTTTAGCCGTCCGCTCAAGATGTAATCCATCATGTCGAACAGAAAATACCCTGTCACACATACAGAGAGAGAGAGAGGGAGGGAGAGAGAGAGAGAGAGAGAGAGAGAGGGGGGAGGGAGGGAGATAGAATGAATTAAATTGTTCA
Organism: Conus ventricosus; assembly: GCA_018398815.1. NCBI lineage: Eukaryota > Metazoa > Mollusca > Gastropoda > Neogastropoda > Conidae > Conus > Conus ventricosus. The sequence continues at coordinate 22,611,792 of CM031619.1, forward strand.
AACTAAAGCTGATACACTACCAGCGTATATAGTATATGTAAGCAAGCGAGGTCACTCTCTTTCTCGCTGGCACACACAACACACACACACACACACACATGCACGCACAAAATCCTAATTGTGGTGTGTGACCACAGTCCCCAGACGACACCATTTTCTCAGCCGAGCACGTTAATCAAGTACAAGGGCATCACGGTGTTGCTGACACCTGCAGGCATGACACGTGCGTGTGGACCGACCGCTGAGCGAGCCAGCGCACTTTGACCGGTAAACTGGCCATGGAGGGCAGAGCACTGCGAAATTACAGTTCGTCGGCAAAAATAATGACGGTGAATACTAATACAAGTTTTTGTACCGATGAGAGAGAGCATGTTCTCCCGCTGTTCCACCATTATCAGCCTTCGCTGGCCGCTTTGGAAAGCACTGGTCCAGTCTGGAGTGTGAGCTCTTTGTGTGCTGAGTGTGCCGTGTCTTTAATGGACCTCGGTTGAACGACTGGGGACGCAGGATTTATACACACACATAAAATATATATATATATATATATATATACATATTGAATTATAAACAAAGCTTGCTCTTATGTCTTAAATTGAATAAATAGGGGGAGATACGCATTCATACCTGCATTGGCAGATGATTCTGCCTAACAGTATGTGCTTGAGTGGGTGGATTGGGAAAAAATAAAATAAATGCTTCTCAAAATGAGCCTTCAGCAAGCTTATATTCTCCAAGGGGGACAGACATCCTCCAATAGGGAGGGAAACTCACTAACATATAACTCCTGGCCATATACCGATATTTCGAAACTTGGTGGTTTCTCCTCAGTGACCGCGGAAAGAGGTAAGTTGACTCCTCTGCCTTTTCAGTTTTAAGAAGAATACAATCCCAGAATAGGCTGGTGTGCAATACCGTAGTATGTTTGTTGAGTTTTCAAAAAACCAACCAAAGGTGCCATCTAAGAAGCAAAAGAAAATCATGAAAGAGCAAAACAAGCTACATTTTCTTGTGAAAAGTAGAAAATATAAAAAGATATCCTCTAAGACACAAATGCTGAGGACCAGTTCTTGGAATGAATCCGCAAGGGACTAAAATACAACAAACTAATAAATTCCAAGGATAAGTACCGAGCACCGTTCCAGCAACTTACAGAGCAGCTTGGTGTTGCAATGACTGCAAGAAATATTGAATTATAAACAAAGCTTGCTCTTATGTCTTAGATTGAAGAAATAGGGGGAGATACGCATTCATACCTGCAGTGGCAGATGATTCTGCCTAACAGTATGTGCTTGAGTGGGTGGATGGGGAAAAAATAAAATAAATGCTTCTCAAAATGAGCCTTCAGCAAGCTTATATTCTCCAAGGGGGAGAGACATCCTCCAATAGGGAGGGAAACTCACTAACATATAACTCCTGGTCATATACCGATATTTCGAAACTTGGTGGTTTCTCCTCAGTGACCGCGGAAAGTGGTAATATGTGTGTGTGTGTGTGTGTGTGTGTGTGTGTGTGTGTGTGTGTGTGTGTGTGTGTGTGCGTGCTTTGGTTGCCTGTCTGTAAAAAATATTGCCAATGCCAAGGTTTTTAAACTCGAGAGCCAAACCCGATACATGTATGGCTCTCTCTCTCTCTCTCTCTCGCTCTCTCTCTCTCTCTCTCTCTCTCTCTCTCTCTCTCTCTCTCTCTCTCTCTCTCTCCTCTAACACACACACACGCGTGCGCGCGCGTATACATTCACACTTAATCTATAATACACACTCACTTCGACAGTTAATTCGTGCCCACACGGCCATGCAAAGAAAAGCAACAGGGAGGCAGACAGACAAGCAGACAAACAGGCAGACTGACTGACAGGCAGGCAGACAGACAGACAGACAAACGGGCAGGCAGACAGACAGGCAGGCAGACAGGTGCATCCAAAGTGGAGAACTGCCTTCACCTGTGCAGAAGGCGACCAGGAAGAAGGCGGACGCCGGCTGAAGGTCCAGGAGGTCGGACAGGGAGCGCACCTGGTGGCCGTACACCGCGTAACTGCCAACAAAGACCCACAACCCACGGCGTCATCCACACTGAACAAGTTGCGGCCCTTGGATCAGTGTCGGGCAAAGCTCTACTGAAGAGAGTGAGAGACTACGTCTATGACGAGAGGTTGTGACATACACACAATAATGGGTCATCGCTTTAGAAGGACAAACTTCTTGTTAGCAAAAGGTCTGTTGTTGAGGCCTATGTCATGATGACTTGATGTCGACTGCTCCCTGTGGACTGCCGGTGCTTGAGCTGCACAGGGCGGGCCTGGGTGCAGCTGTGTTTATAAGGCGTCGTGGGGACGATACTGTGGGGACACACACACACACACACACACACACACACACACACACACACACAGAGGCAGGCACACACACACGCACACACACACACACACACACACACACACACACACACACACACACACACACAAATACACACACACACGCGAGCGCACGCACACACACACACACACACACACACACACACACACACACACACACACTACAAACACACACATGCGCACGCACACACACACACACACACACACACACACACACACACACACACACACACACACACACACTACAAACACACACACACACACACACAAACACACACACACGCACACACACACACACACACACACACACACACACACACACACACACACACAACACACACACACACACACACACACACACACACACACCACACACACACACACACTTGTGAAATAGCTCTTGGTGCCAACAAACGATTGTCTACATGGGGAACTGCAGAAGCAGGACATGCCCAGACAGTCTGCATTGCGGCTGCATCGGCTGATTCGGTGTGTGGACTCTGTGCACGATAGAAAAGGACTATGTGTGTGTGGAAAATACAGCTCACGTTGGATCAACATCCCTGAACGGTCAGTACCTGTCCCTGGAGAGAAAAAAAGCAAACAAACCAACAACACAGGATCCTTGCAGATGACATACGGAGACACGCTTCATGCTGGAAGAATGACAGCGACGCGAGCGGACTGAAGCACACCAACGTGATCTACAATGGAACAGTCTGAAAGGCGAGCTGCCCAGGGAATAGGGGGGGGGGGGAGAAGGGAGGTGGGGGGGATGCAGCCAACCGTCCGCACAGTTTCCCATTGGCCCTTCCCTTGGGAAAGCCCTGTCAGGACCCACTGTGGCTCTGGCCGTGATTTGCTGACTGGCAGCCTACAGGCTGTCCACAAGGTGAACACAGACACCCTCATTCTCATGAAATGCTGACTGGCAGCCTACAGGCTGTCTGCAAGGTGAACAAACACACCCTCATTCTCATGAAATGCTGACCGGCAGCCTACAGGCTGTCCACAAGGTGAACACAGACACCCTCATTCCTATGAAATGCTGACTGGCAGCCTACAGGCTGTCCACAAGGTGAACACAGACATCCTCATTCTCATGAAATGCTGACCGGCAGCCTACAGGCTGTCCACAAGGTGAACACAGACACCCTCATTCCTATGAAATGCTGACTGGCAGCCTACAGGCTGTCCACAAGGTGAACACAGACACCCTCATTCCTATGAAATGCTGACCGGCAGCCTACAGGCTGTCTGCAAGGTGAACAAACACACCCTCATTCTCATGAAATGCGGACTGGCAGCCTACAGGCTGTCTGCAAGGTGAACACAGACACCCTCGTTCTTATGAAATGTTGCCTGATAGTCTACAAACTGTCCACAAGGTGAACAAACACACCTCATTCTTATGAAATGCTGACTGGTAGTCTACAGGCTGTCCACAAGGTGAACAAAGACACCCTCGTTCTTACTAAATGCTCACTGGTGGCCTACGAGTTACTCACAAAGTGAACAAAAAAAAAAACCCTTTCCCATGATTTGCCGACCAGTAACCTACAGGAGTTGCCCATGATTTGAACAAAGACATCCTCATTCCCATGAAATGCCGACCAGTAACCTACAGGAGTGGCCCATGGTTTGAACAGAGTCACCCTCATTCCCATAAAATGCCGACCAGTAACCTACAGGGGTTGCCCATGATTTGAACAAAGACACCCTCATTCCCATGAAATGCCGACCAGTAACCTACAGGGGTTGCCCATGATTTGAACAAAGACACCCTCATTCCCATGAAAGAGCCGACCAGTAACCTACAGGGGTTGCCCATGATTTGAACAAAGACACCCTCATTCCCATGAAAAAGCCGACCAGTAACCTACAGGGGTTGCCTATAACTTGAACAAAGACACCCTCATTCCCATGAAATGCCGACCAGTAACCTACAGGGGTTGCCCATGATTTGAACAAAGACACCCTCATTCCCATGAAAAAGCCGACCAGTAACCTACAGGGGTTGCCCATGATTTGAGCAGAGACACCCTCATTGCCATGAATTATCGACTGGCAGCCTACAGGAGTTGCCCATGATTTGAACAGAGACACCCTAATTCCCATGAATTATCGACTGGCAGCCTACAGGAGTTGCCCATGGTTTGAGCAGAGACACCCTAACTCCCATGAATTATCGACTGGCAGCCTACAGGAGTTGCCCATGGTTTGAACAGAGACACCCTAATTCCCATGAAATGCCGACCAGTAACCTACAGGAGTTGCCCGTGGTTTGAACAGAGACACCCTAATTCCCATGAATTATCGACTGGCAGCCTACAGGATTGCCCATGATTTGAACAGAGACACCCTAATTCCCATGAATTATCGACTGGCAGCCTACAGGAGTTGCCCATGGTTTGAGCAGAGACACCCTAACTCCCATGAATTATCGACTGGCAGCCTACAGGAGTTGCCCATGGTTTGAACAGAGACACCCTAATTCCCATGAAATGCCGACCAGTAACCTACAGGAGTTGCCCGTGGTTTGAACAGAGACACCCTAATTCCCATGAATTATCGACTGGCAGCCTACAGGAGTTGCCCATGATTTGAACAGAGACACCCTAATTCCCATGAATTATCGACTGGCAGCCTACAGGAGTTGCCCATGGTTTGAACAGAGACACCCTAACTCCCATGAATTATCGACTGGCAGCCTACAGGAGTTGCCCATGATTTGAACAGAGACACCCTAATTCCCATGAATTATCGACTGGCAGCCTACAGGAGTTGCCCATGGTTTGAACAGAGACACCCTAATTCCCATGAATTATCGACTGGCAGCCTACAGGAGATGCCCATGGTTTGAACAGAGACACCCTAATTCCCTTGAATTATCGACTGGCAGCCTACAGGAGTTGCCCATGGTTTGAACAGAGACACCCTAATTCCCATGAAATGCCGACCAGTAACCTACAGGAGTTGCCCATGGTTTGAACAGAGACACCCTCATTGCCACAGTGTTCCATGTCCGGAGTCTAACCGGCCTGGACCAGTCTGACGTTGAAGGCCGCCCAAAGGCCTGTGACGTCGCCAGCCATCATTCGTCACGTGTTCAGCTGAACGAGCACGCAGCATCGCCAAGGTTCTCACTGACGTCAGCGAGGTCTGCTGTTCAGGTCCTGATTAGATCCGATCGGCGTCAAGGGCAGAGCACTTTGAGCTGCTGGAGACGCTGTGCACGTCTTCTTGGCCCAACAGCCTACACCGCAATGGGGTTTTTTTTTTGTCTGTCTGTATGTCTGTCTGTATGTCTGTCTAAGTCGCCTGCGTATCAGCGTGTATGTATGCAACATTAAATGTATGCATTTGTTTGCTTTTCCTATTTCACATCTACAAATTTACCGTACATATGTTTGCACATCTTTTGGCTGTCTCAACGCCGCTTCCCCCCCCCCCCCCACCCCCCTCCCTTTCATATCCCCTCTTATTGCCACAGGCAAGTGCAGTGATTCATCTACCCACCCACCCACTACACACGAGCACATACCACACATGCCCACGCAGTCCCGCTTGATTATCTCAACACGTCTGTCTTTTTTCACCTTTCTAATCATTCAAGGGCACTTCAAGGGCACTTCTAGAGCGCACACACAGTAATACCTTGCATCAATAGCCATCAGTAAGAGCGCTTGTCTGAAACAATACATGAATGAAACGCGTGATTAAATTGAGGTTACTTGCACATCTCGAAAACAGCAAGCAAGCAAGCAAGCACACACACACACACACACACCTTATAGCACCACAAGTGTGTGAACAGATCTTTAAACTGACCAACGAACGGGCAGCACCCACGCGCGGTTATTTCAACAAACAAACAAACAAAAAGAATACATGTAATGACACTCACTGATACAAACAACCAATGACACTCACTGATACAAACAACCAATGACACTCACTGATACAAACAACCAATGACACTCACTGATACAAACAACCAATGGCGCAAAAATCCGCGTGGACCCACGACACCGCCAGATTACGGCAGCGCCACTGTGACGTCATTTTCAAAGCGACGTAGTGTCGGGACGCCCACTTCAAAGCCTCGTTGACCAGGGCGAAGAAGACGATGGACAGAAGCAAGAAGACGGCCAGCACGCCATCATCCACGTGCTGCTGTCCCCTCGTCGGCTGGAACTCGGGGCCGCGGCGTTCCATGCTGGGTAGTTGCAGAGGAAAGCATAGACCGCTGGGCCACCCGCTCTCTCCCCTGTCCTCATGCACACACACACACACACACACACACACACACACAAGTAGCGGCGTGGACCTCAGTGACGGAAGAGTGCAGGCTTTATTTCTGAAACGGAGGGCAGATAACAGTGTGATTTTTGACGGTGGTGTTATTTCTGTCTGTCTGTCTCTCTCTCTCTCTCTCTCTCTCTCTCTCTCTCTCTCTCTCTCTCTGCATGTGAGCGCGCGCGCGCGCGTGCTTGCATGTGTGTACGTCTGTCTGGGTGTTTGTTTGTGCGTGTGTGTGTATCTGTGTGTGTGTGTGTGTGTGTGTTCATTCGTTCTTAAGTTTAACGTCTTTCCACTTCAAAGTGGTATTGGACAGGTCTGGGTGGGTGCGTGCGTGCATAATTATGTGTATGAGAGAGGGAGAGACAGATAGACAGAAAGAGTTGTTGATGGTAGTGGTAGTAGCACTGGTGGTGGTGGCATTGTTTTAATTATCCTACGTGCGGAAGATGCCAGAGAAGGAAGAAAGGGAGAGCGCGGCTTTGGCGGGACGGGAGGACAAAAACCACGAGCTGTGCGTCAACAGTTGGCCTACCAGCCGAACGTCAAGCAGACAACCCCACAACAAACAATGAAGACGAGGTCATACAACACGATGTCAGAGTAACATCGTGTTAAAGGAATGCCCTGTGAGACTACACATCATATGTCCTGTGAGACTATACATCATATATGTCCTGTGAGACTACACATCATATGTCCTGTGAGACTATACATCATATGTCCTGTGAGACTATACATCATATGTCCTGTGAGACTACACATCAACGTTTAAGCGATTTCCCATAAAAGAATAGAAATACATTGCGTATATATTTCACACAGGGCTGTTTACCTTAACAACATCCCACCATTCTGTCACACCTGGCTACATTCACCCCATGGGCAGTTCCACCTGGCTACATTCATCCTATGGGCAATTCCACCGGCTACATTCACCCCATGGGCACATTCACCCCACGGGCAGTTCCACCTGGCTACATTCATCCCATGGGCAATTCCACCTGGCTACATTCACCCCGTGGGCACATTCACCCCACGGGCAGTTCCATCTGGCTGCATTCGCCCCATGGGCGGTTCCATCGGCTACATTCACCCCACATTCACCCCACGGGCAGTTCCACCTGGCTACATTCACCCCCATGGGCACATTCACCCCACCAGCAGTTCCACCTGGCGATATTCACCCCCATGGCGGTTCCACCTGGCTGCATTCACCCCATGGGCGGTTCCACCTGGCTGCATTCACCCCATGGGCGGCTCCACCTGGCTGCATTCACCCCATGGGCAGTTCCACCTGGCTACATTACCCCATGGCCAGTTCCACCTGGCTACATTCACCCCATGGGCAGTTCCACCTGGCTACATTCACCCCATGGGCAGTTCCACCTGGCTACATTCACCCCATGGGCAGTTCGTGTGCCATATCTCACCCCAACCCCCCCCAACCTCAGGGTACAGTGGTTTTGGAACAGGGCGAGGGGTACTTCTGATTCGGGTCCTGAATCATCCCCCTCCATCCCCCATATTCAGCTACAGACTACCTTGGCTGATATGTCTTGTCTTTTGAGGCGTTAGAGAATTTTGAAGGTGGGGGTGGGGAAGGGTGGTGGTGGGGGGAACAAATGGGAAAGTAAGTCTGGTGTGACTCCCCGGGGGTTGAGTTCCGGGCCCTTTCCCAACCGCCGGGGCATGACGTTGACAGTGGAGGCGATTTCGGCACGCCACACCGGGGGCTCACCGACTGTCAGCCAGGAGAGGACTAGGGAGAACGCAGTCCTCCATCATGAACAACTGAATCCTGTCCACCCTCCACCCCCTTCTCCCTTCCGTTCCCTTCCCTTCCCGTCAGTGTATGAACGAAAATCAAGCGCAGGTCAAGAGTTCGAGGTTACGGTAGAGGTCGGTAGGAAGAAACGGTAGGGAGAGCATGACAGGAGGACTTCAGAGAAGAAACCCCCCTCAGACAAGTGCTTCGGCCCTGAACTCCTTACACTCTAAGGGGACCAGGTTTCACCCAGGTCATGACTCCCAGATGCCCTTCTACGGCCAACGTTTTCCCCTGGCGCTGCCGGGATTCGAACCCGCAACTTGTGGATGGGTGGGCCCTCTCAAGGCGTGGATGGGTGGGCCCTCTCAAGGCGTGGATGGGTGGGCCCTCTCAAGGCGTGGATGGGTGGGCCCTCTCAAGGCGTGGATGGGTGGGCCCTCTCAAGGCGTGGATGGGTGGGCCCTCTCAAGGCGTGGATGGGTGGGCCCTACTCAAGGCGTGCCTTTGGATGGGTGGGCCCTCTCAAGGCGTGCCTTTGGATGGGTGGGCCCTCTCAAGGCGTGCCTTTGGATGGGTGGGCCCTCTCAAGGCGTGCCTTTGGATGGGTGGGCCCTCTCAAGGCGTGCCTTTCAGGACGAATATCTTACTCAACTGCTAACGGGACACCTGTTCTAAGTTGGGAAAAGTTATGAAGTTCACTTTTGTTCCTCCGCGACCAGATCCAGCTAGAACTCTTCAAGGCTGTCTCTGCCATTGCCTGAGTTCTAGTCCTCTGCCTCTGTCATTGCCTGAGTTCTAGTCCTCTGTCATTGCCCGAGTTCTAGTACTCTGTCATTGCCTGAGTTCTAGTCCTCTGCCTCTGTCATTGCCTGAGTTCTAGTCCTCTGTCATTGCCTGAGTTCCAGTCCTCTGTCATTGCCTGAGTTCTAGTCCTCTGCCTCTGTCATTGCCCGAGTTCTAGTCCTCTGTCCGTGCCTGAGTTCTAGTCCTCTGCCTCTGTCATTGCCTGAGTTCTAGTCCTCTGTCATTGCCTGAGTTCTAGTCCTGTGCCTCTGTCATTGCCTGAGTTCTAGTCCTCTGTCATTGCCTGAGTTCTAGTCCTCTGCCTCTGTCATTGCCCGAGTTCTAGTCCTCTGTCCGTGCCTGAGTTCTAGTCCTCTGCCTCTGTCATTGCCTGAGTTCTAGTCCTCTGTCATTGCCTGAGTTCTAGTCCTCTGTCATTGCCTGAGTTCTAGTCCTCTGTCATTGCCCGAGTTCCAGTCCTCTGTCATTGCCTGAGTTCCAGTCCTCTGTCATTGCCTGAGTTCTAGTCCTTTGCCTCTGTCATTGCCTGAGTTCTAGTCCTCTGTCCGTGCCTTTGTTCTAGTCTTCTGTCTCTGTCATTGCCTGAGTTCTAGTCCTCTGTCATTGCCTGAGTTCTAGTCCTCTGCCTCTGTCATTGCCTGAGTTCTAGTCCTCTGTCCGTGCCTGAGTTCTAGTCCTCTGCCTCTGTCATCGCCTGAGTTCTAGTCCTCTGTCATTGCCTGAGTTCTAGTCCTGTGCCTCTGTCATTGCCTGAGTTCTAGTCCTCTGTCATTGCCTGAGTTCTAGTCCTCTGTCATTGCCTGAGTTCCAGTCCTCTGCAATTGCCTGAGTTCTAGTCCTCTGCCTCTGCCATTGCCTGTGTTCTTGTCCTCTGTCATTGCCTGTGTTCTAGTCCTCTGTCATTGCCTGAGTTCTAGTCCTCTGTCATTGCCTGAGTTCCAGTCCTCTGCCATTGCTTGAGTTCTAGTCTACTGTTCTGCCATTGCCTGTGTTCTAGTCCTCTGCCATTGCCTGTGTTCTAGTCCTCTGTCATTGCCTGAGTTCTAGTCCTCTGCCATTGCCTGAGTTCCAGTCCTCTGCCATTGCCTGAGTTCTAGTCCTCTGCCTCTGTCATTGCCTGAGTTCTAGTCCTCTGCCATTGCCTGAGTTCTAGTCCTCTGCCATTGCCTGAGTTCTAGTCCTCTGCCATTGCCTGAGTTCTAGTCCTCTGCCATTACCTGAGTTCTAGTCCTCTGCCTCTGTCATCGCCTGAGTTCTAGTCCTCTGTCATTGCCTGAGTTCTAGTCCTGTGCCTCTGTCATTGCCTGAGTTCCAGTCCTCTGTCATTGCCTGAGTTCTAGTCCTCTGCCATTGCCTGAGTTCCAGTCCTCTGCCATTGCCTGAGTTCTAGTCCTCTGCCTCTGTCATTGCCTGAGTTCTAGTCCTCTGCCATTGCCTGAGTTCTAGTCCTCCGCCTCTGTCATTGCCTGAGTTCTAGTCCTCTGCCTCTGTCATTGCCTGAGTTCTAGTCCTCTGCCTCTGTCATTGCCTGAGTTCTAGTCCTCTGCCATTGCCTGAGTTCTAGTCCTCTGCCTCTGCCATTGCCTGAGTTCTAGTCCTCTGCCTCTGCCATTGCCTGTGTTCTAGTCCTCTGTCATTGCCTGTATTCTAGTCCTCTGCCATTGCCTGTGCTCTAGTCCTCTGCCATTGCCTGAGTTCTCGTCTTCTGAATCTGTCATTGCCTGAGTTCTAGTCCTCTGTCATTGCCTTAGTTCTAGTCCTCTGTCATTGCCTGAGTTCTAGTCTCTGTCATTGCCTGAGTTCTAGTCCTCTGTCATTGCCTGAGTTCCAGTCCTCTGTCATTGCCTGAGTTCTAGTCCTCTGCCTCTGTCATTGCCCGAGTTCTAGTCCTCTGTCCGTGCCTGAGTTCTAGTCCTCTGCCTCTGTCATTGCCTGAGTTCTAGTCCTCTGTCATTGCCTGAGTTCTAGTCCTCTGCCTCTGTCATTGCCTGAGTTCTAGTCCTCTGTCATTGCCTGAGTTCTAGTCCTGTGCCTCTGTCATTGCCTGAGTTCTAGTCCTCTGTCCGTGCCTGAGTTCTAGTCCTCTGCCTCTGTCATTGCCTGAGTTCTAGTCCTCTGTCATTGCCTGAGTTCTAGTCCTCTGTCATTGCCTGAGTTCTAGACCTCTGTCATTGCCCGAGTTCCAATCCTCTGTCATTGCCTGAGTTCCAGTCCTCTGTCATTGCCTGAGTTCTAGTCCTCTGCCTCTGTCATTGCCTGAGTTCTAGTCCTCTGCCATTGCCTGAGTTCTAGTCCTCTGCCTCTGTCATTGCTGAGTTCTAGTCCTCTGTCATTGCCTGAGTTCTAGTCCTCTGCCTCTGTCATTGCCTGAGTTCTAGTCCTCTGTCCGTGCCTGAGTTCCTAGTCCTCTGCCTCTGTCATTGCCCGAGTTCTAGTCCTCTGTCATTGCCTGAGTTCTAGTCCTGTGCCTCTGTCATTGCCTGAGTTCTAGTCCTCTGTCATTGCCTGAGTTCTAGTTCTCTGTCATTGCCTGAGTTCTAGTCCTCTGCCATTGCCTGAGTTCTAGTCCTGTGCCTCTGCCATTGCCTGTGTTCTACTCCTCTGCCATTGCCTGTGTTCTAGTCCTCTGTCATTGCCTGAGTTCCAGTCCTCTGTCATTGCCTGAGTTCTAGTCCTCTGCCATTGCCTGAGTTCCAGTCCTCTGCCATTGCCTGAGTTCTAGTCCTCTGCCTCTGTCATTGCCTGAGTTCTAGTCCTCTCACATTGCCTGAGTTCTAGTCCTCTGCCATTGCCTGAGTTCTAGTCCTCTGCCATTGCCTGAGTTCCAGTCCTCTGTCATTGCCTGAGTTCTAGTCCTCTGCCATTGCCTGAGTTCTAGTCCTCTGCCTCTGTCATTGCCTGGGTTCTAGTCCTCTGCCATTGCCTGAGTTCTAGTCCACTGCCTCTGTCATTGCCTGAGTTCTAGTCCTCTGCCTCTGTCATTGCCTGAGTTCTAGTCCTCTGCCTCTGTCATTGCCTTTGTTCTAGTCCTCTGCCATTGCCCAAGTTCTAGTCCTCTGCCATTGTCTGTGTTCTAGTCCTCTGCCATTGCCTGAGTTCTAGTCCTCTGCCTCTGTCATTGCGAGTTCTAGTCCTCTGTCATTGCCTGAGTTCTAGTCCTCTGTCATTGCCTGAGTTCTAGTCCTCTGTCATTGCCTGAGTTCTAGTCCTCTGTCATTGCCTGAGTTCTAGTCCTCTGTCATTGCCTGAGTTCTAGTCCTCTTCTTACCTGGTACTAACGCCCTGTGAAGAGACGGAAATCGCCCTGCTTTTGTGAACAGATTTTGTGAATATGAATAAAAGATGACTTTGTCATCGGCTTTGGGTTTTGACACATTAGTTCAATGCTGTAGGGATAGTGGCTTGCGGACTTCTTGTGTTGTTCCTACGCTATTGTTGCGGCAAAGGGATTTGTCAGTGAAAAACGTATCAGGCGATAGGAAAGAAAGGAAGCCATGTTGATTGCGCTCGCTCTCACACGACGTAAACACAACAATGGACAGTCTGGAAGTCAGGCACGGTAGGTTTCATGAGCTGAACTGTGCAGTGAATTTGTTTCAATGAAGGACGATGTTCTGAAAGATTTGACACGTAGCTTTTGAGTGTTACAAAGAATACCAAAACGTTTGGGGCTTAATTCTTCGCCGTGGATTCGGACCCAAGACATTTTCCCGCCAGGGGAAGTAAGTGTCGACGCGGATTGAAAGAGTTACTTCCCCTGACCTCATTCGGACACAGGGGAAAGGAACTAGCAGACGCCGCGGGTGAAGGCACAGACTACAAGCCACGATGAAAGGATATGCAGTAAATCAGCATAGAAAGCTTGTAAGCGCTGTGTGGCAGAGCATACATCTGAGCCATACAAATTTTAAATATTAATGTTAGCGCTACGTCAAAAAAAAAAAAAAAAAAAAAAAACGAATCACAAGACAAAACACGACGCGTTTCGACCTCTTAGGTCTTCTTCAGGCAGGATACAAAACAATCAGGACCAACGAAAATGAATGAGCAATCCCACTTGTCTTCATCAACTTCAGCGCAAGATAGGCGTTGAGCTATAGATTAATATTAAATTGATTAAACAGCCAATGGCCCATCCCTCACCCACCCCCATCCCCTGCCCCCTACTCGCCAATCATGTGACTTTTGGGTCATTTTTTAAAATGATTTCTACCGATGACATCATTGACACTCTGAAAAAATGCAAGGGCTAACCCATAGCCTTCGTGCTCACCCGTGACCTTATCTTTGCGCCTGGTGGTTTCCTCGAAAGTAGTCCCATTCCTTTCATTTTAAATTCTGCCAGGGTGGAACCGCATACCATGGGACTTGATGGGAATTCGAAAGAAAAGTAATGGGAACCTACCTCCAGACACTTTAAACATTATCAAAAAAACCTAATCGTGATAATATATATATATATATATATATATATATATATATATATATATATATATATATATTGTTAAAATAGGATACACCAGTTTAAAATAGGATTTTAAAATGGAAAAATTAAAAACCTACAAGCTTGTTTCAAGCTAAAACGCTCTCCTCAGGGTGTACAATTTGGGGCACGCCACCGGTGTTATATATTGTGGTGTGTGGGCGTGTGAGTTCTGTGCATGTGGCACGTGGCCTGCCGGTTTTTTCTTTTTGGGGGCGCGTTCAGGGGGGACGTGTCACGGAATGGTGCATTGACAAAGATTTCCATTTATGCCTGCAATTGTTTATCATTTCTACTTTAGAGTTCAGGGATGCTAGGTGGGATTTACATAATAATAGCCACTTTTCTGTAGTACATAAGTTCCATTTTTTAGAAATGTTGTTGTATGGTGTTGCTCTTTTTTATAATTTTCCATGATATGTTGTAATCTATTTTCTTATTTTTAAGCTTCCAAATATATTTACTTAATTCTGTTTGGTTTTTATATTTTTCATTTTTGAAAGACTGTTTATGGTTTGCATATCTGGTTTAAAATGGTTTGCCGTGATCCCTATGTATGTTTCTTTATCACTGTCTGTTGTTACCGTAGCCACAGTGCTCAACGTGAGGAGCAATCAATAAAATCAGAGTTAAAAAAGCCACTTGTGCACCAAATGGATTTAGGTGATAGGATAGAAGCAACAGCAATAAAAGAAGCCTTTATAACCCTTAAAGACCACAAACCTAACTTTCTCAACAACCCTACTTGTAGACTGATAAACCCATCAAAATCTGAATTAGGCAAAATTAGTAACAAGACCCTGGAAAAAGCAATAGAGGACATAAAAACTAACACTGAATACAATCTCTGGAAAAATAGTTACGAAGTTATTCAATGGTTTAAAGAATTGAACAAACAGAAAAATACAGTGTTCATTACTTTTGACATAGTGGACTTCTACCCTTCCATTGATGAGAATTACTTACTAAAGCCTAAGATTCGCCAACAAATATACAAATATAACAGATTCTGAGATGGAAATCATTCTCCACACTTAGAAAACCCTTCTACATAGCAACAGTGAAACTTGGATAAAGAAAAACAGCAGAAATTCCACATTCGACGTCACGATGGGATCTTATGATGGAGCTGAAACTTGTGAATTAGTTGGACTTATCATGTTGTCTCATATACAGAAATGACTTGGTAAACAGGATGGCTTATAGAGAGATGACGGTCTTGCCACGTTAAACAATAAACCAAAAACCATTGAAAACAAGAAAAAAGAACTTCGTAAAATTTTTCAAAGCCATAACCTAAAAATCACAGTAGAAGCCACAAAAAAAACAGTAAATTATTTAGACATAACATTAGACCTTAAGGATCATACATACAAACCATATAAAAAAACCTAATGACACACCTTTCTATGTAGACATCAATAGTAACCATCCACCCTCCATCTTAAAAACCATACCTAATGGTATAAACAAAAGATTATCTAAACTGTCATGCAATGAGTAAGAATTTAACAGTGCAACAGCTGAATACCAAGAGGCGCTGAAAAAAAGTGGCTACAACTACAAATTACAATATAACCCAGATAACAACATGAACAGCAACAGGAAAAACAGGAAAAGAAAAATTATATGTAAAAACCCTCCATATGATGGAAGACAAAAAGAATTCCTCAGAATCCTTAAAACATCATTCCCACAAGAACATGTACTATCTAAAACATTCAACAAAAATACCGTCAAGCTATCATGCTCGTGTATGCCCAACCTTAAAAATATAATTGATTCTTCCAAAAAAACCCAAAAAAACAACACAACCAAAGAGGGTGATCAAAGGACATCTTGTAATTGCACAAAAAAGACCAGTGCCCTCTGAATAATAAATGTCTCTACAACAATATTGTGTACCAAGCTACGGTAACAACAGACAGTGATAAAGAAACAACATAGGGATCACGGCAAACCATTTTAAAACCAGATATGCAAACCATAAACAGTCTTTCAAAAATGAAAAAATAAAAACCAAACAGAAT
>CM031619.1:22629322-22631822 GCA_018398815.1 Conus ventricosus
TTAACTATAATGACTGAAGAATTGTTAGCCTGCACTTTTTTTTCTCCCACTACTTAATTGTTCAGCATTATATGTGTGTGTGGTGCGCGCTTGTGTGTGTGCTTGCAAATGCCCATCAGTAGCAGAACGGGAGTCAGAGCCATTAAAGGAAAACAAGAGTGGGAAAAAGAAAGGCCTGGAGGCCTAACACATAGCAAAAGCAAAACAATGAAAAAAAGAGTTTTAAAAAAAATAGGTTGGAAGAAAAATTAATAAGAAAACCAAGACACGAAACAAAAATCGTGATATAAATCAACATTTGTAAATACTGTTTCAAAAATCAAAAGAGGTGTGAGAAGATCGGACCATGTGAACCAATTTCTAGCAAGCTGAGAGGAGATACTGGTCGAGGATGTAAACTACATTTAAGTAGCAACCACACAGAATAAGGTCAGGTTGGTTGGTTAGATGGTTTGGTTCTTTTTTTCTTTTTTTTTTCTCTGTCCCAGCGTCTGGCCACCTCAACGTCACTCCACCCACACCACTCATTTTGACACCCCCCCCCCCTCCCCGCTCCCCCCGTCCACAGCCACGGCCCTGGCACCGGCAATCCACGGCCATGCCACTCATTTCCGACCCCCCCCCCCCCCCCCTCCCAGCCACGCCATGGCACCGGCAATCCACGGCCATGCCACTCATTCCGACCCCCCCCCCCCCCCCCCAGCCACGGCCCTGGCACCGGCAATCCACGGCCACGCCACTCATTCCGACCCCCCCCCCCCCCCCGATCCCCCCCCCCCGATCCCCCCCCCCCCCCCCCCCAGCCACGCACAGCCCTGGCACCGGCAATCCACGCCACGCCCACTCATTCCGACCTCCCCCCCCCCCCCCCCAGCCACAGCCACAGCCCTGGCACCGGCAATCAAACGGCCACGCCACTCATTCCGACCCCCCCCCCCCCCCCCCCCCAGCCACAGCCACAGCCCTGGCATCGGCAATCCACGGCCACGCCACTCATTCCGACCCCTCCCCCCCCCCCCCCCCCCAGCCACAGCCACAAGCCCGGGCATCGGCAATCCACGGCCACGCCACTCATTCCGACCCCCCCCCCCCCCCCCCCCCACCACAGCCACAGCCCTGGCATCGGCAATCCACGGCCACGCCACTCATTCCGACCCCCCCCCCCCCCCCCCAGCCACAGCCACAGCCCTGGCACCGGCCACCCACGGCCACGCCACTCATTCCGACCCCCCCCCCCCCCCCCCCCCCAGTCACAGCCCTGGCACCGGCAATCCAGGGCCACGCCACTCATTCCGACCCCCCCCCCCCCCCCCCCCCCCCAGTCACAGCCCTGGCACCGGCAATCCACGGCCATGCCACTCATTCCGTCTGTCTGTGATGCTAACCATTTCGCCACGGCGGCTGATCACACAGTTAAGTTTGGGGATGCATTCGACGGTCAAACAAAAGCTATGTTCTGCATTGTTGTATCGGTCAGTAGTCTGTGGGCTTGCTCTTGACCACGTAGTCCTCGTCGTCAGCGTAGTCTTCGTCGTCAACGTAGTCCTCGTCGTCAGCGTAGTCTTCGTCGTCAACGTATCCTCGTCGTCAACGTAGTCTTCGTCATCAACGAGTCTTCGTCGTCAACGTAGTCCTCGTCGTCAGCGTAGTCTTCGTCGTCAACGTAGTCCTCGTCGTCAACGTAGTCTTCGTCATCAACGGAGTCTTCGTCGTCAACGAGTCCTCGTCGTCAGCTTTAGTCTTCGTCGTCAACGTAGTCCTCGTCGTCAACGTAGTCCTTCATCGTCAACGTAGTCCTCGTCGTCAGCGTAGTCTTCGTCGTCAACGTAGTCCTCGTCGTCAACGTAGTCTTCGTCGTCAACGGAGTCTTCGTCGTCAACGTAGTCCTCGTCGTCAACGTAGTCTTCGTCGTCAACGTAGTCCTCGTCGTCAATGTAGTCTTCGTCGTCAACGGAGTCTTCGTCGTCAACGTAGTCCTCGTCGTCAACGTAGTCTTCGTCGTCAACGGAGTCTTCGTCGTCAACGTAGTCTTCATCGTCAACGTAGTCCTCGTCATCAACGTAGTCTTCGTTGTCAACGTAGTCCTCGTCGTCAACGTAGTCTTCGTAGCCAACGCAGTTTTCAGTTACATCTTTGTCCTAAACAGCTGTTATCTCACCAATCATGTCGCGAATTCTCGTTTTGTGACGGTGTCGAGACTGGTGTCGGTGCAGTGCCGTTGCCGTTCCGCGCTGACGGATTCAGACAGTGGCTTTCAACTTTGTGCGATTTTTAGGTCGGCGGCAGCGTTTCGGCGCCGTGTCGGTGCCGTTATGTGGATCCCAGCTTAAGTCGTTTGATCCCAGCTTAAGTCGTTTGAAAGGCCCTTTATTTTTTAAACAAAACTGTCTGCTTTTGACGGCAAAGAATCGCTGACTTCAGGGAAAAAAACAAACAACAACATAAAAACCAACACCAAGCGAGCAGATGAAAAGATGTGATTTTACACTTTTTTCTGTTT
>CM031619.1:22636822-22660161 GCA_018398815.1 Conus ventricosus
TTCCGTTTGTTCCAGGGCTGGATAGAAAAGAAATATCCATCGTTGCTTATCTTATTACCCTGGTGAATAGAATTTCGTTTCGTTTCGTATCGTTTCTCTCTCTCTCTCTCTCTCTCTCTCTCTCTCTCTCTCTCTCTCTCTCTCTCTCTCTCTCTCTCTCTCTCTCTCTCTCTCTCTCTCTCTCTCCCTTTCTCTCTCTTCGGCGTCCAGCTGTATCTCTAACGACAGACGAAAAACTAAAAGCGCTGAACATACTTCCTCTGAATAGGCAATTGGAATTCAACAAGGCATCATTTATGTTTACAATATTGACAGATACTTTGCCATGTTATATCAATGCCCTTTTTACGAGATCGAACAGCTTTTCTGGCTCGACGAAATTCCTTCTTCCCTACCCACGCATTGATCTATTCAAAACAAGCCTAGCTTACTCTGGACCATATGTCTGGAACTCACTTCCACCGAATCTACAAAACATGAATACTTTTAAACTTTTCAAGGAACATTTGCACAAACATTTTATGTCTCAGTAACTTAATTATACGATTACAATGATAAGCGCCCATTCGCAGTCTTCTGTGTACCATACTTTGAATAAATCGTCTCAACATAAAACCTACTCCGTTAAAATCGCTCATCCCCACTCCCACTCTGTCTACCATCCCTTTTCGCCTCCCCTACCTACCATTCTCTCTCTTTCCCACCCTCCTCTGACCTCTCTCTCTCTCTCTAGTTTTGTTTGTTTGTTTGTAAGTTTCCTTCTGCTTTACCATCCCCCATCTCATTAGTACTTTTATGAATAGCTCGCTTATCATTGTAGAATTAGATTACCGTGTTGAATTGTCAGTATGAATGATATGTGTTGAAATAATGTATGCATGACAAGGACAGATTGTAAGACTAGGCTTTGGCCTAAAATCTTCATCCTTGTGTATTAAAATCAGTCAATCAATCAATCAATCAATCTCTCTCTCTCTATCTCTCTCTCTCTCTCTCTCTCTCTCTCTCTCTCTCTCTCTTCTCCTCTCTCTCTCTCTCTCTCTCTCTCTCTCTCTCTCTCTCCCCTTCCTCCCTTTTTGTGTCTGTCTGTCTGATCGTTCTCAAGAAAAAGAGGATGCATCAAATCACAAAACAACAACAACAACAACAAAAACAACAACAAAACAACAACAACAACAACAACAACAACAACAACAACAACAAAACCCCGTAATCTTTTGTTTCTTTTCCTCCCATTACCGTATTCATATTGGCCTGTTTTTCTGACACCTATATTTGTTTATATCTTATACAATGTACTGAACAATTGTGTGTGAGAAACTTGTCCTGTTTATTGTTTTTAATTTATCCTCGTCTCCAATTTACGGGAGGCAGACATCGCTAGGATTCTGCAAGAGGATTTCCTTTTGCTTCCCCCCTTTTCACCTTGTCTGTCGTTGTTCTCCTTTTGTTGGTTCTTGTTCCGTTCTCTTCAACACTCTCTCTTCACAACATTAGTTTATTATTGTGTACATTTCAGCTGTTTCACGTAAGGGTTCTTGTTAAGTTTTCATATTCAATTCCCCTTTGTAAAGGTATTCCAATTTGGTTTCTTGAATCTTTCGTCTTTTCGATGTTTTTTTTTTTTCTCTTTGTTTCTCTTGTGAACTACACCAGTAATTCAAAATTATTAGAGATCTGAATACTTGTTCTCAGTTTCAGTAATGCATTTAAAAGTTGTAAATTTCTAAGACAATTTTCAAAATTCAAAATTCCTGTAATTGTTTTATGCCTTTTAGAACAGGGAATTTTATTGTATAGGGCATAAAGTACATTGTTGTTGGTTGACTACAGTGATTTTTTTTTACGTGTTTAAATGTCAATGTAATGATGATTCCATCTCCTCCTCCCTCGTTTCATGATTATTGCATATTGTTCTGACCACATTTTTAAGTTCGTTTATATCGCTGTAGTAGTTTTCACGTTCTAATTTTTGTTGAGTGAAGCACGATGTGAATTCAGTTTATGAATTTTTACTCGTTTCTAAAAATTGTTATTTTGGAAGATTTTGAGCGTTTATCCTCGCAGGGTTAAAGATTATGTTACTCTGGAGATAAATTAAATGATTACACCACCTAGTGTGAAGAGAGAGCGCAAAGAGCGAAAGAAAGTGATAAAAAAATTACAGTTAAAAAAAAAAGCTACAGTTGGAATAAGAGGAAAGACAAAAAAAAATGTTAGAAAAAGATGAAAGAGAACAAACAGTACAGTTACAGCTGGAAAACGACAAGAGAGAGAGAGAGAGAGAGAGAGAGGAGAGAGAGAGAGAGGAGAGAGAGAGAGAGAGGGGGGGGTTGATGTGTGTGTGTGTGTCTGTGTGTGTGTGTCTGTGTCTGTGTGTACTTGCTTATATGTGTGTGCGCATGCGCGTGCGTGTATGTGTATATTTGTGTGTGCTTGAGTGTGTGTTTGTGTGCATACATAAGTGCTTGTGTGTGTGTGTGTGCTTGTGTGTGTGTGTGTGTGTGTGTGTGTGTGTGTGTGTGTGTGTGTGTGTGTGTGTGTGTGTGTGTGTGTGTGTGTGCGTGCGTGCGTGCGTGCGTGTGTGTGTGTGTGTGTGTGTGTGTGTGTGTGTGTGTGTGTGGTGTGTGCAGCCATTCAAGTCTACAATCATGCTGTCTGTATTCACGGTGGTTTGGGTTTTGACAACGGCAATGATGATGACTGACGTCACATTTCAGTCGACGTGCAACACTCACAACCTGACGGTAGCACCATATTTCTTTGTTTGTGTGTGTGTGTGTGTGTGTGTGTGTGTGTGTGTGTGTGTGTGTGTGTGTGTGTGTGTGTGTGTGTGAACAATGACAATAACAATACTGATGTTGCAGGCAGAGAACGGTATTATGCCGCTTTTGGCTCACCCACTCTCAACCGGCCTTGGCCGGTCTCGTGCGGGCGACTCCAAAAGCGGCATAATACCGTTCTCTACTAAGCATGACTTTAATAACCAAAAAAATAACGACCCTATAAACATACATACTGTGTAGGGTTATCTGTTTTCAATACTAATTTACAAAACTTTTCAGATTTTAGTTTTTGCTTAATCCTTTGTTTTTCTTGATCATTCTCAATAACATCATTTTCACGCAAACATTCATCAAATGAGTCTCTGTCTTTCATGTGAAATAAAACTACAGTCTTTAACTGCTCTCTAAAGTCTTTTAAAACTGAGTTATATTTTTGACATAAAATCCACACACTTATTCCAGCATGTCTTCCACTGAAAGCTAGTTTCGACAAAGCGTTTCTTTTTTTAACTATGTCTCTTTCTGCCGAACAGTCATCTATAATAAATAGTGTCTGCGTTCCTTCAAACAGTCTATAAAACTGTTCTAAACACTCACTCAGTTTATTGCTAGGATCAACTAAAAATATGTCATCATCTGTCCATATAAACCTTCTATCATGATATGCTTTGTTCCATTTAAGTGTTGGACAGAAAATCACAATGTGATCAAAATTATAGCGATAAACTGTTTGTAATAGGTCGAGGACTAATATTGTTTTCCCACAACCAGTTTGCCCACAAATTAATGAACAATGAGGGGATTTTATCATAAAGTTTAACTGCTCCATAGTTTTATAACAGAATTTAATCTAATCCAGTTATTATTTTTATTATACTCTCCGTCAAAACCTGTTCAGTATAATAAAACCCTATGAGGCCTAAATGTGTAAGATTAATCCAATTCAGTCTGTAAGATTGTTTCTATTTAAGTCAACATTGATTTTGTTGCTTGTTGTTATGATCTTAATATCCTCACCATTGTGAAGAACGACTATGGTAACGTTAAGACGTTTTAACGTCTAAGTTTTGCCAGCTAATATTAATTCCTTTTATAAGGACGTCACTAACGCCCACAACCCCACCTTCTCCACATCTTAAAGACAGAAATTTCAAATATCATTGTGAACGTGTCTCCTAATTTTCTGCTTGGAAAGAACTGTAATTTTGTAGAAGCTTTTTTTAAAAACCGTTTCTTTTCTGTGGAGGATGTACTGTTTTTTCCCATACGGCGTTATTTCAATCTCTTTCCGACTATTGTCGTCCGGCATAAGACTTACATGTAAAGGGCCAGAGTTGAATGCTTTTCTGAAACTTTTTTGACGGCTAAAAAATGTAAATGGGCTTATGAATTCAAATTTTATTTCCATTCTAATATGGTCTAAGTGCCATTTGAGGTCAGGTTTTCGAACTATTTTATGTTCATACTGGCCAACATTATTTGCTTCTAGATTGCGCAGTTGTTCTAGTTTAGGAAACTTTTTGCTGTCGCCAACCTCTTTACGTTTATAATCACCATCTTTAGTGTACTCAAAACCATACAAAGTGCCTATCTCACCATTCTGTTCAAAGTCTGTAACGTCTGCAAGGTCTTTTAATTCTAAAGTTATACACCTCACAGGCGCTAATGTAACTCCTGATTCTTCTGGCCCACGCGACATTTTTAGTACAGCTTATTATTTTATTTCCAAAACAATGTGCAGGTTATCACATTTCACAACTTTTCCTGCTTGTCTTTGATTTTTATATTAATTGATCCAACCCTCCCACAAACTAATCTTTTAAACTGTAAATTAGGAATTGTATAATTTCATAATCGCAATATGCAGCTTTCCCTGACGGAAGAGCTCTTAAAAACAGTTGAGGGCCTTCCATCATATAAGTTTTCATCAGTGCTCAGTCATCTAAATGAACATAGAGTAATGAATGTAATGCAAGATTGAGCGGATTTTCCCCCTCAAAAGTAGTTTTTGTCTGGTGTAACACTAAAAATATGAGCGTCCTGACTGCCAGTTGCAAAGCCTAACATTTAGCTAGCTCTTTATCAAATAAGTATTTTGCTGCTTCAGGTTTGAATGTTAATATTGTTTTTAGATTTGCATTGTTAAGTTTGAGAGTGATGTCAAAGTTACTCAATGCTTCTTTTAGTGAGCAAAAACCCGTAATAACCATCAGGTATTGTTAACAGGCTAATTAAGTTTCTTCCGCCATATTTTCTAATCTTATTATCTTTTTGGTTTTGCTTATATTAAACCATACAACTTTGTAAAAAATTTCATGAAGCGCGACCATTTTGGTTCCGCAATCGTTCTTAACAGCATGTTCTAAAACGAAGGACGGTCTTGGGTTGTTATTGTTACAAAACATTTTTTAAACGAAATAAAAATGAGTGCATTCAAATATACTGATGCAAAATATTCTGTTGGGCCGCACTACAATCTAAAAATATAACAACTGATACTCTTGACATTTCTGTGACTCAGTCTGACGCCTTTCAAGTAAGGTGGAGTACTCCATTAAGCAGATATCTTAACCCTCCTATTAAAAAAGACTACATCGCAAAAGTGTGGTTCCAGTCACCGATGCAGTTTTATCAGAACCAGTTAAACTTTGCTGTGTTTTGCGCATCAACTGGTGTGGAGTGTCGTATGCTGATCATTTAAATCATCCTGATCCTTTGGTGAGGTCAGTGTATAGATTTCATTTATATTACACCTTCAGACGTATTTTGACTGAACTGCAAGCACCATTACCAAATGACAAACCGTTTAATCCATTTAGCAACAGAATAGACATGAAGGCTTTGAAAGAATCTGTAACGAATTCAATATTAATGTTAAGACAGACTTAGACAAAAGTTGGATCTTAATCATGGCTTAGGCACCCCTTATTTTTGGGCGTGCACAGAAAGTATAAGTATGACTGGAATCCTCCTTAACACATCTTCTCTTCAGGCACAGCTGTTCACCTAGGTCCATAGAGCAAGAGCATAAAAACAGCATGGACAACATTTATCTTAGACACTTCTAAGGGCCAACTAAACAGGAATAGAACGAATAAACGACTCTATTCGTACTTACGTTTGGTGTTTGCTAGGTTCGCAAGCACAAACGAGATCGAGCGTAACTGATCCTTCTACTGGCTTGATGCACAAAAACAGTACTTGCAAATTTAAGGACGCCATTATTCTACAGTCGATTTGCCTTCAAGTATTAAAAGGTACCAACATGTTTTGCAATTCGCAAGATCGAAAGTAGACTTTGCTGTTGGCACTGTTTATACATGCTACCTTCTGACCTCAGACTCCAGTAGGAACAATAATGAACTACAACAATGAAATCCTTGTGGCAGGCAATGAACAGAAAGTCGGAAAAAACGACATAAATTCTGAGCCAGTAATATTGCAAGCAGTAAACAAACAAGCCGATCCCCCAAGAATAGTCATCCAATCCCTGTGGCCATTGAAGAACACGAAGTCCACGAAGTCCAAAAAAATAATGACCACGATATGAAAAGACAGCGCTAGTTGTTGGATTAACTGGCCTAGGATTACTCCTTCTTTATTTTACTAAATATTAACCCAACTATTAAGAGAACTAATGTCCATAAGTGCTCGGCCATAAAACCAACTACTTTGCTTGCAGTAGACAAAAGCCAGCTAACGACACCCCCTAAATACCTGGTAAAGCATCTACGGCTTTACTGGCTAATTTTTTAATAAGCCCGCAAGATGATCAAGCTGTTTTTTTACCCATGATTTATCAGGCGGAGGAGATGGTGGGTGGAGGCACTGACCCGTACCACCACCGCCTGTAATAGCCATCACAAGTGTACTTATTGCAAATCCTAAGCAGTTATAACGCTTGCTAAGTGACACCTTGCTCTCTAAACAGTGTTCGTATTCGTTCTGCTAGCGTGTTGTCTTCATATAAAATTTTTGGATAGTTTCTCTATTCTGCTCACTTGAGTTCGCAATTGTTCTCGGTTAGTAGACAACATTCTAGTCTTGCTGATCTCTCTTGTTCAAGATCTTTTAGTCTTTGGGTTATTCTTTCTTTAATATCATGCCCAAGTTGGCGTCATCAGCCTCAACGAGTTTTTTCTTTTTCTCTTTTTATATGCTCATCTATTTCACCCAGTTTTTGCTAAATTGTTTGTTAATTCGCCTCTGATGCTCTCAAAGCATGATCAAGGGCCGATATTTCTCGCATGGGTAGCGGGGAATCATTAATGTTTTTAAACGCTGTTTCTTCGGAAAAACTGGTTTCTGCTTGCATTACTTTGTCCGCTGTTTGACTTAAATCTTGAAGTTCCATGTTTTGTATTTGGTTATCTGTTGGGAGTTCTTGTAGCGTGTTTTGAAGTTAGCAACTGCCCTCCCCCCTTAATTTTGGTTTAACAATGCCAAGGCGACTTCGATCGCTCACACTGAGTCTTGTCTAATTGTATTCATGCCTACAAACTTTGATGGGTCTCGTTTAGTTGTAAGCTGAACAAGTTGTCCTTGGTCGTTTCTCACAAACAAATGGTCATCTTTTACTTCAAAATCATCAGGGTATATAGTTTCGGGAAGTTCTTGTCCTAAACTTTGGTATAATGATCTGACCTTACTTTCTGTTAATTTATACCGACTTGTTGGTAATGTACTCCCGATTTCTGCTAATTCATCATGCAATGAGAGCCCCGAGCGATGCTGCTCCCAAGGGGAATCACTCATGTCGTCTCCAGGATCTAAAACATCATAATCTTCTTCACCTTCAATGCCTGCCATGTTTCTTTAATAATAAACTTTTTATTTTGTTTTATAAAAAAATGTCACAAACAATGGCTCGATCTTGACCCGCATAGAAGACTGAAAAGAGCCCTTTGGCGTGAAGGGAAATAAGCGGAATATTACTGTTCCAAATAATCCATCTACTATGATTCGATCAAATTCTTACTGTTAAATTCCAGACCTAGGAGCGGATGAAGTGATTGTGCCAGGCTCTGCGCGTCTTACTTTCAAAATAGAACTCGCATCAGAAACAGACCCAAACAGGACGGTTGTCCAGAATTTGGGACGGGCAATCGTTAAGAAAATTTCTATAAAACTTGAGGGGCAAGAAATATTTTCTTTACATAATGCAAGCATATTTCTAACCTATTCTGATCTATGGCTAACCGCGAATGAAAGGGATGATCTTGCGTTTTCAAGGAATCGAAAATGTAGAAGCACTAAAACATAGAATAGGCGCCGCAGATGCTAAAGACGGCAAAAGGTTTGTAGCCGTAAGTTATGCGTATGGAAATCGCTTTTCTATCCCCTTGGATTTTGAGTTGTTAAGTGCGCATGCGCCATACTATCAAGGAGCATTAAAAGACAGATTGTCATATGAACTAACTTTTAATGAATACAAACGTGTTATTATATCTACAGACACCGAAGCAAAGTACAGCATTTCTGACATCTCGTTAGAGTTTGACGTTGTTAGCAACCCTAATTTAGCAAGGCTAATTGAGCAACAATATCAGTCAAAATTAGCAATATATTACGAAAGAGTGATTCATCATTCTAAATATCCTAAAAGCAAGGCAACACTATATGGAATTTAGTTTTAGTGCCACAGCAAGATCGCTAAAGGTATTTTATTGCTGTGTGAAACGAAGAACCATTCAAAAGACAAACTGAAAATTTATTAATCCTAAAATAACAAAAGTGCAATGTACAATTGAGGGTAGTCCTAACCAAATCTACGCTAGCGGGCTTAAACCTTATCAGCATTTTGATGAAATAAGAAAACTGTTTGGGGTGGGAGGTGTAGAAGTCCAACAGTAGACCTTGTGTCTAAAGATCTACATCTTCACAGTGTTAGACTTGATCATTATTTAACAACGAAATACGGTTTATGGATTGACCTAAGGTCAACGGAGGATAATCAGTTACATGGAAGCGGGAGAACTGTTAGAGACATAATAAACATTCAAATTGATAAAGAAGAAGAAGCCGTAATAAACCACTTAATGTGTATTTGTTTTTAATATATGATGCGCAGCTGAATATTCAAGATAACAGATTAGAAAATATACAATACTAAATTATTTTTATTTTATAAAAAAGCATGTCTGTTCAGCATTATCCAAAAGTACCTACAGAGCCAGATTCCCCAAGAGAAGAGTTTGACCCGGCAAAAAAAACTTCAGATTAACAAACATTACACAAAGCAAAAAAAAAAATGGGAGCAGGACCTTTCAAAATACAGCAAAGCCAAAGGGAAGGTTTTTGCTCCCTTTTAAAATGCTTTTAAACCTTTTTTTAATACTGGAGAATGGGACTAAAAGTGCTCTATCAGAAGGGAAAGTTTTGGGGCCTCTTAGCAACGGGTTTAGGGCACCTGCGCTATCCCTCTGGGGCGGTTTGTCTTTGCTCTTGGCGGGGGTCTTTAGCTGTAGGTGTGTTTGCAAAAAAAAAAAAAATTTAAAATTTTAAAAAGCACACGCTATGGTTAAACTAATAACGGGTAAACTTATTTCCTTTAAGCTGATTATAAATAAGCACTAGGACTAAAAACACCCACGGATGAAAAATTTTTGTCGTTTACGGGCCCGTTTTTGATGACAAATAAAAGGACAAAATTTTTGTTTTTAAACCGGGCGAGGAAAATTTTTTCTCAACAGCCGGACCCGAGCAGAAAAAAAAGGAATGAAAAAAAAAAGTAAACGAAACATTAAACTCTGTTCTAAAAAGCTCACTTTTAAAAACCCCCAAAGGGGTTGTTAAAACTTTATTTTTATGATTTCTAAACACAAAAGACCGTTGTTTATTGATTCTGTTTAATTTTTTTTTTTTTTTTTTTAAAATTAAATTTTTTGGGGTTAGAAAAAAAAATCCCATGGATAAGCTATATGAAGGCCCAGACAAATTTCCCTTTGGGGAAGCAATGAAAGGGAAAAATTTATCAAGACCCACTGAATGAATTGATCTAGAAGTCATTAACCCAAGCAAAGGGTACAGGCAAGTGTTGCTCATGCTTTTTCTAAAGGGTTCCGGAAAATTAACAATGACCCCCCGGTTTAAAAAGTAATGTTAGTTTTTTAAATCAAATATGAAACATAAATAAAGAAAATCTAAAAATTTGGGGGTCTAAAATTAAAAAACAACAACTATTTTTTTCCCAAAAGGGGGGGGGACTTAACCCTGGTTGGGCGCCCAAAATGCTTACACAGTTTTGATGTGGCCGTTGAAGATCCCAAAATGAGGGGTTTGGTTGGGTCAAGGGAGAAGTCTTAGAGATAAATTTAAAAACCAGTCTAAGTATGCGCGATTGTTGGCAAGTCTTAAAATTCCCACTCCCCCCGGCATTAGTTGAAAAAAAAAAGCATTTTTAAAAAAACATAAAATTTATTCGGGACAAAAATGTTTTTGTGGGGGTTTTTCTCGAAAGGGGCTGCTTACGTCCCCCAAAAAACCCCAGAGGGGAGTGTCTAAAAATCCCCCTTACATCAATGATCTTAACTTTAGTGGGGTGTCTTTTCCTTTTTAGCGTGGTTTTCCTTTGTCATTTTTGGGAAAAAAAAAAAACAAACAAAAAAATTGAAAATGTATACACAGGGGAAATGAGGAAAAAAAATCAAATCCCCTTTTAAAGGGGCAAAAAACGGGCCAAAAACAATAGGTGATCCAGACAAAATCATGTTAAATTAAAAACTGATGTTTTAACCAGGGGGGGTTTCCCGCTTTTCCAATTTTGATACGAACAATGAGTAGATTATTGGGGGCCATATTTCAAAGCATTACAAAAACAAGAATTCTGCAAAAAATTTTTTAACAAAAATTTCCATCTCCCAAGCCGAAAGCGAAATAAGAAACATTGTATGGGCCCCAAAGTTGACTGAAATCAGAACTTTTTTTCGCCCCCAAGGCAGTAAAGTTATTTTTAAGAACGGGAAAAAAACTGAAAAATTTCTCATACGTTGTTTACCGACTTCGAATCATCATTTTTCCCTTTTATAAAGGGGCCCCAACCCCCAAGAAATTTTCCAAAAAACAGTCTTAATGAGTAATCATCAGATTTGTTCATTTGCCTTCTTTTTGTCGGGTCGGTTGGCGCTCATTCAACACCAAAATTTTATCAGAGGGCCGATTTCGGCCCAGAAGATTTTTTTCGCGCATGCAGCAAAAAGGGTTTTTTTTTTCGCAATGACTGTTCAAATTAAAACTGAATTTATTGAAATCATTATGACGCCTGAAGCCCCCCCCAAAACCCCCAAGATTTTAGGCCCCCTCACTGTTGGGGTTTTTTGGTTTTTGAACTCAGTGGGAAACAAATCCCACAAATAAAAGCCAATTTTCCCCATTTTGTGAAAATTTTTGAGGAGCAGCACATAACAAAGCAATTTTTCAACTAAAGTTTGAACCAAAGGCCCTGGAAGCTGCCTTTTTTTTTCACAACTTGCGAGGTTACGACTTCACCTTTATAATGAAAACAGTGGGCGAAGCCTTTTAAGGTAAACCCGCATTGCACAGTCTCCGAAAAATAAAATTTTGGGGTTTTATTTAATTTTAAAAATGTCTTTTTATTTACTCAAAGCAAAACCCTGATGGGTTCATTAGAGTCGCTGGCTTGTCTTTAAAAATCGCCCCAAAAACAGAAAAATTTTTTTACCCAACTTTTCGTTAGAAAGGGCGTTTATCCCCTTTTTTGGGACATGAAAAAAGTTTGGGGAAAAGGTTTTTTCGAAGATACATTCCTCTAAAGGCGCTTTTTTTTTAGTCTCAAGGAAAGGCATCGCGATTCTTTATTTCCAGCAGCTCAAAATTTTCGTGGGAGAAGTTAGAGTTTTAAAAAAGATGGGAGACTATCATGATCCTAATTAATTTGGCCCATGTATGTTTGTTGGCGGGTATTTTTGAAAATTCAGAAAGACCCGCATGGGAAAAATTATAGTGGATCCCCGCGCATTAATTTTCTGCGCCCGGGGTGAGTTGGGATGCTTTCTTAAAGTTTTTGGGGGTACAAAAATTTATTTATTGTCGATTTACCAATGATTCAGTGATTGAAAAAAGGGTTTCCCTGGGGGAAATTAGTTTTGGCGTTTGCATCATTACTGTAAGCAAACAACAAATACTTGAACGGGCTATGTCCGAGGGAAAAGGTCTAAAATTTCTGTTTTTTAGATGCAAAAATCTGTATGGTTGGGCTATGGCGCAATCGCTTTCCCCTTTCGCAAATTTTAAAAGTCACTGGGGGTTTAAAAAAAATTCAAGAAATTTTTAGAATATCTTTCATACTCTTACGCTGATCGTAAAAGAGGTCTTATTCTAGAAGTTGACTTAGGGAAATCCTTTTTTGAATCATGACCCCCGCATAAAAGACTTCCTTTAGCAGAGAAAAATTAAAAGATGAATCCAAGAGAGGGGCCCCCCTAAATTTTGCCTAATCTTCGAGGCAAAAAAAATTTTGTCTCCCCTTACAGACTTCTAAAATTTTATTTAAGGAATGGTTTAAAGTTAAAAGCAGTTCATGTTTAATTGCTTTTGATAGAACGTTCATGAACCATCTATGAAGAAAACTGATCCAGAACTAAATCCACAGGCTTCAGAAAAAGCTTTTTCAATGTGAAAAACGCGTTTGGGCTATGGAGAATCCCCACAACGCAAAGATGTTAGATTTGCACCAGAGGAAGAAGCAAAAAGCTTCAAACCCCCAAAATTTTCAGGACTTTTAGAATTTTCCCCCCTGATCGCTTTTTGGGATAATGATTAAAAAAAGAAAGTCAAAATTTGGATAAAGCCCCTTTTTATGGGTTTATGTTTTGAATTATCAAAGCTTTTTGATGTTAGAAAATTCTTTTGCACTTTAAACCCTTGTATCCGGAGTCCAGAGTACTTTACCAGATCGATAGTTTTGTTAAGTTCCCCCTGAAGCATTATAAAAGACAGGGGAAATCGAAAAGTAGCTAAAGAAGCGAGTGGATGGACGACACATCGATTACCCTAAAGATCGCCTTTACATTCAATTACTACAAAAGGTTTTAGGAAAGATGGGGGATGAATTACGGGAAAAGGGATCAAGGGTTTTGTTGGGGGTTAAGGTCGAAAAGTAAGTATTTCGAGCCAGGAGGAAAACCATTAAGAAAGCAAAGGGAATTCTCCGTGTTGTGCGTTAAAAATATCACATGCAACCCCCCGGCATTGTTTGAAATAAGCTTTTCATCATGAAAACGTAAAACTGCGATTAACTCATGGTAAACCAAAACAGTTGTAACAAAGAAGTCTTGTTAGAACAACACAAAACGTGGTTTGTTAACCAGAGTTTTCTAGCAATCGGGCACTGGAGGACGGCATAATTTTTAAAATTCTTGGGTTTTTATATTTTTCATCAACTTTATTATAAGATCTTTCATAGCTTATCCAATTATTTAAATTTTTCTCAGTTTGTTTGATGCGTTCGAATTTTTTTTTTTATTTAAGATTTTTTTTTTCCCAATTGGGGGTTTTTGAGTTGTGGTGATCTGAATGATTTGCAGTTTTAACCCTCGAAAAGTTCCCCAAATAGCATTCACGCATCAATGATTCCCGTTCTTTTTTCAAGGTCTTTCCCTTTCCCATTCTTGTTTCGTTCTGCGCTTCCTTCGAGCTTCATTTTAAATCAAATTATTTATGTAAATTAATTAAAGCGGAACTGTGTCTGGTGGGATTATCTGAATTTCTTCCTTACAAAAGATCTTTGGGGGCCCGGTTGTTTTTGTTGTGTCAGTTTCTCGTAAAAAATCCCCGGGGGGGGTTCATCTTTAAATTCTTTTTTTTCTTTTGGTAACACCCCCAAACTGGATCGGTTCCCCCTGATCGAGTGCCCCCTTCCCGTTTCCCCCCGGTAAATAAAGGTCCCTTATTTAAACCCCAAATGGTAATGTTTGCTGGTGAAGATCCCCTTCAAAACATTTATTGTTTTTTTTTTTTGATTGCTTGGATGGTTTTAGCCTTTAAATTCTTCTTTTTTTCATTGCGCGCAAAACTGAGGGAGCTTTAACCCTTCTTGTTGCGGACTTGTCAATCGCTTCTGGTATGGTGGGAAAAAAAAGTCTTTCGGCTAATGTTTGTTAAGTTTTCAACTAAAGCTGTGATCTGTGAACCCCCGGGAATGCCTTTTTTAATGGAAACTCTTGTTTTAAAAATAATTGATTCACTTGCCTTTAAAATTCTTTTCCTCTCGACTTGAATCATGCGAGGAAAAGTTAGCGGGCTCTTTGGTTATCGTTGTAAGCGACGAAAAACAGCAGAAGCACTCTTTTGTTTTAAATGGTTCCGCATTTTGAATTTAAAAGCTACGTCAATGACTGTAAGTGTGTTTTAAATCTCTTTCGTCTAATTGTTCGGAGGGAAAATATAGAAGGCCCATTTGAGGGGTTTTGTTTTTTGGGTTGTATTGACAAAGTGTGGTCTCTGTTTTCGTTTGGGTGCAGGAAAATAATTTGCCAACGTTTTGTTTAGTTTAGCTTCCTTCGTGTTTGTTCACTGACCCAGCTGCTTGGCTTGTTTTTTTTTGCGTGATTCCCCTTCCAATATCCTTTGGCGAATAAAAAGATTTTGTTCTTTTTTTATTCCCCAATATTATGCGCGACAAAATACAGACAGTCTGCCAACGAAAAAACGCGATTTTTTGATCTTTTGTTTTTTGGGGTTGTAAAAGTCACTAAATTTTGGGGGGGCATGTCTCGATTGGTTTCCCTTTACAGATAATATTTTTTTATTGCCTGATCACGTCTTTAAATGTGAAAGCTGCATGCCCCTTTTTTTTTGAGATCATTAATAAAAAAAATGCTCAATTTTTGCTTTTCATAGTGATCTTGTGCCGCGGCTAGTTGCCCCAAGCTTTTTTAGTCTTTTTCTTCCCCGTCACCCCGCGTTTACTAATGGTTTATTCCGCTAAAAGCGAGGCATTAAAACCCAGCGCACCTATATCTTTACGAGGAAGCCTTTTTTTATAAATGTATTTTTTTTTTACATATTTTACTGTGGAATTATTTTTGCTTAACAAAAAAATTTTTCGTAGCAAAATGAGCTGAATGAGCAATTAGCTTTGCTGAATCCCCAAGTCTAGTTTCCCAAAGATCTGCTGGTTTAATTTTAAAAGTTTTACCAGCATTGTGTTCCTATACTTAGACCTCCAATCAGCGAATGGTATACAAGGTTGGAAAACAGTTTTTTCAGCGTCATTTTAAAAAATAAAAAAATTATTTTTTAGTAATAAAACAGAAAAGCGCGATTGTAAACTTCCTTGCGAACTTGTTTTTAAAAAATGAAAAAGTTGTGCCAAAAGCTATTATGCCCAAAGGAAAAGCTGTATTTTTGGCAGCTGGGGAAAAAAAAAACAAAACTTTTCCCTCGGAAATAAATTCAGTTTAGAACGATTCAACAGATGTGCCGCAGATTTAAAGTATCATAACAGGTATGAAGCGAAATTGGATAAAGATGGTAAAAGTGTAGGACAAACGGTTCTTAGTTTTTTTACAAAAAATAGTCAGTAGATTTGCCCCCATTGATTTGAACAAATTTTATGTTGATTTAACAAGGACCAGTTTTAAAAAAAGTCTTAGGTCTTAGGTTGATCTTATTACAGATTTGGGAAAATTTTTATCCCGTTAATCTGGGATTAATTACTTTTAATCATATAGATTTATTTCCCCCTTTAAAATGAAGAGCCAGAAAATCAGCAGAACGAAAACATTGAATCAGGGGAAAGTGGGGGCACTAAAAAAAACCCCTTTCCCGGAGCTTGGGCAGGAAAAAAAAATTTGCTGAGTGGAAAAAAACAAAAAAAAAATTTCGTTACAAACAAAAAATAAAAACTCATATGAAAAATAAACCCCCCCAAAAGCCCCAAAAAAAGTTTGATTCAATGCCAGCTAAAAAAACTCCATTGATTCAAGACCCCAGCGCCAATTTATGGAATATTGAAATTAAAACTGTTGCCATTTTGGCCCCTTGCTGCTGTTGGGGGCGGTTTTTTTTGGTTATAAAATATTAAACAAAGTGGCAAAAACCAAAGTCCAACAATTCAACCCTTAAAAGCAAAAGACGAACAACAGCACGCCAGGAACGCAATAAAAAAAATCTTTGATCCCTTTTAAGCAATTATTTTAAAATTTTTTTTTTATAAAATAGTCAGGCGGATTTTTATTTTTTGAAGTCATAAATAAAGAATGGGTCTATAAAAGACATTTCCTTGCCCGAAATTTTATCAATGCGGTTTTTTTGGTGTAAAGAACTTCATTAAGATCTTTGGACCCATTTCGCGCAGAGGACGCTGAGCGACACCTCAACGATGACGGTTTTTTTTTTAGGCGGTGGGGTACTATATTGACTTACTTTTAAAATTAAAAACAAGATTTTATTTTTTTTGATAATAAAATTTGAATAAAACTTGGTTGTACTTAAAGGAGATTGAGTAAGAATTGAGGTGACTTGAGGATGATTTAAGATGACTTGGGGGGTGATTGAGTAAGAATTTGGGTGACTTGAGGATGACTTAAGGGACTTAAGGATGACTTGAGGAGATTTAGTAAGAATTGAGGATGACGAGTAAGAACTTGTGGATGACTTGAGGGTGACTTGGGATGATTGAGGGGGGACTTGAGATGACTTTAGTAAGAATTGTGGATGATTTTAGTAAGAAATTGTGGATGCTTAAGTAAGAAATTGGGATGATTGAGTGTGCATGGTGGGGTGGGGGGTGGGTGGGGGGGGGGTTGCATGCGTGGGGTGGGGGTGGGGGGGTGGGGGTGTGCTGCGTGGGGGGGGACAAACACACAAAACCCCCAAAACAAAAAAACAAACAAACACAAAAAAAACAAAAACAAACAAACACAAAAAAAACAGCCCGGGGTGGGGGTGGGGGTGTGCATGCATGGGGGGGGGGGGGGGTGGGGGGGTGCTGCGTGGGGTGGGGGGGGGGTGGGGGGTGGGATGCGGTGGGGTGGGGGTGGGGGGGGGGGGGGTTGTGGTTGGGGTGGGGGTGGGGGGGGGTGTGCATGCGTGGGGTAGGACAAAAAAACACAAAAACCAAAAACAAACAAGAAGGGGAACATAGGGCCATTCTTGCTTTTTGACTAAACAGGTTGTGTCCCGTTCGCACCTCAATCAACTAGGTCAAATGTCATAAATAGGAACTTGGGATGATTGGGGGGGGGGGTAAAGGGAAGAAGGGTTAAAATGTCAGTGGAACTGGTAGGCCCTTAACATCTTTATCCCCACACAGTTTAAAACTGCGGTTAGTTGGTTTGGTAACCAGCCCAAAAGGGCATCCATGCACGTTTTGACAAGTTTGGCGGCTTGGTAGTTTTACTATTTAACTAGACCAAACGGGATCCATGCCCCCGTTTGACACAGTTGAGGGCTTGCGACTTTAATCTATGTCAAACGGGCAGGGGTGCACGTCTGTCCCAAATTTCAAGCACCACTACTCCCGTTAGATCATGCTGCTTTAAAAGGCGTTTAGTAAAGCCCTTTCTGCCCCAAAATGGCTTCAAACTGAAGGCTATTTTATAGAGTCAGCAAGGCTGATTTTTTCCGCAGCCCTACTGCGTAAAAGGAGTTCCACATGAACGGTATTTATAGCAAGGGTCTTCACCCCCGGGTTGACTCCACAACAAAAGGGTTTTATTTTCACTAGTTTTTGTCTTGGTAAATTTGCAATTTTTGATGAACGGTTTTTGATTCAAGAAGTTTATTTAATTCGAAGAGATATATTGCGACTTGAAAAAAAATCAACCAACACAAACAACTGAAAAAGTCTTACACCACCCCAGCCCCCGGGGGAATGACAAAATCCTAGGTAGGTTGCTAAAAAAACACAAGTGTTGGGCGGAAAAGTCGTCACTGTTTTTTAATCGCTGATTCGTTAGTCTTGTGATTGGGGGAAGGGGAAAGAAAAATGTTTTGATATGTTTTTTTTTGGGGAAAGGCGGGAATGATGAGCAAAATCCTTTTAGCCCTTATAGAAATCTGTTCAGAACTGCAGGCAATAGAAAAACGATCGCTATTCATAACTCTGCTGGCTTTACAAATCCAAACGGTGATGGTGGAGCCGCTAGCTTTTTTGAAAACTTCTATTGAAATTTTTTGGGGGGGGCCGGGCCTTTACTGCATGCCTTTTAAAAAAAAAACCTGCAAAGCCCCTCTCTCTCCCCCGAGTGTGTGTGTGGATTTTTTCAGAAATATAACTCGGTTTTAAAAGACTTTTTGGTTATTAAAGTCATGCTTAGTAGAGAACGGTATTATGCCGCTTTTGGATTCGCCCGCACGAGACCGGCCAAGGCCGGTTGAGAGTGGGTGAGCCAAAAGCGGCATAATACCGTTCTCTCAGGCCATCTGGTCCATATGAACAGGAGACCTGAATTGCATACTGATTAGCACGGTATAGGTGAGGTTTGAAAAAAGTATCATGACAAATAGGTAAGAAGTACATGGCAAAATGTATGTCCATCACAAGCAAATGTTATGTTACGAATCAGTTACAGACAGAGGTATATTTTAAATATTCAGTTACGTATACTGCAACTTCAAATAACAATTCAGTTGATATATTACTACGTAATAACTGTAACTTAAAACTCTGGTGGAAAATAAAGACAATTGTATACATTTCCTGCAAAGTGTAGAATATTTAGGACAGTATAACATGAAATGACATGAATCTTCAATGCGATGCCCACCACACTGTTTACACAATGGATCAATGATTTGTTGAGTCGAGTGACATATACTATTCAGAGGTAACCGACTGCATCGAAACAGACACAAAACACGACGATGTCCGCGAGCAGTCAACTGACTCACGTAACCGGCCACTACTATCTCTGGATGATACATACAATAGTCAGGGTATGATGAAAGCGAAGAATGCCAGTCTTGATAATATGAATTCTTTAGTCGTTGTTGGAGTAGATCTATAAAACAAGAAACATTGCCCACATTCTTCACCTGCCTTACATATGTAAAGCCGTTAAGTGCACTATAGCAGTCTTAGACGTGAAATCCAGTTGTTGTTGTTGTTGCTTTTTACAAACGATTGCGCAGTTGTATCATTTTATAGCATTGTACTTGATTGACAGGAAGATACCAAGTGGATCTGCAAAAATTGTCAATACTCCTTGCATCACAATCGAATAAGTCAGCTTGCAACTCGGACAAAAATATAGAGAACTACAACTGACTTAAAACACAGCCCTGTCTTACACCTGACACAGAGTCAAAATACTCAGTTATTCTGGTAGCCACTTTTACAGTGGCTTTTACATTTCCATACATAGCCGTCAGTGCTGTGAACATTTTTCCGTGATTGTCCGTTTTCTGTGATATGGGGTATAGCAGTTTTTGTCTGTGTATATCATCACATGCTTTAGGGAAATCTACAAAGAGTGCGCGAATGCAACCACCGTGTTTTGCGAGATTTTTCTGCACCAGTGAGGTATTTTTGAACGAGTGATTGAAGCAAAAAATGTTGTCTGTAGTTCTGTAAACTTTGTGAAAACCTGTTTGAGCTTCAGGAATAGTATTATTTGCACTACAAAAATCATTTAGTCTATTATCAACTATTGCACTATGTAATTTGCTGATTATGTCCAACAACGAAATTCCACTGTGAATGTCTGTTTTACTTGAACTACCTTTTTATGTAAGGGGACATAACTTTCGTCAAGCTTTGAAAGTACTCCCGTCTTTCAAAATTCTGTTGAACAAAGGATACAGAAATTTAACAAGAACATACTCAGCGTGAATGAAGAAAATTAGAGGAAAGACCATCTGGTTCAGTTGCTTTTCCATGTTTTAATGCATGAATAGCACCACGAATTTCAACCTCTGAAATCTTCCCAACTACTTGGGCATTTAAACAATCACTGCAGTTTCCAGGTACATGATCATTTAGGACATCTTCAACCTCCTGGATGATGGAATCCGGGTCATCCGCTAAATGCTCTGCATTAATTAAACAAATTCTTAATGTAATCACACCACACTGGAGGTGAGATCAGTTTTAAAGAATTCGGTTTAGTTGATGTCAATGACTTAACATTTTGTCCAAGTGCTCAGGAACTGTTATAACACACAGCATTCACTTCGTTTAAAACGCGTTCATTTTGTACTGCTTTTCTACTTTTCACACATTTCTTTGAATTGATGTTTCTGCTTCAGATAATTGATTGAATCCTCCCTTAAATTAGACTGTCTGAATATACCCAGACACTGGCATTTCTTTTCTTTAGCACGCTCACACTCCTTGCCCCACCAGGGAGGCTGTTCACGGGATTCTTGCATTTTCCCTTTGACCTCATGACCTCATCTGACCCGCAGCGTTCTGAAGGAATGGAACAAGACAGGTCGACCCCGCCTCAACGTCACATTCAAGTGCTGTCATGAAAATCTGAAATTCTCTTTCTTTGTAACTGGTAATATAATCAGCGAATCACTCTGCGTATTCTTCATTTAAACAAATCGAATCTTCTCTTTCAGTACACTTTGTTCAGCATTATCCACAGTCTCCATGTTATCAGCATAAGTAAAGGAAGCAACAAAGGAAAATGATCAAATTCACACCTGTTTGCCACGTACATATCACCAACAGGATCAAATGGTAATTGTGAACAAATAAGATAATCTACACTGTTACCCTGGTTTGCCATAAGATAAATTACACATGTTACCCCTGGTTTGCCATAAATAATCTACACTGTTACCCTGGTTTGCATAAATAATCTACACTGTTACCCTGGTTTGTCATAAGATAATCTACACTGTTACCCTGGTTTGCCATAAGATAATCTACACTGTTACCCTGGTTTGCCATAAGATAATCTACACTGTTACCCTGGTTTGCCATAAGATAATCTACACTGTTACCCTGGTTTGCCATAAGATAATCTACACTGTTACCCTGGTTTGCCATAAGATAATCTACACTGTTACCCTGGTTTGCCATAAGATAATCTGCACTGTTACCCTGGTTTGCCATAAGATAATCTACACTGTTACCCTGGTTTGCCGTGATGTAACGTCTCTCTCACTTTACCTTTCAGTTCTTCCATTTACAATCAACAGATCATATTCTGTACATAATTCAATAAGTTTACGACCATGACTGTTGAAACCTTTGTCTTTGGATTTACAAACCTTTGTGGCACCTTCTGCATTAACATTTCTACATCTTCTAAGAGTTGAGCATGTCTCTTTTTCGGGCACTCGATCCACATCAGAGAGTTCAGATGACCAGGCATTAAAATCGCTACATAGTAACCAAGGTACGTCAGGATAGCGGTCCAGTGCCTCAGACATACAGTTCTCCAATAGATCAATACCGTCATCACTGTCCTTCCCATAGATCACCGAATGTTCAGGTGTGATGTAAACAAAAGCAGCAAGAATGTCAAACGGAGAACTCAAAGCAGACTTACAAACCTTCAGAAAGACGCAGTCCTGTGTTGACTGAAGCAGTTGTTCCACGTGGCACAGATCAGATTTGTGTACACAGACAGCAACACCACCTTTTAGTTTTGTCGTGTGTGGAGAGTACAACATGGAAATCAGGGAAAGCATTTTCTGTATCATTTTTTTTTTCTGTATAGTCACACTTCTGAGAAGGAAAATATGCCAAACTTGTTCACAAAAACACCGGAACGAATAACCTTTCAACTTGTAGAAGAAACCTTGAACATTCCAAACCAGTGTCTAAAGAACAGACACCATTTTACTGGATCTCACGTCTCCAAGGTCAAGGACGCAGATGGCACTGGAGGTGCCCAGCCAGGTGGTTGTCGCCCAACAAAGACAGGGGTGTGGTGCCCCGACTGAACTAGCCGACATAAAATTATTGGGCTGAGGGTATGTGCAAATGTGACTGTATGTGATTTTACAACACACACACACACACACACACACACACACACACACACACACACACACACACACACACACCACGCACAAACACGCACGCACGCACGCACGCACGCACGCACGCACGCACGCACACACACACACACACACACACACACACACCACACACACACACACACACACACACACACACACACACACACACACACACACACACACACACACACACACACACACACACACACACACACACACACACACACACGCACACACACACACACACACACGTGTGTGTGTGTGCGTGCGCGCTTGCTTGTGTGTGTATTTTTGCTTATGTATGTGTGTGCGTGTGTGTGTGCGTGCGTGTATGTAAGATATGTCCAGTCTTTCTGTTCCTGTATGTCTGAAAAGCTGTGCTCAGAGGACACACGCCTGTGTGGAAAAAGAACCCCTTGGAACCGGTGCACTGGACTGTGCAAGTGTCCAAACCAGCAGACCTGCACCACTGACACTGACCACACGGTCCGAATCATCAGAACACCCTTTGATTCGATCATGACGTAAGTTCTGTGTGATTGATTTCACAGTCACAGTCAGTTGGTCACTCCGTGCTTGTCCACTCACTCATCTGTCCGAGTCACAGCCATGTCCGCCAGGTGATTTGAGCGTTTTAAGACATTGAGGACACTGGTATCGGAAACAACATTAACGGACTGATGGAGTTGTCTGGTCAGGACGTACGTGGTCCGCAGAAGTTTGCGTACTCTTGAGTTAGCCAAATAATGATTTTTTTTTTTTTTAAGACATTTAATTTGAGAATGTGCTTCACATCCACAAATCAAAATGGTCCGCGTTTATAAATAGTTTCTGTTTTTTTAACCATGTACATCAACCCCCCCTTCCCGCACCCTTCCTATCTCCCATATCCCCCTTCCGACTTGATAGTTCGGGAAGGTGGGATTGGGATGGAGTTGGGATTATGCGTTTCTAACATGATTACTGAGTTCAACTAAAGATAAAGGTGTGATGATGTAATCGTAACACATTGTTATGCAAGAGTAGGAAAACAGAAAAAAAAAGAAAAAGAGAAAAAAAAAAAAACTGTCGCTGGACTCTTGGGGCAAAATCTAATCCTTTGGAGTTATCGTTCTTGCTGCTGACGGTCGCCGCATTGATATACAGAAATATTACAATGGCGACAAGCCAGAGGGAGATGAACCCCATGACCACTCCTCTCTCTCTCTCTCTCTTCTCCTCTCTCTCTCTCTCTCTCTCTCTTCTCTCTCTCTCTCTCTCTCTCTCCTCTCTCTCTTCTCTCTCTCTCTCTCGTGTCTTCTGCTTGTGTTGTGTGGTGTGTGTGTGTGTGTGGTGTGTGTGTGTGTGTGTTCGTTGTGTGTGTCGTGTATGTGTGTGTGTGTGTGTGTGTGTGTGTGTGTGTGTGTGTGTGTGTGTGTGTGTGTGTGTGTGTGTGTGTGTGCGCGGCGTACGTGTGTGTGTGTGTGTGCTGTGGTGTGTGTGTGTGTGTGTGTGTGTGTGTGTGTGTGTGTGTGTGTGTGTGTGGTGTTCGAGCGCCCGCGTGAGTTTTGAAGCGGGCTCGTGTGTCTGTGAGTTCATACGTTCCTACATTGCTGTGTTTTGTAGTGAAGT
>CM031619.1:22661412-22686824 GCA_018398815.1 Conus ventricosus
AGCAGCGGCTGCAGACTCCTCCCCGTGCTGGTCAGTGGTGTTTTGCTGATTCAACATACGCCGGACACTATACACAGGCCTCCTGCCCACGACAATGGTTACTTAATTGATTAATTGATGACCTTCTCTCTCTCTCCTCTCTCTCTCTCTCTCTCTCTCTCTCTCTCTCTCTCTCTCTCTCTCTCTCTCTCTCTCTCCCATTGATACTGATTGTCTCGCTGCAGAGATTTCCTCGTGTCTTCCTTGTAGTCTTTTCTTTCCTCTCTCTCTTTTGTTTCCTTTTTCCTTTTTCACTATAAGGATATCCTTCCAGGGGAATAGGTCGGTTTGCGAGACGAGATGTATGATTTCTTTACTACACTCTCTCTCTCTCTCTCTCTCTCTCTCTCTCTCTCTCTCTCTCTCTCTCTCTCTCTCTCTCTCTCTCTCTCTCTTCTCTCTCTCTTCCCTCTCGCTCTCTCTTTTATCTCTGTCTCGCCCTTTTCTTCGTTTTTTGTTCCCCCCTTCTCTCCTCCCCGCACACTGGTACCAGCCTTGCACCTTATTAGTCTTCGTTTCCCCTCCCCCCCTTTCCCCCCACCCAACTTTTTTTCCCCCCCAAGAAGCCTTGCCACACTTATTAGCTTTTTTTTTTTTTTTTTTTTTTTTTTTTTCTTCGTTTTCTCCTCCTTCCCGCACATCTGGTACCACCTTGCACACTTATTTAGTCTTTCTTTTTCTCTTCCTTCCCCGCACATCGGGTACCAGCCTTCCCACACTTTTTAGTCTTTCGTTCTCTCCCCTTTTCCCGCACAGGGGACAGCCTTGCACACTTATTAGTCTTTCTTTTTCTCCCCCCTTTCCCGCACATCTGTACCACCTTTGGGGCACACTTAGTGTAGTCTTTCTTTTTCTCTCCCCTTCCCCCCAAATCTGGACCAGCCTTGCACACTTATTAGTCTTTCTTTCTCTCCCCTTTTCCCGCACATCTGTCCCACCCTTTGACCCTTTTTAGTCTTTCGTTTCTCTTCCCCCCGCACATCGGGTACCAATTTGACACTTAGTTAGTCTTTCGTTTTCTCCCCTTCCCCCACACGGTACCAGCCTTCCCACACTTATTTTTGTCTTTCGTTTCTCCCCCCTTCCCCCGCACTCTGGTACCAGCCTTGCCATTTATGTAGTCTTTCTTTCTCTCCCCCCGCACATCGGTACCACCTTTGCACACTATGTATCTTTCTTTTTCCTCCTCCTTCCCGCACATCGGGGCCACCTTGCAATTTATGTAGTTTTCGTTTCTCTCCCCTTCCCGCACACGGTACCACCCTTTCCCAACTTATTTTAGTCTTTCGTTTTCCTCTCCTTCCCGCACATCGGGTACCAGCCTTGAAACACTTAGGTAGTCTTTCGTTTCTCTCTCCTTCCCGCACATCGGGTACCACCTTGCACACTTAGTGTAGTTTTTCTTTTCTCTCTCCTCCCCCCGCACATCTGACCACCTTGCACACTTAGTTATCTTTCGTTTCTCTCCCCTTCCCCCCCACATCG
This sequence comes from Conus ventricosus, assembly GCA_018398815.1. Classification (NCBI taxonomy): domain Eukaryota; kingdom Metazoa; phylum Mollusca; class Gastropoda; order Neogastropoda; family Conidae; genus Conus; species Conus ventricosus. Next base: position 22,662,937 of record CM031619.1, read on the forward strand.
GTACCACCTTGCACATTTAGTGTAGTCTTTCGTTTTTCTCTCCCCCGCACATCGGACCAGCCTTGCACCTTAGTGACTTTCGTTCCTCTCCTTTCCCCGCACATCTGGTACCGCCTTGCACACTTAGTGTATCTTTCTTTTCTCTCCCTTCCCCACATCTGTACCCCCTTTGCACACTTAGTGAGTCTTTCTTTCTCTCTCCCTTCCCGCACTCAGGTACCACCTTGCACATTATTTCATTTTTCGTTTCCTCTCCTTCCCGCACATCGGTCCCAAAGCCTTGCACATTTAGTTCAGTCTTTCTTTTTCTCTCTCCTTCCCGCACTCTGGTACCAGCCTTGCACACCTATTGAGTTTTTTCGTTTCTCTCTCCTTCCCGCACATCTGGTACCAGCCTTGCACACTTAGTTAGTCTTCTTTTCTCTCCCCTTTCCCCGCCATCTGGTACCGCCTTGCACACTTAGTGTATCTTTGTTTCTCTCTCCTCCCCGCACATCTTACCAGCCTTGCACACTTAGTTCAGTCTTTCGTTTTCCTCCCCTTCCCGCACATCTGGTACCACCTTGCACACTTGTTCATCTTTCGTTTCTCTCCCTCCCGCACACGGGTACCAGCCTTGAAACACCTTTTGTATTTTTTCGTTTCTCCCTCCTTCCCGCCATCGGGTACCAACCCCCTTTCACACTTAGGATCTTTCGTTTTCTCCCCTTCCCCCCGCACATCGGACCAGCCTTGCACACTTATGTAGTCTTTTTTTTCTCTCTCCCTCCCCGCACATCGGGTACCACCTTGCCCCTTTAGTGTAGTCTTTCGTTTCTCTCCCCTTTCCCCGCACATCTGGTACCACCCTTGCACCTTATGTAGCTTTTCGTTTCCTCTCATTCCCGCCCATCGGGTACCACCTGACACTTAGTGTATTTTTTTCTTTTCTCTCCCTTCCCGCACATCGGTCCCACCCTTGCACTTAGGTATCTTTCTTTTTCTCTCTCCTTCCCGCACATCTGGTACCCCTTGCCACTTAGTTTAGTTTTTCGTTTCCCCCTTCCCGCACACGGGTCCCCACCTTGCACATTTTTTAGTTTTTTTCGTTTCCTCCCCTTCCCGCACATCTTCCCCGGGGCCTTGCACACTTAGTGTATCTTTGTTTCCTCTCCTTCCCGCACATCGGTACCACCTTTGCAACTTTTTTTAGTCTTTCTTTCTCTCCCTTTCCCCGCCCATCGGTACCAGCCTTGCACACTTATTTTAGTCTTTCGTTTCTCTCTCCTTCCCGCACATCGGTCCCAGCCTTTTCACATTTATTTCAGTCTTTCGTTTCTCCCTCCTTCCGAAACTCTGACCAGCCTCACCTTATTTTAGTCTTTCGTTTTCCTCTCCTTCCCGCACATCGGTCCCGCCTTGCACATTTATTTCATCTTTCGTTTCTCTCCCCCTTCCCCACATCGGTACCAGCCTTGCCACTTATTTTAGTCTTTCGTTTCTCTCCCTTCCCGCACATCGGTACCACCCTTTGCACACTTATTTAGTTTTTTCGTTTCTTCCCCCCTTTCCCCACATCTGTCCCACCTTGCACCTTATTTCAGCTTTCGTTTCCCCCTCCTTCCCGCACATCTGGTACCACCTTGCACACTTATTTCAGTTTTTTCTTTTTCTCCTCCTTCCCGCACATCTGGTCCCAAAACCTTGCACATTTATTTTAGTCTTTCTTTTCTCTCCCCTTCCCGCCATCGGTCCACCCTTGCAACTTTGTATCTTTCGTTTCTCTCTCCTTCCCGCACATCTGGTACCACCCTTTTTCACCTCATTTTTCTTTCGTTCTCTCTCCTCCCGCCATCTTCCCAGCCTTGCACACTTAGGTATCTTTCGTTTCTCTCCCTTCCCGCACATCTGGACCACCTTGCACACAAAATTTTAGTCTTTCTTTTCTTCCCCCCTTCCCGCACACGGGTACCAGCCTTGCCACTTATTTTTCAGTCTTTCTTTCTTTTCCCCTTCCCCGCACATCTGGTACCAGCCTGCACACTTATTTTGTTTTTCTTTTCTCTCCCCTTTTCCCGCACATCGGTACCACCTTTGCACACTTATTTACCCCTTTCTTTTCTCTCTCCTTCCCGCACATCGGGTACCACCTGCACACTTATTTTAGCTTCGTTCTCTCTCCTTCCCCACATCTGGTACCACCTTGCACATTATTTAGTCTTCTTTTCCTCTCCTTTTCCCGCACATCGGTACCAGCCTTGACACTTATTTCAGTTTTTCTTTTCCCTCCTTCCCGCCCTGGTACCACCCTTTGCACCTTATTTTAGCTTTCTTTTCTCCCCTCCTTTCCCCACATCTGCCCCAGCCTTGCACCCCTAATTTCAGCTTTCTTTTCCCCCCTTTTCCCGCACATCGGGACCAGCCTGCACTCTTTTTTTATCTTTCTTTCTCTCTCCTTCCCCACATCGGGTACCACCTCCCACACTTATTTCAGTCTTTCGTTTCTCTCCCCTTTCCCCGCACCGGGGTACCGCCTTGCACATTTATTTCAGTCTTTCGTTTCTCTCCCCTTTCCCCGCCACGGGTACCACCCTTGCCCATTAAAGTTCAGTCTTTCGTTTCCTCTCCTTCCCGCACTCTGGACCAGCCTCACACTTTTTTCTCTTTCGTTGCTCTCTCCTTCCCCGCCCCTCTGGTACCACCCTCACACCTATTGTAGTCCTTTCGTTTCTCTCTCCTTCCCGCACATCGGTACCAGCCTTGCACACTAGTGTAGTCTTTCGTTTCTCTCTCCTCCCGCACATCTGGTACCACCCTTTGCACATTTAGTGTAGCCCTTTTTCTTCTTCCTCCCCCCCGCCATCGGTCCCACCTTGCACACTTAGTTAAAGTCTTTCTTTTTCTCTCTCCTTCCGCACATCGGGACCACCCTTTGCCCCTTTAGTTCAGTCTTTCTTTCTCTCTCCTTCCCGCACATCGGGGTACCACCCTTGCCACCTATTGTAGTCCCTTTCTTTTTCTCTCTCCTTCCCGCACATCTGGTACCAGCCTTGCACACTTAGGTGTCTTTTTTTCTTCCCCTTTTCCCGCACATCTGGTACCACCTTTTGCACACTTAGTGTTTTTCTTTTCTTTCTCTCTCCTCCCCGCACATCGGGTACCACCTTGCACATTTAATGTATCTTTCGTTCTCTCTCCTTCCCGCACATCGGGACCAGCCTTGCACATTTAGTGTAGTCTTTCTTTCCTCTCCTTCCCGCACATCTGGTACCACCTTTGCACACTTATGAGCCCCTTTCTTTTCTCTCCCTTCCCCCAAATCTGGTCCAGTTTGGCACACTTATGTAGTTTTTCGTTTCTCTCTCCTTCCCGCAACGGGTACCAGCCTTGCACACTTAGTTTGTCTTTCGTTTTCTCCCTTCCCGCACATCGGTACCACCTTGCACACTTTTTTTAGTCTTTCGTTTCTCTCTCCTTCCCGCACATCTGGTACCACCTTGCACATTTAGTGTAGCTTTCGTTTTCTCTCCTTCCCCACATCGGGGTACCAGCCTTGCACACTTATTTTAGTCTTTCGTTTCTCTCTCCTTCCCGACATCTGGTACCACCCTTTGCACACTTTTTTTAGTTTTTTCTTTTCTCTCCCCTTTCCCCGCACATCGGTACCACCCTTTTGCACACTTATTTCAGTCTTTCGTTTCTCTCCCTTCCCGCACATCGGGTACCAGCCTTCACCTTATTTTAGTTTTTTCGTTTCTCTCCCCCCTTCCCCCGCCTTTGGGTACCACCTGCACACTTATTTCATCTTCGTTTCTCCTCCCCCGCCATCTGGTACCACCTTGCCACTTTTTTTAGTCTTTCGTTTCTCTCTCCTTCCCGCACATTGGTCCCACCTTCACACTTATTTAGTCTTTCGTTTCTCTCTCCTTCCCCCACTTACCAGCCTTGCACACTTATTTCAGTTTTTTCGTTTCCCTCCTTCCCGCACATCGGGTCCCCACCTTGCAATTTTTTTTTTCAGTCTTTCTTTTCTTTTCTCCTTCCCGCACATCGGTACCACCTGCACACTTATTTTAGCCCCTTTCTTTTCTCTCTCCCCCCGCACATCGGGTACCACCTTGCACACTTAGTGTAGTCTTTCGTTTCTCTCTCCTTCCCGCACATCTGGTCCCCCAGCCTTGCACACTTATTTAGTCTTTTTTTTCTCTCTCCTTCCCCCCATCTGGTACCACCTTGCACATTTAGGTATTTCTTTCTTTTTCTCCCCCCTTCCCCACATCGGGTCCCCACCTTGCACACTTATTTTTTGTCTTTCGTTTCCTCCCCTTCCCGCACATCTGGTCCCACCCTTTGCACACTTATTCAGTCTTTCTTTTCCTCCCCCCTTCCCGCACATCGGGTACCACCTTGCACATTTATTTAGTTTTTTCGTTTCTCTCTCCCCCCCGCACATCTGGTACCGCCTTTGCACATTTTATTTTAGTCTTTCTTTTCTCTCTCCTTCCCGCACATCTGGTACCAGCCTTGCAATTTTTTTTTTTATCTTTCGTTTCCTCTCCTTCCCGCCTCTTGGGTACCAGCCTTCACACTTTTTTTAGTTTTTCGTTTCTCTCTCCTTCCCCCACATCGGGTACCACCTTGCACACTTTTTCAGTTTTTCGTTCTCTCCCTTCCCGCACATTGGTACCCCTTGCACTCTTATTTTAGTTTTCTTTTCTCCTCCTTCCCGCACATCTGTACCAGCCTTGCACACTATTTCAGTTTTTTCTTTTTCTCTCCCCTTCCCCGCACATCGGGTACCACCCTTTGCACTCTTATTTTAGTCTTTCGTTTCTCTCTCCTCCCCGCCATCTGGTACCAGCCTTGCACACTTATTCAGTCTTTCGTTTCTTTTCCCTTCCCGCACATCGGGGCCGCCTTGCACACTTTTAGTCTTTCGTTTTCCTCCCTTCCCGCACATCGGAAACCACCTTCACACTTATTTCATCTTTCGTTTCCTCTCCTTCCCGCACATCTGGTACCACCTTGCAAAATTATTTCAGTCTTTCTTTCTCTCTCCTTCCCGCCATCGGTACCACCTTGCACACTTATTTTATCTTTCGTTTCTCTCTCCCCCCCGCACATCTGGTACCAGCCTTGCACACTTTTTTTTAGCTTTCGTTTCTCTCCCCTTCCCGCACACTGGACCAACTTGCACACTTAGTTATCTTTGTTTTCTCTCCTTCCCCGCACACTGGTCCCCACCTTTGCAAACTTATTTCGTCTTTCTTTCTCTCTCCTTCCCGCCATCTGTCCACCTTGCACACTTATTTAGTCTTTCGTTTCTCCCCTTTTCCCGCACACTTTTTACCAGCCTTGCACCTATTTAGTTTTTCGTTTCTCCTCCTTCCCGCACATCGGGTCCCCACCTTGCACACTTAGTGTATCTTTTCGTTTCTCTCTCCTTCCCCCACGGGACCGCCTTGCACACTTTTTTTTTGTCTTTCGTTTCCCTCCTTCCCGCACATCGGGCCCCAGCCTTGCACCTTAGTTTAGTCTTTCGTTTCTCCTTCCTTTCCCGCACTTTGGGTACCACCTTGCACACTTAGTTTAGTCTTTCGTTTCTCTCTCCTTCCCGCACATCGGGGACCACCTTGCACACTTATTCAGTCTTTCTTTTCTCTCTCCTTCCCGCCATCGGTACCAGCCTTGCACATTAGTTATTTTTCGTTTTCTCTCTTCTCCCCCGCACATCGGGTACCACCTTGCACATTTATTTCATCTTTCTTTTCCTCTCCTTCCCGCACATCTGGTACCAGCCTTGCACATTTAGTGTAGTCTTTCGTTTCTCTCCCTTCCCGCACATCTGGTCCCACCTTGCACACTTATTCAGTTTTTCTTTTCCCCTCTCTCCTTTCCCCACATCTGGACCCCCTTTTGCACACTTATTCAGTCTTTCTTTTCTCTCTCCCCCCCCGCACACGGGTACCACCTTGCACACTTAGTTCAGCCCTTTCGTTTTCTCCTCCTTCCCCACATCTGGTACCACCTTGCACGTTTTTTCAGTCTTTCGTTTCTCTCTCCTTCCCGCACATCTGGACCACCTTGCACGCTTATTTCAGCTTGCGTTCTCCCCTTTTCCCCCCCGCACATCGGGTACCACCTGCCCTTATTCAGTCTTTCGTTCTCTCTCCTCCCGCACATCTGGTACCACCCCTTGCACACTTTTTTTCAGTCTTTCGTTTTCTCTCCTTCCCGCACATCGGTACCAGCCTGCACACTTATTTTTTTTTCGTTTTTCTCCCCTTTCCCGCACATCTGGTACCAGCCTTGCCATTTTATTTATCTTTTCGTTTTCTCCCCTTCCCCAACATCGGGTACCCCCTTTCACACTTATTTTAGTTTTTCGTTCTCTTCCCCCCCCGCACATCGGACCACCCTTGCACCTAGTTCAGTCTTTCTTTTTCTCTCTCTTCCCGCACATCTGTACCACCTTGCACACTATTTCACCCTTTCGTTCTCTCTCCTTCCCCACTTTGGGTACCAAAGCCTTGCACCTTTTTTAGCTTTCGTTTTTCCTCTCCTTCCCGCACATCTGGAACCAGCCGCACACTTAGTTTAGTCTTTCGTTTCTCTCTCCCCCCGCACATTGGTACCCCTTGCACACTTAGTGTATCTTTCGTTTCCTCTCCTTCCCGCACACGGACACCTTGCACACTTATTTTTAGTCTTTCGTTTCTCTCTCCTTCCCGCACTTTGGGTACCACCTTGCAATTTAGGTATCTTTCGTTTCTCTCCCTTCCCGCACATCGGGGTACCAGCCTTGCACCTGGGTTATCTTTCGTTCTCTCTCCTTCCCGCAATCTGGACCAGCCTTGCACCTTAGGTATCTTTCTTTTCTTTCCCTTCCCCCCACATCGGCCCCCGGCCCTTGCACCTTAGTTTAAGCTTTCGTTTCTCCCCCTTTCCCCCGCACATCTGGTACCAGCCTTGCACACTTATGTATTCTTTTTCCCCTTTCCCTTCCCGCCCTGGTACCACCTTGCAACTTAGTGTAGTTTTTTTCGTTTCTCTCTCCTCCCCGCACATCGGTACCAGCCTTCACACTTATGTAGTCTTTCGTTTCTCTCTCCTTCCCGCACTCTGGTACCAACCTTTGCCACTTATGTGTCTTTCGTTTTCTCTCCTTCCCGCACATCGGGGTACCACCTTTGCACACTTATTAGTCTTTCTTTTCTCTCCCCTTTTCCCGCACATCGGGTACCAGCCTGCACCTTATGTAGTCTTTCTTTTTCTCTCTCCTTCCCCACAGGGTACCCCCTTTGCACACTTTAGTGTATCTTTCGTTTCTCCTCCCCCGCACTCGGTACCACCTTCACACTTAGTTCGTCTTTCGTTTCTCCCCTCCTTCCCGCACATCGGGTACCACCTTGCACACTTTTTCATCTTTCGTTTTCTCTCCTTCCCGCACATCGGTACCACCTTGCCACCTTTGTAGTCTTTCGTTTCTCTCTCCTTCCCGCACTCTGGTACCAGCCTTGCCACTTAGTGTGCCTTCTTTTTCTCTCCCCTTTCCCGCACTCTGTCCCCAACCCTTGCACACTTAGGGAGTCTTTTTCGTTTCTCCTCCTCCCCGCACATCGGACCAGCCTTGCACATTTTAGTTCAGTCTTTCGTTTCTCCTCCTTCCCGCACATCTGGAACCAGCCTGCACACTTAGTTCAGTTTTTTCGTTTTTTCTCTCCTTCCCCACTCTGGTACCACCTTTGCACACCTTTTGTACTTTCGTTCCTCTCCTTCCCGCACTCTGGTCCCCCAGCCTTGCAACTTAGGTAGTCTTTCTTTCCTCTCCTTCCCGCACATGGGGTACCAGCCCACACTTAGTGGGGTCTTTCTTTTCTCTCCCCTCCCCGACAGGGGTAACCTTCACACTTATGTAGTCTTTCGTTTCCTCCCCTTCCGCACATCTGTTACCAGCCTTGCACATTTAGTGTAGTCTTTCTTTTCTTCTCCTCCCCCCATCTGGTACCGCCCCCTTGCACATTTAGTGTAGTCTTCTTTTCTCTCCCTTCCCGCACATCGGGCCCCAACCTTTCACATTTATGTATCTTTCTTCTCTCCCTTTCCCGCACCGGGTACCAGCCTTGCCACTTTTTTGGGTTTTTCTTTTTCTCTCTCCCCCCGCCATCGGGGTACCAGCCTTCCACACTTATTTTAGCTTTCTTTTCTCTCTCCTTCCCGCACACTGGTACCACCTTGCACACTTAGGTAGCTTTCGTTTCTCTCCCCTTCCGCACCTGGTACCAGCCTTGCACATTTATTTATCTTTCGTTCTCTCCCCTTCCCGCACATCGGGACCACCCTTTGCACACTTTTTTTAGTCTTTCGTTTCTCTCTCCTTCCCGCACTCTGGTCCCAGCCTTGCACACTTATTTCATTTTTCGTTTCTCTCTCCTTCCCGCACATCTGGACCGCCTTGCACTCTTATTTTAGTCTTCGTTTCTCTCCCCTTTCCCGCCATCGGTACCACCCTTGCACATTTATTCGTCTTTCTTTCTCCCCCTTTCCCCGCACATCTGGTACCACCCTTGCACCTTATTTTGTCTTTTCGTTTCTCTCTCCTTCCCCACATCTGGTCCCACCTTGCAACTTAGTTTATTTTTCTTTTTCTCTCCCTTCCCGCACATCGGTACCAGCCTTGCACACTTATTTCTTTTTTTCTTTTCTCTCTCCTTCCCGCCATCTGGACCACCTTGCACACTTTTTTTCAGTTTTTGCTCTCCCTTCCCGCACTCTGGTACCAGCCTTGCACACTTATTTTACCCTTTTCGTTTCTCTCCCCCCGCACCTGGTACCACCCTTGCACATTATTTTTTTTCGTTTCCTCCCCTTTCCCCGCACATCTGGTACCGCCTTGCACACTCATTTTAGTCTTTCGTTTCTCTCTCCTCCCCGACATCGGACCAGCCTTGCACACTTATGTATCTTTTTTTTCCCCCCTTTCCCCCCGCACACTGGTACCGCCTTGCACCTTTTTTTAGTCTTTCGTTTCCTCCCCTTCCCGAAATCGGGTACCACCTTTGCACACTTATTCATCTTTGTTTCCCCTCTCCTTCCCCCCACACGGACCAGCCTTTCCCCAATTTTATTTTAGTCTTTCGTTTCTCTCTCCTTCCCGCACATCGGGTACCAGCCTTGCACACTTATTTAGTCTTTCGTTTCCCTCCTTCCCGCACACTGTACCACCCTTTGAAACACTTTTTTTAGTCTTTCGTTTTTCTCTCCTTCCCGCACATCTGGCCCCCACCTTGCACACTTTTTTTAGTCTTTCGTTTCCTCTCCTTCCCGCACTCGGAAACCAGCCTTGCACACTTATTTTAGTCTTTCGTTTCTCTCCCCTTTTCCCGCACACGGCCCAGCCTTGCACTCTTTTTTTAGTCTTTCTTTCCTCCCCTTTCCCGCACATCTGGTACCACCTTGCACACTTAAATTTTCATCTTTCTTTTCTCCCCCTTCCCCGCACATCGGTACCAGCCTTGCACCTTATTTAGTCTTTCGTTTCTCTCCCCTTTCCCGCCATGGGGACCACCTTTTTGCACATTTATTTCATCTTTCGTTTCTCTCTCCTCCCGACACGGGTCCAGCCTTGAAACACTTATTTCAGTCTTTCGTTTCTCCTCCTTCCCGCACATCGGGTCCCACCTTGCACACTTGTTCATCTTTCGTTTCTCTCCCTTCCCGCACATCTGGTACCACCTTGCACACTAGTTCATCTTTCGTTCTCTCCCCCTTCCCGCACATCGGTACCACCTTGCACACCTATTGTATCTTTCTTTTCTCTCTCCTTCCCGCACATCGGGCCACCTGCACACTTAGGATCTTTCGTTTCTCTCTCCCCCCGCACATCGGGTACCACCTTGCCACTTAGGTAGTTTTTCGTTTCTCTTTCCTCCCCCCCCGCACACTGGTACCAGCCTTTTGCCCACTTAGTTCGTCTTTCGTTTCTCTCTCCTTCCCGCACATCGGGTACCCCTTGCACACTTATTCAGTCTTTCTTTTCTCTCCCCTTTCCCCCGCACTGGGGCCCACCCTTGCACACCTTTTGTTCTTCTTTCTCTCTCCTTCCCCGCCCTCGGTACCAGCCTGCACACTTATGAGTCCTTCTTTCTTCCCTTCCCGCACATCACCACCTTGCCCTTTATGTAGTCTTTCTTTCTCTCTCCCTCCCGCAAAATCGGTACCCCCCTTGCACACTTAGTGTAGTCTTTCGTTTCTCTCCCTTCCCGCACATCGGACCAGCCTTGCACACTTAGTGTAGTCTTTCTTTTCTCTCTCCTTCCCGCACATCTGGTCCCCCCTTTGCACACTTAGTGATTTTTTCGTTTCTCTCCCCTTTCCCCCCCAAATCTGGTACCACCTTGCACACTTAGTGAACTTTCTTTTCCCCCTTCTCCTTCCCCACATCTGGTACCAGCCTTCCACTTAGTTTAAAGTCTTTCTTTCTCCCCCTTTCCCGCACTCGGGTACCACCCTTTGGCCACTTATTTTAGCTTTCGTTTCCTCTCCTTCCCGCCCCTGTCCCACCCTTTGCACACTTTGAGCCCCTTTCGTTTCTCCTCCTCCCGCACTCTGGAACCCAGCCTTGCACACTTATTTTGCTTTCGTTTCTCTTCCCCCGACATCGGTACCAGCCTTTGCACCTTATTTAGTCTTTCGTTTCTCTCCCTTCCCGCCATCGGTACCAGCCTTGCACATTTTATTTTCTTTTCGTTTCCCTCCCCTTTCCCCGCACTCGGGTACCCAGCCTTCCTCTTTTTTTAGTCTTTCGTTTCCTCTCCTTTCCCCGCACATCGGGTACCAGCCTTGCACACTTATTTCATCTTTCGTTTCCTCTCCTTCCCGCACATCTGGTACCAGCCTTGCACACTTTTTTAGTCTTTCTTTTCTCTCTCCTTCCCCCCACAGGTACCACCTTGCACATTTATTTTATCTTTCGTTTCTCCTCTCCTTCCCGCACATCGGTACCCACCTGCACACTTTTTCAGTCTTTCGTTTCCTCTCCCCCCGCACACGGTACCACCTTGCCACTTATTTCAGTTTTCGTTTTTTCTCTCCTTCCCGCACATCTGGTACCAGCCTTGCAACCTTGTTAGTCTTCTTTCTCTTCCTTCCCGCACACGGGTACCAGCCTTGCCACTATGAAGTCTTCTTTTTCTCTCTCCTTCCCGCCACTGGTCCAGCCTTGCACACTTATTTAGTTTTTCGTTTTCTCTCCTTCCCGCACATCGGGTCCCACCTTGCCACTTAGTGTAGTCTTTCGTTTCTCTCTCCTTCCCCACATCTGTACCACCTGCCACTTATTTTAGTCTTTCGTTTTCCTCCCTTCCCCACATCTGGTACCAGCCTTGCACACTTATTCTTCTTTCGTTTTCTCTCCTTCCCGCACACTGGTACCCTTGACACTTATTTTAGTTTTTCGTTTCTCTCTCCTTCCCGCACACGGGTCCCACCCTTTGCACACTTTTTTTTAAGTCTTTCGTTTCTCTCTCCTTTCCCCCGCACACGGTACCAGCCTTGCCACTTTTTTTAGTTTTTCGTTCTCTCCCCTTTCCCCGCACATCGGTACCAGCCTTGCACACTTATTTTAGTTTTTCGTTTCTCTCCCTTTCCCGCACATCTGGTACCAGCCTTGCACATTTTTTTCATCTTTCTTTTCTCTCTCCTTCCCGCACATCTGTACCAGCCTTGCACCTTATTTTATCTTTCGTTTCTCCTCCTTCCCGCACACTGGTACCAGCCTTGCACACTTTTTTTCATCTTTCGTTTCTCCCCTTCCCGCACATCGGGTACCACCTTGCACTCTTTTTTTTAGTCTTTCGTTTCTCTCTCCCCCCAACGGGTACCAAGCCTTGCACACTTTTTTCAGTTTTTCGTTTCTCTCTCCTTCCCGCACACGGGTACCACCTTTGCACACTTTTTTCAGTCTTTCGTTTCCTCTCCTTCCCCCACATCTGGTACCAGCCTTGCCCTTATTTCAGCCCCTTTCGTTCCTCTCCTTCCCGCACATCTGGTCCCCCAAGCCTTGAAACCTTTTTTTCAGTCTTTCTTTCTCTCCCCCCTTCCCGCACATCTGGTACCACCTTGACACTTATTTTGGGTTTTTCGTTCTCTCTCCTTCCCGACATCTGTACCACCTTCACACTTATTTTAGTCTTTCGTTTTCTCCCCTTTCCCCCATCGTTACCAGCCTTGACACTTATGTAGTCTTCGTTTCTCTCCCCTTCCCCACACCGGTCCAGTTTGCACACTTTTTTTCACTTTCTTTCTCTCTCCTTCCCCACATCGGGTACCACCCTTTGCCACTTATTTTAGTTTTTTCCGTTCTCTCCCTTCCGCACATCTGGTACCACCCTTCCCACCTTTTTTAGTCTTTCGTTTCTCTCCCCCCTTTCCCGCACATCTGGTACCACCTTGCACCTTGGGGAGTTTTTTCTTTTTCTCTCCCCTTTCCCGCAAAACTGGTACCGCCTTCACATTAAATTTAGTCTTTCGTTTCTCTCTCCTTTCCCCGCACATCTGTACCGCCTTGCCACTTAGTTTATTTTTCGTTTCTCTCCTCCTTCCCCCGCACATCTGGTACCACCTTGCACATTTAGTTTGCCTTTCGTTTCTCCCCCTTCCTTCCCGCACATCGGGGTACCAGCCTTGCACACTTAGTTCAGTCTTTTTTTTTTCTCTCTCCTTCCCGCCATCTGGTACCACCTTTGCACACTAGTTCCTTCGTTTCTCTCTCCTTCCCCACACGGGTCCCCAAGCCTTGCACACTTATTTCATCTTTCTTTTTCCTCTCCCCCCACATCTGGACCACCTTGCACACTTAGTGAGTCTTTCTTTTTCCTCTCCTTCCCGCAAAACGGGACCACCCCTTGCCACTTTTCGTCTTTCGTTTTCCTCCCCTTTCCCGCCATCGGAACCAGCCTCACACTTATTCAGTTTTTTGGGTTTTCTCTCTTCCCGCACATCGGTACCACCTTGCACACTTATTCAGCCCTTTCTTTCTCCCCCCCCCGCACACTGGTACCAGCCTGCACGTTTATTTCAGTCTTTCTTTTTCCCCCTCTCCTTCCCGAACATCGGGTACCACCTTCACGCTTTTTCAGTCTTGCTTTTTTCCTCTCCTTCCCGCACATCTGGACCAGCCTTGCACGCTTATTTCAGTCTTTCTTTTCTCCCCCTTTCCCCGCCATGGGGACCACCCTTTGCACACTTATTTCAGTTTTTCGTTTCCTCTCCCCCCGCCACGGGTACCCAGCCTTGCCACTTTTTTTAGTCTTCGTTTTCCCCTTCCCCACATCGGTACCAGCCTTGCACACTTATTTTTTTTTTCGTTTCTCTCTCCTTCCCGCACATCGGTACCAGCCTTGCACACTTTTTTTATCTTCGTTTTCTCTCCTTCCCCACATCGGGTACCACCTTGCACATTTAGTTCAGTCTTTCTTTTCTCTCTCCTTCCCCACTCGGTACCAGCCTTGCACACTTAGTTCAGTCTTTCTTTTCCTCCCCTTTTCCCGCCCATCGGTACCAGCCTGCACATTTAAATTTATCTTTTCGTTTCCCCTCCTCCTCCCCGCACATCGGGTCCCACCTTTGCACACTAGTTTATCTTTCGTTTCTCCTCCTCCCCGCACATCGGTACCAGCCTTGCACACTTAGTGTAGTTTTTCGTTTCTCTCTCCTTCCCGCACATCGGGTCCCAGCCTTGCCACTTAGTTTATCTTTCTTTCTCTCTCCTTCCGCACATCGGTACAGCCTTGCACCTTATTTTGTCTTTCGTTTCTCTCTCCTTCCCGCACACTGGTACCACCCTTGCACACTTTTTCAGTCTTTCTTTCTCTCTCCTTCCCCCATCTGGACCACCTGCACATTTATTTTCATCGTTTCTTTCCTCTCTCCTCCCGCCCACGTCCCAGCCTTGCACACTTATTTTTAGTTTTTCTTTCTCTCTCCTTCCCGCACATCTGGTACCAGCCTTGCACACTTTTTTCATTTTTCGTTTCCTCTCTCCTTCCCGCCATCGGGTACCAGCCTTGCACACTTTTTCATCTTTCTTTTCTCCTCCTTCCGCACATCTGGTACCAGCCTTGCACATTTAGTTTTTCTTTCTTTTCCTCTCCTTCCCCCACATCTGGACCACCTTGCACACTTATTTCATTTTTTCGTTTCTCCTCCTCCCGCCATCGGGTCCACCTTGCACACTTATTTCATTTTTCGTTTTCCTCCTTCCCCACATCGGTACCACCCTTGCACACTTATTTATCTTTCGTTTTTTCTCTCCTTTCCCGCCATCTGGTACCAGCCTTGCACACTTTTTCAGTCTTTCGTTTCTCCCCCTTTCCCCGCACATCTGGTACCACCTTGCACACTTATTTCAGTCTTTCGTTTTCTCTCCTTCCTCCCAAATCTGGTACCAGCCTTGCACATTTTTTTTTCATCTTTCGTTTCCCCTCCTTCCTGCACACGGGTCCCCCGCCTTGCACCTTTTTTCAGTCTTCGTTTCTCCTCCCCTGCACACTGGTACCAGCCTTGCACACTTATTTCAGTCTTTTCGTTTTTTTCCCCCTTTCCCCCGCCATCGGGGTACCACCCTTTCCCCTTTATTTCAGTCTTCTTTTCCCTCTCCCTTTCCGCCATCGGTACCAGCCTGCACACTTTATTCATCTTTCTTTTCCTCTCCTCCCGCACACTGGCCCCAGCCTTCACACTTATTTCAGTCTTTCGTTTCTCCCCTTCCCGCACACGGTACCGCCTTGCACACTTAGTTCATCTTTCTTTCTCCCCTTCCCGCACATCTGGTACCACCCTTGCACACTTAGTTCAGTCTTTCGTTTCTCTCTCCTTCCCGCACATCTGGTACCACCTTGCACACTTATTTCATCTTTCGTTTCTCTCTCCTTCCGAAAAACCTTGGGACCACCTTGCACACTTATTTCAGTCTTTCGTTTCTCTCTCCTTCCGCACAGGTACCAGCCTTGCACACTTATTTCAGTCTTTCGTTTCTCTCTCCCCCCCGCACTCGGTACCCCCTTGAATTATTTTAGTCTTTCGTTCCTCTCCTTCCCGCACATCGGTACCAGCCTTGCACACTTATTTATCTTTCGTTTCTCTCTCCTTCCCGCAATCTGGACCAGCCTTGCCCCCTTTTTTTAGTTTTTCTTTTCTCTCTCCTTCCCGCAATCTGGTACCAGCCTTGCACACTTATTTTAGCTTTCGTTTCTCTCTCCTTCCCGCACATCGGGTTCCCACCCTTTGCACATTTATTTAGTCTTTCTTTTTAAAGATGGTTCCCGGAAGATTCCGGGTCTTTCTTTTTTTTTTTTTTTTTTTTTTTTTTTTTTTATTCATTTTTTTTAAATTTTTTTTATTTATTTTTTCCTAAAACCCTTTTGACTTTTGTTACACGAGGGAAAGTTCACAACTTAAACACTAGCAAAAAAACCAAACCCTGACGCGCTGTAAAAAAAGCCAAAACAAAAACAACAAAAGGGTACTTTAATACAACAAAACAACAGACCGCAGGGTCGTGAGAGTTAAAGGGTACAAAAAAAAGGACCGCCTTAAAAAAAAAAGAAGTCAAAAATAAAGAACATTAAAAAAAAAAATAATCAAGCAAAAAAAAAATGACAGAAAAGGAAAAAATAAAAGACAAAAAAAATTGTAAAGGCGGGGGTGGTGGGAGAGAAAAAAACAACTTAATTGATGACCTAGGGTCAGTAAACCGCCTCCCCCCCCCCCCCCCCCCTTCCTCCAGGGGCGCCACACGTCCAATTCGGTGACAATCCACGTTTGTTAGGCGACATGGCAATTCGATATTTGTTCTGAGTGTTAGGAATCGGCAAACTGGAGTAAACAGACACACGGCCATGTATAGAATGCGCTGGGTTATTTAGAAACAATGTATGTACGGCATTTGTGTGATTGTTTTCTATATACTGCCCCCATCCCCCCTCTCCTTGTCCGACTGTTTCTCTTACATACACACATAGCTGTCAACCACTATTCTTTACAAATCTTGTAACAACGCATGCATCGCACACCACATACACAGCTCACATGTATGTGTGCGTGTTGTGTGTTGTGGGGGTGGGGAGAGAGGGGAGGGGGGTAAGGGGGGTGTTGTTTGCATACAGACACAACACACACACGCACATGTCCGCCCCTTCCCACCATCCTCACTCCATCCCTATCGCTCCCCCCCCTCCTCCTCCACTCCTCCCTCCCCCCCCCCCCCCCTACACATAAACACGCAGTGAATGTGATGATAAAGAACGCCGCTCTAAAGAACAACATTGACAACAGCAACAAGTTGGGGTGACAAACGACAATTGTGGACGACTCTCGAGCCCACCTGATTCACACACGCGCGCGCACACACACACACACACACACACACACACACACACACACACACACACACACACACACAACACACACACACACACACACACACACACACACACACACACACTTTCGAAGCTTCCCAGAAACCCTCCATCGCGCCATCACCACGTCCACTCCCCCTCCTCTCCCCTCACCTCCCAACCCCTCTACCCCCAACCCTTTACTCCCCTCCCCCCCCTCTCCTCTCTCTCCCCCTCCCCCTCCCACCCAGCCCCCCAAAACTCACCGACTTCTCTGTGAGCCAGTTCGTGGTCCCCAGACTAAGGGCGTTGTCCTGAAGACAGCAGTCGCTGAGGTAGCGGGTCTCGATCTCCAGCAGGAACTTGTCCACGAAGGGGCAGCGGTAGCGGGTCTTGGTGTAGGGGTAAGCGTTCCACGCCTCTTCTTCTACCTGCAGCGCCGATTTGGGCAGAATGGGCGCGGAACCACCCTGGCAACGGATCGACGGTTTGGTTTGGTTATGTTGTTGGTTTGGTCAGAGTTGGAGGAGAAAGTAAAGGTCGAGTAGCAACAACAATGTTTTTGGATGGATGAAAATCACCCTCGCTCAGTGGACAAAAATTTTTTTTTTTTTTTTTTTTTTTGGGGGGGGGGGGGCTGTAAAAAACATGATTTTATCCTGGAATTTGGGAGTTTGTAATTTATCACCCTCGCTCAGTGAGAAAAAAACAACTTTTTTTAATGTAAAAAAGATTATTTTATCCTGGAATTTGGGAGTTAGTAAATTAATTCAATACCATATCTCAGCAAAGAATGGCAGAATGATGCGTGGCTTGTGGACTCCTTGTCTTTCTACGCCATTGGTAGGGGACTAGGATTTTGGAGTGAAAAGTCTAGCAGACGACAGGAAAATGAAGGGTCATGTGGATAATGCTTGAGTCAAAACAGAAACGGACATAAAACCGGCCTCAGAGTAGGTATGGTATGGGTCAAGGGCTGGACTGTGCGATGAATAAGTTTTGGCACTGGCTGGTTTTCCGAGAAAAGCCAGTTGCAGCATCTTTGAATGCAATAGAGAATATACATCGTTTTGGTCCTAAACTGTAACAGTGGACTCCGACCTGTACTTTGGGTTGGTGTTAGTTGTGTGTGTGTGTGTGTGTGTGTGTGTGTGTGTGTGTGTGTGTGTGTGTGTGTGTGCGTGTGCGTACGTGTGTGGGTGGGGGGCGGGGGTAGGAGGAAGTGTGGGGAGAGTGTGGGGAGAGGGGAGAGAAGGAAAGGGTTGTAAGGAGATATACCAGCTTCATAAGCTGGTAACAGTTGTTTTTCGTTTGTTTGTTTGTTTTCCTGAGAGATACAGGTATCAACCTTCAGGAAAAACAGTGTTATGATTTATTCCTGAGGATTACAACTGTTTTCTTCAGAGCGATAACGGTTGTACATGCTTTTCCTGACGATTCAAACGAAAACAGTTACAATCGCTGTTACCTCTAAGGAACACACTTGTTTTTCAATATTTCATGGTGAAAACCGCAATCACCCACAAGGAAACCAGCTAAATAGGTTTCACAGTGACGTCACTGCAGGTGGAAACTAAACCAGCATTCAAGGACAATCACTGTACCGCCAAGCGACAGAACAAACACACTGCAAAACAAACATTACGCGTTTCGACGTCTTTGGTCTTCCTCAGGCAGGATGAAACAACATTCACGACAATGAAAACGAAGAACGGACAGACGGTTATGTATGTCTCCTAACTGGGACATGTACGTGTCAGGGAAACAAGTGATTATTACTGATTTCCTGCTGTTGCTGTTTCTCTCAAGATAATATCCATTTTCCTCATGAGAACATAGATGATAGTTATTATCCTGCGGAATTAAGGAGAAAAAAAAGGTTGTGATGTTAAGGAAAGACACGGAAAGCAATTGTTATACTAAGGAAAGCACGGAAAGCACTTGTTATACTAAGGAAAGCACGGACAGCAATTGTTATACTAAGGAAAGCACGGACAGCAATTGTTATACTAAGGAAAGCACGGACAGCAATTGTTATACTTAGGAAAGCACGGACAGCAATTGTTATACTTAGGAAAGCACGGACAGCAATTGTTATACTAAGGAAAGCACGGACAGCAATTGTTATACTAAGGAAAGCACGGACAGCAATTGTTATGCTAAGGAAAGCACGGACAGCAATTGCAAATCTGAGGTAAACGGTGTGATCCTGCGGAAAACACATAAGATTCTCCAGGATGGAAAACACATAAGATTCTCCAGGATGGAAAACACATAAGATTCTCCAGGATAACAGCGACAATACCTTCCTCTCATTTTGTCTGTTTTCCGTCGGAATAACAGCTGTTTTCCTGACAAATGCAGCTCTTGCCGCCTTTAGACAGTACAGTGTTGACATAGTATAGGTGTCTCACCTTCACTGTCCCCTCAGTGCCCCAACCCCCATGCCGCTGTTTCTAACCCCCCATCCCCCACCCCCCACCCCGCCAAGAGAAAAAGAAAAAGGAAAAAAGCAAGAAAAAAAAAACCCTCAGCATCACCAAGGAGGGGTCCTGTCGCAGCCTTTCTACAGGAGCTCCACAAGCAGTAAATCAACATCGTGGAGGTCGTCACGAAGCAACCCGCCAGAGAAGACACTGCACTGCTGCCTATGAAGATCATATTGTCTATGGTCCAGCTCACTACAGAGGCCAAATTAGTCACGTCGAGAGTGTTCAGCGACGCCTGTTGTGATCCAACATACCCGGGACACTGCCTACTAAGCGTCTAACTGACAACACCCTTTGCTTATCCAGCACGACCCAGCATTTGCCTCCGGAGGGCGCCATCATATTCATCCAAGGAAGCTCACATGTACTTCTGATACCAGGGATTTCACCATGGCATGAACGTGAGGACGGAATCGTAACCGAGATCACTATGAAAACGGAGCGCGAAGGGACTCGGACTTGAAGACTTTTTATGATGATCAATAATGATGAAGATGTTGTGATGAAGACGATGCTAGACAGTTCCATTTTGGACAGAGGTTGCATGATAGGGCTGTACTCCACGCTTCTTTTCGACACGCCGGCGTCAACCAGGCCCGAGAGATGTAGACACCTGCAGTGTTGTTCAGGAAATTTGAGACAGCACTCTCAGAAATGCATCAATGAAGTGAATGACAATTTAGTTTCAGTTTCAGTTTCATTAAGGAGGTGTCACTGCTTGCGGACTAGTCCATATACGCTACACCTCATCCGCTAAGGTTTGAGACCACGCTGGGCATGATTTGAGATGATGGATAAATGAATTAATGACTGAGATGAGAGAATTTGAGAGGAGGGTCTCGTGGCTACACATTTCTATCTGGTTCCAGTCTTTTCATTTCAGGCCAAAGCACAGTTTACACTGGGCAGGAGTGTGAGAACAATCCTACAGATAAATGGCACTGAAGAGACTCGATCCCAAGACCTTTCAGCCGTCGTGTCCGCAACACTAACCGCTACACCACCACGGCTGGTGTGGAGGGTGACTACTGACCTGGCAGGTGACTGCCGATGTGGTAGATCTTGTAGGTGTACTGCCCGTCCCCCCCGGGCCCGTCAGTGTACGGCTTGTTCTCCATGATCTCCACCCCGCTGTCCGTGTCGCGGCTCTCCTCGCGAGACTTTCTCTGAAATTGGTTTTTAAAAAAACACATAAAATAAAAATGAAATAAAATAAAATAAAATAAAAATGAAATAAAATGAAATAAAGTAACATTTTCTTTCTGCGTAAGCACGCTGATACTCCTGCGGACACTGCCTGTATAGACAGACAGTGGAGTTTTGTGTGTATGACCGTTTTTTCATCTCGCCTTTAAGGCAGCCATGCGCCATCTTCGAGGAAGGTGTATGCTATGTGTAACGTGTCATCCATACCAACGGCCAAACTGGCCTTCTCTTCCGAAAGTCGGTGATGGGATTTTACGTGTGTGGCAATGCATATGGTGAGTGTTGTGATAATGTGTGATGAGTGTTGTGACGATGCATATAATGAATGCTGTGACAATGTGTGGTGAGTGTTGTGACAATGTGTGGTGAGTGTCATGACAATGTGTGGTGAGTGTTGTGATAATGTGTATGGTGAGTGTTGTGACAATGTGTGGTGAGTTTTGTGACAATGTGAGGTGAGTGTTGTGACAATGTGTGGTGAGTGTTGTGACAATGTGAGGTAAGTGATGTGACAATGTGGTGAGTGTTGTGACAATGTGAGGTAAGTGATGTGACAATGTGTGGTGAGTGTTGCAGGAATGTTATGGTGACTGTTGTGACAATGTGTGGTAAGTGTTGTGACAATGTGTGGTGAGTGTTGTGACAATGTGTGGTAAGTGTTGTGACAATGTGTGGTAAGTGTTGTGACAATGTGTGGTGAGTGTTGTGACAATGTGAGGTGAGTGTTGTGATAATGCATATGGTGAGTGTTGTGACAATGTGTGGTGAGTGTTGTGACAATGTGAGGTGAGTGTTGTGACAATGTGTGGTGAGTGTTGTGACAATGTGAGGTGAGTGTTGTGACAATGTGAGGTGAGTGTTGTGATAATGCATATGGTGAGTGTTGTGACAATGTGTGGCGAGTGTTGTGACAATGTGTGGTGAGTGTTGTGACAATGTGAGGTGAGTGTTGTGACAATGTGAGGTGAGTGTTGTGATAATGCATACGGTGAGTGTTGTGACAATGTGTGGCGAGTGTTGTGACAATGTGAGGTGAGTGTTGTGACAATGTGAGGTGGGTGTTGTGACAATGTGTGGCGAGTGTTGTGACAGTGGGTGGTGAGGTTTGTGACAATGGGTGGTGAGTGTTGTGACAATGTGATTTGAGTGTTATGACAATGTGTGGCGAGTGTTGTGACGATGTGTGGCGAGTGTTGTGACAGTGTGTGGCGAGTGTTGTGACAATGCTGACTGTGTGTGGGGGGGGGGGGGGGGGGGGGGGGGGGGGGGGGGGGGGGGCAGTGTCACCTGTATCATGTAGAGTTGGGCAATGCGGTACTCCTCCACCGCCAGGGGCAGGGGGATGCGGTACTCCTTGATCAGCATGATCACGCCGGACTCTCAGCCTCCCTCCCCCACCGTCAGTCGTCCCGATCCGCCCCTTCACCTCACGTGCTGTGAGTTCTCCCAGCTGATGGAAAAAAAAAACAGGTTCAAACTGAATGAAGATGAGCTATGAACAGTGGTGACCATGACGAGGAAGTTGATGACAACAATGACACTGACGATGAGAATGATGCAATCCATCAAAAGGATGAGGAGAAGAGGGAGGAGATGATATAGACGGTGACGACGATGAGCGCGCCGATGTCCAAGACAACGACGAAGACGTCGAAGAACGAGTAGATAAAGATGTTCGGGAGAAGAAGGAAGAGGAGAAGGATGAAGAAAGAAGAAGGAAGAGGAGAAGGAGGAAGAAAGAAGAAGGAAGAGGAGCAGGAGGAAGAAAGAAGAAGGAAGAGGAGAAGGAGGAAGAAGGAAGAGGAGAAGGAGGAAGAAGGAAGAGGAGGAGGAAGAAAGAAGAAGGAAGTAGAGAAGGAGGAAGAAAGAAGAAGGAAGAGGAGAAGGAGGAAGAAAGAAGAAGGAAGAGGAGAAGGAGGAAGAAAGAAGGAAGAGGAGAAGGAGGAAGAAAGAAGAAGGAAGAGGAGAAGGAGGAGGAAAGAAGATAGAAGAGGAGGAGGAAGAAAGAAGAAGGAAGAGGAGAAGGAGGAAGAAAGAAGAAGGAAGAGGAGAAGGAGGAAGAAAGAAGGAAGAGGAGAAGGAGGAAGAAAGAAGAAGGAAGAGGAGAAGGAGGAGGAAAGAAGATAGAAGAGGAGAAGGAGGAAGAAAGAAGAAGGAAGAGGAGAAGGAGAAGGGGAAAGAAATGGGAGTGAGAATGACAATGGGGACGACAAGAAAGACATGAAGGACAAAGTGGTGTCAGAGTTGCTATATATCGGGATGGTTCTCCCATTCTGGAAGGTCTACGTGCATCTCCAGACATCCACTTCATCCAGTAAACCCTGCTTCCATGCTCTTGATATCACAGCTGTTCCAGACCATGATTTGTGGCCTCCTGCCGGATAGAACGTCGTTACTGGAGCCTCTGGTGATGTAGAGTTTCCCCTTACACTGCTGATCGCATGTGATGATGAAATCTCCCGTCACTCCTGATGGAGGAGTAGGCAGGCAGGTCATCTGCTGATGTGGGTCCTCATGTAGGAACGAAGACCAATTCCTGAGGCACATAGCCGTGCACAGACGCTGCATGAAATGGAGCTCTTTTCCTGGATGGTGGCTGCTCTGTTCCGCTTGAATGTCTCCGTGCCCTGGGTACACCGTTGCTTCCACTGTGTTCTGTCAAGGGCGACATCTTCCCAGGAAGCAGTGTGGACGTTGCGGCTTCTGAGGTTGACCTTCAAAGTGTCTTTGTATCTGTTGAGAGGCCTTCCTTGGTCACGTCGTCCTTCCTTCAGTTGTCCATAGAGCAGCATCTTTGGAATTCTGCTGTCCTCCATACGGACAACGTGTCCTGTCCATCGGAGCTGGCTTTTGATGAGTAAGCACTCAATGCTGGGTAGGCCACACTTCTTCTGGACCTGCAGGTTGGCATGTGCAGTCGTCTTAAAACACCTGGTTGTGCCTTCATGATAGCCTTGCATCTGGACCTGTAGGTTGGCACTGCAGTCTTCTTAAACAACACCTGGTTGTGCCTTTATGATAGCGTTGCTTTGGACCTGTAGGTTGGCACTGCAGTCTTCTTAAACAACACCTGGTTGTGCCTTCATGATAGCGTTGCTTTGGACCTGTAGGTTGGCACTGCAGTCTTCTTAAACAACACCTGGTTGTGCCTTTATGATAGCGTTGCTTTGGACCTGTAGGTTGGCACTGCAGTCTTCTTAAACAACACCTGGTTGTGCCTTTATGATAGCGTTGCTTTGGACCTGTAGGTTGGCACTGCAGCCTTCTTAAACAACACCTGGTTGTGCCTTTATGATAGCGTTGCTTTGGACCTGTAGGTTGGCACTGCAGTCTTCTTAAACAACACCTGGTTGTGCCTTTATGATAGCCTTGCTCTGGACCTGTAGGTTGGCACTGCAGTCTTCTTAAACAACACCTGGTTGTGCCTTTATGATAGCCTTGCTTTGCATGAACTCAGGACATGTTCCTCTGTTTATGTGCCGTGACAGATGAGGCCTTCAATCAGTCCCCATAATATAATCTTATCTATATGTAGAAAATTTGAATAAAGCGCGTAGAAATGAATACCAATAGGCTCGATGTATCAAGGCCACTTAGGCGAATAATGTCTCATGAATTGCCCAAAGCAAAGAACAAGAAAAGGAGGAAAATGTTCACCACCAATAGAAGTAAAACAAAACCGATAAAATATATCTAGTTGCAAAGCGAGACGACTGCAGGCGGAAATCTAAACAAATCTTAAATAAATGTTGGCGAACCGCCCAGAGAACGTGGACAAACGAGTCACAAGACAAAACACAACGCGTTTCGACCTCTT
>CM031619.1:22691924-22696924 GCA_018398815.1 Conus ventricosus
GCTTTTGGTGCCAGACCTAATCTCCTCCTGCTCCTGACAGAGCAGAGAGGTTGGCACCAGAGTCTGAGACCTGTTTTCTTTTGGCAGATCTGAAGGAAAGAGCGACAGCGCGGGATATTGATCTTCCCTTCTTCCTTCCCTGTCGCAGCGCCATCAGAGAAGGACGCTGGGCTAAGTATTGACCACACGTGGGGGAAGAGGGGTAGGGGAGATGGGGGGTGGGGTGGGGGGAGCGTGATGGCCGAGTGGTTCAAGCACTGCCTTCTCATCCTGAAGATCCTGGATTCGAACCTTGGTCGTGTTTGGTGGTAGTGAGATTTGTTCTGACAGCTGAGCCCCCTTCTCCCCTCCCCCCCCCCCCCCCCAACCTGCACCTGTCCTGTTCATGCTCACATGACATATCACAAACAAGGCCCATTACAGATCCTGTCACCCATGGTGGAGTTCAGATGGTTTTCTGAAGCATGAAAGTGTCCAGGAGGCTGCCGGATACCTAGAGTAGGCGGGGTCCTGCCAGACACTTTCCCCTGCTGCTCTCTGGAATACTCTTTCCCCTGTTGCTCTCTGGAATACTGTGGTGGACGTCGGTACAGCAACAACGAAACTGCTGCTCGTTTTAAAAAGGTAGTATATGATAGGACAGGATAAGAGAGACTGGAATAATACAGGAAAGCATGGGATACGACCAGATATACCAGAACAGACTATGACAGCTTAGGATATGATAGGATAAAGTATATTTGAATTAGACAGGGCAGTATACGATATGACAGATGTTCAGGAGTACAATGGAATAGGATTGGATAGCAAAGGAGATGACATGGTACGACGTCATAGGATAGGATAGAGTATGACAGAATAGGATAGAACAACATAGGATATGACAGGGTAGGATAGAGTAGAGTAGAATAACAGGATTTGACAGGGTGGGCTGAAATAGGATTAAAATAGCAAAGGACATAACACGATGGATGGGAGAAGACAGAATAGCATAGGATATGATAAGGTATGACAGAACAGGATATAGCATAGGACATGACAGGATGGAATGGTGTAGGATAAAATAGCATAGGACATGACAGGGTGGGGTTGGAATAAGATGTAGGACAGAATAGAATATGACAGCGTAAGAAATGGTGAAAGGGTGAGGTCAGTTAGAAAGGCAGCATAGAATATCACAGGGAAAAGATGGAAAAGGACAGGATGGTAGAGGATGCAGGATAACTCTGAGTGAAACAGTAAAGGACAGCCTGAGATTTGATAAGACGCGGTACAGTTGGAAAGGATAGGATAGGATAGGATTGGAAAGGATAGGATAGGATTGGATAGGATAGCACACGCAAGGTTAGGATAGGATTGGATAGAATAGGACGACTGGTGGCGAAAGTACAAGCGCTATGCTGTTCTTTACTGAACATGAGTTCTTGTTCCAGCTGATGATAAGGAGACAACAACAACAACAACAACACAGCAGCAGCACCAACAACAGCAGCAGCAGCAACAACAGCAAGGTATGTCTATGTAATAGAGCTCTGCATAGAGTCGCAGGTCTGCCCTTTGTCGCTTATGTTTTCAAGAAGAGTCAATGTACGGTTATCTTGATTATTGTGAGTGGATTTTGCATGTATGTATGTATGTATGTATGTATGTATGTATGTATGTATGTATGTATGTATGTATGTATCATCATCTTTGATTTAACGTCTGTTCACCCAAAGGTGATATTAGACAAAATAAATAAATATCAAATAAAATAATAGTATAGTAAGATAAAATAAATTAAATGAATGAAATAAATTGATTAAAATAAAATAATAGATAGATAAACTAAACAGGATAGAATAATAAAGAAATGTGTGTGTGGGGGGGGGGGGGGGGGGTAGGTATGTGTCACTGGATGGGTTTGTATTGTTTGTGGTGATGGTGAATAGTGTCCTTTAGTAATAGTGGAATAATCTGTCCTTCACCCTTTCTTTCTGTCCTTCACATATTAATCTATTCTATCAGTACATTGACAGATCTGATACATTATAAAGTATCTATAGATTTGGACTGCAAATCAATTCAAGTTATGCGGTCCTCAGCCCAGCCAAGCATGAAAGCCATCCCAGGATTGCCACCGTGTTAAAGTTTAGATCCCGTTATCTCGAGTTAGGGTTTGATAAAATTGTCTTGGCATACTGCATAGAATATCAGACTGTTTTAAATATCTTAAATCTAAAAGTAATAAATTCCCAATGGTCTACTATCTTAACAATTAACAGATATAATTTAATAACGCCGTGAAAAAAGGAACAACAATAAATCAACAAATCAAAGAAAAATGCAACAGGAATGGAATGCCAATATTTGGGATAAAAATTTTTAGAGGCTGAAATCATTTACAATTTTTTTTCAATGCGAAATAAATGGCTCATAAGGTAGCAGCACCGCCCCCTAAATGTTTTAGTATTGTGTGCTTTATTTCAGACAGTGTCTGGGAGTAAATGTTTATAGTAATCTGGTTTCCATCATATACAATTTACTTCTTAGAAATTTTTGTTCTAAATGCATTTAGTCGAAGTTTAAACATCAAAGTTATATGTATGGATTTTGTATTACTAAAAAATTAACCTGCAGATATAAAAGATAAAGAGGTTGCAATGAAGCCTTCTTTTCGCCAGTTCCACATGGGAACAAGGTTAAAACCTTAATTTGATATTAGACATATAGATATGAACAAAGATCAATCAACGATATATTAAAAAATTTGATTAATTTACAAATGGAGCGTCATTATAATGATCATATTAAAATATATACAGACGGTTCTGTACTCGAGTGGCAAGACAGCGGGCAGGCATTTGTATTCCTTCACTAAAATAGTGAAACAGTATCATATCGGTGATCATTACTCCATTTTTATGCTTGAATTGGTAGCAATATTAAGGCGTACAGCATAATTATAGATTGTCAACAAACTGGACCAAACGTAAAGTGTATTATGTGTCGATTCGAAAATCTGCACTACAAGCTATCAAATGTCAAAATCTTAAAACGCGTCTCGAATTGATACCTAGAAATAAAACATGCAATACATCAGGTTATCAGCTAAAAACATCAGTATCACTTTTATTGGGGGTACCTTCCACAATTACGGGATATATTATATTGATGTGGTTGACGAGCAGCTAAAAAAGAGCAGCACGTAATGGTGAGGATCAATACAGCGCGTGTGTGTGTATGTGTGTTGTGTGTGTGTGTGTGTGTGTGTGTGTGTGTGTGTGTGTGAGTGTGTGTGTAGTGTGTAAAATGGTTAAAAAAAACTTTGCCTTATTGTGAAATATTTCATTCCCAGAAGAAAGTAGTGTGGTAAAAGTTTGAGTCTTCTTACATTGTCCCAGTGGGAAAGAGTGTTACGTTGTTATGAATTCTCCCATTTTGTTCAGCAAACACCTGTTAAGCGGCTTCAATAAGGTGCGGTATACTGGGTTACTCAATAATTTTGTCTATGAATTAATATAAAGATGAGAGAGAGAGAGAGAGAGAGAGAAAGAGAGAGGAGAGAGAGAGCGAGAGAGCGAGAGAGAGTTGTGAAGTCCCCAATTCCTCGAAGCGTCTCTCTCTCTCTCTCTCCCCTCCTCTTCTCTCTCTCTCTCGTTACTCTTATCGCTATCTCTCTCTCTCTCTCTCTCTCTCTCTCTCTCTCTTCCTCTCTCTCTCTTCTCTCTCTCTCTCTTTCTTCCTTCCTCTTTCTCTATCTCTCTCTCTCTCTCTCTCTCTCCTCTCTCTCTCTCTCTCTCACTGTGCACAACCAAACCCAGCACGAACCACAGTGTGTAGATTCTCTCTCCACCGAGTCACCACAGGAATGTTCTCCCGAGTCGGTTCAACCAAATCCACACCCACTTACCGCTGTCCGCTCGCTTTCTCAGATCGTTAGCCAGTCCCATCTTTCGCTTCTACTACACAGAGGTTATGTACCCCACCCCCCACCCCCTTCCTCCCCGACTCCCAATCAACGATCCAACATGCTGGATAGATACCCCCCCCCCCACACACACAACACAGCAACATCATTGACAGTGTGCAGTGCTACATCATCCACCTCCAGTGCGTCGCTGCTTTCTACATCTTTCTGTCTATCACTCGGTTTCTCTGTCTATGTCTTCTGTCGTTTTCTCTCTTTGTTTGTCTAGTCTGCCTATCGATTTGTCTATAAGCATGTCTCTTTATTATACATTCTATCTATCTGCTCTTTCGGCAAGCCATCTATTTATCATCTACATTGTTTACGAACAAAAGAAATTAATTGAATTGAACACAGAGGCATGGCTAGGACAGGTAAACAAAGACGTAAGTAGGTATACCCATACAGAGAGAGAGAGAGAGAGAGACGAGAGAGAGAGAGAGAGAGACGAGAGAGAGGAGATAGAGAGACAGACAGACAGATAGACAGACAGACAGACAGACAGGACTGAGTGAGAGAGGACAGAGAGAGAGAGACAGAGAGAGAGAGAGAGTGACAGATGGTCAGACAGACTGATAGATACATCGGACAGCAGATAAAAAATAGATACATAGACAGACAGATAGATGGATGTAGAATAGATAAAGAGATAGACAGACAGACAGACACATCTAGGTAGATGACAGACACGTTTAGTTATATAGACAGTGAAAGTATGACCCTACACTTATAGCAGTAGCTCACACACTTACCTTCAACAGCAGTCTCTTAACCCACAAGTCAGGATTCTCCATAGCGCATAGAACTCCAATTTAAACAGAACCTGCTGACCACCTATTGCAAGCTCCTCCCCTGAGATCGATATAAACGTTCACCTGGATGTTTACCATACCGTCCAATACTACCATCCCACCTCAACACAGGTCAACTGGTTCAAATCCAAAGAACGGCAAAATTCTAGCAGTGATCATTCCTCATTTCATTGTCTACGGCTGTGTGATCGAAGCGAGACGATGTTGGACGTTCGTTTCATTCTGTTCAAGAGACATTG
>CM031619.1:22704424-22716924 GCA_018398815.1 Conus ventricosus
TCTTGTCAAATTCGGCGCTAGATTAGTGTTGTTCCACATGTCCAAGCAGTTGCCATCAGTCACGTCTCAATCATCCAACTTACCTGGATAATTAAGATGCGACAGTCGT
The DNA here is from genome assembly GCA_018398815.1 of Conus ventricosus. Lineage (NCBI taxonomy): Eukaryota > Metazoa > Mollusca > Gastropoda > Neogastropoda > Conidae > Conus > Conus ventricosus. The sequence goes on from CM031619.1 coordinate 22,704,534, forward strand.
ATCAAGATGTTATACTGATCAGCTTACCTGGATGATTAAGATGCGACAGTCACATCAAGATGTGATACTGACCAGCTGCCGAAGTGTCCGTCATGGCAGAACAGTGACCTACTCTCTTCGGGAATAAACCTTAGAGAGATGCTCGTGAAACCCTAGACCTCCGCCAAGATCGAACGTGTCTTGACCGTTGAGTGATTCCATGACTTAAAAACTGGGAGGGTTTTTTTTTTTTGTGCCTGCAAAGGGAAGTTACTGGTGGCACGAAGGGTAAGAATTGCTTCCCGTTATTGTTTTGAATAGGGCATGGAAAATGCAATAATGTTAACATCAGAGAATGTGATCATTCCCTGGGAATTTATTAATTCATTGACAGCTATGAGTTAGTAACCGTAACTTAACAATGGTCTGTTCAGAAGGAAATGGGAAAATATCCAGCTGAATGGACCGTTTAACTGCTGTGTGAACCAACCCTCACCATAGATTTGCCTGCCCCCCCCTCACCCCTCACCACTCCCTATCTCCCACCGCATACATACACAAACCCTGCCCACCTTACACCATCTCACCTCCCTCCCCGCCGAATGATCATGAAGAAGGGGTCCGTTTGGGGTCAAAAACGCTCTCTTTCCACCAACCTTGGCCAAACGGACTGGTTCAGTGGTTTTCCTGTGATCCAATATCTAATGCTGTCGCTGAGAGAATCATTCTGGAACCGTCCTTTATCATGATCTGCAGCCTGAGTTTATACCAGAATGTGGTGAGTACATTCAGGGGCTACTTTCCATTATTCCACCAGGATGGGAGGAAATGGGTTCAATTGTTTTGTGTGTATGTGTGTGTGATCCTGCGAGCGCACGCGCGCACACGCGCACACACACACACAACACACACACACACACACACACACACACACACACTTTGCGTTGATTCAAAATCAGTCCTACAAGCTCTAAAATTTTCGAATACAAGTGTGAGAGCAGAACTCATATCAGAAGTCTACCACTTAATTCATTTTTTGCATTTACGTGGTTCCTATGTCGATTTTTGTTGAGTTCCATCACACTGTGGATTATCTGCGAATGAAAGGGTAGACCAATTAGCCAAAAAGGCTGCTATCACTGAGACTGATTTAACAAAGATATGCATTCCTTTATCATTACATGAGAGTTATAGTCTTTTAAAAGACGTATCCTGGAACTCTATTTCAAATAAGCGAAAAGGCACCAGAAACAAAAAGGGATATTATTTAACAAGATATCAGACAATAAAACAGGTATCAAGAATCTCTACCAAGAGTGGATTTTAAAAAGTTTGATTTTTAGATTGAGGCTTGATGCCTTTAAAACCAAATTCTGTAAACATGTGACTTGTATTTGTGGCCAGCAAATCACCCCGTTCCATCTACTTTTTTGTGCGATAGAATGAAGCCCTACTTACCTGCTTGGTTGTTGAACACTGAACCGTCGATGTCAGCCTTTGAAGACGTCATCTCCAACGAATCAAACATTTTGAAGTTGTTCAAGGACTGATTAAGAACCCAGTTGGACATTTACTTTAACGTCTATGTTATTTTCCCCATCCTGGTGTTAGTTGCTTATTTAGTGTTTCTTTCAAAGTTTTGGATTCAGTTATGTTTTTTTGTTTTGTTTGTTTTTGTGTGTGTGTGTGTTTTTGGGTTGTTGTTTTTTTAATTATTATTTATTTTATGTAGGCCTAAATGCATTATACATACCTATGTACGCCCAAAATCAACACCAACCGTTCGCATGCATACACCCAAAAACACCACATGCACACACACATAACACTTACATACTGTCTAAGATCACTGTTAGGTGGATAGACGTTAAATTAAAGAACGAACGAACACACACACACACACACACACACACACACACACACACACACACACACACACACACACACACACACACTGTGGAACATGCATGTTCAAATATCTAAATGATAAATGAACGCAAACAATCACGTAACAAGCCATGAAATACTGGTCTTTTAGGTGGACAAAAAAAATCACAGAAACAATGAAAAGCAAGTAAATAATGGACACACACACACACACACACACACACACACACACACACACACACACACACACATACACACACACACACACACCAATAAAAATATTGCAAAGATATTAAATGTATGTGTGGGGATTCTATAAGTGTCTATAATTTACTGATTCATTGTCCCAAAACAAAAGAGCTGTTTAATAAATCAGGTATTGGGGGTTTTGTTGATGGATCGACTCCTTTATCACTATCTGGTATATCAAACAATTTTGCTACTCTTGAATCTATTTCTAAATGTTTATTAGGCAGTTCACTTAATATTTATCTTTAGCATTTGTGATTGTTACAGTTACAATTTTAGTTTAAGTTAAACGTTCTGATGAATAGGGTGGGGTGGAGGGTTATGATTACATGTCTTACGTACTACTTTAAAACTTACACTCCCTAAAAAAATGCATCTCTTTCATTCTTTACATCAAGCTCACTCTGCACTATAATATTGTCTGAATCACTTCTAGTGGAAGGACGTTAAACTGAAGAACAACAACAACACACACACACACACACACACACACACACACACACACACACACACACACACACACACACACACACACACACACACACACACACACACACACACACACACACACACACACACACACACACGTCTTGTTTTGACGCAATAAAGACGCCATAGAGAGGAGCCGGCAAATGACGTCGGTCGTTACAGATCGATACTGTGCCGCCTTCTCTTCTTTCGCCAGCCATGGCGGAAATCTTGGCGCTGTAGGCAGTCACTTAGCTCTTTCCATCACGCATTTTGTGTGAGCCGATGAACAAAAAAAAAAAAAAAACCAAAAGAAAGAATAATAAAAATGGTATTTTCGGCTCCCGCGTGCGGTGCTGAGTTGCGTTGTGATGCGATCAGCCGTGATGGGTTTTTTTTATGTGACACTGTTGTGTTATGTAATACCATGCTTCACTGTATTTTTTGGAGTAGAGTGGAGTAGAGTGGGGTGGAGTAGAGTGGGGTGGAGTGGAGTAGAGTAGAGTAGAATTGGGTGTAGTAGAGTGGAGTAGAGTAGAGTAGAGTAGAGTGGAGTGGAGTGGAGTGGAGTGGAGTAGAATTGGGTGTAGTAGAGTAGAGCAGAGCAGAGCAGAGCAGAGCAGAGCAGAGCAGAGCAGAGCAGAGTAGAGTAGCGTAGGATTGTTCCCAGCGGGTTTGTTCGGCAGTTGAGGACAATACTTCTCTGGATCCCACCCGCAACTTCGGGTATTTCTTCTTTTTTTTTTTTCTTGTGTAGAGTAGAGTAGAGTAGAGTAGAGTAGAGTAGAGTAGAGTAGAGTAGAGTAGAGTAGAGTAGAATATGGTGTGGTGTGGTGTGGTGTGATGTAGGGGCCACAATAGCTCAGTTGGTAGAGTGAAGGCTTCATGGTCCTTGTGATCCTAGGCTCGCGGGTTCGAATCTCCGCCGTGCTTTTCAGTACAGAAGGATTGTTCCCTCGAAGTTAACATCGGTTCTGACCCTATTTCCCGAAAAGTCCTTCGAATAAGGCGATAAAGCGATGTTCCATATGTGAGAGCATGCGTAAGATCTTGCGCACATGTGAAATTCCGTACCCACTTTGGTAAGAAGATAGCAGGCATCCTACATGAAGATCGCAGGAATAAGCGACAGTCTGAGTCATATGTGACTGAGTGATACGGGAAATGAATGATAGGTGCTAGCAGGCAGGTTTTCAATCGGTTCTACCCAGGTAGGCAGCCCGGTATCTAAACGTAGTATCTAAAGCGCTCAGAGCTTGATTTTTAATCGAGGATAGCGTTATTTAAGTATGATGATGATGATGATGATGATGATGATGATGATGATGATGATGATGATGATGATGACGACGATGATGATGATGATAACAATAACAGGAAAAATATCAATAATAGTGTGGTGTGATGTGATGTGCTGTGATTTGGTGTGATATGGTGTGGTGTGGTGTGGTAGCATTTGATAGGGTGTGGTGTGGTCTGGTAGTGTGTGTTGTTGTGTGGTGTAGTGTGGTGTGGGGTAATGTGATATGGTGTGGTCTGGTAGTGTGTGTTGTTGTGTGGTGTAGTGTGGTGTGGGGTAATGTGATATGGTGTGGTCTGGTAGTGTGTGTTGTTGTGTGGTGTAGTGTGGTGTGGGGTAATGTGATATGGTGTGGTCTGGTAGTCTGTGTTGTTGTGTGGTGTAGTGTGGTGTGGGGTAATGTGACATGGTGTTGTCTGGTAGTGTGTGTTGTTGTGTGGTGTAGTGTGGTGTGGGGTAATGTGATATGGTGTGGTCTGGTAGTGTGTGTTGTTGTGTGGTGTAGTGTGGTGTGGGGTAATGTGATATGGTGTGGTCTGGTAGTGTGTGTTGTTGTGTGGTGTAGTGTGGTGTGGGGTAATGTGATATGGTGTGGTCTGGTAGTCTGTGTTGTTGTGTGGTGTAGTGTAGTGTGGGGTAATGTGACATGGTGTGGTCTGGTAGTGTGTGTTGTTGTGTGGTGTAGTGTGGTGTGGGGTAATGTGATATGGTGTGGTCTGGTAGTGTGTGTTGTTGTGTGGTATAGTGTGGTGTGGGGTAATGTGATATGGTGTGGTCTGGTAGTGTGTGTTGTTGTGTGGTGTAGTGTGGTGTGGGGTAATGTGATATGGTGTGGTCTGGTAGTGTGTGTTGTTGTGTGGTGTGGGGTAATGTGATATGGTGTGGTCTGGTAGTGTGTGTTGTTGTGTGGTGTAGTGTGATGTGGGGGTAATGTGATATGGTGTGGTCTGGTAGTGTGTGTTGTTGTGTGGTGTAGTGTGGTGTGGGGGTAATGTGATATGGTGTGGTCTGGTAGTGTGTGTTGTTGTGTGGTGTAGTGTGGTGTGGGGGTAATGTGATGTGGTGTGGTCTGGTAGTGTGTGTTGTTGTGTGGTGTAGTGTGGTGTAGGGTAATGTGATGTGGTGTGGTCTGGTGCAGTGGATGTGGTGTGCTGCTCTGGGCCAGACAGTGAGGGTGTATGGTGAGGTGTTTCGTGGTGTGTGGATGTGGTGTGTTGCTCTGGGCTAGACAGTGAGGATGTATGGTGAGGTGTTTCGTGGTGTGTGGATGTGGTGTGTTGCTCTGGGCTAGACAGTGAGGATGTATGGTGAGGTGTTTCGTGGTGTGTGGATGTGGTGTGTTGCTCTGGGCTAGACAGTGAGGATGTATGGTGAGGTGTTTCGTGGTGTGTGGATGTGGTGTGTTAGAACATGATATGAAATGGTGTAGTGTGGTATGGTACAATGAGGTGTGGTAAGGTGTCACTGACAAAAGGTTTATGGTGGTGTGGTGCGGTGTGGTGTGTTGTGGTGTGGGATGGTATGGTGCACTATTGTGGGCAGTGGTATCGTGGACTGTGGTATGGCGTGTTATTGTGGGCAGTGGTATCGTGGACTGTGGTATGGCGTGTTATTGTGGGCAGTGGTATCGTGGACTGTGGTATGGCGTGTTATTGTGGGCAGTGGTATCGTGGACTGTGGTATGGCGTGTTATTGTGGGCAGTGGTATTGTGGACTGTGGTATGGCGTGTTATTGTGGGCAGTGGTATTGTGGACTGTGGTATGGCGTGTTATTGTGGGCAGTGGTATTGTGGACTGTGGTATGGCGTGTTATTGTGGGCTGTGGTATTGTGGACTGTGGTATGGCGTGTTATTGTGGGCTGTGGTATTGTGGACTGTGGTATGGCGTGTTATTGTGGGCTGTGGTATTGTGGACTGTGGTATGGCGTATTATTGTGGGCTGTGGTATTGTGGACTGTGGTATGGCGTGTTATTGTGGGCTGTGGTATTGTGGACTGTGGTATGGCGTATTATTGTGGGCTGTGGTATTGTGGACTGTGGTATGGCGTGTTATTGTGGGCTGTGGTATTGTGGACTGTGGTATGGCGTATTATTGTGGACTGTAGTATGGCGTGGTATTGTGGGCTGTGGTATGGCGTGTTATTGTGGGCTGTGGTATTGTGGACTGTGGTATGGCGTGTTATTGTGGGCTGTGGTATTGTGGACTGTGGTATGGCGTATTATTGTGGACTGTAGTATGGCGTGGTATTGTGGGCTGTGGTATTGTGGGCTGTGGTATTGTGGGCTTCAGTATTGTGGGCTGTGGTATGGTGTGGTATTGTGGGCTGTGGTATGGCGTGGTATTGTGGGCTGTGGTATGGCGTGGTATTGTGGGCTGTGGTATGGTGTGGTATTGTGGGCTGTGGTATGGCGTGGTATTGTGGACTGTAGTATGGCGTGGCATTGTGGGCTGTGGTATTGTGGGCTGTGGTATTGTGGGCTGTGTATTGTGGGCTGTGGTATTGTGGGCTGTGGTATTGTGGGCTGTGGTATGGCGTGGCATTGTGGGCTGTGGCATTGTGGGCTGTGGTATGGTGTGGTATTGTCGGCTGTGGTATGGTGTGGTATTGTGGACTGTGGTATGGCGTGGCATTGTGGGCTGTGGTATTGTGGACTGTGGTATGGCGTGGTATTGTGGGCTATGGCGTGAGCTGTGGTATGGCGTGGTTTTGTGGGCTGTGGTATTGTGGGCTGTGGTATGGTGTTGTATTGTGGGCTGTGGTATTGTGGGCTGTGGTATGGTGTGGTATTGTGGGCTGTGGTATTGTGGGCTGTGGTATGGTGTGGTATTGTGGGCTGTAGTATTGTGGGTTGTGGTATGGTGTGGTATCTTGAGCTGTGGTATGGTGTGGCATTGTGTGTTGTGGTATGGTGTGGTATTGTGGGCTGTGGTATGGTGTGGTATTGTGGGCTGTGGTATGGTGTGGTATCTTGGGCTGTGGTATGGTGTGGCATTGTGGGCTGTGGTATGGTGTGGTATTGTGGGCTGTGGTATGGTGTGGTATTGTGGGCTGTGGTATGGTGTGGTATTGTGGGCTGTGGTATGGTGTGGTATTGTGGGCTGTGGTATGGTGTGGTATTTTGGGCTGTGGTATGGTGTAGTGTCGTGGGCTGTGGTATTGAGGGCTGCAGTATTGTGGGCTGTGGTATGGTGTGGTATTGTGGGCTGTGGTATGGTGTGGTATTGTGGGCTGTTGTATGGTGTGGTATTGTGGGCTGTGGTATGGTGTAGTATGGTGGGCTGCAGTATTGTGGGCTGTGGTATGGTGTGGTGTGGTGGGCTTTGGTATGGTGTGGTATTGTGGGCTGCAGTATTGTGGGCTGTGGTACTGTGTGGTATTGTGGGCTGTGGTATGGTGTGGTATTGTGGGCTGTCGTATGGTGTGGTATGGTGGGCTGTGCTATGGTGTGATATTGTGGGCTGCAGTATTGTGGGCTGTGGTACGGTGTGGTATTGTGGGCTGTGGTATGGTGTGGTATTGTGGGCTGTGGTACGGTGTGGTATTCTGGGCTTTGGTATGGTGTAGTATTGTGGGCTGTGGTATGGTCTGGTATTGTGGACTATGGTATGGTGTGGTATTGTGGGCTGTGGTATGGTGTGGTATTGTGGGCTGTGGTATTGTGGGCTGTGGTATTGTGGGCTGTGATATGGTGTGGCATTGTGGGCTGCAGTATTGTGGGCTGTGATATGGTGTGGTATTGTGGGCTGTGGTATGGTCTGGTATTGTGAGCTGTGGTTTTGTGGGCTGTGGTATGGTGTGGTATTGTGGGCTGTTGTTTTGTGGGCTGTGGTATGGTGTGGTATTGTGGGCTGTAGTTTTGTGGGCTGTGGTATGGTGTGGTATTGTGGGCTGTGATATGGTGTGGTACTGTGGGCTGTGGTATGGCGTGTTATTGTGGGCTGTGGTTTGTGGGCTGTGGTATGGTGTGGCATTGTGGGCTGTGGTATGGTGTGGTATTGTGGGCTGTTGTATGGTCTAGTGTTGTAGGCTGTGGTATAGTGTGGTATTGTGGGCTGTGGTATGGTGTAGTGTTGTGCGCTGTGGTATGGTGTGGTATTGTGGGCTGTGGTATGGTGTGGCATTGTGGGCTGTAGTATGGTGTGGTATTGTGGGCTGTGGTGCGGTGTGGCATTGTGGGCTGTAGTATGGTGTGGTATTGTGGGCTGTGGTGTGATGTCGTATTGTGGGCTGCTGTATGGTCTAGTGTTGTGGGCTGTAGTATGGTGTGGTATTGTTGGCTGTGGTATGGTGTATTGTTGTGCGCTGTGGTATGGTGTGGTATTGTGTTCTGTGGTATGGTGTAGTGTTGTGCGCTGTGGTACGGTGTGGTATTGTGGGCTGTGGTACGGTGTGGTAGTGTGGGCTGTGTTACGGTGTGGTATTGTGGGCTGTGTTACGGTGTGGTATTGTGGGCTGTGGTATGGTGTGGTATTGTGGGCTGTGGTATGGTGTGGTATTGTGGGCTGTGGTATGGTGTGGTATTGTGGGCTGTGGTATGGTGTGGTATTGTGAGCTGTGGTATGGTGTAGTATTGTGGGCCGTGGTATGGTTTGGTATTTTGGGCTGTGGTATGGTGTGGTTTTGTGGGCTGTGGTATGGTGTAGTAATGTGTGCTGTGGTATGGTGTAGTATTGTGGGCTGTGCTGTGGCATTATGGGCTGTGGTATGGTGTGATAATGCATGATATTGTGTGTTAAGGTGTGGTAATGTGTAATAGTATGTGATTTTGTGTGTGCATACTCCCTGTATAGACAGACAAGGATGAATCCCATATACCCAACAAAGGGAGTGAAGTTTTGTGTGTATGACCGTTTTTTTAATCCTGCCATTAAGGTAGCCATACTCCAACTTCGGGATGGTGCATGCTATGTGTAACGTGTCATCCATACCAACGGCCAAGCTGGCCTTCTCTTCCGAGTGTTGGTGATGGTATTTTGTGTGTGTGCGAGATGTTATGCGTGCGTTCACACGCGGAAACCTCGGTTTATAGTCTCATTCGAACTGTACGGGGAAATGAAGTCAAAACCAATGTTAACTCCGAGGGGAAAATCCCAATGAGGAGATTCGAACCCGCAACCCCAGGATCACCAAGATTACGAGTCCGGCGCTCTGCCACTGAGCTGTTCCGGCCCCCAGTATGTGTCGAGTTCGGTAGTTTGGTTGGGTAAAATATTTAAGTGTGGCGTGGTGCGCTATGGTAGTCTGCGGTGTGGTGTGGTACGTCATAGTGTGGTAAGGCACGATATGGTGTGGGTGGTGCCAGGTGGTGTGGTGTGGTGACATGTGATATGGTGTGGTGTGGTAGGGTTTGGTGTGATGTGGTGTGGTAGGAGGTGGTGTATTGTGGTGCAGCACGCCATGGTATGTCATGCTGTGTATGGTGTAGTGTGGCGTGGCGCGGTGTTGTTTGGTATGATGTGGTATGGCATGGTGTAGTGTGGTGTGGTGCGGTGAGGTATGGTGGGATATGGTGCGGTGCTTTGGAGTGTGCTAGAGTGTGATGTGGTGTTGGTGTGTGTGGTATGGTGTGGTACTGTGAGGTGCGGTTTTGTACAGTTTGGTGTGCGGTGGTGTGAGGAAATGTAGAGGGATAAGGTAACCCTAGGACTGTGTGGCGTGGTCTGGTGTGTGGCTGGAAAATGTGCACAAGACCCAGACATTGGAACTCACTACCAAAACGTATTTATTCTCACATCAAATCAAAATTTGCATTAAGATAGCAATAAAAAAAAAACCATGTTAACTGAACAACACAAACTCACCATCCCTGCCACATTGCTTTCACATACCCCACTAAAACTCATGCACATTTTCAACGTCCATTCACACTCGTACAGTGTATGCACCTTTTGTCAATTGTAACTGTATATTGTCAGCTGAGCGTATGAATCGTGTGTCATGTGTGTGAAATAGCGTTCCATTTCTGCTCTCCCTCTTGTTATTGATTCGGTTCCTGCCAGTTTTAACGGTGAAGTAAGCACATGTGTGTGTGTGTTGTTATGCGACGCACCGATTGCCTCGTTTTACTGTGTTTTCACTGTCACTTGTCAACTTTTCTCGAACTGAGGGACTCACCCATCCATAGATTTGAAAACCGCGCTGTTTGCATCCCCATATCATGTTGTTGTTGTTGTTGTTGTTGTTGTTGTTGTTGTTGTTGTTGTTGTCGTTGTCGTTGTTGTTGTTGCTATCATTGTTGTTGTTGTTGTTGTTGTTGTTATTATCATTATCATTATTGTAATCATATTATTGCTATTATTATTATGGATGTTGGTGATGGTGGCGGTCTTTTTTTCTTCTCCTCTTCTTTCTCCTCCGCGCGCGCACTACAAACACACACACACACACACACCACACACACACACACACACACACACACACACACACACACACACACACACACACACACACACACACCACGCACGCACGCACGCACGCACGCACGCACGCACGCACGCACGCACGCACGCACGCACACACACACACACACACACACCACCACCACCACCACCACCACCACTCACACCACACACACACACACACACACACACACACACACACACACACACACACACACACACACACACACACACACACACACACACGCACGCATACACGCACGCACGCACGCACGCACGCACGCACGCACGCACACACACCACACACACACATGTAATCAAGGCTATGGTAAACTCGTGTTGTCAGTGTATACCCAACATAATCATATTGACCACAAGTCTCTGAGTAAGGTCATAAATTGTCGTCAAACAGATGGGAAAAAAGAAAAAATATTGGAGTCATATTTTTCAATCATGTCTTCCCAAACTAAGGTTCCATTAACATTATTTCTTGGATTTGTAAACTGGACCCCCCCCCCCCCCACTCCATTCCTCGCCTTCCCTCTCTCGTCTTTAAGAGCAATTCTTCATTTGATGATAGAGCCTATAGACTCTTAAGTCTAACACCAAACTGAAACATTTGTCCACGTTTTTTGTTTGTTTTTTGTTTGTTTTTTTTTGTTTTGTTTTGTTTTTTGTTGTTGTTGTTTTTTAGGTTCGCTAACATTTATTTAGATGAAACCAGAGTCAGAAAAGCCTCCCATTCAGGTTCAACGATAGTAATTCCATGTACAGAATAGCCGAAGACGAGTGCATTAACGAGTGTTAGAAAAAGTATTTTAAAAAATTAAATAAATACATAAATAAAAAAGGAGTTTTGGCCATTGTGTGCTCAAGCAAAGGTTGGCGATGTAAAGCTGACGACAATGACGACGACGTTGATGATGATGGTGATGGTAATGATGATGATGATGAGGAGGAGGAGGAGGAGTGGGTGGGGGGGAGGAGAAAGAGAGGGAGGAGAAGGAGGAAAAGGGGACGTAGGAGGAGGAGAAGGAGGAGAAGAAGAGGAGGAGCAGGAGGAGGAGAAAGGAGGAAATAAGGAGGAGGAGGGAAGCGAGAAGGAAGAGGAAGGGGGGAAGAGGAGGAGAAAGAGAAGGAGGGGAGATGAAGAGGAGGAGTAGGAGGAGAAGGAGAAGAAGTAAGAGGAGGAGAAGTAGAGAAGAGGATGAGAAGGAGGAGGAGGAGAAGGAGGAGGATCGAAGGAGGAGGAGAAGGAGGAGGATCGAAGGAGGAGGAGAAGTAAGAGGAGAAGGAGGAGGAGAAGGAGGAGAGAAGTAAGAGGAGAAGTGGAGGAAGGAGGGGAGAGTAGAGGAGAAGTAAGAGATGAAGGAGAGGAGAAGGGGAGGAGAAGTAGAGAGAGGAGGAGAGGAGGGAGAGGAGTAGGCAGGATAAGGGAGAAGGGAGAGAAGGAGGAGGACGAAGACAGGGAGAGGAGAAGGAGAGGAGACAGTAACGGAGAAGGAGGGGAGACAGAGGCAGAAGGGGAGGCAGAAGATAAGGAAGAGAAGACAGGAGGACGAGAAGAGGAAAAGTGCAGAACGGAGCATAGAGAGAACGGCAGGAGACAAGACGACAACGAGAGAGACGGAGAGGGAGAGGACGTAATAGAGGAGAGAGAAGGAGAGAGAAGGAAAAGGGAAGTAGAGAGAAGGAGGGGGAGAGGAGGAGGAGATAATGAGGGGAAGTAAGGGAGCAGGGGAGAAGTAGAGGAAGGAGGCGAGAAGGAGGAGGACAAGGAGGAGGAGAACCGTAAGAGGAGAAGCAAACAGGAGCGAGGCGAGAGATTGGAGAAGGCAGGACAGAGAGGAGGAGCCCGGCGCGACAGAGCGGGGGGAGACTGGGCGCAGAAGGCGAAGGAGGATTCAGGGAAAGACTCTGCTCCTTCGTCACTCTAGCTGGTCTCGCAAGTCTGACGGTAGGGGGCTGGTCGTACAGTCTCTCTCTACTCTCTGCTCCTCCTGGATTCATACCTCCACTCCACCCCCTGAATCACTCTCCACACTCCCGTGTCTTACTCTCTCTGTGGTTGGTTTGTTTCGTCTCTGTCTGGTTGTTTGTGTCTCGTC
>CM031619.1:22721924-22730250 GCA_018398815.1 Conus ventricosus
AGATGGAGATCAGCAAGAGGTAGTGAAGAGAGAGAGAGAGAGAGAGAGAGAGAGAGAGAGAGAGAGAGAGAGAGAGAGAGAGAGAGAGTCAGGGAGATGGACAGACAGACAGGCAGACAGGTAGACATATAGAGCTAGCTACGGACAGACAGAGAAGAGAAGAGAGAGGGAGACAGACAGACACAGAGAGAGAGAGAGAGAGAGAGAGAGAGAGAGAGAGAGAGAGAGAGAGAGAGAGAGAGAGCTGTGCACTTGCAATACCCACACGTGCACATATATGCACAAACCTGCTAAAAGACTACGTCCAGAGAGAGAGAGAGAGAGAGAGAGAGAGAGAGAGAGAGAAAATTAAGAGAGAGAGAGAGAGAGAGAGAGAGAGAGAGAGAGAGAGAGAGAGAGAGAGAGAGAGACAGACCAGACAGACAGAAAGAGAGAAAGAGAGAGTCAAGCAGTTTCAGCAGGTATGGAAACTGTTCAGAAAGTATCTGTCATGTCTCCATTTATTTGGGGGTCGGGGGTGACATCTACTCAGCAGTCCCGATAACATGTCTGTTCGTCCCCCCCCCCCCCCCCCCCACCTCCCTCCACCACCCTATGACTCATTTCGTCTCAGATTTAACAGTAAGGAGAAACCCACACTGTTGGGCCCAAGTGTCGCACACACTGAAAGCTTTCTTGGGTTTGTATTAGGCTGTTCACATACAGCTGTTTCCGGTGTGTGTGTGAGAGAGAAAGAGAGAGAGAGAGAGAGAGAGAGAGAAAGAGAGAGAGAGAGAGAGAGAGAGAGAGAGAGAGCGAGAGAGAGAGAGAGACATAGGAGGGAGGAGGTGGGGGAGAGAAAAGCAAAGCGGAAGCGGAAGTTTATTCAATATAGGCCAACATCCTGACGGTAAATCTAACACCACAGTTAGATGTGCACAGTGTAGGAAGTATTTGATTTTTTTTTTCAAATATTATGCTAATATTCTTGCCGTGAGCCTACAACGTTGAACAGACATGGGTTTTGAGGTGCATTGAGAACGTCATTCCGCGAAACTTGAGGCAGGACAGCACAGCGAAAAAAAAATTGGTTATCGTCTTTTCATTCTTTCTCAAAGGACACATCATACAGCTCATTCACATTAGAACACAAAATACAACTGGCGAACTATGTCAGCTAGGCCGAAGCGCACATTTGTGCGTAGAAATCTTTAATTGTCGTCAACATAAGCAAAACACATGGCTCCTAATTTCATGGATGATTTAAAAGTTTTTGTTTTGTTTTAAAGGATCTCTTTCGCTGTTTAGAATAAGTTCCTCCGATTTTAAGGCCATCGATTATCAATCACCCTATTGGTGGAGTTTCAAAATATTTATTTTTAACATCTTGAACCGATCTAACAAACTGTTAATAATCTCGTGAGAGTTTTCTGGGATGGACATGATTAGCCGTCCCCTTCGGCCCTGAACCAGTAAGCATCAATTAAAGCTTTCTCTCTCTCTCTCTCTCTCCTCTCTCTCTCTCCTTCTCCATCCTCTCTCTCTTCTCTCCTCTCCTCTCTCTCTCTCTCCCTTCTCTCTCTCTCTCTCTCTCTCCTCTCCTCCTCTCTCCCTCTTCCTCTCCAAGGAAGGGGACAAGAAGGAGAGAAACGAAAAGGGGGAAAGAGTAGGGACATATTTATTATGCGTGGATATGAGCTAAAAAGCTGCACATTGTTTAAAAAGACTTTTGACAACAACTTATCCAAGGTATCTATTTTCCTTACTCTTAGGAGAGGGAATGTGGAGAGAGGGTAAGGCTTGCGAGCACAATCATGAGAGAACATAACGGGTGAGACGAGCATGGTGATTTTGACAGACACGGCTGGCCATAAGATTCAAACACAAAAAGCTCCAAGAGAAGAGAACATTCGGGTGTGATGGAGCCCACCCCCTGTTGGGGATTTTGACTTATAACCTATTTTATGCAGAAAAATTAATCGACGTGTAACCTATTCTGATGCCAGAATGAGCGACGTTAGTAACCTATTCTGAGCAGAATTAGCGACTTGTAACCTTTCTTATGCATAATGAAACGACTTGTAACCTATTTTGATGCAGCTTGATGTCTTGTAATCCTATTCTTTGCAAAAATATCGACGTGTAACCTTTTCTAATGCAGAATTATCGACTGTAACTATTCTTATTCAGATTTAGCGGACTGGTAACCTATTCTTCGCAAAGAAGTTTGTGCGGGGGGGGGGCGGGCATCCACATAAAGAAGACAAATTGGCGTTTGAGGTATAATTTCCAGAGAACTGGTGAAGATTTTGCTCTTTTTGTCTTTTCTGTTTTTTTTTTGTTTTGATGACAGCACAGCTTTCTTCATCCACATACTCAGCTCCGTACTTAGTCTATGTACAGTTGTAAATAGACACCAAGATTCTGTAATAAATCACCTTGCCATTCAGAAGAGCATCATCACACACATCACACTCACACACACACACACACACACACACACTCGGCGCCGCGCGCGCGCGCGCGCGCGCGCACACACAACACACGCGCGCGCGTCGCGCGCGCATACACACCGCACGGAGCTGCAAGCCGCACGCACGAACGCACACGCACTTGCGCACGTGGCGCGCAGCGCACGGCCCACAACACACACACACACACACATACACCCACACACAACACACCACACACACCATATGCACACCGGAGACACCACTCACACAACGTTGGTGCATGTGTACACACACCACTGTGCGGCACTGTAGAACTCGGGGAAGCTGAACACGCGCGCGCGCGCGCGCGCGCACGCACGCACGCACGCACAAGCTCGCACGCACCACGCACGACACACACACACACACATTGGCTGGGTCACGCGGTAGGCAGCAACGTGGCAAAAGGGACGTCAGAGTCCTTGGCGGCGCAGTCCAACCCGACTTTTCCCCGACTGCGTCATTGGGACAGCAGCTGTCCTTCCACCGCACATCCACAATCGTCCCACGGGGCCTGCCCTACAGAAATGAACAATGGGGTAGGTTGGGCGACACAGTCTCAGTGAAAGCTCTTTCTGACAGGCCTTGCACCCTGTCAGATCCCCTGGACAAACTGGCACATTCCAACACTGGTGGGACTCCATGCTTCAAAAAGAGTGACTGAGAGCGAAGAATGAAAGCAAAATTAGAAAGAGAAGGGGGGGGGGGGGGTTAGTTACCGCCAAGGGCATGGACAAGATCAAAAAACACAGGGCAAGAGACAATGTGTTCACCCTCGTGGTCTTCTTCAGGCAAAAAACAATAACATTTAACCTTAGGACAGGACGAACACAGACGAACATCAACTTATAGAAAATATTTGGGCCGAATACATGAAAAGATTATGACTCTTCGTTCTGTGTTGTCGTACCTGTCCAAATGTTAAAGTTATCTGTTTTTGCCTGAAGAAGACCCTGGGCCCATAGGTTGAAATGCATTGTGTCTGTCCTGTGCTGTGATTGTCTAGCCTTGGCGGTAACTAACCCGCCTCGCTTTCTAATTATGGGGGACTCCAGTTTACAACCCCCGCCACGCCGCCGACAAGTCACCGTCACAACACAGACGGAATCGGCTGAGGACACCCGGCTCGTGAGCAAGACAGACCAAAACGAAATGGTTCTGTATAACATGAAGTCGGGTTATGTATTCCCTTGTTTCGTTCGGCGCGTGTACCTGATGGTTTGGGTGGTGGTTGTGTGGCTTCCCATAGAACGAGGCCACTGTGGCAGTGGTTTGTACTCACTGTTGACAAGATTTGTTTGGCAACTTAGCACGATAGATCATTCAAAACACACAACGCGGGTGTCTTTGGCATACAATTCTGATTTCTTTGGAGTAGGTCCAAAGTTCCACTGACATGCCCAAACGTCTGGTCAGAATGTTCACTGACATGGCCAAAACGGTTTCAGGTCAGAATGTGCACTGACATGGCCAAACCGTCAGTCAAAATGTTCACTGACATGGCCAAACGTTCAGGTCAGAATGTTCACTGACATGGCCAACGCTCAGTTGATTGCTAGCGGAATGTAAATGTTGAAACGGAAATGAACACATTTGGTGTTCCCTAATGCTACGTGTTCAGCTGTTTAAAGGGATGCAATACCTCCTCTCATTTGTATCTGTCCCGTCTGTCTAGGTGTGTGGTGTCTGCCTGCTGTGTATCGCTCTCTCATCCTCTCTCCTCTCTCACTGCTCTCTCCTCCTCTCTCCTCTTTCTCCTCCTCTGCAATCTCTCTCTCTCTCTCTCTCTCTTCTCTCACTCTCTGATATCTCTGAGTCTCTCTCTCGTGTCCGACGCGAGCACATCACCTCTGTGAACAGACTTGAAGATATATCATCAAACATCCTCACTGTCAAAAGGCGCGTGACCTGGAGCCTGATAAGGTTGAATGTATGGGGCTGCAGGTCAAAACCTCCAACGCAGCCCTCTCTAGTGGATATGTGTACAGAATCCCGGGGGGGAGGGCCACCTTTTTGTCAAGGGGGGGGGGGGGAACACACCAAAAAAGGGTGAATTTAAGTGGTAAAGGGGCGAAAATGGGGAAAAGGGAGGGGGTAAAAAGATAGGGAAGGGGTTATTAGGGGTTAAGTGTGGTTGTTTAGTGAATTTGGAGAGGAGGGTGGTTTATGTATGGTTTAATGAAGAAGTATAAGAATATAAGGAGGGATGAGAGTGATGTTAATTATTTGAATTTTATAGAGTATGAGTGCTGTGAGTATATTTATATTTAAGTGAATTATGTTATGGTATATTTTATGTTATAATAGAGATGGGGGTAGGGAGGTTTAGAATTTAATATGATTTACTCTCTTAAAGGAATTTGAAGAGCTTTTTGGATGTTTGATTGGGGCAGATAGGTTGAGGTCGCCTTCGACTGTGGTCTCAAGGAACACAACCAAAGGAACGATAATATCAGGAGTTGAAGCGGTCTATCAATCGTAGTAATCTTCCCACTTAAAAGAAATAGGAAAACACATAGACTCCCAGCTGCTGACTAAATGACATGATGAATTAATTGCACGAAGTGGCACCCATAAAACAGCAAAAAAAGGAATGAATATAAAAAGCAGAAAACTGGAGTAGCAACTAGTTAGAAAAGCAAAAGCTGAAGAATTGTATATCTGATAACGCTAACAGGATGCAGCATCATATGGCTCTGTTAATGAAAATAACTGACAAGTCGAGAAAGATATCAGAAAAACTGAGCACGATGTGGTCTGCTAACACTTCATCAATCAGTTCCGACAGTAACGAATCATAACCAACACCCCTGCCAGTGTCACATTCTTTAATCGGATATGAGATCCAGCTGTCCTCCAATCGGTTTGCCAAAGAACGATTTGAATACAGAGATTCATAGCATCCCGGGCGTCTAGGAAATTAGTTGGTGTCCTATAATTCAAAACGAAAAATAAAAAAAGCAAGTCCAGATAACTTAAATTGGCTTCGATACTCAAGCTTGCTCGACCTTACAAGTGTGTGAGACGCCTTACGTATGTTTATAAGTTGTGTATTTGGATCTATGCATCCATTGGTCGAAAGGCAGCAAAAGTTAGTCCTTACCCAAATCAAAGAGATCTCACTGAATTGAAACATTGGGAGACCAATACTCGTTATTATTATCCGGGTATCGAAACATCTTAGATGCAATGGTCACAAACACCTAACTAAACAAATGGAACATCACAAACTGTTTCCACCCATTTAAGTTCAGCTGTCGTCGAAATCACCTCAGCCACACGGCTGAACACGCCTCTGTGATACATAGCTATCAGTCCAGCAACGAAAGAAAACTCACTGGAACTGTTTGCCGCGATTTAAGATGCCTTTGAGCTTGTAGTCCACAATCTTACTATTTAACAAAATGACTGCTTAGGTTCAAAATCCGTTAGTATTCTCCTTCTTTCATCTTATCTTGAAAACAGGACCCAGCGGTTGACGTAAAAACGGTACGCTTCCTTCTGAAGAAAGGTGAGCTGGCGCGTCCACAGCGCGGTCCGAGGGACCTCTTCTCTTTCTTCTGTAATTGTTAGAAAGGACCGACCGATGCACATCATCTCACAATGAGTCAGCTGGGAGCTGGTCGCGGACACAGTGCTCTTCACGTAGTGATACAAACATCATCTGTACAAATATCGTTTTTCCAACAAAGTATAAATTTGGCTTAGAAGGTGCAACCAAAACCGATGGGTCCTTATCCGCACAAAACCTAAATGTAGGTTCCTAGCATCGAGACAGATACATCAACGACAGCAATCTTATGTTGACCTAAAAGGATGAAACCTTGATCGAGCAGTTACCGAACACCGGGTCCTTAGCTGATTATTGATGATAAGTTTAAATGGCCAATCACAATTTATCCCATGTTGTGGCTAAACAGTAGGCTCGCAATGTTGTTTTTGCTCAATAAACTCGTTATTATGTTGAACCACACATCCGGAAATTTAGGTGTGTGAACCAATTGCCTTCTCACATCAACTATGCGTCCACTGTCGGAGTGGTGCCGTGAAAATCACATAAAAAAGATCTACTCTATGCATAGGCGGGAAGTAAGCGGATTCTTCCCGACAATTTCGTCATCAACCACGGCAAATGTGCGCAAAACAATGAGGCTACCACGCAGACCAACTGATCTATAGAAGGAGTACGAATTTGAAAGTCCATGCAAAACAGGCGCCAACATATCTTGCTGATGTAGCAAATGCAACAACGCGGATAGATCAAATAATAACATTTTTTACCACGTTCGCGCAGTGATGTTGGGCAAATCTAGTTTTGCAGGTGGGCGGCCATCGTGTGGAACCTCTCTCCTCCGGTCTGCAAAACATGTCATTCACTGCCGTCCTTCAAAGCAGCAATACATAAACATTTTACTTGAACAAGATTCTATCCTTTTGATCATAGGCGCATCCCCTACTTTATGTTGGCCTCTTTATTAGCTGATGAAACTGTGTATGTATGTATGTGTGGGGGGTGGGTGGGTTGTGTGGTGTGTGGGTTTGGGGTACGCGGGCGTGCGTGGTATGTGTGGGCGTTGGTGCGTGCATGTGAGCGCGCCACGTACGTCTCGGATTATGTGTGTGGAATTTTGTATTGGATTTTTTTTTTATCATATGATTCGTAGTATTCTTATTACTATTGTTAATGTTAGTTATAATGTTCTAGATTCTTCATTGTTTTCACCATCAAAAAAAAATATTAATATGTGCAGGGGTGTTTATTAATGTTGTGGAATAGCAAGGTACCATTGGAAGAAAGCACGGCTAAAAGCTCTATCCTTGAGAAGAAGTTTTTGAGTCTTGATCATTGAAGTCTCTCTCTCTCCTCCTTCTCTCTCTCTCTCCTCTCGCTCTCCGCTCTCCTTCTGTCCTGTCCGTCGCTCTCAAGATACGCCCAAGGTTGAGTCTCTCCTCTCTCTCCTCTCTCATCTCTCTCTCTCTCTCTCTCTCCTGCTGGTCTGTCTGTCCTCTCTCAATATAACCCCCAAGGGTTGAGCACTCCTAAATCATTTTAGGAATTGTAATCACTGTGATCTATCTATCTATCTATCTATCTAATATCTATATATATATATATATATATATATATATATATATATAACGCAGAACAATTAAATAGTGAGAGAAAACAAGTGCAGGTTAACAATTCTTCAGTCGTTATAGTAATGACTTGGCAAAGATTTGAACTTATTATTAAAAAAAAGAAGATGAAGAAATCCGGGGAATATATAATAAATATGAGAAGCCCTTCACTAGCTGTCTGAGGGAACCATCGTAATCCCCTTCGAAGGCACATTTATTTGTATTGCCTGCTCCTAGGCCTTTCATCCGCTGGATCGGACTCGTCAGGAGACACGGCTGTTGTGTCTGTGCTCTTGGTGTCAAATAGAGACACACCACAGTCCAAATTCTGTGGTGTTCCCACCCACCAAGGTTCAAAAAAGAATCCAACAGCACCCCTAAAGCAGCCAGCGAAGGGTAGTAAAATGGAACAAAACAAAAGTTGGGAGAGGAAAAAAGTTGCTGAAAAACTAAAAGCATTATTCAAACAGAATAAAATGTAGGGGACAATCTTGTGTGTGTCTCTATCTGACACTAAGAGCACAGACACAATCAGCGGTGTCTCCCTGATGAGTCCGATCCAGCGGACGAAAGGCCTAGAGCAAGCAATACAAATAGATCTGCCTTCGAAGGGAGTACGATGGTTCCCTCAGACAGCTAGTAAAGGGTTTCTCATATTTATAATATACCCCCCCCCCCCCCTCCATTTTCTTCATCTTCAATTTTTTTTTAACATTCAAATCTTTGCCAAATCG
>CM031619.1:22750350-22752850 GCA_018398815.1 Conus ventricosus
CCCCATACCTAGCACTATCAATAATCTGAAATGTTGATTCTGCCTATTTCTGTGTTTCAACTGTAGGGAATTCAACAAATTCCAAGAAGTGATTTCTTCACGTCATTCTTCGCGCAGTTTCGTTGAAACTAAATCGAAACCAAGCATTTCAATTTTTTTTTTCTCACATTTTAAGAAAGCGATTCATAGATATCTAATGTAACAGTTGAGAAGCAAAACAACACTCAGCTGTTCTACCATCCATTCTGTATTTGTGTGTGTGTGTGTGTGTGTGTGTGTGTGTGTGTGTGTGTGTGTGTGTGTGTGTGTGTGTGTGTGTGTGTGTGAGTGCGTGCGTGCGTGCGTGCGTGCGCGTGTGTGTGCGTGCGTGCGTGCGTGTGTGTGTGTGGTGTGTGTGTGTGTGTGTGTGTGTGTGTGTGTGTGTGTGTGTGTGTGTGTGTGTGTGTGTGTATGTGTGAAAATAGTATTGGTAATGACAAAAGAATTTCTACGAACGAAAAGATAGAACTAGATTCCGAATCGGGATGTTGATTACAAACTGCAGTTACCTACAATAATACACCATGGTCATATGATGACTTAAAGCAGAGTCCACTTTATGATCAAGCATTAGAAACATAATTACATTTCCTTCTCATACATGCCGAAAAGGAAGACCGGAGAAAAAAAAACTTTGAGCGGAACATTACAGATACTTTCATCACTCCTTGCTGTTGAAAATAGTAATATAACTGTGAAGTTGTCATTATTCACTGTTAAAATGCTTGTCTTGTGGGGGGGGGGGGGGGGGTATAAGTAACCTGTAATTGAGTGTATATTGTGTGTTGCCTATTTTCGTTCACTTCACTTGTTATAGGGTGGAGGCGTAAGAATGGAATATGATTCACTTTGGCATTGACTTTAACTCTCAGTCCCCCCCCCCCTTCCCCCCCCCTCCCCCCTCCTCCAACTCCCATTGCTCGGTCTTCATTTTAGTTGTCCTGAGTGTAGTTTATCTTGTCTGAAGACCTAAGAGGTCGAAACGCGTCGAGTTTGCTCTTGTGATTTGTTTGTCCACGTTGTTCAGCGGAGGTTTTATCAACACCCGTTAAGATTTGTTTGTCCACGTTGTTCAGCGGAGGTTTTATCAACACCCGTTAAGATTTGTTTGTCCACGTTGTTCAGCGGAGGTTTTATCAACACCCGTTAAGATTTGTTTGTCCACGTTGTTCAGCGGAGGTTTTATCAACACCCGTTAATTGTTTTCCACGTGTTCGCGAGTTATAACACCTTAAGATTGTTTGTCACTTGTCAGCGGAGTTTTATCAACACCGTTAAGATTTGTTTAATCCACTGTGTTCACGGAGGTTTTATCAACACCCGTTTAAGATTCCTCTGCATGCCTCACTTTGCAGCTAATTGATTCAAATGACTGCTGTTCATAATGACTGCTGTTCATACTGACTGCTGTTCATAATGACTGCTTTCATATGACTGCTGTTCATACTGACTGCTGTTCATACTGACTGCTGTTCATACTGACTGCTGTTCATACTGACTGCTATTCATATGACTGCTGTTCATACTGACTGCTGTTCATAATGACTGCTGTTCATACTGACTGCTATTCATAGTGACTGCTGTTCATACTGACTGCTATTCATAGTGACTGCTGTTCATACTGACTGCTATTCATAATGACTGCTGTTCATACTGACTGCTATTCATATGACTGCTGTTCATAACTGACTGCTGTTCAAAATGACTGCTGTTCATACTGACTGCTATTCATAGTGACTGCTATTCATAATGACTGCTGTTCATAATGACTGCTCTTCATACTGACTGCTATTCATAGTGACTGCTATTCATAATGACTGCTGTTCATAATGACTGCTGTTCACACTGACTGCTATTCATAGTGACTGCTATTCATAATGACTGCTGTTCATAATGACTGCTGTTCATAATGACTGCTATTCATACTGACTGCTATTCATAATGGCTGCTGTTCATACTGACTGCTATTCATACTGACTGCTATTCATAATGACTGCTGTTCATAATGGCTGCTGTTCATACTGACTGCTATTCATAATGACTGCTGTTCATAATGACTGCTGTTCATACCGACTGCTATTCATACTGACTGCTATTCATAATGACTGCTGTTCATTATGACTGCTGTTCATAATGACTGCTATTCATACTGACTGCTATTCATAATGACTGCTGTTCATAATGACTGCTGTTCATACTGACTGCTATTCATACTGACTGCTATTCATAATGATTGCTATCCATACTGACTGCCATCCTTCGTTGTTTTGTATTTCGCTCTACGTCATCTATTGCAGGTGTCCTTGCTCTCGCTCTTCTTTTGACTTGTCCCGAGGGTTGTTTATCTCACCTGAAGAAGACCTAAGAGGTCGAAACGCGTCATGTTTGGTCTTGTGATTCGTTCGTCTACGTTGTTCGACGGAGTTATTATAAATACTCTTTAAAAATAAACTTTATGGAT
>CM031619.1:22757850-22765350 GCA_018398815.1 Conus ventricosus
GGTCAGTGCGTTGATTGGTGAGTTAGCTGGTTGGTGAGATGGTTAGCTGGTTGATGATGTAGCTGGGTGCTGAGTTAGCTGGTTGGTAGATGGTTAGCTGGGTGATGATGTAGCTGGGTGGTGAGTGGGCTGCTTGGTGAGTTGGTTGGTGTGTGGCTTAGTTAGTTTGGGAGTTTACTGGTTAGTACGTTAATTAGTTGGGGAGTTAACTGGTTGGTGAGCTAGCTAGTTGGTCAGTTAGCGGGTTGGTCAGTGAGTTGGGTGGTGAGTTAGTTGGATGGTGAGTTAGTTGGATGGTGAGTTAGTTGGATGGTGAGTTAGCTGATTGGTAAGTTAGTTGGGTGGTGCGTTGGGTGGTGAGTTAGTTGGTCGGAGAGTTAGTTGGATGGTGAGTTAGTTGGTTGGTGAGTTAGCTGATTGGTAAGTTAGTTGGGTGGTGAGATGGGTGGTGAGTTAGTTGGTTGGAGAGTTAGTTGGATGGTGAGTTAGTTTGTTGGTGAGTAAGGTGGTTGGTCGGTTAACTGGTTGGTGAATTAGCTGGTTGGTGAGTTAGCTGGTTGGACAGGTAATTGGTTGGTGAGTTAGTTGGTTGGTGAGCTAATTGCCTGGTTAGTTAATTGGGTGGAGGGTTAGCTGGTGGGTGTGTTAATTGGTTGGTAATTCAGCTGGTTGGATAGATAGATGGTTGGTGAATTAATTGATTGATTATTTGGCTGGTTGAAGAGTTAAATGGTTGTTGAGTTAATTGGTTGGTTATTTAGCTGGTTGGATAGTTAGATGGTCGGTTAGTTGGGTGGTGAGTTAGCTGGTTGGTGAGTTAGCTGGTTGATCAGTTAATTGGTTGGTGAGTCAGTTGGTTGGTGAGTTAACTGATTGGAGTTAGCTGGTTGGCTGGTTATTTAGCTGGTAGGAGATTTAGATGGTTTGTGAGTAAACTGTTTAGTAATTTAGCTGGATTGAGAGTAAGGTTGTATAGTTAATTGGTTGGTGAGTTAGCTGGTTGGAGAGTTAGTTGGTTGGTGAGCTAATTGGTTGGAGAGTTAGTTGGCTGGTGAATTAGTTGATTGGTGAGTTAGTTGGTTGGTGAAATAGTTGGTTGGAGAGTTAGTTGGTTGGTGAGTTAATTCGCTGGTTGATTGCTTGCTTGAAGGCATGGCTGGTTGATTAGATTGTTAATTTGCTGGTTGGTTCGTTCGTTATTTGGTTACTTTATTGGTTGGTTGGTTGGTGTGTGGGTTCGCTGGCTAGCCAGTAAATCAGTCGGTCAGTTGGTTGGGTGGTAGGTTGTCCGGGGTCTCCATTGATCAGGGGCTGAAATAGCGCCGTTGGTAGACCGTTGATTTTTTTGTGATTCTGTTTTGTGGTTCTGTTTTGTGTGTGTGTGTGTGTGGTGTGTGTGTGTACGTTTGTGCGTGCGTGCTTGCGTGTGTGCGTGCGTGCATGCGTGTGTATGTGTGTGTGTGTGTGTGTGTGTGTGTGCCTGCGTGCGTGCGTGCGTGCTTGCGTGTGTGCGTGCGTGCATGCGTGTGTGCGTGCGTGCATGCGTGTGTGTGTGTGTGTGTGTGCAGATCTACAACCTGTTCCACTCCAGTGACCCCATGGCAGTGAGGCTGGAACCTCTGCTGGCCGAGGGCTTCAAGCACGTGGCACCCGTCAAGGTGCCCCGCTACAGCAAGTTCCCCCTGGGAGACGGCCAGCCCGTCCACGTCGGTCAGTCCCAGAGAGAGAGAGAGAGGGAGGGAGAGAGAGAGAGAGAGAGAGAGACTCTCGTGACTCGTGACTCGTGACTTTAATGTGAGGCCATCAGCCTATTCACATGAGTACGCAACAAGAAAAAAAACAACAACAAAAAAACAATTTTATACAATAAGAACAAAATGTACCATGACTGCAACAAAACATCCTTCCATGACAGTATGTACATGCAAAATTCATCTTAATTGTACACAAATGCTTCTTAATACGTTCTTCCTTTTAAACATAATATAGGTATAAAACTCTCCGGAAGGCCGTGCTATTTTTAAGCATCTTATGTTTACTATGTTTACGCATGCGCCATCTACCGTGGAAAAGAAAGGAAAACCCCGAATCTTGGGTCTGCCATGATAACCTTTGACACTCAGTGTGTGTACTTCTGTGGTCCTGTTCATGTGGTGTTGGACTTGTGTTGTTCGTGTTCGTTGGGTTTAGCATCCCCATGGATAAATTACTAAAGCCTTACCGCTTTCCATGCATCAGGTTAGTACTTTCCTTCGATTATTTTACTTTAATTGTAGTTTTCCCTATTTCTTCAGCCAGTTATATCATGTTCTGTAGGACTTGTCGACACTTGCCTCGTACACATGTGCCTAAATTGCCTGTTGGCCAGAGGAGTCTCTTAGTGGTCAAATCCCTAGAATTAAAAATTGAATAATTCAAAGCAGCCGTCGGTAAAAAAACCAAAATGCATATAATAACTGTCATTGAACAAAAAGTCCAAAACCACACTTATGATCTACGGGGGCAGCCATTTCTTAGCAGACGATCCAGTCCACCTCACGCTCCGCTCCGCCCCCCCCCCCCCTCCCTTCTCAAAGCAGAGAGCAAGAGATAACGAAGGAACGTGCGAGTTCGCGAGAGGGACTGTGTGTGTGCTGCCGTGTGGGTCACGCGACTTCATGCTGTCAGCTGATTTACATGTTGACCTACTGAACTAAATCCTTTTCCTACCTTTATTTCCTGGTTTACCTTATTTGTATACTTCATCACTATATGGTCAATTATTTGTCTGTGTTTCCTTTTGTAATCATTTCGTAGTTTTACATGTGTATGTAAATACCGGATTCATTACTTATTCAGACCTTCCACTTCCAAACATGTTTTCCTTATATTATACTTGAATTTTTTTATTTATTTATTTATTTATTTTTTTTTGCAAATTATATACACATTTAACATACTCATTTGACTTCTAAAGACCATTCATAATTCCTAACCTAACCCCCCATGACCACATTTATTCCCATATGGTGTTAGCCAGTCTCTGCAGTTGCTTCCTCCATGACCCCTCCCTCCCTATTCCTATTTACTTGGTTGTGCATTCTTGATTCATATCAATTTAGGTTATAATTACACTTATTCCTCTTGTTTACCTTAATTGTCTATACTCTTGCATAACTGCATATTATTAGTTTTACATTCAATTCTACTACACCTCTTAATCCAATCAGGCTCAGTCCCTCTCAATCTCTCATACACACACACACATATATATATACATGTATACATTATTATTCCCATATGGTGTTAGCCATACATGTACACACCCACATGCACACAAATACATACATATATATGTATATGTGTACATTTACAACCTTGATCATGTTCATATGAGGATTCCTACTCCATCATCCATTTATAACGGCCTCATTCTCCCTTATTTACATTCACATTTGTACAATACCATTCATATTCATTCATTTCACATATTTTCCTCAAAACATATTCATTTCCATAATTCCATTCCTTCATATTATATTACATTCACGTTCCCTCTTATTACACCCTGGTATCCACTTTTATATAATTATCTTTCCATCATGCATATAATAATTATGTTCATGGACCTTGTCACGCTCACACCTGAGGATACATTTGCATAATCTTATTTGTGTTCATATAACATATCTTTCGTAAATCTGTTTATATCGACACCCCAATCACAATTTCATGCTCATTCAGGTATTCATGTTACTATCTATACCCAGAAACGCCTTCCGAGCTAAATTCATGATTCAACCTTCTCTATAGTATATATTATGATGTGTGAGTATGTGAATGTCTATGTATAAAACATACGAACATGATAAGTTATGTGTATAATAAATGAACATGGACGTGTGGTGATAAATTATCACCACACGTCCATGTTCATTTATTATACACATAACTTATCATGTTCGTATGTTTTATACATAGACATTCACATACTCACACATATATATATACACACATACACACATACCTATATGTATATACATACATACACACACGTACACACATGCATAGATGTACACACAAAAGATAAGATAAGATAATGTTGCTTATAGCCCAGCCGACCGCAAAGGGCCACATCAGGGCTGTTGTACACACATACACATACACACATATTTATACTATACACACACACACATATACACATACATATGCATACACACACACATACATATATACACACACACGTATACACGTAAACACATTTTGAATTCAGAGAGAGAGAGAGAGAGAGAGAGAGAGAGAGAGAGAGAGAGACAATGACAATGACAATGACAAAGTTTTATTCAGTTTAGGCCAAGGCCCCTCACTGAAGGGGTATATATACAGAAACAAATGAATAAAGCAAAATATTACCTCTCGCGATCGATATTGTTTACATACAAAAGCATAATATACATGCACATTATTCACGCACGTACACATCCACTCACATTCCCGGGCATTCGTTCACCTCATTCACCTAGTCCTTTCTCCTCCCTTGCACTCCCCCCCCCTCCCTATTCCTTCCCGCAATCCTCCCATTCAATAATATGCACGTTTTATACAACACAAATTCAGGATCATTTTGTTCTGCAAATTAATTATCATATCTCATTAGGAGCATTAATCTTTTTTGTCTGATTTGCGTCGAAAGAGCGATATATCTAGCTAATTCTTGTAACCTATTAGGATTATCACTTGAAAGAATATTCGCGACACTAATTTCGTTTGGTACTCCAGAAAAGGATACTAAACAGGAACAGTTCTTTCGAATATGATTATAAGCTTCACAGTGAAATAAAAAATGCACCTCGTCTTCACACTCATTGTCGCAACATGGACAACTGGTGTCTTCCTGATTAATTGAAGCATTTAGGAACCATCTTTTACAATTTTTTAGACCAATTACTCTTAACTGAAATCTTGTCAAATTAATTCTGTGCCAATAGTTCCTAACACATGTTAAGTATTTCTCTGTTTGAAATATATCCTTAAAGGAATGGTACCATCTATATCTATCATTATTTTCTAACTCAGAATGCCAATTTTGTTTACTACATGCGATAATCCGGTCTTTAAATAAAGAAATAAAGCTGTTTTCATGACCCACCCCTTGGTTTAACCATACTATTCCAAATCCATTTATAGTCAAAATTTTGTGAATATTAGATACCCAGTTGAAATGTCCCGATTCATGCAATGACAAAAGCATTTCATAGGCCTGTCTGCATATTCTTGTCATAGGTAAATTAATCAGTCTTATCCAATATTTTATACATTTCACAGAAGTTCTTATATGAAGTGGATATCTACCTGTTTCTCCGTATGCTTTTTTATTTGAGGCATGTAGGGGGACATTAAGGAATCTTTTAATAGCAAATGTATGTACTGCTTCGATTCGTTTCCCTTCTTCCTCTAATCCCATACTTCAGCAGCATATGTTAGAATTGGTTCAATCTGAGAATCGAACAGTTTCCAGAACAGACCCGGCTCTATTGCGCCTAGTTTCTTCAATGTTTTGATTATTTCTACAGTACCTCTTCTTCCTTTCCTACAAACATCAGACAAGGCGGCATGTATACTCAGTTTAGTTGTGAAAGACATTCCTAAGTATTTATAAGAATTAGTTACAGCAATTTGATCATTTCCATAGAACCATCTTTCTCTTGTTGCTAAGTAGCCCCCAATCTAAACACTATTATATTTGTTTTTTCAAGGTTAACTGACAAGTGTAATCTGTCAGCTTCTCTTTTTAGGCCATTTAACTGGTTCTGGAGTCCAACAATAGACTCTGACAATAAGACAACATCATCAGCAAACAATAAAAGAAATAATTCTACTGCACCAGGGATGAGTTGGATACCGTGTTTGCCTGTTTTGGACACTTCAATAGCTAATTCGTTGATAAAAAACGAAAACAATAATGGACTTAGAAGACATCCTTGTTTTACACCTCTTGGGCACTTAAAATAATCTGTGTAACTACCCTGATTGCGCACACGAGCTAATACCTCATTATACATACCTTTCAGTGCCCAGTACAGTTTACCTTTCACACCATTTTTCCTCAAAATCGACCACAATAAATTTCTATCAACAGAATCAAAAGCCTTTTTAAAATCGACGAAGGCAACATAAAGTTTTGTTCTCCTAGCCAAAAATTTACTAACTATTGCATATAGAGTAAAAATATGGTCAACGGTACTATATCCTTGTCTGAAGCCTGCTTGCTCTTCTATCATTATCTGTTCTTGTTCCGCCATTTAGTTAATCTTTTATTCAAAATGTTTGTATAAACTTTGCTCAACACACTGGTTAAAGCGATACCTCTGTAATTATTTGGCTGATCAGCATCACCTTTCTTATGTATCTGTATAATAATAGATTTTGACCATTCCAAGGGGAAAACTCCGAGATCAAATATCTTATTGCAATACATTACAAGAAAATCAATAACGGAAACATCTGCATTTTTTAACAATTCACCTATGATCTTATCTGGCCCTGAACTCTTTCCAGCTTTGAGGTTACCAATACTGGCGTAAACCTCATGTCTAGAAATAAGGGCATCATGAGGAAGCTCAATACTTTCCTCATCTGAATCTCCGGTAAATTTAGACTCTTCTGCATGCAGTTCTTTGTTTGGTTCATTAAATAAATTAAAGAAGTGGTCATGCCATTGTTCTGTTGTGATGTTGTTATAGATTACAGATTTCCTGTTAATGGATCGAACTGTTTGCCAGAACAATTTTGGATCATTCATTGATTGTTTGAGTTTATCTAGTTTAATATCATCGAACTCTTTTTTCTTTTTGTATAGCATGAGTTTATAATCTTTTCTTTCTGTGACGTAAGCGTCTTTTTTCTCTTCCACTCCCTTCTTATCACGTTTAAATTTTCTTAACAGCTGTATAACTTTCTTCTTTTTTCGAGCACACTCTTCGTCAAACCACTCATTTTTCTTTCTGTGGCCGTTTCCTACAGTTCTAATCATGCATACAGCTGAACTACATAGTGCTTTAGTAAATATATCAATAGACATATTGATGTCAGAACTAAGTTCTGTCTGAGCATTTAGCATGCACTGTGTAAACTCCTTTGACTGTTGTTGTTCTTTATATTCATTTATAAGTTCATCAGACCAAACAATTCGATCTTCAGGCAACGGTTCGATCACAGATTGGGCAATGTTACTATTTCGATCTCTGTTATTCAACCTAAATTCCACAGGTAAGTGCCATGAATCTATCTTGTCACCAACATTTAAATCACAATTTAGTTTTAGAAATAAATCTTCAGACAATATCACATAATCAATAACACTACAGCCATGAGGGGAAATATAAGTAAAGTCCCCACTGGTATAGTTGGAACAACAACCATTAGCAATAATACAATTAAGCAGAAAACATAAATCTAACAACGACTTACCAAAGTTATTTATATAGTCATCTTTCGATTTGCGTTGTAAACAGTATGCAT
>CM031619.1:22805939-22823439 GCA_018398815.1 Conus ventricosus
GGGGGGAGGTGAGAAAAATGTGTTAAAAGGTTACAGATTTTTAAAGGTTGTTGGACTGTGTGTTGGCTCTGTGCCAACTGGCGGGCTGTCTGTCTGTCTGTCAATTTGTCTGTCTGGCAGGCTGTCTGTCTGGCAGGCTGTAAATCACACGTGGCTAAACCTGTATCTAGAGGTATATGAGGTGAAGTAGTTTTTATTTTGTGACAGACACACGCACGCACACGCACACAAAACACACACATACATGCACTTACACAGACAGACGAGGGCGCGCACCAGGATGCACACACATTCACATGCACGCGCGCGCGCGCGCGCGCGCACACACACACACACACACACACACACACACACACACACACACACACACACACTCACACACACACACACACACACCACACACACCACACACACACACACACACACACACACACACACACGCACACACATTCACACTCACGCACACACACACACACACACACAAAACACCCCACACCCCACCCCACACACACACACACACACATATACACACAACACGCACGCACGCACGCACGCACACACACACACACACACACACACACACACACACACGCACGCACGCACGCACGCACGCACGCACACACACACACACACACACACACACACACACACACACACACACACGGCTCAGTGTCACAAAGAAAAATGAAACAACTTTTTCCTTCCTTCTCTTTCTCTCTCAGTTACAACTGGCGTTTCCTGTGTGACACCAAACCCGACCACCACGCTCCCGCTGAGGCGGTGTCAGGCCCCAGGGAATATCATAGCAGGACAAGACAACGGCCGAAAAGGTTAGAGAAGGCAAAGACACTCCATCATAATCATTGTTGTCATGCAGCGGGAGCGAGAAGAAAAAAACCAAACTTGCATACTGCAGGGAGGGGAAAACGTTGGCTGAAGAGAGAGAGAGGAGAGAGAGAGGGGATGAGGGAGAAAATAGGAGAGAGAGAGAGAGAGGAGGAGGGGAGAGAGAGAGAGAGAGGGGAACCACTGACACGACACTGACATTTTTTATTGTCCGTTTAGCAGTTAAGCCTTTTAGACAAGGGGGTTGGCAAAGGGCATTCACCGATCCCAAAAGCGGGAAATTCATGCTTTATACGTACTCACACACACACACACACACAACACACACACACACCACACGTCCTCACCTTTCCTCCGCCCCACCCCGGGCTACCTTTCTATTATTATCCCCCAACATCCATACCCCATAATCACACACACTTGACTGTTACGGTTTGGGGTGCGGTGCGTTTTTTTGTTGTCTGAACTCTCACTTTTCAAAAAATTGTGAGCGTGTACGACTTTTCCCCTAACACACCCACACCATACAACATAGATAGCCCGGCAACACAAAGTGTTATATTTTCTTCTTTTTATATGCTGCCTGAACCATCATATGAATCGGTTACCAAATCAATACATGCCATTTCATAGAATACAGATCAATGCACTCAATTAAGACATCAATACATAAGACATTCAATCATCATATATCAGGTATCATATACGTATCTTGATATAACTCACAGATCTCGCCGGCGCCGTCCACAGTATCTCACATATACAATCAAACGCATTCAATTCCACAGTACCCACTCCACAGTCTACAGCATTAAAATAAGACGAAGATGGATAACCAAGGTCCCCACACGGGTAAACACAGCCGTTCACAAAACAAGCGATAAGAAGAAACAGGGTCTCAACACAGAAAAGCACAATATATTACGTCGAACTATCAGAAGGAACCGCAAATTCACAAGGCCAGAAACCCATAGCAGAAGAACCGCAGATTCAAAAAGCACAGCAACCCCACAGGAGAAGAACCGCAGATTCATAAAGCACAGCAATCCGCCAGAAGAAGAACCGCAGATTCAAAAAGCACAGTAAAACCATATTGAACCCCCGGGGAAACACAATTTCACCAAAATTTCCCATAGAACACAATAAACTTCGGTTCGACGCCCGTGATCTAAACAAATATAACTTCTCCGTGTATTTATACTACGTGTTCACATCAATAAATATACCCACTGACACACATGCGTGTACAATTGGAGCACATATCAATATTCTTACGGAGTTTTAAGTCACTCTCGGCGAACCTGCATTCACCAACAATTTATAACAAATACATTTCCTGCTACATATTCCGCTGGTACCGTCATCAAAAGTATCCCCCATACACAATTAACTTCGATCTATTACCGACTTGAAAGTCAGCCTCTCCACATAGTAACATAGGGAAAAAACGATGATTAAACAAAATAAATTAGGCTGGACACCAAATCCTCAGCCGTTAGTTCTTGCTCCCTTTTTTTCCCTAATCATATTATTTTGTCATGTGGTTATCTTTTCTCATTTTAAGTGACGTCATAATTTACTTTGAGCCACAATACTCCCCCTCCTAAAGAAAAACAATGACCGAATTGTTTTTTTGAAAAAGAAGTAAACAAACAGCAGATTACACAAACCTACAAATTACATTCACTCAAACGGAAAACGAACCGCTCAGGGAAGCAGTTCGTGGAGTCCTTCCAGGACTCTCACACAACAGAATAACAAATTGTCGTCCAACGAACTCTGAACCCCTTTTTCATGTTAGCTCGTTGCTTACCTCACGGACAACCTCTCCATACCCACACAGAGTAGAGACGGCGTCGGGGCATGGCTGCACCCCACACCTGGATGGCAATGCATATAGATGTCTACTGACCACTCGGTCAGCCTCTCCATACCCACACTGGGTAGAGACCACACATGTCTACTGACCACTCGGTCAGCCTCTCCATACCCCCACGGGGTAGAGACAATGGTTGGGCACGGGCTGCACCCCACACCCAGATGATAATGCACATACAATGTCTACTGACCACTCAGTCACCTCTCCATACCCCACGGGGTAGAGACAATGGATAAAACATTCCCGCTCAATAGTGCTGTATGCCTTCTTGCGTTTCAGCAACTTTCGACTAGCGATACGACTGGGTGAAGAACATCATCATTCTACGGAAAAAAACCAGCACCCAAACCAACAGAACTAGCACCAGTCCTAGAATAAAAGGATTACCAATCTAGGAACAACACACAGGTGCAGAAGACAAGATTCCCTGAATCTTCCTCAAAGTTCAGCACACCCAGGAGTGAAACGACACGTACAATCTTTCTTCCCTGACGAACACAACTGGGATGCATACGGACTATTCGATGGCTCAATGATATCAAGATCCAACATGATACCGATCTCTCTCTCAACAACCTCTTTCGCAGAAAAGGGGATTTCAAACATTTCTTTCAAACAGGGACATCTGTTGTAAGGGGGATCTCTAATAGTACATCACCTAGAAAGAACCTGGTTTGGGGGTCAAAATGTCCTGAAAATCATCAAAGATTACACGCAACTCCCTGGTACTTTTGTCAGACAAAGTACAATCAAACTGTACGAACAAACCCTTTTAAATCGGCATAGAAGACGCCATCGGAACAGTTAAAGTGGGAGGGGTAAGCGTCATCACAGTCCGGGACGACACCAACTGTACAAACCACTTCATGAACAGTACAACAGACTCCAGAGAGGATCCACAGAAAGACCAACTCCTGGAGAGCACTCAAGAAAAACCTGTTCCTGCTCACAAGCCAAAGGTGTTATCTCTAACCCAGGCACTGGAAGAACCTTGTGAAAGAACAACTGTAGGTACAACAACATCAGAAGTAGACACAGCAGACACATCAGAAGAAGTTAACTGAAAGCAAGACTTCAATGACTCATCCTTCTGTTTCGGAACAAGATCAGAACGGGAAATGTTCAGATCTTTAGGGATATGACACAAAGGCTTTTCGTCCACAACATGCTTAGCCTAGCCCTCGTAACGGCGGCTAAAGAGAAAGGTTCACCAGATACATCACTAAGCTCACCGCTCACAGAAACTCCAGGCACATTACCCACAATGAGATCTGCAACAGGGCTATCCAAGACACAACAAGTCAAATCGCCCACAAAATAAGGACAACTGACTGAAACTGTAGCCAGTGGAAACTCATCCACACGACCCCCCAAAAGAAACACACTTCACTGTGATTCCTAGCATCTGACTGTCGAAACTAACCTTTTTGCGAACGCCAAAATTGTAGCCCCAGTATCACGCAGACAGAACCAAAGTGCCATTCACAGAACCAGACACCAAACGTAATTTGCCTGTGAACTCACCAGCGCTAGACAAGCAAAAGGAGTATCAAGAACAGAGCAACAAGCAATGGACTGTTTGCTGTCAGCTGAGTTCTCGATAAAAGTAGAGTTGCCAACCAAAAGGACACGTGTCGGGGTGGCAAAGGGTGCAAATTCTACAAGGGTTTCTACCTGACTTCCATGGACACCTAGCAGCTACATGTCCTGTCTTTTTACACAAAAAACACACAACACTGGTAAACTGATCAGAAGCACCTTCTGGGGAAAACTCTTATCCCAGAGGTATAACGGGCGCCCACGACCACGATAACGGCTACCGCCAAAGTTTTTTCCCACGACCAGCTGAGTAACCAAAATTCTGATGACCACAATAACAGTACCACCAAGTTACTTCCACGATCAGCCGGGGAAACCCATAGTAGTGGCCACTGTTTAAAAAAGTAGAGTATCTGTTTCCCTGTCAGACTGACCACAGTATGGAGTTCTATCAGATTGACCGGGATACGGTTTTCTATCAAATTGACCAGGGGGTTTTTGTATCCACAGAAGCAAAATTGTTTACATCAGCTTCCTAGAAAGCACCTTAGTTGGATGAGCACGTCTGTATGACTCTGCAGACTTGATCATTTCATCAAAAGTTTTCACATCTCTCTCACACAAAAAAGTGGCCAACTCCTTAGAGACACACCCCCAAAAACTGCTCACGCAAAATAAGATCCACTAGATCTTCAAAAGACTTATCAATTTTGACAAAGAGACCCACGGTCAAACAAACCCTAAGTTCAACTGCAAAAGGTCTCGAAAGGTTCATCGGGCTAGGCTTAGCCTCACGAAAACGCTTACGAAAACCATTGGAGTACATTGAAATTTTTTTGCAAGCTCTCTTTCAAAAGCTCGTAAGACACAACATTATTTTCAGCGAGACTGTGATAGAGAGTTAAAGCAGAACCCTAAATAGTGCAGACAGGTATGTTACCCACAAACTCTCAGACCATCCCAAGGAACGAGCATGGGTTTCAAACGAAACAATAACGTCTATATCATCAGTTCTTTCTTTAAAAGGGGCAACTTAGGAAAGGTTGGGCGAGGGGCGTTAAACCGGGGAAAAACCCCGAACCCTGACTTCACTGCCCCTGTCCTGAGACCGCACCTGCTGAGAGGTTATTTGTAACTGTATTCGTTTTAGTTTCCTCTACCTCTTGCATTCTCTTTGTTTCCTCCTGCATTCTTTTTGTTTCCTCCTGCTCTTGTATCTGCTCTCTTTTAGTTTCCTCTTGTATCTGCTCTCTTTTAGTTATCCTTCTTCCTGTACTCTTTTCATTTTGATTCTTTCCCTCTCTTTCCATATCTTGAGCAATACACTTGTCAACTTTCCCAAGATCTTCTCCCTCCAGACCACAACCTTACCCTCGTTGTAAATATTTACGAAAACTTTGTCCTCATCCAAGAGGACACAACAGGACTTTCTTCCTTAGCCTTCTGTGCCATCATGAAAATATGAAATAATGTCCTGTCCAAACCCGACACACACTCTAGTGGATCAAATTCAACAATTGCTATCACAAGCAAAAAAGGTTTGAAACCCCTGTCCACTAAAATATATTGAATTCCAAAGAGGAATTTTTTTTTTTTTTTCAAACAAACATTAACGACAATCACTCTTAAAAAGACTAAGAAATTATCAAACCCAACCAATACAAAGATAGAGATAAACAACGAAACAGGTTTTTAGGGTATGGGAGAAAGAAAAACACAATCGGTAATCAATGCCAAATTTTCAGCAACAAGTATAAATCAAGCAATGACATGAGAGTAATAACAATATAATCATGTATTGTTGTTGTTTTTTTTCACACACTAAGCATCAAAATGAAACAACTAATGATTTTTTTTTTTTTAAAACTGGTTCAGGGGAGCCCCCTCACACACTCACTCATTCAAGAGAAAAGAAACCCCAAGAATGCTGAAGAAGCAACACAATCCCCAAGTAAAAATGGAACAGAAATAATCAAGAGATGACGAAGATAATAAAATTAAAGCCCACAAAGGGAAAGAAGAACAAACTAAAGGGCCCCATATCTCCTGAAACTATACAGAAGGAGATACCCCGTTACGCTGGGACGGGAAAGAAGTAGACAAGACAGTCATAAAACAAAAAATACAACACAAATCAATTGTTCAAAAGGAAAGTCTGTGGAACGTGACCTATCACTTTTAATTGGGCAGTTAAGGTGTACAAAAACAAATCCTACCACTAAGGCTATTTTTAATTCAATAGCAAATGAACTTTAATACGGGTTCACCAGATGTTACGGATGGTGTGCGGGGGCGTGTTTTTTTTGTCTGCTCTCACTCCAAAAGTTTGGATGCGTGTACGACTTTTCCCCCACACACACCCACACCATACAACTAATAGCCAGGGAACACACGTGTTATATTTCTTCTTTTATATGCTGCCTGAACCATCAATATGAATCGTTACCAAATCAATACATGCCATTTCATAAATACAGATCATGCACGTCAATTAAGACATCAATACATAAGACACTTCAATCATCATATATCAGGTAAACATACTACGTATCTTGATATAACTCACAGATCTCGCCGGCGCCGTCCACAGTATCTCACATATACAATCAACGCATTCAATTCCACAGTACCCCCTCCACAGTCTTTCAGCATTAAAATAAGACGAAGATGGATAACCAAGGTCCCCACACGGGAAACACAGCCGTTCACAAAACAAGCGATGAAGAAGAAACAGGGTCCAACACAGCAGCACAATATATTACGTCGAACCCATCAGAAGAAGAACCGCAAATTTTACAAGGCACAGTAAACCCCTAGCAGAAGAACCGCAGATTCACAAAGCACAGCAATCCACAGGGGAAAAAACCGCAGATCATAAAGCACAGCAATCCCCAGAAGAAGAACCGCAGATTCATAAAGCACAGTAAACCATATTTAATCCCCGGGGAACACAATTTCACCAAAGTCCCATAGAACACAAAAAACTTCGGGTTTGACGCACCGTTGATCTAAAACAAATATTAACTTCTCCGTGTATTTATACTACAGTGTTCACATCAATAAATATAGCCCACTGACCCCACATGCGGTGGTACAATTGGGGCACATATTAAATATTCTACAGAGTTTTAAGTCACTCTCGGGGACACAGCATTCACAACAATTTTATAACAAATCATTTCCTGCTACATATTCCGCTGGTACCGTCATCAAAAGATCCCACATACACAATTAACTTGATCTATTACCCACTTGAAAGTCAGCCTCTCCCCATGTAACACTATGGAGAAAACGAGATTAAACAAAATAATTAGCTGGACACCAAATCCTCAGCGTTAGTTCTTGCTCCCTTTTTTTCCTAATCATATTTTTTTCGTCATGTGGTTATCTATCTCATTTTAAGTTGACGTCATTAATTTACGTTGACGTCACATTGACCACTAACCCTTCCCTCTCCCTCCCCCTATTCCGCCACCACACACCCTCCCCAGTTCCCCCCCCCTCCCGAACATCCCCAATTGGATCATCCTTATGTTAACCGGTATTTTGCTCAATTATCTTTTTTCACATACATGGGTTCAGCTATGTTTCTTAGCCACTTCTTTAACAACACGTTCATTATTTTTAGATAACACTGAAACAACGCTAGCATTATTTTGGTGGAATGAACGAGTATTCAACACACTGCAGCTTTTACGTTTGTCAGCATAAGTAGTTTCAATGAAACAAAATGTTTTCGTTTTCTAATTCATTTCCACAGTGGGCAAATAGTGTCATTCGAATATTCGAACTTAAGAACCATTGCTTACAGTTTTTAGACCACTAACCTTAACCTAAAACTGGGCCCAAAATGATTCCGTGCCATTTATTTTTAACTAACGTTAGGTACTTTTCTGCCTGAAAAATATTTTGAGGAACAGAGTATCTATATTTATCGTTATTATCTATTTCTGCAGGCCAATTTGTTTGAAACAGGAAATGAGTCTGTCTTTGAATTCTGTTATAAAACCATATTCGGAACAAAAATCCCCGGTTCAGCCAAACAATACCAAAGCCATTTTCGTCAGAGTCTTTTTACTTCTGTCACCCAATTAAAGTGACCCGATTCGTGTTGTAACAGAAGCATTTCGTAGGCTTGCTACATATTCTCGACTGGGGAGTTGACTAGTTTTAACCAGTATTTGATGCATTTTACAGTAGTTGTACGCGTAGGGGAAAACCCCCCAGTTTCTCCATATATCATTTTATTTGATGTATGTAGGGGTACATTCAGATATCTTTTATGGCAAACATGTGGACATTTTCAATCTGTTTACTGTCTTTTCAAAACCCCAAAATTCAGCTGCGTATGTTAGGATAGGGTGAATTTGTGCATCGAAAAGCTTCCAAAATTAAATTTATATCAATAGTGTTTAGTTTTTCTTAAAGATTTCATAATTTCCATCAAACCTTTTTTTGCCTTTCTGCAAACACAGACGAGCACTGCTAACACTCAACTTTGTGGTAAAAGCCATCCCTAAGTATTTGTACGAGTTTGTTACCTTTATTCTTCATTTCCATAAAAACCCTCTTTCTCTGTACTTAAGTAGCCACCTTTTCTGAAAACCATTACATTTGTTTTGTCAAGATTGACTGTTAACTTTAATCGATCTGCCCCTTTTTTAAGACTATTTAAATTTTATTCTGGAGCCCAATAACAGAGTCAGATAACAAAATAACATCATCCGCAAACAATAATAAAATATTCAACTGCACCAGGGTGAGCTGAATACCATGTTTTCCATGCTTTCAAATCCACACCAAATTTTTTTTATGAAAAAGGAAAATAAGAGCGGCTAAGTAGACATCCTTGTTTCACCCCCTTGGGCATTCAAAGTAGTCTGAAGAACAACCCTTATCCGTACACATGCTAATACAGAATCGTAAAAAATTCGTATTGCTTGATAAAGTTTTCCTTTCACACCACATTTTCTCAAACTGCCCATAAAACATTTCTGTTCAAAAGAATCGAATGCCTTTCTGAAGTCCCAAAAGGCCAACATACAGTTTAGACTTTTTTATAAGAAACTTTTTTTACTATCGCATATAGGGTGAAAATATGATCTACGTACTATAACCTGGTCTGAAGCCTCTTGGAGAGAGAGAGAGAGAGAGAGAGAGAGAGAGAGAGAGAGAGAAGAAGAAGAAAAAGGCTGCAAAAAAAAACACACAGAGAGAGGAGAGAGAGAGAGAGGGAGAAGAGAGAGAAGAGAGAGAGAGAGAGAGGAGAGAGGAAGAGAGAGAGAGAGAGAAGAAAAGCGAAGAATAGAGTGAATAGAACAGAGAGAGAGGGGAGAGAGAGAGAGAAGAAGAGGGAGAGAGAAAAAAGAATAGAAGACAAGAAAAACAAAGAGAGAGAGAGAAGAGAGAGAGAGAGAGAGAAGAGAGAAGGGGAGAAGAGAGAGAGAGAGAGATACAAGAGAGAGAACAGAGAGACCAAAAAAGAGACAGAGACAGAGACAGAGAGAGTCGTGTAAGAGGGTAATAGTTTGGGCGCAAGATTGTGTGTTGTGTGGGGTGTGTGTGTGTGTGTGGTGTGTGTGTGTGTGTGTGTTTTGTGTGTGTGTGCGTGCTGCGTGCGTTCGTGCGAGCGTGCGTGCGTGCGTGCGTGCGTGCTGCGTGCGTGTGTGTGTTGTGTGTGTGTGTGTGTGTGTGTGTGTTTTGTGTGTGTGTTGTGTGTGTGTGTGTGGTGTGTGCGCGCGCGCGCGCACGTGCGTGTGTGGGATGTGTGATCTCACGCAAGGAGGTTATATGGTCACCCACGTTTGTTGATTTGTCTGTATGTCAACATGATGACGTAAAAACCAAATGAACCAAATTTTGAGGAAATTCGGGGGAAAGACAGAAATAGCCTTAACACTGCCCCGCTTTTTTGTGCTTTTTTTCTTCTTTTTTTTTTTTCCTTTTTTTTTTTTTTGTTGTTTTGGGTTTTTGTTGTTTTTGCGTTAAGCAAAGCCTATATGCATCTCTGGATGAAATAGCGAACACATTTTTTTTAAATAGCATATTACGCACAAAAAACAATGAACTGATTTGAAAAAATCTGAAAAGGGAACAGGCCCCCACGACGACCCATGAAATGTTGGTGTCGATCCATGGTACAAGTTGGAATCAAA
This sequence comes from Conus ventricosus, assembly GCA_018398815.1. Taxonomy (NCBI): domain Eukaryota; kingdom Metazoa; phylum Mollusca; class Gastropoda; order Neogastropoda; family Conidae; genus Conus; species Conus ventricosus. The sequence continues at coordinate 22,816,359 of CM031619.1, forward strand.
GAACAGACTCAGGATCCGTTCATCTTCAGCAGTGGTCTGCGCACTCCCATATGCCCCCCCCCCCCCCCTCCTGTCTGCTGTATTCTTGCTTTTGTCATTTGTCGGCCCGCAGATCCGCTAAAAAGGCAACGAGGTCGAAACGCGCGGTTTTTTTCCCTTGTCATTTGTTTGTCCGTTTTTTTTGCTTTCGTTTTTTTTAATTTTTCCCAAAAAAAATTACAATCAACGCATCATTCCACAGTCCCCCCAAGTCAAGCATAAAATAAGACAAGATGGATAACCAAGGTCCCCACACGGTAAACACAGCCGTTCACAAACAAGCGATGAAGAAGAAACAGGGTCTCAACACAGCAAGCACAATATATTACGTCGAACTATCAGAAGAAGAACCGCAAATTCACAAGGCACAGTAACCCATAGCAGAAGAACCGCAGATTCACAAAGCACAGCAATCCACAGGAGAAGAACCGCAGATTCATAAAGCACAGCAATCCGCCAGAAGAAGAACCGCAGATTCATAAAGCACAGTAAACCATATTGAATCCCCGGAGAACACAATTTCACCAAAGTCCCATAGAACACAATAAACTTCGGTTCGACGCACCGTTGATCTAAAACAAATATTAACTTCTCCGTGTATTTATACTACAGTGTTCACATCAATAAATATAGCCCACTGACACACATGCGGTGGTACAATTGGAGCACATATTAAATATTCTTACAGGAGTTTTAAGTCACTCTCGGCGACACAGCATTCACAACAATTTTATAACAAATACATTTCCTGCTACATATTCCGCTGGTACCGTCATCAAAAGTATCCCACATACACAATTAACTTCGATCTATTACCGACTTGAAAGTCAGCCTCTCCACATAGTAACACTATGGAGAAAAACGATGATTAAACAAAATAAATTAGGCTGGACACCAAATCCTCAGCCGTTAGTTCTTGCTCCCTTTTCTTCCTAATCATATTATTTTCGTCATGTGGTTATCTATCTCATTTTAAGTTGACGTCATAATTTACGTTGACGTCACATTGACCACTAACCCTTCCCTCTCCCTCCCCCTATTCCGCCAGCCCACACACCCTCCCCAGTCCCCCGCCCTCCCCGGAACATCCGCACATTGGATCATCCTTATGTTAACCGGTATTTTGCTCAATTATCTTTTTCTCACATACATGGCTTCAGCTATGTACTTAGCCACTTCTTTAACAACACGTTCATTATTATTAGATAACACTGAAGCAACGCTAGCATTATTTTGGTGGAATGAACGAGTATTCAACACACTGCAGCTTTTACGTTTGTCAGCATAAGTAGTACAATGAAACAAAAAATGTTCTTCGTTTTCTAATTCATTTCCACAAGATGGGCAAATAGTGTCATTCGAATATTCAGAACTTAAGAACCATTGCTTACAGTTTTTTAGACCACTAACCCTTAACCTAAATCTGGCCAAACTGATTCTGTGCCATTTATTTGTAACTAACGTTAGGTACTTTTCTGCCTGAAAAATATTTTTGAAGGAACAGAAGTATCTATATTTATCGTTATTATCTATTTCTGCATGCCAATTTTGTTTGAAACAGGAAATGAGTCTGTCTTTGAATTCTGTTATAAAACCATATTCGGAACAAACTCCCTGGTTCAGCCAAACAATACCAAAGCCATTTTCAGTCAGAGTCTTTTGTACTTCTGTCACCCAATTAAAGTGACCAGATTCGTGTTGTAACAGAAGCATTTCGTAGGCTTGCCTACATATTCTCGACATGGGGAGTCTGACTAGTTTTAACCAGTATTTGATGCATTTTACAGTAGTTGTAACGCGTAGGGAATACCTCCCAGTTTCTCCATATATCATTTTATTTGATGTATGTAGGGGTACATTCAGATATCTTTTTATGGCAAACATGTGGACATTTTCAATCTGTTTACTGTCTTGTTCTAATCCCCAAACTTCAGCTGCGTATGTTAGGATAGGCTGAATTTGTGCATCGAAAAGCTTCCAAAATAAATTTATATCAATAGTGTTTAGTCTTCTTAATGATTTCATAATTTCCATCACACCTTTTTTTGCCTTTCTGCAAACATCAGACAGAGCACTGCTAACACTCAACTTTGTGGTAAAAGCCATCCCTAAGTATTTGTACGAGTTTGTTACCTTTACTTCTTCATTTCCATAAAACCATCTTTCTCTGTCACTTAAGTAGCCACCTTTTCTGAAAACCATTACATTTGTTTTGTCAAGATTGACTGTTAACTTTAATCGATCTGCCCCTTTTCTAAGACTATTTATTTGATTCTGGAGCCCAATAACAGAGTCAGATAACAAAATAACATCATCCGCAAACAATAATAAGAATATTTCAACTGCACCAGGAATGAGCTGAATACCATGTTTTCCATTGCTTGACAAATCCACAGCCAATTCGTTTATGAAAAAGGAAAATAAGAGCGGGCTAAGTAGACATCCTTGTTTCACCCCCCTTGGGCATTCAAGTAGTCTGAAGAACAACATTATCTCGTACACATGCTAATACAGAATCGTAAACACTTCGTATTGCTTGATAAAGTTTTCCTTTCACACCACATTTTCTCAAAACTGCCCATAAAACATTTCTGTTCACAGAATCGAATGCCTTTCTGAAGTCCACAAAGGCAACATACAGTTTAGACTTTTTTATAAGAAACTTTTGTACTATCGCATATAGGGTGAAAATATGATCTACGGTACTATAACCTGGTCTGAAGCCTGCTTGGAGAGAGAGAGAGAGAGAGAGAGAGAGAGAGAGAGAGAGAGAGAAGGAGAAGAAGAAGAAGAGCTGCAAAAAAGCACACAGAGAGAGGAGAGAGAGAGAGGAGGAGAGAGAGAGAGAGAGAGAGAGAGAGAGAGAGAGGAGAGAGGAGAGAGAGAGAGAGAAGAAAAAGCGAAGAGATAGAGTGAATAGAACAGAGAGAGAGAGAGAGAGAGAGAGAGAGAGAGAGAGGGAGAGAGAAAAGAGAATAGAAGACAAGAAAAACAAAGAGAGAGAGAGAGAGAGAGAGAGAGAGAGAGAGAGAGAGAGAGAGAGGAGAGAGGAGAGATACAGAGAGAGAGACAGAGAGACAGAGAAAGAGACAGAGACAGAGACAGAGAGAGTCGTGTAAGAGGGTAATAGTTTGGGCGCAAGATGTGTGTGTGTGTGTGTGTGTGTGTGTGTGTGTGTGTGTGTGTGTGTGTGTGTGTGTGTGTGTGTGTGCGTGCGTGCGTGCGTGCGTGCGAGCGTGCGTGCGTGCGTGCGTGCGTGCGTGCGTGCGTGTGTGTGTGTGTGTGTGTGGTGTGTGTGTGTGTGTGTGTGTGTGTGTGTGTGTGTGTGTGTGTGTGTGTGTGTGCGCGCGCGCGCGCACGTGCGTGTGTGTATGTGTGATCTCACGCAAGGAGGTTATATGGTCACCCACGTTTGTTGATTTGTCTGTATGTCAACATGATGACGTAAAAACCACTGAACCAATTGTGAGGAAATTCGGTGGAAAGACAGAACATAGCCTTAACACTGCCCTGCTTTTTGTGCTTTTTTTCTTCTTTTTTTTCTTTCCTTTTTTTTTCCTTTTTGTTGTTGTTGTTGTTGTTGTTGCTGTTAAGCAAAGCCTATATGCATCTCTGGATGAAATAGCGAACACATTTTTTTAAATAGCATATTACGCACAAAAACAATGAACTGATTTGAAATAAATCTGAAAAGGGAACATGCGCCACGGACGACCCATGAAATGTTGGTGTCGATCCATGGTACAAGTTGGAATCAAAGAACAGACTCAGGATCCGTTCATCTTCAGCAGTGGTCTGCGCACTCCCATATGCCCCCCCCCCCCCCTCCCCCCTCCTGTCTGCTGTATTCTTCTGCTTTTGTCATTTGTCGGCCGCAGATCCTGCTAAAGAAGGCCAACGAGGTCGAAACGCGTCGTGTTTTTCCTTGTCATTTTTTTGTCCGTTTTGTTGCTCCCTTCATTTTCATTGTCCCGAATCTTGTCTATCTTGCCTGAGGAAGACCAAAGAGGTCGAAACGCGTCGTGTTTTGTCTTGTAATTTAAAATTGTTTGTCCGTTTGTTGCTCGTTTATTTTCATTATCCCAAATGTTGTCTGTCTTGCCTGAAGACCAAAGAGGTCGAAACGCGTCGTGTTTTGTCTGTAATTTGTTCGTCCCTTTTGTTTCTCGTTCTTCGTTGTCATCGTCCCGAGTGTTGTTTATCTTGCCTGAAGAAGACCAAAGAGGTCGAAACGCGTCGTGTTTTGTCTTGTTATTTGTTCCTTTTGTCCGGTGGAATAAAATAAAAAAAACATTTCTTTTAACCAGGCATCATAGATAACCACGTCCTGTGCCTGATGTACAGAAGAAGACAAACATCGTCCCTCTCAGTGCCAGATGTACAGAAGAAGACAAAACATCGTCCCTCTCAGTGCCAGATGTACAAAAGAAGACAAACATCGTCCCTCTCAGTGCCAGATGTACAGAAAAGACAAACATCGTCCTCTCAGTGCCAGATGTACAGAAGACCAAACATCGTCCCTCTCAGTGCCTGATGTACAGAAGAACAAACATCGTCTTCTCAGTGCCGATGTACAGAAGAAGACAAACATCGTCCCTCGCAGTGCCTGATGTACAGAAGAAGACAAACATCGTCTCTCTCAGTGCCTGATGTACAGAAGAGACAAACATCGTCCTTCTCAGGCCAGATGTACAGAAGAAGACAAACATCGTCCCTCGCAGTGCCAATGTACAGAAGACAAACATCGTCCTTCTCAGTGCCAGATGTACAGAAGAAGACAAACATCGTCCCTCACATGCCAGATGTACAGAAGAAGACAAACATCGTCCTTCTCAGTGCCTGATGTACAGAAGAAGACAAACATCGTCCTTCTCAGTGCCAGATGTACAGAAGAAGACAAACATCGTCCCTCGCAGTGCAGATGTTACAGAAGACAAACATCGTCCTTCTCAGTGCCAGATGTACAGAAGAAGACAAACAGTCCTCTCTCAGTGCCAGATATACAGAAACAAACATCGTCTCTCTCGGTGCCAGATGTACAGAAGAAGACAAACATCGTCCTTCTCAGTGCCAGATGTACAGAAGAAGACAAGCATCGTCCCTCGCAGTGCCTGATGTACAGAAGAGACAAACATCGTCCCTCGCAGTGCCTGATGTACAGAAGAAGACAAACAATCGTCCCTCGCAGTGCCTGATGTACAGAAGAAGACAAACATCGTCCCTCGCAGTGCCTGAGTACAGAAGAAGACAAACATTGTCCCTCGCAGTGCCTGATGTACAGAAGAAGACAAACATCGTCCCTCGCAGTGCCAGATGTACAGAAGACAAACATCGTCCCTCTCAGTGCCAGATGTACAGAAGAAGACAAACATCGTCTCTCTCAGTGCCTGATGTACAGAAGAAGACAAACATCGTCTCTCTCAGTGCCAGATGTACAGAAGAAGATAAACATCGTCCCTCGCAGTGCCAGATGTACAGAAAAGACAAACATCGTCCCTCACAGTGCCAGATGTACAGAAGACAAACATCGTCCCTCTCAGTACCAGATGTACAGAAGATAAACATCGTCCCTCGCAGTGCCAATGTACAGAAGAAGACAAACATCGTCCTCTCAGTGCCTGGCTGTTGCAGGCAGGGGCCAGCAAACTGAGCCAAAGCCGGTCACGATGTCACGTCTAAATCCGCCGGGTCACGCACACCACGCTCTTCACGCTTGACTGGGTTTCCTCTGCATAGAGTTCAGTGGAGCATGTCTGGTGACAGTTTTGCCAAAACACGGCCCGAATTCTGTCACAGTGGCTCGGTGGTAGGGTGCTGTCTTTGCGGTTACAGGAGGATGCGTGTTCGAATCCTGCCAAAGCCTTAAAAGTGCGAACTTTGCACACACACACACACACACACGCACGCACGCACGCACACGCACACACACACACACACACACACACACACACACACTTAGAATTTCCTAACCACTTTGCTACAATATGTGTGTGCGCGTGCGTGCTTGTGTGTGTGTGTGTGTGTGTGTGTGTGTGTGTGTGTGTGTGTGTGTGTGTGTGTGTGTGTGTGTGTGTGTGTGTGTGTGTGTGTGTGTGTGTGTGTGTGGTGTGTGTGTGTGTGTGTTGTGTGTGTGTGTGAGTGGTGTGCGTGGCGTGTATGGGTGTGGTGCGTGATACGGGGTGTGAAGATGAGACAGAACAAGATGCGGGAAATATGATGGAGGGAATGGTGGGGGGGCGGGGGGGAGTAGGTCGTAGCGGAACGTGCTCAGGGTTTGGGGGTGGGGGGGGGGGGGGGGGGGAGGGGGGGATTCCCGCTCCATTCCCCCACTCACACCACTGGCAGGGAACTGAACCTACAACTGCTATTCCATTCCTGTTAGCATGGTCCACTCGTCCTCACGGGGTCTTTTTCAAGCAACTGTCACAGACGTGAAGGGAAAGGTCTCATCCTGAACACGCCACAAACGATCAGTACAACCTGTGCACAGGTACAGCCAGTGAATCACTTAGTGAAGGGACCTCAACACGCCACAAACGATCAGTACAACCTGTGCACAGGTGCATCCAGTGAATCACTTAGTGAAGGGGAAGGTCTCATCCTCCACACGCCACAAACGATCAGTACAACCTGTGTACATGTACAGCCAGTGAATCACTTTGTAGCAAGGCCTGGACACAGGGGGGAAATACTGACTCCACTGTACATCCAGTTTGTTGCGGACAGCCATCGGTTGATGAGTGTATGGGAATTTTACTTCCGGTTCCCAAAACATGGAGGGGGGGGGGGGGGGCGGATATATACCCGAAAGGCCGGTGGCGGGACCCAGAGAAATACTGTCCTCAACTGCCGAATACATCAGCCAGGAGCAATCCTGTACCATCCTTGGAAGCCTGCGCTGTGTTGATGTAGGGTGCGGGCGTGTACAGGGCATGTCATGAAGACGTCAAGGGACATAACTTCTCCATGGCTGATGCCATTGTGTGGGTTCCACTGGACGAGACACACCAGACCCTCCCTAGGAACGCCTCCACGGGGTACC
>CM031619.1:22830939-22848439 GCA_018398815.1 Conus ventricosus
GTCCCAATCTTCCCGTTTGAGCAATGACGTACTGTGTGGTCACAATCTTCCCATTTTGGCAATGACATACTGTGTGGTCCCAATCTTCCCGTTTGAGCAATGACGTACTGTGTGGTCACAATCTTCCCATTTTGGCAATGACATACTGTGTGGTCCCAATCTTCCCATTTGGGCAATGACACACTGTGTGGTCTCAATCTTCCTGTTTGGGCAATGCCGCACTGTGTAGCCTCAATCTTCCCACTCGGGAAATAGCACATTGTGGTCCCATTCTTCCCCTTTGGGTGATAATGTACTGTGTAGTACCTTTCGTCTCATGTTGGTAATGTCAGACTGTGTGGTGTCAATCTTCCATTAGGGCAGGGATTTACTGTATGGTCCCTTTTTTTTTCTATTTTGGCAATGACACATTCTGTGGTGTTCATCTTTTGACAATGACGCATTGCATGCTTTCAATCTTCCCATTCGGGCAATGACACATTGTGTGGTTTCAATCTTCCCGTTTGGGCAATGACACATTGTGTGGTTTCAATCTTCCCATTTGGGCAATGACACATTGTGTGGTTTCAATCGTCCCGTTTGGACAATGACACATTGTGTGGTTTCAATCTTCCCATTTGGGCAATGACACATTGTGTGGTTTTAATCTTCCCATTTGGGCAATGACACATTGTGTGGTTTAATTCTTCCCGTTTGGGCAATGACACATTGTGTGGTTTCAATCTTCTCTTTTGGGCAATGACGCATTGTGTGGTTTCAATCATCCCATTTGTGTGATGACACATTGCGTAATTTCAATTTTCGCATTTGTGTAATACCACACTGTGTAATTTCAACTTTTTTTTATTAGTGCAATGACACATTGTGTGGTTTCAATCTTCCCATTTGCGCAATGACTCATTATATTGTATCAATCTTCCCATTTAGTAATGACATATTGTATGGTTTCAATTTTCCCATTTGTGCAATGTCACATGATGTTGTATCCATCTTCCCATTCAGTAATGACATATTGTATGATTTCAACTTTCCCATTTGTGCAATGTCACATGATGTTGTATCCATCTTCCCATTCAGTAATGACATATTGTATGATTTCAACTTTCCCATTTGTGCAATGTCACATGATGTTGTATCAATCTTCCCATTCAGTAATGACATATTGTATGGTTTCAGTTTTCCTATTTGTGCAATGGCATGTTGTGTTGTTTCAATTTTCCCATTTCGGCGATAACACATTGTGTGGTTTTTAATCTTCCCATCATAGCACATTGTGTGGCTCATGTTTACCTCTTTGGGCCAGTAATACAGTCTGTGTTTCACGTCTTCTCTTTCGAATCCAAAGTACATTTTGAGGTTCACGTTTATCTAGTTGAGCCAGTAGTACAATATATGTTTCATGTCTTCTTTTACTGAACCTATAGCACACTCTGGGGATCACGTTTACCCATAGAGCCAGTAGTACAATGTGTGTTTCACGTTTTCTCATTCGAATCCATACTAAACTGTGTGGTCTCATGTCTTCTTTTTTTCAGCCCAGAGCACACTGCGTGGTTCATGTCGTCCAGTTAGAATTCATAGTAGACAGTGTGGTCCCAGTGTTAGCATTTCAGTATGTGGTGCATAGCGTGGTTTGTGCCATCCCATCTGGGCACGTAACGCGCTGTATCGTTTCGTTCATGTCTTGCTATTTCAGCCCCATTTGAACGCGCATCGAATACCTCACGTGGCTCATGTCTTCCCATTTGAGCCCATTAGTAAATTGCGTGGCTCATAGCTTCCTTTGCGAACCAGGAATACACTGTCTGATTTCTGTTTTCCTTGTGGCCCAGAGTATATTGTGGGATTCGTGTCTTCGCATTTGAGGTTGTGTGTGATTTTGTCGCTCATTTCTTCCCATTTGGGCCCATACCATATTGTATAGTTCCTACCTTCTCATTTATGAACATAGGACACTGTGCGTGTCAGTCTTCCCATATAGGCCAATAGTACATAATGAGGCTCATGTCTTCCCATTTGGGCCCTTGACACACTGTGTGGTTCATGTCTTCCCGTTTGGGTCCTTGATACACTGTGTGGTTCATGTCTTCCCGTTTGGGCCCTTGATACAGTGTGTGGTTCATGTCTTCCCATTTGGGCCCTTGATACAGTGTGTGGTTCATGTCTTCCCATTTGGGCCCTTGATACAGTGTGTGGTTCATGTCTTCCCATTTGGGACCTTGATACAGTGTGTGGTTCATGTCTTCCCATTTGGGTCCTTGATACAGTGTGTGGTTCATGTCTTCCCATTTGGGTCCTTGATACAGTGTGTGGTTCATGTCTTCCCATTTGAGCCCTTGATACAGTGTGTGGTTCATGTCTTCCCATTTGAGCCCTTGATACAGTGTGTGGTTCATGTCTTCCCATTTGGGCCCTTGATACAGTGTGTGGTTCATGTCTTCCCATTTGGGCCCTTGATACAGTGTGTGGTTCATGTCTTCCCATTTGTGCCCTTGATACAGTGTGTGGTTCATGTCTTCCCATTTGGGCCCTTGATACAGTGTGTGGTTCATGTCTTCCCATTTGAGCCCTACATACAGTGTGTGGTTCATGTCTTCCCATTTGGGCCCTACATACAGTGTGTGGTTCATGTCTTCCCATTTGAGCCCTACATACAGTGTGTGGTTCATGTCTTCCCGTTTGAGCCCTACATACAGTGTGTGGTTCATGTCTTCCCGTTTGAGCCCTACATACAGTGTGTGGTTTATGTCTTCCCATTTGAGCCCTACATACAGTGTGTGGGTCATGTCTTCCCGTTTGAGCCCTACATACAGTGTGTGGTTCATGTCTTCCCATTTGGGCCTTTGATACAGTGTGTGGTTCATATCTTCCCATTTGAGGCATTGATACAGTGTGTGGTTCATGTCTTCCCATTTGAGCCCCACATACAGTGTGTGGTTCATGTCTTCCCATTTGAGCCCTTGATTCAGTGTGTGGTTCATGTCTTCCCGTTTGAGCCCTTGATACAGTGTGTGGTTCATGTCTTCCCATTTGAGGCATTGATACAGTGTGTGGTTCATGTCTTCCCATTTGAGCCCCACATACAGTGTGTGGTTCATGTCTTCCCATTTGAGGCATTGATACAGTGTGTGGTTCATGTCTTCCCATTTGAGGCATTGATACAGTGTGTGGTTCATGTCTTCCCATTTGAGCCCTTGATACAGTGTGTGGTTCATGTCTTCCCATTTGGGCCCTTGATACAGTGTGTGCTTCATGTCTTCCCGTTTGAGTCCTTGATTCAATGTGTGGTTCATGTCTTCCCATTTGGGCCCTTGATACAGTGTGTGGTTCATGTCTTCCCGTGTGAGCCCTTGATACAGTGTGTGGTTCATGTCTTCCCATTTGGGCCCTTGATACAGTGTGTGGTTCATGTCTTCCCGTTTGAGTCCTTGATACAGTGTGTGGTTCATGTCTTCCCATTTGAGTCCTTGATTCAATGTGTGGTTCATGTCTTCCCATTTGAGCCCTTGAAGCAGTGTGTGGTTCATGTCTTCCCATTTGAGCCATTGAAGCAGTGTGTGGTTCATGTCTTCCCATTTGGGCCCTTGATACAGTGTGTGGTTCATGTCTTCCCAGTTGAGCCCTTGAAGCAGTGTGTGGTTCATGTCTTCCCATTTGAGCCCTTGAAGCAGTGTGTGGTTCATGTCTTCCCATTTGCGCCTTTGAAGCAATGTGTGGTTCATGTCTTCCCAGTTGAGCCCTTGAAGCAGTGTGTGGTTCATGTCTTCCCAGTTGAGCCCTTGAAGCAGTGTGTGGTTCATGTCTTCCCATTTGCGCCTTTGAAGCAGTGTGTTGTTCATGTCTTCCCAGTTGAGCCCTACATACAGTGTGTGGTTCATGTCTTCCCATTTGAGCCCTTAAAGCAGTGTGTGGTTCATGTCTTCCCAGTTGAGCCCTTGATACAGTGTGTGGTTCATGTCTTCCCATTTGAGCCCTTGATGCACTGTGTGGTTCATGTCTTCCCATTTGAGCCCTTGATTCAGTGTGTTGTTCATGTCTTCCCATTTGAGCCCTTGATACACTGTGTGGTTCATGTCTTCCCATTTGAGCCCTTGATTCAGTGTGTGGTTCATGTCTTCCCATCTGGGCCACCAGGGCATGGTGTTGTGTGTGTCTTCTTATTTGAGCTTACAGTAAACCGTGTGGTTCATGTTTCCTATTTGGAAGCACACAGAACTGTCTGTCTTCTCATCTGGGTCATGAACACACTGTGTGTTCCCACTCTTCACACTGCGGGCTCACAGACTTTCTGTGGTTCCAGTCTTCCCATATGGGCCCATGGCAGAGAACGCTCTGGGTAGAAGCCGGTTGGGGCCAAAGATTCCCAAATGATACGTCAGCATCAGGTTGGATATTGCTGTGGGGAGACCCAAAGGTCACGTTGCCTGTTCAGAAAAGACGAGACATCTCAATCTCCCTGTTCTTCTCTGCCCAGTGATACGTAAATATGATTGTGAACGCAGAGAGAGGAAGAGAGAGAGAGAGAGAGAGAGAGAGAGAGAGAGAGAGAGAGAGAGAGAGAGAGAGAGGAGAGAGAGAATGACTGTGGGTGGGTGTGAGAGTGTGTAGTTACGATTGTTCGTATGGGTGCTCGCGCGTGGGAGACAAGTGTCTGTGCGTGTTCGTGCGTTCGAGTGTGCGTGTTGTAAGTAATGTTGTGAGGTACGGACTGATAACATGACTGTGAACTTACATCAAGTCAGATAATCTACGATAAACGTGTCGACAGTCTTTCCTTCTACACCCCCCCCCCCCCCTCCACCTCCTCCCCCATGCAGGTTTTCGCTCTCAGGCAATTCACAACTGACGCGTGAATTAAACCACCATTTTTAAAAGGTTTAATTAAAAAATAAACTTGCCTCAAAATTATTTTGGGGGTCAAAACGTAACACCCTTTTTTTCTCTCTCAAGAGGCAAAGTGCACATGCCGTGCATACGAAAAGTTTCTGGCGAGGACACGACGAACGTGACAACGAGATAACGACATAAGCTGGTAGGTTTGTCTTCACACCAACAGACCGTGTTAATTTCCGACATCAACCTAACCACGCCTCTTAAAACAAAAACAAAAAACAAAAAAGCTGCACCCTTGCATTGTGAATTTTCCTCCAAGATGGCATGTATGACAAGCCACGATACATGAAAGTCTCAACCTCGCCATTTGTCTCTCTCACTTACTTTAGAAAGGTACATTCCTTAGTTTCAACGGGCGGTGGAGAAAGCGAGATGCATTTGAGATGAGTCAACAGCTTTAACGGGCTGTCACGGTGAAACCCACCTCATTTGTCACAGAATTTTTCCACCGTGAAGTCAGTTGAGAAAAATGGGCTTTTTCCGGGAAGGGGCAGGGGGGGGGGGGGGGTGCCTGTTGGGATCTCGTTACAAACTTTTCCTGGCGAAATTCCGCCAACGTTGCAATTTATACACACACACACACGCACGCACGCGCGCACACACACACACACACACACACACACATACACACACACACGCACACACACACACACACACACACACACACACGCACGCACGCACGCACGCACGCACACACGCACGCACGCACGCACGCACGCACACACACTCACACACACACACATCGCAAATTTCGGTTTTGATTTGTTTCCGTCTTGGAGATCAACTGGAAAAACTATATTGTACTATTAAGTGTGGAATATTATAGTATCTAATGTGGTTTATTAGATGGAAATGACATAGTTTTTACTTGGATTCCCGGCCATGTGGGCATTCAAGGCAACGGGGTGGTTGATGAACTTGCCCAGAGTGCCACAAAGAAAGAGTTGAGCAGATTGTCTCTCCCTCACACTGATCTGAAACACAAGACTCAGGCTCATGTCAAAGACCTCTGGCAAGAGGAATGGAACTCGCAAACGGGTAACAAACTTTTCAAAATCCGTCCAAACTTGAAAGAGGTTTTACCTTGTTCCCGAGGCGGCCGTGAAGAAGAAACAGTCTTGTGCCGTTTGCATACAGGCCACTCGTTTAACGCCCATTCCTATCTTTTAAACGGTGAAGAAGCTCCATGATGCATTCCATGTCATGTACCACTTACAGTGAAACATACTCTTTTAGAGTGTTGGGACTTACATGATGTGAGACATAAATACTTTACAGCAGACTCCATGAAAACCTTGTTCAGAGATTGATGTGATCTTTGAATTTCTGAAAGAAATAAACATTTTTTTCTTCTGATCTAAGATTTTACTGGAAAAAAAATTTTTAACAAAATTTCCGGTGTGTTTTTAGAAGGTGTATTTCAAAGGGTTGTGAGAATGGTTTTTTTTTTTTTTTTTTTTTTAATTGTGAGCTGACTTCAACGTGGTGACAGCCCTGATATGACCCTTTGCGGTCGGCTGGGCTATAAGCAACATTACCTAATCTTATCGCGGTTTATTATACCATCGAGCGCGTAACAATAAGCCATCTCACTTGCCACAGTTTATAATCTAACCTGTAGCATCACACCATTTCACTTGAAGCTTCGTACAAGTAAGGCATTAATCATTATACCATTTACATGGGAACATTCTACCATTCAACCAAGGCCAAGACCATAACTGGGAACGTTACACCTTTTAACTTTGAACAATGTTTCACGTGCAATATTGTATTTTAACTTCAAGTGTGCGGCATGAAGTTTTTTCACCTGTCCCATTGAACTTGAGACGTAGAACACGTTCACCTGGAAGATTATACAATTTAAATCCATTTTCCACGTGATCAATACTACGTCCAGTTTACAGTGGTTCAAAGAACAACGTCATTTAAGAAAAAGTCTAAATCGAGGAACAAGAACACTCTTCTGCTTGAATAAGTACTGGTAAGGCTCTAAGGACCCGACAAATTGTAATTCTAATCTTTAGCGACCTGTAGGTTGCTTACGACCGAGTCGACCGCAATAGCATTACTACTATGAACGTGTAGGACCCATGATTCTCGAGGCACTGCGAAATTTGTACATGCAGCCAACAAAGGCACTGTGTTTTAACAGGAATGCAGATTTGAAAGGTAAAAAAAAACCAAAGGTGAACTCCCCAGCTTCCCCCTTCTCCTCCCCTGGAAAATGGCACAGTCCTGAAGCGGCTCTTTCTGTTCCCAGGCTAAAATTTTACGAAAGTAAGTTGAATTAATTATAAAGATACTGTGAGCATCTGAGCAACTGAACTGACACTGGTGCTTCAAACCCGCAAAAAGGATTTGTTTTAAGAATGTGGTGAAAAAAATCGCCTCTCTCTCTCTCTCTCTCTCTCTCTCTCTCTCTCTCTCTCTCTCTCACACACACACACACACACACCGCACACAGACTAACACATCTGCACTCAAATTCGGGTGACAGTGGCAAGATTCCATGATATATTTTCAGACCAACAAACAACACGGCTCTTCTTCGCCTGTTCGTGTGATTGATTGAAGTCCAGTTGATACAACAAAGACAACAACGGCCAACATACAAGCAAGAAAAAGCCCAGTTTAACTCCAGTAAAAACGCCACAATTTTCACTGATAATTAACATTGGACCCACATAATGTCAGCCACACAAAAAAGACAGCATTTAACAACGTCAATATCAGCGACAACCGTTGCTACTGTGACCACAGAAAAAGGCAACAAACGATTCGAGCCAACTGCATGAAGCTAGAAACATTCTTCCATTGTCAGGGGTATAAATGGGTGCAATCAGTTCAAGAATCACAAACTTCAATGCCATTTAATTCGGTCCTTTTCACCACCTGAAAAATCTTTTCTCGCCAAAGCTAAATTTCAAATTCTCTCTCCTACAGGTCAGACACAAAAGGTCTCAGACCTAGAAAAAAAAAAAGGTACAAAAAAAACGTATCACTGTGAAAGCTGAATTTCAATTTCAACGTCACTAGAGGAAAACATCGTGCAAATCTGAAGCTTTTTTTTTTTGTCCGAAGGTAAACCTCACACTCAATGTCTCACAGAGATACAAAATGTATCAAAACCGAAAATCGGTTTTCGCCAAATGTACATCCCAAACTTTTTGTTTTATAAAGATGCAAACACAATATGACTGAAATATTATATCTTGTCTTGTAACTTCTTGCAATTTGTTTGTCCTTGTTTCCGGTGGAGTCACTAAAAAATGATTATTAAAATCTGAAAGCTAAAAATCAGTCATTGTCAAAGCTGCACCTCAAATTTGTTATTTTTCAGAGACAGTAGATGCCTAAGAATATCTCCAGCCCAAAGTGCACATTTTCTTTATCTTTTACATTTTAGAGGTTTATGCTTATAATCTGTAATTCTCTCTCACAATAACAAGCACCTCAAGAGCTTCCAATCTCTTCAGATTTGGAAATGTACGCTTACTGTTCTTCCCCGCTAGGCAAAATTCTGTTCTCGTCTGTCAAATCTTATTTGGAAAATCGTTGACAAGCTCAGATCTTGAAAATAAACAACGCTTGAAAATGCGGCACCTCTGTGTTGACAAACGCAATGTAATGGCCCCTGGTGATCTACGATTCAATAAATGAAGAACGTGAATTATTTGCATACTTTTGCGGTGACAAATCAATGTACAACAGTGAATGATGATGTGTGCTGAGGTACAATTGGTTACATAGAGGCACACTCGTTCTGAAAGGAAGAGAGAGACAAAGACAGAGAGAGAGAGAGAGAGAGAGAGAGAGAGAGAGAGAGAGAGAGAGAGAGAGAGAGAGCGAGAGAGAGAGAGAGAGAGAGAGAGAGAGAGAGAGAGAGAGAGAGAGAGAGAGAGAGAGAGAGAGAAAAGCAGACAGAGACAGACAGAGAGAAAGGTAGAAAGAATCATTGCATAATGATTGTGATCGAGTACTCTACTGTTAGCGAACGCTGCAATCATTTGAGCACATTGCTAATCAAAATGTACACAGAAGGAACAAGGACACCATTGAAGGACTGGGGTGTGGGGGGGGGGGGGGACCTTCATTGTAAAGAAACAGACAGGCCGATTTCATGCAGGAGAAAAAGGCCAAACACTGGGAGGAAAAAACCACAAGGAGCCACTAAACATGGGAATGACACACACACAGACACACAGACACAGACAGCACAAAGACAGCAGAGAGTAAACACCTTAATATTGGGAACAAAGAGAAACGTTATGACGACCAGGAGAACACAAGCAAATAACGGTTAAACAAAAGCAGATAGACCTGGGACATGAACCAGAAAGACACACAAAGGACACACACACACAAAAACCAGGAAAAAAAAGCAAATCCAATATTACGTGGGGATACGACCCCAGGACAAGGATCCAAGCCCCCACATAGGCAGGAAAGATACTGAAAAGGCCAAGACATCAAGGAGAAAGGCAACAAAACACAGAAACCAAAAAAAAGAGAGAAGGAAGTGACATCAGAGAGGAGAGAAAGCCACTGTGAACTCTGGGAACAGTTCCGATGGAAAAGACATCAAGAAGAAAATCACCCCAACACTGGAAAGACTACACTATCAAGGAGTAAACCTTGGCAACAACAACAAAAAAGAAAAAAGAAAAACAGAAATGGTATGAACATTAAGGAGTAACCAGCTACCATTGTAGAGGGTCAGAAAGGACGTGGAACAGTGCACCAGCTAACATCGAACAGTAAACCAGCTAACATCGAACAGTAAACCAGCTAACATCGAACAGTGTACCAGCTAACATCGAACAGTATGCCAGCTAACATTCAACAGTAAACCAAGTAACATTCAACAGCAAACCAGCTAACACGAAACAGTAAACCAGCTAACATGGAACAGTAAACCAGCTAACATGGAACAGTAAACCAGCTAACACGAAACAGTAAACCAGCTAACATGGAATGTTCAGTAAACCAGCTAACACGAAACAGTAAACCAGCCAACATGGAACAGTAAACAAGCTAACGTGGAACAGTAAACCAGCTAACATGGAATGTTCAGTAAACCAGCTAACACGAAACGGTAAACCAGCTAACATGGAATGTTCAGTAAACCACCAGCTAACACGAAACAGTAAACCAGCTAACATGGAACAGTAAACCAGCTAACACGAAACAGTAAACCAGCTAACATGGAATGTTCAGTAAACCAGCTAACACGAAACAGTAAACCAGCTAACATGGAATGTTCAGTAAACCAGCTAACACGAAACAGTAAACCAGCTAACATGGAACAGTAAACCAGCTAACATGGAACAGTAAACCAGCTAACATGGAATGTTCAGTAAACCAGCTAACACGAAACAGTGAACCAGCTAACATGGAACAGTAAACCAGCTAACACGAAACGGTAAACCAGCTAACATTTGAAACAAGAGAAACTCTAATTTTAGTTAGTTAGTTAGTGTTTATAGGGTCCAGCGGACTACTAGAAACTCCAAAGACAGCGAGGGAAGAGCAGCCAACACTGGATAAAGACGTCAAGGAGCGGGGACTAACTACCAGTGGATAAAGACGTCAAGGAGCGGGGACTAACTACCAGTGGATAAAGACGTCAAGGAGCGGGGACTAACTACCAGTGGATAAAGACGTCAAGGAGCGGAGACTAACTACCAGTGGATAAAGACGTCAAGGAGCGGGGACTAACTACCAGTGGATAAAGACGTCAAGGAGCGGGGACTAACTACCACTGGATAAAGACGTCAAGGAGCGGGGACTAACTACCACTGGATAAAGACGTCAAGGAGCGGGGACTAACTACCAGTGGATAAAGACGTCAAGGAGCGGGGACTAACTACCACTGGATAAAGACGTCAAGGAGCGGGGACTAACTACCACTGGATAAAGACGTCAAGGAGCGGGGACTAACTACCACTGGATAAAGACGTCAAGGAGCGGGGACTAACTAATCCAGCACTGCAGACAGACGGACAGAATCAGAGCGTTAAACAGTCAACCAGCTAATATAATTATATAGAAATAAACATGAAAAAAAACGAAGACATCAAACAGTGAACCGGCCACCTCTGAAAAGACAGACAGGAAAAAGGACATAAAGGTGTAAATCCTGCACGACACAGAGAGAGAGCGAGAGAGAGAGATGCCCAACACACAAAATCAAATACAGTTAGTTTTTCTTTCTTTCTTTCTGCGTACGCAGGCTGATACTCCTGCGGACACTCCCTGTATAGCCAGGCAGTGGAGTTTTGTGTGTATGACCCTTTTTTATCCCGCCATTAAGGCAGCCATACTCCATCTTCGGGGAAGGTGCATGCTATGTGTCACGTGTCATCCATACCAACGGCCAAACTGGTCTTCTCTTCCGAAAGTTGGTGATGGGATTTTACGTGTGTGCAAGATGTTATGCGTGCGTTCACACACGGAACCTCGGTTTATAGTCTCATTCGAAGGACTATATGGGGAATGGAGTCAGAACCAATGTTAACTCCGAGGGAAAAATCCCCCTATACCGAAATTCGAACCCTCAACCCCAGGATCACGAGTCCGGCGCTCTACCGACTGAGCTATTCAGGCCCCCAAATACAGTTAGTTAGTTAGTGTTTATAGGGTCCAGCGGACTACTAGCAGACAAATCAGGACCTCAGCTATCATATCTAAGTCTCTAGATACAATACCCACACCAGTATTAACACATCGCTTAAAATTTAATCAAATACAGTGACACTTCAAACAAGAAGATCCTCTGAATAAAGATCTCTTCCTCGAAGTGACTTTTTTTTTTTTAATCTCTACCCTGGATTTTTACTCTTCGGCAAACATTTTCACGGAAGTTGGAAGGTGGACTAGTGGACGATCCATCCCGTATTAAACAAGAGAATTCCGAGTCTCTCGTTTGAATCCCTAGTGGGGCGTTTTGTTTTGGTTTGATTCTTTTCTTTTCTTTTGTTTTTTGTTTTTGTTTTGTTTTGTTTTCTTCCCCTTAACCCCTCTTAGAGAGTTGAAGTTGTGGTTTGTGTATTAGCCTTTCGTGAGACGATAAACCCGAGGTCCCGAGAGCCGCGAACGCACGTAAAATGACCTACGGCAACCAGACAGGTATCCGTGGCAAAATTCGGTTAGGGAAAAAAATCCACCTCGAAAGATCACAGAAAAAACAAATTGCAGACAAGGGGAAAGTAGTGTGGCGCTATACCACGGCGAAGTCCCCTTTCCACGGGACAAGCAACCCGACTTTCTCACAGAGAAAGCTGTCGTAACGAAGAAGTTATCCTATACTCCACTACGCTATGCAGTGTAACACTGACACAGAGTTTCCTAATAAACAGCCAGAGAAAGGACTTCTGCAAGTGGGTTTTTTTTTTTTTTTACACGCACCGTTGTGTTTCGGTGAAAAGACAAAGCGAAGAGAAATCCGGAGCAAGCCAAGCAACACAACACACGAACAAATGAGGTGTCAGGAATGAGTATCGGTTCATTTTGATTCCTCTCCAAATGTACAGACTATGTACAGGATGGGCATGGCAATGGTAACATAATCAGCAGTGTTTGAAATGAGGTCGCTTCCATGTACACAAATCAGGTCAACTTTGGAACAGACCAGGATGGGAAATATACACGCTGTGCATCTGTATGTAAATCCGATTAAAAAAAAAAGATAGGGAAAACAAACAAACGAACAACCTAGCTTAAAAATTTGCACCAAAAAACAACAACAACAACAAAAACCCAACCAACCAAACAAAAAGCGATGTCCATTTTCGTGATCACTTGAAATCATTCAGCTATGACGACACACAGTTGTACACAGCTTTTCTATAAATATATCAAAGAACAGAAAAATATAAAAACAAACAAACCAAACAAACACACCCATCTCCTCCCCTGGAAAGAGTTGCTACTACAACAAAATGTCATACATGATGACTACTAAATCGATTACATTATGTTTGAGGCAAAAAAGAAAGAAGAAATTACACCCCCCAAAAAATAAATAAATAAATAAACACAAATTCTAACAAATAACCGACAATGAAATGTTCATCATGGGAGTCCACCGTTTTCACCAATATCAGACGATTTCCTCGACAGATTTTCACTCGACAGTAGTATTGCGTTGTCCTTGTTGAAAGTAACGATTTTATTTTCATTACCAATACGTCCATTATACACTTTGATTCTAAAGTAGAATACCACCGTCGCTGTATATGTAGATGTACAGATTATGTTACACTATGTACAAACACAAATATACACTTCTACAGTATGTAAAGCATCGGAATATAGTTTTGTACAGACGCCATCACAATCACATCAGGCCACTTGTTTTTCCATCATTTTTCAACGGTGTTCTCAGCGCTGTTTAGAGGTAGCGTGTGTGTGTGCGTGCACGCGTGCGTAGGAGTGCGTATGTGCGTGTGTGCGTGTGTGTGTGTGTGTGTGAGAGAGAGAGAGAGAGAGAGAGAGAGAGAGAGAGAGAGAGAGAGAGAGAAGAGAGAGAGAGAGAGAGAGAGAGAGACTGTGTATGTTTTCAATTTACAGTGTCCACAACCATCAGTGGCTTGGGGTGCAGAGTCGTAGCCTTACGCTCTTGAAGGTCTTTACATTGATCATAGGTGTGATCGTGAACCAGTGCATTAAAGCTAAAAAAAACCCCATCAACTCGGCCTTTGTCGCCGTCATTTCTTCACCTCTTAAAACGATAATTAAAAAAAACAAAAAACACAGAAATCATCATCTTTTTTTTTCTCGCATAAATCCACAAATACGTCAGTATTCCTCGCTGTATAAGAGAGGAACAGTGAAATAGACTACCAAACCTATTGATCTGTCACAAAATAGTTCTGTCAAAGACAGGTCTTTCTTTCCTGGATATATGTCATACCTTCGTCTTCTCCACCACTTTCCTTGCGAGTTTGTGTCGGTTTTTATTTAGATTTGATTTTTTTTTTTGTCTTAGCCTGCTTTAGACCATGGAAGTGAATGGTTATCTAATCTATTACTGTTTCACATCGATTTCTTACCGATGACATCATAGACAAAACTTCTTTCCGTCACGGTTGACAAAGACGTCAACGTTCGTCACTGCGATAAGCTAATACCCCCCCCCCCCCACCCACCCACCCCTTTACCCTCCCGAATTTTCTCACTGAGGAAAAAAGGTAGTTCCCTTTCTATACAAAGCGAGGAAAGTCGCCGCGTGGAATGACTCCTATTCCAAGGTTGAAGAGGACAACTTTATGCTACAACGACGTCGTGCCCAACGAGACGTCACATCCGCGTAACACCTGGTCGCCCCCCCCCCCCCCCCCATCCTCTTCCTCTCCCCCTGCACTGGTGACTCAGCCCGGGAATCCTGACAGTTTGATGTCCACTGGTTGTCTGCTTGGTTGTGACAGACGGCCCCCACATCAGCCGGGCCATGACTGGGTCACGATAATAGATTCGTCGGGAGGTAGCCAAACTTCGTATTTCGACATGAGGTGGGTTTTTTTTTTTTCTTTTTCTTTCTTCTTTCTTTTTATCGAATTCCCGTGAAAGTCCCTACGGATGAAAAAGACGACAAAGTGGATTTATTGGAACCAGTCGATGTGTTGATGCACAGGAAGCAGTAGTTAGGGTTAACCATTGGTTCGTGAATAACACCGTCTTTGGATAGCATACAAAGAAAAATAGAGTTTCAGCTCAGGCAGCAGGAGGGGGCTTCGTCACCGAACACCGCCTCTACAACACCAGCGTACGTGCACCGAAGAGCGAAACGAAAGCAGGAGTGATCATTGTCTTCCCGTGTCACTCCTCCCAACTGCTGTCCCGCTGGCTTTGGCTGAAAAGTCTCTCAGTTCCTCCGACCTGCCAGCACACCAATGGAATACACGTCTTCCCCCCGTCCTTGCAGGCTCTCTGTACAAATTCTGGCACTTTTCTCCGGGCAACGAACCACGTGCCGCCCAGTCTGTCCACTTCCCCGTTCCGCTTCTGGTCAGGATTTCGGCACATGGACCCTCCAGCAAGATCCTATCACATCCACATCCATCACATCCACATCCCTAGGCGTGGCTGCCAGGCGTGCTGACGCCACCACGACACTAAGCCTCCGGAAGGCGTGCAGCGCCCAGTCACCTGTACGAGTTGATCCTCCTGGGGACAGGTCCGTTGACCTCCGCGGAGTGGGGCCTCGTGTCCAGGAAGGAGTGGCTGGCGTGTACGGGCTGGGACCTTCTCTGGGCGTTGACGAAGAACTCGTCCCCGTCCATGGCCCTCCGCGGGCCCCTGGGGCTGTGCAGCGCCATCTCACTGCGCATGACGTTGGCGGGCAGACTCCGCATCAGCATGGGGCTGCCGCCCAGCGGGGTGCCCGAGTGAGGCCGGGCGGAGGCGGAGCCCATGAACTGCTGGTGATGACGCCGCATGGCCACCGGCTCGTCGTCGTAGTCCGTGGGCGGCACGAAGTCGTCGTCCTGCAGGGGCTCCACCATGTTGACGGGCAGCGCGGCGTTGTTGCTGCTGCTGCTGTTGCTGCGGCTATAGGCCGGCGGGAAGTGGTCGCCGTTGCTGTTGCCGCCGTCCGAGTGGTGGCTGGTGCGCGAGCTGCGCGTGCCGAAGGGCGAGCTGTGCGGCGAGTGGCGGGCCCGCTGCAGGGCCGGCGACATGGCCGGCGACCTCGGGTAGCCCCGCTCCTGCTTGGGCGGGTACACGTACCCGTTCTCCGCCCCCTGGGGCAGCATGTCTGGGGGGACGTGGGCGGCGTGGGTGGCGGGGCCGGGGAAGCGGATGGGGAGGTCCCCGCCGTCGCTGCTGGGCGAGGCCAGGTCGATGCCGCTCTCCTCGGAGCCGTTGCGGGGCCGCGCGTCGGAGGCACCCTCGCCCACCACGTTCTGGCTGTGGCAGCGCCGCTGGTTGATGTCCATCAGGTTGCCGCGGGCACGGCTGTGGACAGAGAGAGGACGACAAGGTCAGCGAAACCATCACCTGGCCTACAGGAGCCAGCTTTACAAAGGGGAGGGGGCACAATAGAGAATATGGTCAGTCACTTCCACCACCTGGCCTACAGGACCCATCTTTGAAGGAAGGGAGGGGGGGGGGGGGAGGTTGGCAGAATAGACAATATGGTCAGACACTCCCACTACCTGGCCTACAGGGCCCATCTCTGAAGAGTGGGGGGGTGGTGGAGGGGGAGGGGGAAGCAAAGGGAGAGGAGGTAGCAGAACCCGACCCTTCTGCTCAAGTGGCTGGACAGCAGATGTTTCCAGACTACTTCACTGGCTGCCACCAAGTCTCAAGAAGGATGGGCTCTGCCTCCCCTCTCTTCTCAAACCTCGCTGGGAGAGAGACGGGCATGGAGGTCAAACTGAATCACTGCGTCACGATGGGAGACACACAGAGCCCGAGACCCAACTCACTGACTGTGTGAAGATGGACGGGAGGAGGACCTGGAGACCAGCTTCATGGGAATGGCAGGGAGACGGGGGATGAAGGCAAACTGAATGATGGTGGGTCTGGGAGAAAGAGGAAGCTGAACATGGACTCGGTGATGTGTGACGTTGGAAGAGAGATGAAATCTGAGGTCAGTTTAAGGGTCATGTGAAAATGGGAGAGAAACGGATTTAAACTGAACTCAACTAAAACTAAACTTACACTGATGTAACGACCGAAAGACCATCAATGACGATGACGCTGATTCTTTGTTTCATAGCGATAAATGTCTTGGCTTGGTCAGAGAGACAGACAATGACAATGACACCGATTCTTTATTGTATAACGATGTGGCTTGGTCAGTCATTTTTTCATTCTCGCCTTACTGTTCTACTAAGCGAGTACTACGCGATGACAACGTATGCGTCCTCCACGAGTGAATCCACTAGTCCAAGAAAGTTTTTAGACCTTTCTTTCCTTCCTCTTCTCTTGTCTCTTTCCCAGACTTTATCATGTCCTCCGTGATTGTGGAACCGATTCCCTACTCAGCCGTGCATTTCCGGATGTTATACAACGTTTATGTACTTTGTTTTAATTCATCCTCAAAACGATTTAAGAGCTTAAAATAACAAGACTGTATCCGTGCATAACAGACAGAAGAGTGGATGAACAGAGCATTGTATCTCTAGCTCTGTATAGTAGACAGAGGAGTGGATGAACAGAGCGTTGTATCTCTGTACAGCAGACAGAGGAGTGGATGAACAGAGCATTGTATCTCTGTTCAGCAGACAGAAGAGTGGAAGAACAGAGCATCGTATCTCTGTACAGCAGACAGAAGAGTGGATGAACAGAGCATTGTATCTCTGTACAGCAGACAGAAGAGTGGATGAACAGAGCATTGTATCTCTGTACAGCAGACAGAAGAGTGGATGAACAGAGCATTGTATCTCTGTACAGCAGACAGAAGAGTGGATGAACAGAGCAGAGGCCATTTTCCGACGCATAGTTTTCCCCAGGTTGCTGTTGCCCGCTGTAAACACACTTCGCCCTCAAGTCCCCCCCCCCCCCCCCCCCCCCCCCCCCCCCCGTTACCCCTCCTTCCCCCAACACCCCGCCCTGGCCCTGTATCCCCCTTCCCCCTCCTGTAGGCAGGAGATAAAAG
>CM031619.1:22853439-22860008 GCA_018398815.1 Conus ventricosus
TGTGCAGAGTGGTGACTCTGAATCTCTCTTTTTTTTATTTTTAAAGAAAACTATGTTATACAAAAGCAATCGATGATGATGATTCAGTTTGAAGAAGCCTAAACAAAGCCAGCTGTTTTCAGCTTTCGTTTTCTATTCACAATATCCTGGACATTTCGGGAGAGGGGGCCGACGAGGAGGGGGGGTGGGGGGGAGCTGTTCCGTTACTGTATTCAAACAGGCAATTCAAACCATCAGACTTCTCATGTATGAACTGTATGTAGAGTGAGTTACATTGGGGAAACGAACAGACTATCAGACAGATGGACGAACCGAATAATCGGTTAACAACAGACCAATTCATTCAATCCAATAAGTGGGGGAAAAAAGCTTCCGCAGTTTGAGATTCGTTGGAAGAAAAAGTGCCGACTAGTACTAAGGAAAAGAAGAAGAAAAAAATACCTCGATTCATGCGTTTTGTTTTCTTTTTCTTTTTTTCATATACAGTAAAATATAGGGTGTTCTGTTGTGTTTCTCTGTGTCTGGAAGAAGGAGGAAACAAATGATGAGGAAGGGGGGAGGGGACACGACGCAGAGAGAGAGAGAGAGAGAGAGAGAGAGAGAGAGAGAGAGAGAGAGAGAGAGAGAGAGAGAGAGAGAAAGAGAGGAGACAGAGCTCTGTTTAAAAAAAAAAACACCTACAACCATTATAACTGATTCTACCCAGACTTCAAAAACTACAAATGACTATATATTTAATATATTAATTCATGATCTACCAAGCTGTCTATCAAAAACAACAAATGTTGTGCAATACGCAGACGATATAGCTATTTGGATCAACACATCTTTGAGAAAACATACTAACAAAAGAACTGTTCATTACGTTCAAAACATATACCAAAGAGAACTCAATAATCTATATCAATATATGAAAGAAAATGGATTGAAGTTGTCTTATGAAAATACTTATCTTATGCTTTTTAATAATGGTGAAAATCCTAAAACTCTTCCTCAGTTAGTATTGGATGGAAACCCTCTTGCTTATAAGCATTCTGTTAAGTTTTTAGGTGTACATTTAACTTCAAAATTAAATTGGAAAGTTCATATTGAATATTTGATTTATAAAGCAAGAAAAAGATTTAACTTTTTAAAAATCATAAATAAACAGACATGGAGCCAAAATACCAAAACATTACTACACCTTGCAATTTCTTTAGTTCGATCAGTACTCTCCTATGGACAAGAGGTGTATTTCAGTGCTTCAAATACTCTTTTAAATAAGTTACAAAGCATAGATAGTAGGGCTATCAAGCTAGCTCTTGGTGTCCCAATGTACTCTAACACACATAGAACATATAAAGAGAGCACCATGTTGTCATTAACAGAACATCGAAAATTAGCAGTTTCAAAATATATAATCAGAAGTCTGTCTGTCGTTAATAATACACAGGAAGAAATATTCTTAGATGCAGAAACAGAATTCCCAAAGAGAGCAAAAAACATAACACTTCTTCAGCCTATCAAGAATTTTACTGAAGACGTTATGAGTAAAAGCAAAATAGATATTCACAATATTTCAGTCATGCCTATTATACCAATGATGCCACCATGGGAACAAAGAAAGGCAAAGTTTGATATAGAATACAGCAGTTACAACAAAAATGAAGAAGAGAATTTATTAGTTACTGACGTTCGTCTTCATTTAGATTCAAAATATTCAAATCATCTAAAAATTTTCACTGATGGCTCCGTATTAGAAACGTCAGACAGTGGTGCAGGTTTTGTTATTCCTTCGCTCAGAATAGAAAAGTCATATTATTTAGGCAAAGGTGTTTCAATATTTACGTCTGAATTATACGCAATAATGCAAGCTTTAGAATTCATTTGTGATCTACCTTATTCCACTTACAACATCTTACTATGTGTTGATTCAAAATCAGTTTTACAAACGCTCAAGCAAAATAGCTGCAACAGTCGTAACGATATTGTCTTTGAAATTAAGTTTTTAGTTCATCGTGT
The DNA here is from genome assembly GCA_018398815.1 of Conus ventricosus. NCBI lineage: Eukaryota > Metazoa > Mollusca > Gastropoda > Neogastropoda > Conidae > Conus > Conus ventricosus. The sequence goes on from CM031619.1 coordinate 22,855,441, forward strand.
TGCTATAAAAGGTATTGGTATTGACTTTTGCTGGGTGCCATCCCATTCTGGGCTCTTTTGGAATGAATTTGCTGATAGAGCTGCTAAACGAGGAGCTTTTAATAACTCTGACACAGTTTCAAATGCGAAACTGGCATTATCAAAAGATGAAATGTACTCCTTGTTGGAAAAATCCACGTGTAGGCCTACTAGTCCATCTGCTTCTAGATCTAAAGTCTTGACATATAGTAGACCTATAATTAGTTTACTGTACAAAATACGACTAAACTCGTGGAAAGCTAAGTACGCAAAAGTTGATTGTATTTGCAATCTTAAACTTACAATTCATCACTTACTATTAGAATGCCCAATTTTGCTTGCTAGATACCAATTGAATAATATGGAGTTTTTTCTTAAGTATGACAATATAAGGGACATTTTGAATGATGAAGAAATTGACATTATTTTGATTGCAAAAGTTATTCTATCCACACCTATTGGAAGATTAATCTGAAGTTTTATTTCACTTGTTCTTATTTTTGAAGGGGAGGGGTAACTTTTGCATGGTGTCTAAAATCACTATCCTTGTGAACAGACATTAAACTAAATATTCATTCATTCATGAACACGCCACCAACCGGACCGTCAAAGAGACAGACTACTGCTTAAGCCCCCCGAGGGGGAGGGGGGAGGTCATTTCTTACCTGGTGGTGGATAATGGGAGAGGGGGGGGGGGCAAGGGGCAACTTGTCACCCACCCGAACCTGAGCCCCTCACCATACTGACAGGGCCCCCGATGACAAGCACCCCTCAGTGACGAAGGCAGGTACCCAGGCCTGCCTTATCTCACCTTGTTTGCCTTCCTCTCCTTTCGCTACACAGTCAACAACACCCGACATACCTACCAACTCCCCCACCCTCCTCCACCCCTCCCCCCCCCACACACCCACCCCCTCCCCTTCCGCCCTTCTCCACACTCCCTTTTCCTCCCCATGAATTGATTCGCTGGTGCTCAGGAGTCTACTACATACGGGGGTTGCTTGCCTGCTTGGCTGGTTTAGAATACCAAGCCTCTCTTGTGCAACTGTCGCCACTGCGAATCACCTTCTTCAAAACGGCCACTTTTTTCAATACCAATCTTTTTTTCTTTTTTCTTTTTTGAGACTTCTTCGTTTTTTTAATTTTCGTTCGTTGGGTGTGGGATATTGACAAAAGCATTCAACAGAATGGCGTGACTTTTGACAGACATATTGGTAACGCCTTTGCCTACAAGTGTACGTTAGAGATTATATTTAAAACAGTTTCTGAGTTATTCCTTTTCAATACCCATCTTTATGGTAAAGTTTCAGTTTCAGTTTCATCCAGGAGGTGTCACTGCGTGCGGACTGGTCCATATGCGCTACACCACCATACCCCGCTAAGTTTTGAGGCCACACTGTGCGCATGATTTTTAAAGTCGATGAAAAAATGAATGAACAACTAAGATGAGAGAGCTGAAGAAGGGGATCTCGTGGCTACGACTTGGCAGAAGTTTGACCTACCCGTTAGCTCAACGCGCTGGTCAGACCTTGAGTACCTGCCTATCTCTGGTGGTATAGTGGAGTGGTATAGTGGAGTGTCCCCCCCCCCCCCCCCCCAAGTCTCCTGGAACGGTTATCCTCCATCTGTCATGATCACGGGTCAGGTGGGCGAGGTGGACCAGCCGACTAAAACGTCACACCAACTCTGGAGACTAGCTCGCCAACTGCATTAGTCGGGGGGGGGGGGGGGGGGGGGGGGGGCTCAAGCTTTAGGTCCCAAATACTCCTCACACGAATTCTTCAGTATCGCAGCAGGATCAAAACCCCGAGTGTCTCTTTAATTCAAAGGACTAGTGGGTGGGGAGTGGGGCGAGGATGGGGGGGGGGGGGAGGGGGGGAGGGGGTAGGTTTGGGGTGAGGGAAGAGGAGGGAGGGGGGTGGTGGTCCGGGGAATATCGTCTCCGACTCCTCCGCGCGTCCTATCAAAGACTGATTTTTCTGTGGAACGTGTCTGAATGGCCGAGGAGAGAGGTGGGGAGTGAGACGTGGGGGGGTGGGGGTGGGAGGGAGGGGGTGGAGTGCAGGAGGTGGGCGGGATGGGAGGGGGTGAAGGTGAGGTTGAAAGGGGGAAGACTCGGACAGGCCTTTGGACACACCGAAAGAGGGCGCCTTTATCGCCGGGGAAGGTCTCCAATACACGTGAACTTGATAACCTCGTGAGGAGGTGGAGAACGCCGTTGACTGGAGAATTCTTTCTTCTCGCCTCGCCTCCCCCTCCCTTCTCCCCACTCCTCTCTCCACTAGCTGAATTCCTCTCACTGAATTACAGAAAAGCACCACAAAAAAATGTGTCAAGGAATGCCCCTGCCCCCTTCCCTCTTTTTTTTGTGTGTGTATTATATACATCAAGTAAGTGCTATCTAAGCGTGGTACAGCGCGACGTCACCTAAACTTAAAATGACACGAGAAGTAGTGATTGTTACAACTAAAAAAAAATTTAAAAAAATAGGGGGGTCGAGGGGGTGGTGAGGGGGGAGTTTGTTAGTATGTAAAGGTATTATATCCAACGCTACCCGTTTTGAAAAACACATTGTGAAAAGCAATGCATGTGCAATCGCTGTCTGTGTCCAAAGCTACCCGTTTAAAATAACATAGCATCAAAAAACGACACAATGTGGCAACATTAACAAAACCACACGTCTAAAACCCTTAAACTTAATAGCGATATTTGAATGCACACCCCTTCCCCCCCCCTAAAAACAAAACAGGAAAAAAAAACAGAAAAAAACTAAAAACACACATGTGTGCACGTGTTTGAAAAGGCTATGGCTTTTCAGGCCCGTAACATCGGAAAGAATTATATATATATATATATATATATATAATATATATATATATATATATATATATATATATATATATAATATATATATATAAGATACAGAATTTTCCACTGCCGGATTTGGCGATCTTCCAGTGTGACAGTATTTCCAAAACATCTGCGACGTGAAAAAAACCTCCCTGATAAAATACAGCTGTTAGTATCGCCCTCGCTCTCTGCAGTATCGAACAGTATAACAACAGTGTCGAGCACTGTGTTCAAGCTCTTGGTGGGTGCCATGTGTGTGAAAAGAGTATGCCCACGGAAAACGTACATCGCCGGTGCAGGCTTTGACAAACAGAAATAATAATACAAAATTAAAAAAATGGAAGGGTCTGAAAGTCTTGTGCCTTGGCTGACCTTGTCATGACGCATGAGGTGTCAAAGGGGAACGTCAGGTCAAGGCCGCGACTGGTTGGACTTCGTTTTTTTCCCACGGAGAGAGAGCAGGAACGAGTAGTCCATTTTCTGAGAGGGACACGGGCTTAGTATGTGATGTGTTGTTGTTGCTGCTGTTGTTCTTCTTGTTGTTGTTGTAAGTCGATGTGAGATCGCGGAGACTGCAAAAGGTTGTTTCTCGCCCCCCCCCCCCCCCCCCCCCCCCCCCCCCAGGAAACCAGGAAAGACAACTGTTACTCGTCTGTGAGGACCAGGGATTTTATGTACAAACACATTTTTTGTGTGGCACTTTCGATGCTGAACGTAAGCCTGTGAGGACTTGTCAGTGTGTTGACAAGACACATATCAACTGTCGTCATGTTACTTTTTTTTTTTTCGTAAACAGTGTAACATTTTAGTTCTTCATTAAAACGGGGAACTTTCTTTTTCTTCTTTTTGTTTTTAATTTTGTCCGACTGGGGTTGTGTGTTAACTTTGCGCGAGTGGGAGTTCGACGACTAGTCCCAGTCCAACATCTCTGTGACATGATTTCCATCGGTGACCCGACAACCCCAGTTTCAATCATGACTGCCAGCCGACCATAATCATACAGAGCCTTTTTCTGGGCTGTCAAAGTTGTACAGTAAAAAAAAAAAGAAAAAGAAAAAAAAGAAAATGCCTCACATCATAAAACCAATCAAACCATCGAGAGGAAAAAAAGTCTGAAAAAGAAAACCAGTAAAAAGGGGTGATGACAGGGTGGTGGCTTAACTATCGACATCTTACAGCCAATGAAATCAAAGTGTGTAACAGCGCCAAGCACTCCCCTTCATCTTTCGCTCCCTGGTCTTAAAATATCATTAAAAAAAGTATGCAACACAACACACACACACACACACACACACACACACGAAGCAGTAAGGACGGACAGACACGATAGACTGTACTTCAAGTGTGCACTCTGGACAGTGTACAATTTTTCATCACCTCACCGCCAGATTTTTTTCTTAAATGGCATGTCATATACTGTTATCAATAATAAATAAAAAGTATTTGAGTGTCCAGAACAAAGACGAAAGAATGGTCCAGAGGGGCATGAAAAAAAAAAACCCGCAATAGACGAAAAGAGGAGGGAAAGAACTTGAAAAAGAAGACTCAGACTCAGAGAGTGAGAGAAAAGAGGAGGTTCCTTCTACACCCCATCTAACACGCAGGGTGTGTGTGTGGTGGGGGGGGGGGGGGTGCTGTCTATACTAGAAGAGAGCCCAGCATTCCCTACAAGAAAACCCCGGCCAGGGAGATGAAGACGA
>CM031619.1:22867608-22870108 GCA_018398815.1 Conus ventricosus
TACACCGCCTTAGTTTTGAAAAAAGGCTTGTATCTACTTGTGTGGCACTTTTCTCTTCTTTCTTTCTTTTTTTTTTCTTTTCCTGGTGTTCAGAAGGCTTGTGTAGAACTCTCTTCTCTTGTCCTAGGAGCTGCAGACTTGTCTATGCAGACGTTTCCCGTCTCTTCCTCCCGCGCTCTCTCTCTCTCTCTGTTTCTGTCTCTCTCCAGGCGGCAGCAGGGTCAGTCTGGATTGAAAAACAAAGAAAAAACAGAACATGGGAAGGTGTTATCTTCAGCACAGGACAATGCACAATGGACGCACTGTCTGTTACACTCACACTGGCTTTTTTTTTGGGGGGGGGGGGGATTGGGGTGGGGGGGTAGGGTGGGGAGGGGGAGCTTGTTCGTGACTAACTGTGTGGCCTTTTCTCTACCGTAGGGTAATTCTAGACCCCTCTCTGCCCTCCGAGATTGTGGCTGTTGGGTTGGGTTGGTCTCGACTTTTCCTTCTCTCACCATCCGCTCCCCCCCCCCCCCCATCTCTCTCTTTCTTTCTCTCTTCTTCTCTCTCTCTCTCTCTCTCTCTCTCTCTCTCTCTCTCTCTCTCTCTCTCTCTCGTATGTGTGTGTGTGTGCGTGTGCGCGTGTGTGTGTGTGTGTGTGTGTGTGTGTGTGTGTGTGGTATATGGATGTGTACGCGTGGATGTCTATCTTTAACAACAACTTACTATTACGTCTTCAAGAATGTCGCTTTGAATCTTATAACCGTTTCCAATTCATCTTGCCTCAATCCAAACCAGAAATACCCTGGTCTGTTTAGAAATGTTAAAGCCTCTCCTTCCCCATGACCCCCCCCCCCCCCCCCCCCCCCCACACACACACCTCTCACCCCCTTAAGAAATCGACGTTTACAATATTTATACAACCTGAATAGGAAAAAAGTGAATTGTACTAACTTTGCAAGGCAACATAATCTGTGGTGACATTTTTTTGGAAGTTGTCAACTTTCATCGTTTTCTTCACACTGAAGTTTTGAAACTCTTTCGTAGAGTGTTATAACACAGAAGGGTGTGCGATCACACACACGCATGTACGCACGCATGCACGTACGCACGCACGCACACACACACACACACACACACACACACACACACACACACACACACACACACACACACACCACACCACTACAGAAATATGCACAAAACACAATGCACTCCACAGCTCACACACACACACACACACACACACACACACACACACACACACACACACACACACACACACACACACACTTGCGCTCTCAAATACATGCACAAACTACTGAGATGTAGACACATTGATATTTGTATCTACCCCATGAAAGTTACCATATATCGTGATGACCATGTGCGTACATACGACACCATCTTTTTTTTTCTTTTACGTAAGAATAGCTCAGTGGTTCAGCGCCGGACTTGTAATCTTGGTGATCCTGGGGTTGCGGGTTCGAATCTCCGTTTTGGTACAGGCGGATTTTCCCCCCGGAGTTAACGTTGGTTCTGATTCTATTTCCCATACAGTCCTTCGAATGAGACTATAAACCGAGGTTCCGTGTGTGAACGCACGCATAACATCTTGCACACACGTCAAATCCCATCACCAGCTTTCGGAAGAGAAGGCCAGTTTGGCCGTTGGTATGGATGACACGTTACACATAGCGTGCACCTGCGTGAGAAATGGAAAGAATGAAGGAAGTAATGAAATGGAGTGAACGATATTGAACGATATTGACTGGATGACACGGGAAACGACTGAATGAAGCGCCAGCTGGCAGCTCTTCAGTACCCAGGTAGGCAGCCCGTTGTGTAAACGAGTGTGGATTGTAAAGCGCTTAGAGCGTGGTGTCTAACCGAGGATAGGCGCTATATAAGTATTCATAATAATAATTATAGTAATAATAATAATAATAATATATAATAATAATAATATAACAATAATAAGTCCCATCCACCACAGCAATCTGTCCGTATACCGGATATCACTCCAATGTTGCTCAAACACAGAGAACGGCATGAAGTACAACTATTACTACTACTATTATTACCGTTACTATAATTCTTGGGATTTTTTTTTTTCATTAGTGCTTTCCAAAGCACAATGCTCCTTACAGTATCGTGGACTACACGTTCGCGCTGGGATCGGCCATTGTTCAAACAATGTTTTTCCTGATCAGGTTGGAATCTGTCTTCGGATGAAACCATACATGTCCGCATTCCCTTAGGCTACGGAATCTGTGTGTGTGTGTGTGTGTGTGTGTGTGTGTGTGTGTGTGTGTGTGTGTGTGTGTGTGTGTGTGTGTGTGTGTCTGTGTCTGTGTGTGTGTGTGTGTGTGCGTGTGAGTGAGATTGTGTGTATGTGTGTGTGTGTGTGTGTGTGTGTGTGTGTGTGTGTGTGTGTGTGTGTGTGTGTGTGTGTGTGAGTGTGTGAAATGTCTGAAAGAGAGAGGAGAGAGAGAGAGAGGAGAGAGAGAGAGAGAGA
>CM031619.1:22875108-22877608 GCA_018398815.1 Conus ventricosus
TATACCACCATCTATAGAGACTATACCACCATCCTATACAGACTATACCACCATCCTATTACAGACTATACCACCATCCTATACAGACTATTCACCATCCATTATACAGACTATACCACCATCTATACAGACTATACCACCATCCTATAGAGACTATACCACCATCTTTATAGAGACTATCCCACCATTCCTATAGAGACTATCCCACCATCCTATAGAGGACTATTCCCACCATCCCCCATAGAGACTATCCCACCATCCTATAGAGACTATTCCACCATCCTATACAGACTATACCACCATCCTATAGAGACTATACCACCATCCTATACAGACCTATACCACCATCCTATACAGACTATACCACCATCCTATACAGACTATTCCACCATCCTATACAGACTATACCACCATCCTATACAGACTATACCACCATCCTATAGAGACTATACCACCATCCTATAGAGACTATACCACCATCCTATAGAGACTATCCCACCTCCTATAGAGACTATACCACCATCCACCATCCTATACAAACTATCCCACCATCCCTATAACAGACTATACCACCATACTATAGAGACTATACCACCATCCTATACAGACTATAACCACCATCCTATACAGACTATACCACCATCCTATACAGACTATTCCACCATCCTATGCAGACTATACCACCATCCTATACAGACTATCCCACCATCTATAGAGACTATCCCACCATCCTATAGAGACTATCCCACATCCTATAGGACTATCCCACCATCCTATAGAGACTATCCCACCATCCTATAGAGACTATACCACCATCCTATAGAGACTATACCACCATCCTATAGGACTATACCACCATCCTATAGAGACTATAACCACCATCCTATTACAGACTATACCACCATCCTATACAGACTATTCCACCATCCTAACGACTATACCACCATCCTATAGAGACTATACCACCATCCTATACGACTATACCACCATCCTTTACAGACTATCCCACCATCCTATACAGACTATCCCACCATCCTATAGAGACTATTACCACCATCCTATAGAGACTATACCACCATCCTATAGAGACTATACCACATCCTATACAGACTATACCACATCCTATACAGACTTACCACCATCCTATACAGACTCACGTTTTCAACGCTGCATCAGAAATCTTCTCTTCGAAGATGGGCGTGTTTTCGCCGAATTTTTAGTTAACATGGAACGTTAACTACGTCTATATTTAGCGTTGACGAAATTCAATACCTTTCCTTTTTAATCAAATTTACTGGGTTTTTTTTTTTTTTTTTTATTACAACGGAAGACCAGAAGACATGACGGAAGGAAGGCATGTTGGTGAAGTCCTAGTTTCGCAGCTCCCTTTTGTGTCCGTCTCACTGAATGGCGCGCTATGAACAGAAAAGTCATGATGTCCATAGGGCGCCAGTCAATGAGGTTGACACAAAGTAGCCGGAGTGAAGGGGGGGGGGAGGAGGGGGTGGGGGGAGAGGGGGCTACCAAACTAGGACTTGTCTAAAGGCGTGTCAGTGTTGAACCAAAGTTTGCAGCCCCTAAACTCGATTACTAACACATAAATGGCAAACAACGATGATTAGTGGTGAGCTCCATTTTCGCCTCTGACAATTTGTAATGGCGTCTTACATCAAAGACCATACTGAATTTGATTGTATGCTTAGGCACACGGCAATCTCCTAACACTCCTGCAATCTCTGGAAATTCCAGTCCAGATCGGACGAGTCCTCATTTTTCTTTTATTTGCATTCAGATGAACCATTCAGCTCTTTCGTAATCACCAGTCTATACTACTCATCGTTCAGCTTACCGCAGACGTAGTCTACATTGCGAAAGGATGCTTGAACGAAGAGTATTACGTAAGCACACAGATTGGGAAGAAAAATTGAATGAAAGTATTCAAAAAACAATGGATGTCCAATCGAAAATTATGTTGGCCTACACATTTTGAAGAAACAATAACAATAGCGTCTTAAAATTAAGGATGCTTCCCAGAAAATGTCGCAGTCCTACAAAAAGATTATGAAAACGTTTCAAAACTGAGGACATGAAAACGGAAAGTGTGTAGGCCTACACATTCGGAAGGGAAAAATGAAACTAAAAAGATGTTCAAAAAAACTATCTGGGCCAGTCAATTTGGAAAATACAAAATTATGCCAAAGAGTGTCAAACAAGCATTATATAACAATCAGGGTGGGGAGGGGGGAGGCAGGGGGGAGGGGAAATTTTAAAAACAATGTCTTAAAGTCCTCTTCTCACTTAAAATGCTCATGAAAAGTTTTGCTGCAAAAAGAACGGCTGCCACCAAAGCCAAACAACCCCGGACACCACACATTTCGATTGTGGTGATGCCATTTTTTGTCCATACGTTGCCCGGACGCTACACATTTCCATTGTGGTGATGCCATTTTTTTGTCCATACGTTGATACAATGTCCTTTAGACTTCACATACAAACAAAT
>CM031619.1:22887608-22898920 GCA_018398815.1 Conus ventricosus
CTCTTCTCTCTCTCTCTCTCTCTCTCTCTCTCTTCCTCTCTCTCTCTCTCTCCCTCTCTCTCTCTCTCCTCTATCTATCTATCTCCCCACGGAAGGCCACATAGCAAGCATTGTGATGGGTGTAGTAAACAAGGAGCCCGGTGGGCAATCTCCCATCAGCATGGAAACTACATAATGCTTTTCAACCGTCATTCCCTTCATGGTTCACTTCCCTCAACAAACGACTTTCAGCCCCAAACCTATCACACTATGACGGTACGTTGAGAGAGAGAGAGAGAGAGAGAGAGGGGAGAGAGAAGAGAGAGAGAGGAGAGAGAGAGAGAGAGAGAGAGAGAGAGAGACTGACACTGAAAAAGGGTTTAATGCCCATTGACTATACAATCCTATTGGCAGGGGGGGAATAATAAACATTTCGCCATTATTTCAGCGACAACAGGGAAGAAATGTCAACAAAGTGTGTAGGAAACAGTTTCTGGTTCTTTTAGGCTTAAATTTTACATTCAACATTTAGAAATTAATCAATATTTGAATGCAATCACATGTCATAATGAAAACCAAATTTACAAATATGCATGTACAAAATATAAAACACTCACAACATACAATACGCTCACTCTCGCAGGCGTATACACACACCCTCACACACACATACACCCACCCGCTTGCACATGCGTACACTCACACAAAGGCATCAGCGTGCGCACGAACTGATCGTGCCACATTTAGCGATACATCACAGCTAAACAGGAATTGTATTAGGAAAATCGATCATTCAACGTAAACATCAAAGAAATCATAATTATGTTTTACCGGTTGTTATACAAAAAGAATAACTGTGATATTTTAAGTCTATATTTCTGGGATTAACTTTTTATTCCGACGGTCCAAGCAAGGGAAACAAACCTAGCAAGTGATCGAATGTTTTTTTTGTCATTTGTTGAGAGTATGCTGACAATGTCCAAATTCTTGGGAGAGTCCATATTGAGAAACCGAACATTTCTTCCTGATGTCTTCGAAAAATTTACAATGGAATAAAAAAATGTGTCTCATCTTCAGTTGATGTACCACACATGGGACAAGGGGAATCAGATGTACCAGCTAAGAACCATTTTACATTTGCATGTAAGCCTAATGTTCTTGTTCTAAATCGAGCGAAATGGATCTGTGCCATTTATGTTTACAACTGTGATATAATTTTCCGTTTGAAAAACATTCTTAAAAGAAAAGAACCATGTATACTTGTCCGATTCTTCCAAATGAGAATGCCAGTCTTGTTTATAAGACGAGATTAACCGATCCTGAAATTCGGACAAAAACACTTGTTCATGTCCAACATCTTGACACATCCAAACAATCCCGAACCCATGAGTAGCTAACACGTTCTTTACAGAATATGCCCAATTTTGCTTTCCATTTTCCATCTGAATCAACATCATTTCATAAGCTTGTTTGCACAATCTTTTTATTGGAAGCTGTAGTAACCTAAGCCAATATTTGATACATTTTATGTAGGTTCTAATATATAAGGGGTATCGAACCAATTTCACCATATAACATTTTGTTTGGCGAATGCAATGGTACTGATAGAAAACGTTTGATTGCATATGTATGAACCTTCTCCATTTCACTGTTGTTTAATAAACCCCATACTTCAGCACCATATGTTAACATTGGTTCAATCTGAGAGTCAAAGAGTTTCCAAAAAAAGAGAGAATCAATAAAAATTTAATTTTTTTAAAGATCTTAAGATTTCTATCGTGCCTTTTTTTTCCTTTTCTATAGGTTTCAACCCATGTCTTTTGTAAGCTCAACTTTGTGGTGAAGAAAAGACCAAGATATTTATATGAATTTGATACACTAATCCTTTGTTTCCATAAAACCACTTTTCGTGTGCTGAAAGATGACCCCCTTTCCGGAAAACGATTACATTAGTTTTGTCCAGATTTACTGTAAGCTCTAATCTGTCAGCTTCTTCTTTCAGTGCATTTAATTGATTTTGTAGTCCCACTGTAGTATCTGCTAAAAGAATAACATCATCCGCAAACAGCATCAGAAATACATCAATAGCACCTGGGATTAACTGAACACCATGTTTTCCCTTTTTAACTACTTCCGTAGCCAGTTCATTGATAAAAAATGAGAACAGCAGGGGACTTAGCAGGCATCCTTGTTTAACTCCACGTGGGCATTCAAATAAGTCAGAATACGTACCTTTATCTCGGTCGTAAGCAAGCACCGAGTTGTATACACTCTAAGGGCCCTATACACTTTACCATTTACACCTTCTTTGCGCAATGTGGTCCACAGCAAGTTTCTATTAACAGAATCAAAAGCTTTACGGAAATCTATGAATGCTATATACAATTTGCTGTGTCTGAGGAGATATTTTTGAACCAGAGAAAATAACGTAAAAATATGATCGATTGTGCTATATTTCCCGATCTAAATCCTGCTTGTTCCTCAATTATTTTCTTCTGTTTCTGCCCATTTAGTTAATCGTCTGTTAGAATATTTGTATAAACTTTTCCCAATATACTGGTAAGGGCAATGCCTCTGTAATTGTCTGGATTATTAATGTCACCTTTTTTGTGCAATGGGATTATAATAGATTTAGCCCAGTCTAGCGGGAAGATTCCTTCATCAAATAACTTGTTAAACAAACTATCAGAAATTCTACTACAAGTGTATTAGAATGTTTTAGCATTTCTCCTAAGATCATGTCCGGACCTGCACTCTTTCTAGATCTTAAATTTTTTATACTGTTAACAATTTCCTCTCTAGATATTGGATCATTAAATAACGGCTCTTCAAAGTCATCAGCTTCTAAATCAATGCTTCCATTGTTTTCAATTATATTCTCAGGTAATTAAAAATATGCGGAAATGCTCAAACCACTGCTCTATAGTTATATCGCTATAAGTCATCCTTTTTCTGTTAATTGTTCTAATTGTTGACCAAAATAATTTTGAATCACTAATAGAGTCTTTCAATTTTTAATCTTTGTTTGCTCAAATTCACGTTTCTTTTGTCGCTTCAAATTAACATAATCTGACCGCTCACTAGCATATTTTTCTTTCAGTTCTCTTTTTTGTCTTTTGCTTTGTTCCTTTGGAAAGTTTTGAGTAGCTTCTTCACCTCTTTCTTCTTCTGATCACATTCATAATCGAACCACTCATCCCGATTTTTCTTTCCTTTACCAGCCATTCTCACCATACATGCAGCAGCACTATACATTGCTTGAACAAAAATATCACACATCTGCTGACATCCACATTTAACAACTGGTAGGCATTTTCAAGCTGTTCTTTAAAAGGATTGGAATTCAGCTCATTTTCAAAATTTCCAGCATTCTCCTCTGACCAAAAGATTTTTTCTTCAACAACAGGTTCTTGAGCTTGGGTAGTTTTGGTCATTCCGTTTGCCATATCATTTCTATTGGTAAATGCCAGGATTCAAGACAATCACCAACAATCATATTACAGTTTTGAGAAAAACATTCTGGAACAAGAAAATATCAATAACACTACATCCTTGTGGTGAAACAAATGTATACTCTCCATCTCTGTCTCCATTGCAATACCATTCAAAATGTCAAGATCAAACAAAAAACAAAGGTCCAACAAAGATCTTCCAAAATTATTTACATTTTCATCTTTTGAGTTCCTATGGAGACTGTCTTCTAAATGGTCATCATAAGACCCAGTAAAAGACTCAAAGTTTACCATATCTTCGCATTTCGATGGCTAGAGCCTGTCCTGGCATTCAAATCTCCACAAATCATGATTCGAAAGTCAACATCACCCACCGCTCGTAGTATACTTTCTTCCAATATAACTACTCCATCTTTCAGATCGGTATTATTGTACAGAGGACCACCTTCAGGTACAATGTAAAAAACATACTAAGACTACATCTTTGTCAGTACCAAGCACACCTTTATTCAGCTTAATTGCTATAGCATTTGCACAGTCTAATCTTATTTCTTCTACAAACTGTTCTAGACACTTTCTAACCAGCAACAGTACACCACCAGAGTTTTCTCCAAAGTGTGACAGTTTTTGAGCTGGAGCAACAAATTTAAGAAAATTATTAAACACACATGAAAGATCAAATGACTTATCCACAAATGTTTCTGTAAGGCATACAAAATCAAACAAGTTAACATAATCAATGAATGACGAATTATCTAATTTGTTATAAAAAGTTCTCAACATTATAGTTAAGAAAGGACCAGGACGTTTAATGATCAAACTTGTCCTATTTGGATTTCTTGTTGCGTAGGGGCCTGTGGCCAGCACTGTTACTATGTTGATTACCAAGGTACCCACGGAGACCGCTCTGTCTGCTTGCCGATCCTCGTCTACCACCACGCACATCACTGGGTTGCCGGTTGTGTCATAACGTGGGGAATCCCCGCTGCTCCTCTCCGCTCCGGAGGTCGGCTTACCCAACACGGAGTTCCGGGGCTTGCCTGTGACTTTTCGGTCTTGTTGAGTGGGCGTCCCGTCACCACGTCTGTATTCCGGCAAGGCGTGGCCAATCAGCGAGTCACCTTCCACGTGTAGGGAACCTCTCCCGCACCGTCACTGCCACTGTCAGCTGGCTGGTGGAGGGAGGAAGCACGGATATCCCGTGCAGAGACACCTTCACTTCCACCACCCACATCACGTCTCGCTGCACAGCATACCGGGTCGGCGGGTCGCCGCACGTGGTCTCAGCACCGTGGCAGAACATCTCGCACCGGTCACCAGCATCGCTCAGTCGGCCGTGACCCGGTGACGTCCCGCCGTGCAGTCGGTCAGCTGATGACACCGCCGTGTTGTCAGTGTCGCCCGCCGTTGTCGCTTCCGTTGCTGTCACCTTTGTGTATGTGTGTTGATCTGGTCTGGCTGGTCCCATTACCATCTCCCCGTTTCTAAAGAAGGCCCTCTTCCCCTCCCTGCGTGCTTGTGATACAATTTTAGCTTGTTGCCGTGTCAGATCGTTGGCTACACCTATGCCTTTTTTTTTTAGTTTGTCACGCAGATCTCTATTTGTTAAAATCGACATTTTGTCCTTCCATCGTGTGAAACGTGCAATCATTGGTCTAGGTTGCCCCTCTATTGCCCGCCCCACTCTGTGTGCCCGGACAAATCTTCATGTGTCCATGTTCGAGAGCCGCCAATGTTGTTGAGAGAATCAACCACTGCTGTTACACTCATGTCGAAAGTTTCCCTGTCACGTAGTTGAGGAATGCCAAAAAATCTCAGATTGTCCCGTCGCGAGAAACCTTCCAGTCTATCAATCTCCGATCTAACATGTCCCAAATCTTCTTCCAACTCATGTACTGATGTTTTCAACTCGCCAGTTTCTGTTCTCCCCTCAGTCACTTCCTCGTGTAGCACTGCCACACTGTCTGACAGGGAGAGAGAGAGAAGAGAGAGAGAGAGAGAGAGAGAGAGAGAGAGAGAGAGAGAGAGAGAGACTGACAGACAGACAGACAGACAGGCACGTAGGGAGGCAGAGAGAGGGGAGAGAGAGAGAGAGAGAGAGAGAGAGAGAGAGAGAGAGAGAGAGAGAGAGAGAGAGACTGACAGACAAAGGAGGAAAGACAGACAGACTGACAGACAGACAGACAAACAGCCGGACTGACTGACAGACAGACAGACAGACAGACAGACGGCTGACAGACAGAGAGGGTTCAGCGCTCTGTGGACTGAAAATCTGCAGAAGCCAGTTGATTGAAATACTCAGAGGGATAAAAAACGCGAAAACAAACTGTATAGAAATGTTGATGTAATTTGGCTACCGATTCCTTTGAACTGGTAATAGAAAGTGAGAAAAAGCAATCGAACACCGCAAAAGTGTCCTTTCAAAGTTCATTTTGGTAGAAAATAAGGTCACATGAACTTGACCTTGACCCTGTGTTAACAGCAGAATGTCAGTATCTGGTGTGACCACCTCGAGCATTGATCACAGCTGTGCACCTGCGGTTCATCGAGCGCACCAGAGTGTTGGTCTGCCTCTGGGGGACTTGCCACCACACCTGGCCCACAGCAACAGCAAGCTGAGCTGCTGTCTGGGTCTGGGGTTGAGCTGGTTCAAACTGCCTCTGAAGGGCATCCCAGAAATGCTCTATTGGGTTAAGGTCGGGAGAACGGGCGGGGTGAGGCAGCAGATTGATGTTGTTCTGCCTCAGGAAGTTCTGCGTAGCACGGGCAGTGTGCGGCCTTGCGTTGTCCTGCTGAAACAGGTTCTGTGGATGCCGCTGGAAATGCGGCAGGATGTGGGGCCTCAGAACTTGGTCGATGTAATGAACAGCAGTGACCCCGTTACCACGTCCTGGACCCACATTCTGGAAGATGACTGGCCCAATACGGCGATTTATGCCGATAGCCCCCCAGATCATGATGCTTTCACCACCCCATGGGTCCCTTTCAGTGATGTTGGCATCCGTGAAGCGTTCCCCCGCTCTTCTCCAGATCCGGATGCGGCCATCGCCTGGGTCGACGCAGAACCGGCTTTCATCACTGAAGAGGACTCGGCCCCAGTCCCGATGGCGCCAATGCACGTGGATCTGTGCCCACTGCAGACGGTTCTGGCGATGCTGGAGTGTCAGGATAGGTCGCCGGGCTGGACGCCTGCATTGGAGACCAACTGTGTTCAGTCAGCGACGCACGGTCCTGTTGCTGATTGGCCTGCCATGGTTGCCGACGGTGTTCCTGGCTGTGTTGGCAGCGGTTTGGTAAGGCTCCCGTCGATGCTGACGAAGAAGATGGCGGTCTTGGGCTGCTGTGGTGACCCTCGGTCTGCCGCTCCTCGGTCTGTCATCAGTGGTGTTTCTTGCTTGAAAGCGGTCCAGAAGGCGATAGACGGTGGAAATGTGGACTCCGAATGCGATAGCGACCTGCCTCATTGGAACCCCGGCCTGCAGTTGCCCCATTGTTATGCAACGATCTTGACGAGAAAGTCTCGGCATTATGTTGGCGCCTCTGGAAGGGATGATTTGAACTTTTTGGGGTTTGGAAATTTATAGCCCCACAATGGGGGCCACATTGAGTTGCAATTCACATTGATGCACGTGGCGTAGGTAGTCCACATGGCAAATGCACTCCTCGTGCCAAAAACGCTGACCCGGCAACATTCACCCACTGTTACGAGGTTACAACCGGCCAAGACACCACGTACTGCTAATGTTGCACGTGCCAACGACATTGCTTACGTCCTGTTCACAATGTGAACAATCGTGCACTGTCTCTATTTTTCGCGTTTTTTATGCCTCTGAGTATATGTGGATTCGAGTACAGCTATAATCAATTGTCTTCCCACTGGTGGTACCAACGTGTTGTCCATGTGTTGTGTCAAAGGCTACGATGTATAGTGTCGGAGGGGCAGTGGCTATAGTCAATTGTCTGCCCACTGATGGTACCAACGTGTTGTCCATGTGTTGTGTCAAAGGCTACGATGTATAGTGTCGGAGGGGCAGTGCCTGTCCTTCCTTTTACCAACTTGTTTTCTTATTCTGTTTTTGCTCTGACTTTTGCCCATACATTGTCTGCTTGTTCCTATACCTCACCTGCGTGTTCTTTACCATTCCACATCTCCCTAGCTTCCTTCTACCATCATTTTCCACTGGGTCCTACCTTTCCTATGCTTGCCTGCCTGCTCTACCATTTCTACCGGTCCATACCTTTCCTGGGTATCGCTACCCTTTCTGACCTTTTCTCCTTGTTAGTGACCTTTTCTACTTGCTCCTTAACTTTCTGAACTTTCGTTCCTTTTCTTACTTTCCTACCTGTTCGACTGTTTCTTACCTTTGCTATCCCCCCCCCCCCTACTTTTCCTACTATTAGCATCTCTTCCCTCCCTTGGAAAGAAACTGAAGATAACGTTATTTGTTACTGTTTTTCCCATGTGTTTGTTGGGACTAGTTTGAAGGTCATAAAGGCTGTGTCAGTCTTGAATAAGTGTGCATTTGTGTTTGTTTGCTTCTCCAGGTGTTGCTGCTGTGTGAATGTATTACGTACAGGTATATGGGCAGCTTGGAGCATTTTTAATTTTTTTTAGGGTTGTCTCCTTTTTTTTCTGTGTGCTCTGTGTTGTCATTTCTGGTTGGGCGATTTGGCGTCGAAAGCAGCGTTGCTCTGGAGTTAAAGGCGTGTAGTTAATCTTATTATGAGAGAAAGAGTTACGCTAGTAGTTCGTTATTGACTGGCTTAAGGGATTAATTAGTCATTTATTATGTGGTGAAGTGGTTACATGTAATAGAGTGCGTAGCCTTCAGGGATGTTGTGGGCTTTTGTGTTTATTTGTTTGTTGCTTTTGTTTGTTTGTTTGCTTGAATCAGGATCTTCTTTTTCTACGTCGTGGTGACGTCCATAATAGGGCCCCTCGTGGTCTGCCGGACGACAATAAAGCGGAAAAATGTAGCAACACTTCATAGCCTCACCCTAGTCGACTATTTTGAATCAGTTGCACAATTTAACGGAACGGATTGGAAGAATGTTGTTGACTCTGAAACCCCGCCATCTCCAACCACTGGCTCACAACAAAGGCCATCGACACCGTTCAACCATGACGTGGCTCGCCGCAGGTGGCAGTTGGTCTGGAAGGAGTGTGACGAGCCAATCAGCGAGCCGAATCACACACACACACACACAGTAGTGTGGTAGCACGGGAACCTTTGTGGGGTAACACCCCCCCCCCCCCCCCCCGCTCCCTCGCTCCCCATTACGTCCATTCCTTTCAAAACCAACACAATGAATCGGCCCACAGGACAGAGAGCAATTGGAGTTCCGGTTCCAGTTGCGCGGTTTTTAATGAGAAGTCTAGGAAGGACGGGAGGTGGGGAGGGGGGGGGGGGAGGGGGCAACCCTCCACCCCTCCTTCCCAACGCTCAGATGTTCTAGGGGATGAGGAGGGAGGTGGCGAGGTAGATGAGGTATTCTGATTGGAGGTGGGAGATCTGAGTGAGGATACTCAGCATACCGCTTCTTGTTTCTTCTTCGTTCACTCAGACAGGCACCCCAGAGGCAGTGACGAAGGCTGCTGTAGGGTGGAGCGACAAGAAGATAGTTGATGTCTGAACGTTCTTTTCCACTTTGTGCAACTTTGGTTCATAGGTAGAACACTAAGTGTTGCCGTCAGACGTGAGGAGCTTGAATTCTCCCGGCCTTTGGCATGCAGACTGTTATTCTTCACTGCCCATCTGAATCTGTCGTTCTGGTGGTTCTTGTAGGATAGGTCCCAAACCACCAGCCTAGTTTTACCCCCCCCCCCAAAGTCCCTCCCATCTCCACCCCTAGCCTTCTCCACCACCACCACCCCCCCCCCTCTCCCCTGCCTTCGGCCTCCTTCCATGATGATTCTTATCGTCTGCCATATTATTGTAGGTGATTGTGGACTTTACACCTGAAGAGAGCTAATTGTGCAGCGCGTGCGACCAATTCAATATCGTAGGCGTTGGACGCTCAGTTGCAGCCAACACAATTCTGACCCTCCTCACCCTCACCTCCACCCCTTTTTTTCATTTTGTTTTGTGTGTTTGTTTAATCCTCGTTATGGTCGATGACAACATGGAGAAAATAGTCTAAGAAGGAGGGAGGAAAATGGAATGAACACATATAACCTTAGTCCACCCAGCAAAACATGTGTAGGAAGCCAGAGGTAAAGCAAGGACAGAGAGGAGGTAGGCCCCGTCATCGTAAAGCTGGCCCCGAAAGATGCTGAGGTTTGTGTTAAGACTTCAGCGTCCAGCGACCGTTGAGATTATAAGCACATCTTTCGCTCTGCCACAGCAGAGCTGCAAGTCTTTCAAATCGTCAGCTAGGACGACGACATGGTAGCCAAATAATCACCCTCGTAAATGTTGTAACTGTGGCCATCTTCTCTGTCCTCGTTAGATGGTAACAGGAGAGGCAGATGGTATCGCTAAAGTGGCCAGGGAGGAAGGGCGAAAAGGCGAGAGGGAGGAGGAGGAGGATGGGGGAAGAGGGAAGGGAGGGAGGGTGGAATGTGCTGAAACATGACGAAATTCCTCTGTTGTCACCCGCGGTTTGGACAGAAGTGTTGAAGTAATACGAGGAGAGACTACAGAGGAATGTATTATGGAACTTTCTTCGCTTCAAAAGATCACAGTCACTGTTTTGGAGATCAAAGCAGTAATTGTGATCAGCGAAGCGGTGATAATTATTGTTTTCATGCGAAAATAGCTATTGTCGCTAGAAAAAAAAAAATCCTCCGGTAAATATGATGTGAAAACAATCGTATTTATGTAAAAACATTTGTATGTGGTTTCAACGCTGTCAAAAGAAAGAAATCGACTGTATAGCTCCATTAAACTTTGAGCAATGAAAACTGTTCATTACAACAGTCATTATCAGTTTCCGGAAGCTGCACCTCTTCCAAACAACCCTTTGTAAAGGCTTACCGCCTGTGCAATAATACCAATGATGCCAGTTTGCACGTGCAAGAATCATAATTACCTCTTTTCAGTGAATTGTCATCATCTGCTTTCTTCAGTCCCTGTTACTGCTATTCTTTCCTGTGATGTCCACCATTGTCATGTTCATGATTTTATGTTCATTGGTATTTCGTTTGACCGCCACATTAGACTCAAAAGAGGAAGAAAACCAAATCAAACCACCAACAAAGTAATAATTACTGTTTTCTAGGCGTACAGGAAAAAAGGTGCATCACAATTTGCTTGAAGAACAGAGCCATTTCGACGAGAGAGAGAGAGAGAGAGAGAGAGAGAGAGAGAGAGAGAGAGAGAGAGAGAGAGAGAGAGAGAGAGACAGACAGACAGACAGACAGACAGACAGACAGACAGACAGACAGACAGACAGACAGACAGAGGAGGGAGGGAGGGAGGGAGAAAGAGAGTTGTTTACACACACACACACACACACACACACACACACACACACACACACAGAGAGAGAGAGAGAGAGAGAGAGAGAGAGAGAGAGAGAGAGAGAGAGAGAGAGAGAGAGAGAGAGAGAGAGAGAGAGGAGAGAGAGAGAGAGAGAGAACGAACGAACGAACGAACGAACGAACGAAATTTTATTTTACCAGGGTAATGAGATAAGCAAATTGCGCATGCTTTTTTTCACCCAGCCCTGGGGAAAAAAAAAGCACATGGACAACACACAAGTCAATATGGCAACAAAGAGGAAAAAGTGAATACACTAAGTCAACTTGCAAACTGTAAGAAGTAACAGACTAATACTATAAAGCAAATGACAAAATCATGCAAGCATCATATGCGCTGCGCGCGCTCACAACACACACACAACACAACACACACACAACACACCACACACACACACCAA
>CM031619.1:22899020-22904020 GCA_018398815.1 Conus ventricosus
ATATCCAATTCTTTTCTGAAACAGGCTTTATTGTAGTTCGATCAACTGTACAAAATGTAATGATCGGTAAGTGATCAAATCACTCTGAGACAGACACGTAGTTCAACAAAATCTGTATAAGATCGTAGAGGCGATGAAATAATCAACAAGACTGGAGCCTGCACCCGAAATGAAGGTACAACTGTCATCAAGCGATCCCGAACCAGACCAGCATTTAGAAGTCTTTAGGTCTGCTAGAACAGACCATAAAACGGATAAAGACAACCCAAGAAAACCTTCGTCATCAGCAGAACCATCAGAAACGAAACTAACGAATAGGGAAATGGCCGGGCACATGGACGCGATGGACGCGCCCTAAATATCGACCAGTTTGCGCAAAATTCAATGCCAATGCACCAGTCACCCATCGCTTTTCTCATTATAGTGTATGTGGCTTGCAGTCGAAATTAAGTGATAGTGCTTTTATCAAATTTATTCAAAAGCATGACCTCGTGTGTCTAACTGAACCTTTATGGATGTTGAAATAGATGAAAATGTATTTGTAGACTTTAGCATATTCTCGTCAAAAGCAAAAGATTGTCAAGACACGGTAGACCTTCAGGGGGTGTAGTGGTGTTAGTTAAAAATGTTTTTTGCCTTTCGTTGAAAGAGTGTTCAGTGATGTTAGTAATACTGTCATTTTGAAACTGTCCAGAGGATTTGTGAACACAGACAAAGACGTTTTCTTTATTGCCTCATACATTCCGCCATATGACTCGCCATCGTGGAAATCTGAAGCCAACGGATTTGGTTTAGACTTATTAGAGAAATGCATGCTAGATCTTCACGATTCTTAGATGACTTTTATGTTTTGATATGTGGAGATTTCAATTCCAGGACTGCTGACAGGAATATTGTTTTCAGCTTGTCGGATGAAGGAAGAGACTTGGATGAAATAAGTAAAACAGTTAAAAGAAACTCACAAGACCCTGAAATTAATTTCTTTGGCGAACAACTCATTGACTTCTGTAATATTTTTGATTGCCTTATTCTTAATGGTCTGGACCTTTTTGGTTTTGAGAGAGAGAGAGAGAGAGAGAGAGAGAGAGAGAGAGAAGAGGGAGAGAGACGGAGAAAGGAGAGAGAATGAGTAAAGCAAAGAAGAAGGAGAGAGAGAGGGAGAGAGAAGAGAAGAGAGAAGAGAGAGATAGAGAGGAGAGAGGAGAGAGAGTGAGAGAGAGAGAGAGAGAGAGAGAGAGAGAGAGAGAGAGAGAGAGAGAGAGAGGAGAGAGAGAGAGAGAGACAGAGAGACAGAGAGAATAAGTAAAGCAAAGAAGAAAAAGAAGAACAAGAAGAGAGAGAGAGAGACAGACAGACAGACAGACAGACAGACAGAATAAGTAAAGCAAAGAAGAAGAAGAGGTCAGTAAGAACTACAAACAAGGAAATGAAAGCCAGACTAGGGCACTCGGAGAGCGCGGACCTCCATCGAGGCCTAGCGGATCCGAACTCCCGTCTTTTGACCCGTAGTCCACACCAAACTATAATGGCCTCGTCCTTGGGTCACACTGCCTCTTGCCCTCCAGCGTCATTCCCATCGCGCTGTAGTTGTTGCATTATTCTGCGGACAGACAGACAGACAGACAGACAGACAGACAAAGCAACACAGGCTCTTTTCACCAACACAGGAAACTGGCGACCTCACCTGAACCCACTTCATGAACTAAGGTGAGGTGCGGGACTACACTCAGAACAAAGCCACATCATTCATATTCTTTCAGTCGTGAGTTTCTTTTTATGCCACGAATCATAGTTTGCTGCTCTGAACCCCCACCCCCACCCCCCACCCCACGCCCCCACCCTCCACCTCCATTCCCCACCTCCCACTCACCTGTTTTCTGATCTTCCCCCTTCACCACCCATTGTTTTGTAAGGATACTTCCTGTGTTATCATGGACAATGTGTATTTCTCTTATTTCCTTTTCTCTCTCTCTCTCTCTCTCTCTCTCTCTCTCTCTCTCTCTTCTCTCTCTCTCCTCTCTCTCTCTCTCCTCTCTCTCTCTCTCTCTTGCAATACAAAAATTTATTATTGTTTTGAATGATTGTTTTGTTACACCCCTTTCATGAGGGCAATGGCCTATTATTGAATAAAATCTCTCCCTCTCTCTCTCTCTCTCCTTCTCCTCCTCCTCCTCCTCCTCCTCCTCCTTGTCCTCCTCCTCTACCTCCTCCTCCTCCTTTTTCTTCTTCTTCTGCTCCTCTTCCTCGTCCTCGTCCTCGTCCTCCTCCTCCTCCTCCTTCTTTCTGTAAAACATTTTTTCTGGCCATCAGTCTCTGTCTTTGTTTGACGCTGTCTTCTCTTCTCAACCCCTTCCTCCCCTCTCCCTCTGTCCCTCTTTCGTAACACCTTTCTGTCTGTCTCTTTGTCTGTCTGTCAGCCTGTCTGTTCCCCCCCCCCTCTCTCTCTCTCTCTCTCCCTCCCCTTCCCTCCCTTCTCTCTCTCTCTCTGTCTCCTTCTGTCTCTGTGTCTGTCTTTGTCTTTGTCTCTCTCTGTCTGTCTGTCTGTCTGTCCCCCCCTCTCTCTCTCCCTCCCCTTCCATCCCTTCTCTCTCTCTCTCTCTCTCTCTCTCTCTCTCTCTCTCTCTCTCTCTCTCTCTCTCTCTCTCTCTCTCTCTCTCTCTCTCTCTCTGTCTCCTTCTGTCTCTGTGTCTGTCTTTGTTTCTGTCTGTCTCTCTGTCTGTCTGTCTGTCTATCTCTCTCTCTCTCTCTCTCCAAAATAACACGGAAATACCCCCTATTACAGGTACCTAAACTCCAAACACTCCAATAAACTTTGCTAGTGTGTGGATTTTACGGTGGGCTAAACCGCCGTCGGCGAGGAAATTTTCTCTCGAGCAGAAAAGGACAACACCCACCCCCACCCCTTAAACCGCCACTGTAACATTTTAGGTTTAACTGCTTATGGCAGGCCCTTGAAGACACCGTCCAGGTGACTTGCCACTCCAGGCCGACTGACCTGTTAGAGAGGTTAAATGGATGAAGCGAGAACTGCTAAAGTGGATATCTGTAGAAGGGAATGTTAATGTTGAGGAGTAGAATCCTCTAGTCCCGTCTCCTGTTATGGTAGGTTAGACTGCCACTTTTCCCAGTTGATGCTGTGTAGATGAATCCAGTACGGGTATATAGGCAAGCTTAGAACATTTTTTTTTGTGTGTGTGGAAAGTTTCCTTATTTGTTCTGTGTGCTCTGTGTTGCCATGTCTGCTAGGCGATTCGGTGTCGTAAACAGCAATCGTTTGGAGTGATGGGCGTGTGTTGATTTCATCATGGGAGCAAGAGTTACCCTTCTTGTTTATTGTTTACTGTTTACTGTTCCCTGCCTCATTTCAGATTCCCTTTCATTTCAATCAAATCAAATCAAGGTCACCTGTGTTTGTGACTGTTCGTCCGTGTGCTCGTCTGACTAGATTCAAGATCGAATAGGCTGTGCCAGTCTGGAATAACTGTGAATTTGTATTTGTTCATTTCTCCCGTGTTGTTGCTGCTGTGTAGATGTGTCCCATACAGGGCATATAAGCAAGCTTGGAACAATTTTATTTATGGGATATTTCCTTGTTTATTCTGTGCGCTCTGAGCTGTCATAGATATCGGCTGGGAGAGTCGGTGCTGTGGGTAGCATTCGTTTGGAGTTATGGGCGTATGTTTATTTTTACATGGAAGCAAAAGCTGCCGTACTTGTTTGTTATTAATAGACAGCCAGGTCACATTGTGTGTTGTGGTATACTTATAGTCCACAGAATCTTCACAATGATGAAGGGGGTAGTCAAGGGAACGAAGAAGAACACCACCAAGGTGACACGGCAGCAGCGCGGTGACTCCTGTGGATGTGAAACAGCCTGCTGCCTAAGGACAGTGGTGCTGGGGGTGAGGTGAGATCACACCAGGTGTATGGTGGATGAAGCTGCCTTGCCAATACATGGACCCACAGAAGGTGGGATAGCCCTCCCCACCCCCACCCCCCCCAAAATGAAATGAACGTGTAGATAATTCATACCAGATTGCCAAATTTCTTCTTACCATTTAAACTCAAATGCAATGATTCTATATGTGGTAAAAGCGTAAAAATGATAAAACAGAAATGGATGTGTTGATAAATCATATCAGATTTTTAAAGTTTTTTGTTGTTGTCGAAACTGAAAGACGGTGGTTAGTTCATGTTAGTTAATAACCTAACGGATCAGTCATTTGATCCTTCTGTTACTGCAGCCCAACCGACCAGAACTGAAAACATGCAGAGAAAGAAAAGAACGACAAGCAACAGATAAAAGCGCCATCAACCAACGCCATCAACCAACGCCATCAACAAACGATCAAAACGACCAATGACACGACAGCTCAACAATGACCGGAAATGAAAAAGACGTGCTGAGAGCGTCAGCTATGACCTTAATTTTTCATTCTGAGAACTGGAAAAGAGAAGATAAATGAACAAAAAACAGTCGCTGAAAAAAAAAAGTTTCATGTAAAACAAATACTTGGGGGGGCGGGGGGGGGGGGGGGGGGGGGGGGGAGGAAGCTATATACACACCGTTGAATGGACAGAGAATGTGCACAGTTTCACTACCTGCTCCCTACGTTAGAAAGCATAAACAACCAGCATGTCTAGTTGCAAAGCGAGACGACTGCAGGCGGAAATCTAAACAAATCTTAAATAAATGTTAGCGAACCGCCCAGAGAACGTGGACAAACGAGTCACAAGACAAAACACAACGCGTTTCGACCTCTTAGGTCTTCCTCGGGTGAGACATAAACGAATAAAACAACGAAAATTCACTTAGCTTTGATCGCTTCAGATCGCTTAGGGTTCAGCGCAAGGAAGAAAGCCTTCTTCCTTGCGCTGAACCCTAAGCGATCTGAAGCGAAACGCGTTGTGTTTTGTCTTGTGACTCGTTTGTCCACGTTCTCTGGGCGGTTCGCTAACATTTATTTAAAAACCAGTATGTCGTCAGATTAAAAAAAAAA
>CM031619.1:22909020-22926440 GCA_018398815.1 Conus ventricosus
AACACCAGTGCCGGCAGTTGTGTCGTGTTGTGAAAGTGACAGTGAAAGAAAAAAAAGAAAGAAAAAGACAGTGATTCGTGAATAGTTAAGATCACCTGGCCAGGTAAAGTAGAAATCTGTTTACCCGGGTTAGTTAATGATGTTTTAGATAAATGATTTTGTGAAGTTCAAGGAAAGAGAGAATGTTTTATTTTGTTTGATTCTATATGCATTGATGTTCTTTCTATGATCATGTATAGTAAAGTTATAGACTTTACTAGTGGTTTGATGTGACGAATGCATGATATATGAATGAGATTGTAAGCAAGCTGTGAGTGTGTTTGGGCTGTGCGCTAGTCCTTCCTCCACTGACATTACACCGAGGTTGACTATTTATTGGCGAGCTTGCCAGGATATTCTGGCCCATTTATTATAATTGTTCAACTTCTCAGAGAGGAAGCTGGGTGGGATTCAAGTATTGTAATCCTAAGACAAGGGGTTGTCTTACTGTATGTTCCCAAGATAGTTAAATACTAGGCTTGGCATTGCTTCCAAGATAGTTAATACTAGGCTTGGCATTTCAGCCCCAGAGTACTCATTTCGCACAGATTTCCTATAATTCGCTCTCATAGTTGGGTCAGGCGCTGGGCGTCTTATAAAAATAACTACGTTGTCCCAAGCTAATATTATCATTCATAGGATTGTGCTATTACGTCACTCGTGTCGGTAACCACCAGTTTGGCTGTCGTTGTCATAAAATCTTGTTCAAAAAAAAAAAGAAGTTAAAATGGGGGAAAAAAAAAACCCCCCCTATTGAACAACTTGTGAGCGTCGCTGTGATCTAGGTTCTCAGGAGTGGTGGTGCTTTTTTGAAAACCCCCGGGGAAAAGGGATAAACGGCGGAAAACCCCTATCGCAGTCGAATAGCAGAAGGGGGAAAAGGTTGGGGAACCGGGAAACGAAAGAAAAAGGGAAGCGCGGGAAAAGAAAGAAAAAGCAGGAAACAGAAAGAAAAAGGGAAGGCAGGAAACGAAAGAATGAAGAGGAGACGAAAGAATAAGGGAAGCCCCCAAACAGACAAAGGGGGAAAGGCAGGAGACAGAAAGAAGAAGCAGGAAACGGAAAGATTAAAAAGGTTTTAAATTAAAATTGGAAAAAAGTGAGATACAAAGGGAGACCACCGAGGAGGAGTTCGTTTCCAGTGACTTGTGCGCGTTTTCCCCCCGCCCCAAATTTCCCAAAAATTTCGAAGGAACCCCGATTCGTTTGATGCATAACGTCGTTCGAACTTTTGCGACCGTCGGGTTGGCCTCCGAAGAGTGGGCAGTTTTTTGTCGGCGTTCTGCGGTAAGGAATGCAGATTTTCACTGCTTTCCCCCCCCAAACAACAGTTTTTCGGTGCTGTGAGGGTCTTTAATAAAAGGATTTGACCTCACAGGAGGGGTTCGGGAAGAATTTCGTTGCTAATTTCAAGCAGGTGAGCGTACACTTTTTTGGGTGCCGCTAGATCACTTTTTGGGGAGAAAGGGTTTAGAGTTGGTGGTACGAAAAAGGAGTTCTTGATGAAAGAGCTAGTTAGGGAAAAAGTTTTGTCGGTTGCGGCCCTGGTTACCAACATTTAAAAGAGAGACACCCCAGGAAGCAGGGGAGTTGTTGAAGTTCGAAGAGGTGTATAGAGAGGCACGTTTGGGCATAAGGGCAGGAGAAAACGGTGTGGGCACGGGGGGAAAAGAGTGAAAGGAGATGGGGAGTTTTCTGAAAAAGTCGAAAAAACCCAGTGGTGGGGCAAAAAGGGAAGGGCAAAGGGGAAAAATTGGTTTTTTCATTTGTCACAAAAAAGGGGACATGGGGCGGGGTTGTGCATGAGGTTCCAGGGGGCAGCAGCCTTGCAAGAGGTGGAAAGGGGTGTGGGGGAAACGACAGCAGGGGAAACCCAAAAGGGTTCAGTTGAAGAGGGTGGAGTGCAGCCTGGGGCTAGCACGGACAGCAGTCGTGTCAGGGATAGGGCATGGCTGAGGGTTTCGTTCCCAGTGGAGAGGGTGGTTTGGGCCCAGCAGAGGGTGAAAGTGTTCGAGAAAAGGGTTGTTCATGCGGTGTGTACGAACAACGTGGTCGATAAAGGGGGGTTTTGACGGGGAAAAATCCAAAATTTTTTAAATCGTGGATGTGGGGAGTTTCCAGTTGCTAAGATAGAAGTACGTCCCCCTTATTCTCAGGCGAGTTGTCGCTTTGGTAATGGAAAAAACCCTTTCATGTTTTGATTTAAAAATTTTTCCGGGGGCGGGATCCAGGGATCCTGAGTTTTTGACTGCTACAGGGGCAGCAGTTCAAAACGAGCAAGAAGGAGGAAAAGGTTGTTAAACCGTTAGTTGTTCGGGAAAAGGGAATTTGGGCTGAGGTGCCTGAGGGTTTTTTTGGGCAGGCGGAAAAGGGACCTTCGCTCGTAAAGTCTTGGGGTTGGCGAGGTGGAGAAAAACGGGGTTAGGGAGGTGAGACAAAATTTTTGTAAAAGGGGGCTTTGTCGAGTGTTCCCCAAGGGGAAGACAGAAAGGTGACCACCGTTGAGGTACCAGCGGGTTTCGTGCATGTCATGTCAGTGGGTCAGGTCGCTCTGGGAGTAGGCCCGGTAAAACGGCGACGAGTCTTGTGATTTTCGTAGGGCGCAGCAATCTTTGATGAGGTAAAAGGCCCCCGCGAAAAAGGGGGTTTTTGTTGTCAAATTTTCCCAGGAGAAGGTTACGGGGATGTGTCACTGTAAAGGGGAGACGTTGGGTCCTGGTTTTTTTTCGGAGGCGCACAAAGCCCGGGGGAAAAGGGGGAGAAAATGAGATTCAGAGAACCCCAAAAACCCAAAAAAGATTCCGGAGTCTAAGGTTTTTTGGGTTTTTATAGGGGGTTTTTCCAAATTTGCAGCAACCCTTATGGGAAAAAGGGAGGGCGGTGGTCGAGTGGTCAGGGCGTGAAGCAAGGTCCCCCCCTTTTTAAGCTGGTTGTCCCCCTTTGGCCCCCAAATTTTCCAAAAAATTTTTGTTTGGGGAGATTTTCAGGGGTGGGGTGGGCAGTTGTTAAAGCTGAAGGGGGGGGTTCCCGGGGTGAAAAAGGGTTGCAAAGTGGAAGAAGGGTACGGGGGCCGGGAAGTTTTCTTTGTTGGGGCCCTGAGAAGTTCCCAAAAAAAATTCTGAGGCGGATTAAAACACCCAAAAACCTGCGGGGGCATTGAAAAACCCAAAGGCTGCGTTCATCACGCGCCCAAATTCGGTGCTTTGGGGCCCCAGTCCCAGGCCTAAAAGTCTTTCTACAGGTGCAATGGGGGGGGGGTTTCCAGGGTGTTGTTTATAAAGTTTATTCAGTTTGTTATTTTTTTGGGGATTCCCATTTTCTTGTTAATTTTTTTTGTGTAACTGTTCATATTTTCTTTGTGAGGACTTGGTCTGTGGATGTAGTTATTATACTTGTAGCATACAGTCGCTTGTGTTAGTGAATGCATTATTGCATTACGCGAGGTGGAGATTCCTCAGTGATGAAGTGTCATGGATCGGATCTTTTTATATTGTTGCTTTTCATAAGATTGTGAAAAAGAAGATGTGGCAAAACGCAGGTAGGGGAATTGCATAAGTGGACAGAGGGTCGTTATAGTATGAGTTGAAATAACGCAAGAGCGCACGTCAATGATACTATGGAGTGGTATTCACTAATTGTATATTTTATAACTTATAAACCGTTGGTTGTAAAGAAAAGTATTTTCCAAACTTGCGCGTTAGCTGTGTGGTCAGAAAATTTCGGTTTGTTGTTCCTTTTTGTACCGTGTTTTGAGACAATGCCGGAAGCATGGTCTTTTGCAAGGGGGAAGGAAATGTGTCCGGACAAAAAAATGAAACAACTAACTTGGGGGAGGAAAAACCTACTTGGGGGGGAACAAACTAACTTGGGGAGTCTAGTAGCCAAGTCAATTTGTTCGGACCTAAGTCCAAAACTCAAACATTCTAGGCGTTCAGAGAGACGGGCCCCCATAGGTCGGGGATTCCGGCCAAGTAAGCTTAGGGGAGTGGCTTCAGGTAGACGGTCTGTCCGGCTATACGGGCTAAGCCAGCTTTGACCGAACGCTTCGATGTCTAGCGTGTCGGATTCGCAGAGACGAAGCCAAGCTCATTAGCCACTTTGTCGGAAACCAATACGTCATTGTTACTCGGGACGTGTGGTGCCCCTACCCAGACTCTGCTGGCCAATTTAGATTGGACATTGACCACCACTTAAGCCCACACCGCGCCAGTGAAGTAGGACGGGGGGAAAAGGTAGTGTGTGGTGGGGGGTGAAATCTAGCTAATCAATTAAATGACCAATTGACCACACAGAGAGTAGGACAATGTGTAGACGGGACTTTCATGATTTGAACACGTCCAATGGATTTAGAGGGAGAACAACTTCGGTGATCAAGGGTAAAAATACTGACACATGGTATGGCCCTTGGACACGGGGTTAGTGGATAAAGAATGTGTGAGTGAGATGAGAGAGGGAATGAGGAAACACGAACAGACAGAGAGTGATGAGAGAGGAGTTCGGAGAGTAGGCCTCTCGCTACAGGAAGGCAGGGAGATGAGAACGAGGGGAGAACGAACAGAGAGATGAGGAGGTTTTAGGTTTGTAGTCTCTGCACGAGGGAAAGGCAGAGAGATGATAGACGAGGGCCAGACGAGGGGAAGATCGAACAGAGAGAGAGTGGGGAGGAGAGAGTTTCGGAAAAGTGGAGCTCTGACAGGAGAGAAGTAGGCAGAGAGGATGAGAGAGATGAGGGGAGGAGAGAAGAGAACCAGTTGAGAGATTAGCATGAAGTTTAGTTGCAGAGGAAGGACTGAGTGGAGATGTGGAGAGAGAGGGAGAGGTTGCTAATTTTATGAAGAAGAAAAGAAGGAAAAGAAAAAAAAGAAAAGAAAAGCAACCCTGTCCATTTGATAGAGCAGTTAGAAGTGAGAGAGAAGAGAGGAGTGCAATGCGTTAAATGCAGGAGAAAGTAAAGGAGAAAGTCGATGTTGATAGTCACTGTTATACCCTAACCGGGTTCGAGCTCATACCGGCCAGCGTCACTTCGCCAAGCAGAAACCACAGACCACGCACATCTCATGACCAGGCCGACCATCAGCCAAACCTCACCAGTGCCGGCAGTTGGTCGTGTTGTGAAAGTGACAGTGAAAAGAAAAAGAAAGAAAAGAAAAGACAGGGATTCTTGATTAGTTAAGATCACCTGGCCAGGTAAAGTAGAAATCTGTTTTATACCCGGGTTAGTTAATGTTGTTTTAGATAATGATTTTGTGAAGTTCAAGAAAGAGTGAATGTTTTTTTTTGTTTGTTTCTATATGCATTGATGGTTCTTTTCTATGATCATGTATGTAAAGTTATAGACTTTACTAGTGGTTTGATGTGACACGAATGCATGATATTGGATGGATTGTGATTGTAAGCAGCTGTGTGTGTGTTTGGCTGTGACGCTAGTCTTCCTCACTGTCATTACACGATGGGTTGACCATTGACCAAATTATTACACCTCAAGTTGTCAAACACTGTAGGTTTTGACTCTGTCTGACACTCTTGATCATATTTTGGTGTAAGAAGGTACTGAACAGATTTTTGGAATCAATTACATCTTGTTACTGGCTAAGGATTACTTTTATTTTAAAAGTATCCATGACTATTGCAATGCCAAGGTATTCAAGGTTTTCTTAAATGCGAAACAGAGATGTTCCGAACCTTTAGATATATGCACTCTTTGGAGGGTAGTTTGGCACAGTACAATGTAACAGTGGTTTTTGTATCAGGGCCCTGTTTTGTTGAAACCCTTTGCTTGAGTCCTTTGGACGCTTGTTTTATTTATTCTCTTTTTTTGTCAAATTAATCAAACTTCTCCTGCATACCCATGGAAGTAATATCAGAAGAGAGTAGTGAGTGTATATGTGTCGGGATGGGAGGGGGGGGGGGTAACGGGGGGGGAGTGAGTACACATGTCATGTGTATTTCATGTATGTGCAAGTTACCATGTAGATACCAATATGTCAGGGGGAGAGGAAAAAAAGAGAAATAAAATTTAAAAAAAAAACCTGTTGCAAGGTTAAATAACTGTTCAGATGCCCCCCCCCCCCCGCCCTCCCCCTCCCCTCCTCCTACCCCCCCCCCCCCCCTCCTCCCCCCAATCCCTCCCTTGAGGGCCATGGCTTACGAATGAATGAATAGTCCGAAACCAAATCTCTTTCATCATGGGTGCGGACCAGACAGGTCTTTTTGTTGCTAATGCTGAATTCGTTAATTGTTGATTTTTTTCCCCCACTTCCATGTTCTAAATAAACCAGTAGCAACAGAATTAAACTCACACACAAAAATAAATAAATAAATAAACAAAATAAAATCAAACCAACGACATACATCACTCAGATCAAACATAAACTCAGACCACGACAGCCGACAAGGGTGATTACAATGGTCAAGCTTCACTGCCCATCGTAAACAGAGCAGGTGGCCACTGTAAACATAGCTATAAATTACTTCTCTCCTTCAAACTCAGTCAGCCGTGGCAAGGATTTAAAGGCTGGGGCTGCCGGGGTTTTTTAATTTTTTATTTTACGGCCAGCTTGCCGGGTGACCTCGGATGTGCATATCCCGGGCCTGTTTGCTGTCTTTTTGTTGTTGTTGTCGTGATGGTGGTGGTGATGGTGGTGGTGATGGTGATGATGGTGTGGTTGTTCGTATCGGTGGGAGGGAGTTGGGGTGGGGGTAGGGGTGCTTTGGAAGGGGCGGTGGTGATGGTGGTGTGGGAGGGAGTGTTGTGAGTAGTGATGTTGGTGCCGGTAACGCTGAAAAGACTTTGGTGGTAGTTGTGGTGATGGTGGGTGGGACAGTGGAATGGTGATGGTTAAGGTGATTGCGGTTGTGCGGAGTAACACGTGCGAGCGCGCGCACACACACACACACACACACACACACACACACACACAACACACACACACACACACACACACACACACACACACCACACACCACACACACACACACACACAAGGCAAGGCAAG
Source organism: Conus ventricosus (assembly GCA_018398815.1). NCBI lineage: Eukaryota > Metazoa > Mollusca > Gastropoda > Neogastropoda > Conidae > Conus > Conus ventricosus. Next base: position 22,916,055 of record CM031619.1, read on the forward strand.
GCAAGGCAAGGCAAGCAATTCAGACAAGACCACACCACACCGCACCACCCACACCACACACACACATCACGCACACCCACACACACCACACACAGAGTGAGAAATACAGAGAGACGGACAGGACAGACAGACAGAGACAAAGAGACAGACAGACAGACAGACAGACAGACAGAGACAGACAGAGAGAGGGAGAGAAAAAAAGAGAGAGAGGGGGGGGAAAAGGGGAAAAAGGGGGGGGGGGTGACTCAACAGAGCAGAAAGGGAGCGGGGGCCGTACGTGGTGCTGCGAGCGTGCGGCGTGCAGTGTGGGGTGTTGGTGTGTGGTGTGTGTGTGTTTTGGTTGGTGGTGGTGTGTGGTGTGTGGTGGGCGGGGTGGTGTATGTGTGTGTGTGTTTTGTGTTGTGTGTGTGTGTGGTGTGTGTGTTGTGGGTGGGGGTGAGTAAGAGTAGAAACAGAAAAGAGGGGCTTTTGGGGGGGGGTGAAAAGACAGAATAAAAAAAGAGCAAGCAGGAAGAAAACAAAAAAAATTTCGCACGGAAAAGAGGGCAAATTTTTATTGGCTTTGGCCATTCGCACCTTCTCTCCTCTCTCTCTCTCTCTCATTCCTCTCTTCTCTCTCTCTCCTTCTCTCTCCCCCTCTCTCTCTCTCTCCCTCTCTCTCTCTCCACCACACCACAACACACACACACACACCACACACACACACACAGGTAACTACACCATTTACACGCCACGCGTCACACCTCGATGCAGCATGCACTCACACTCACTACACACACATACGCACACGCAAAAACACACCGCACAAAAGCAAACGCATGTATGCATGCAGATGCACGGGGCGCGCGCCACGCACACATACCCACACACACACAACCCCAACACACACAAAACACACACACACACACATGCGCGCGCGCGCGGGGGTGCGCAGTAGCGGGCACACACACCACACACACACAAAACCACACACACCACACACGCCGCACACACACCAACACACACACACACACACACACACACTATTCCCCCTACGTACCACAAAGTCTCCCTCCCTTCCTCTCTCCTCGTCTCTCTCCTCTTACCAAACAGGGGTGTTTTTAGAAAGTTTTAAAAACGAAACGAAGGAAGGGTCGGTTTTTAAACAGCGACACCTAAACTCCAAATATCTGTTAACAAAAGAAAACGAATGAAACTCAGAGAGGGGGGGGGGGGGAGAGGAAGAGAGAGAGACAGACAGACGAAGGGGAGAGGTGCGAGAGGAGCGGGGGACAAGAGAGGTCGAGAGCGAAAAAAGGAGCCCAGAGACAACAGAGAAGAGAGAAGAACGAGACACATAGGAGAGAGAGAGAAAAACCACTAATAGATGTGTGTGTGTGGTGTGTGTGTGTGTGGTGTGTGGGGGTGTGTGTGTGGTGGTGTTTGTTTAGTTTTAGTCTTTTCACATGGGGGTTTTTTAGCAAATTAGATTTTTGTAAATATATACTCAAGATAAATTTAAATTTTTCAAATAAAAACATTTTAAAAATAAAGCTTAAATCATTGCCCTGAACAACATAAACAATTTTGCTTAAAAAAATACAAAACTCATACTAATCCGATGGGGCTGCAAAGAAAATTTTATACTTTTGCCAAAAAAAAAATGATTTGAAGTTAGAGCTTAAAACCCAAAAACTGTTGGTTTTTGGAACAAAAAAATTTTGGGTAAGTCGCTGCTAGTGGGAATTAAATATACATGTGCAAGGAGCGTGAAACCCTCACAAAAGGCTTTAACCTTTGGGACGGGACTGACGTGGTATACAATGGTAATTTGCCCAAATTTAAACCGGCCCTTACCCCCCGCACAGGCCAACTGTGTGAGGGGCCAAGTAGTCAGATAAAAAACCAAACCCACCTGGGAGAGAGTTTTGGACCTCCCCGGGGGCGAAAGGGGGAAAAGGGGTTTAACCACACGACCTCGGCGCCCCAAGTGACGCTAAATGCCGGCGGGCGGGGTTCTTTTTAAAAACGTCAAAAGAGCGGGGGTCTGGATTCGTTCGGATGGGTTCCCGGGGTCACTGTTTTTGTTCTTTTGTCAGGCGGCTGAATGTGTGGAGGTTGTAGAACCCTCCTTGAAAATTTCGTTTACGACCACCGAAGTCGGGGGGAATTTTTTCGTGCCCCCGGGGGGCTAAGTTGTGTTTGCTAAAAATTTTAGGTAGGGGGTGGTAAATCTGATGGTGTGGAATGTAGCGAGTGGAGAATTCAGGTACTTTGAACTGGGTTTGAAAAGCGCGGGAAAAAAGGGCATGGCCCAAAGGGGGAATCCTTTTTTCCCTCCCTAAAAACTGAGGAAACAACTTTGGGGAGAACAACACCGGGGAAAAGGAAGAGAAGGCGAGGAAGAGAGAGAGAGGAAGGAGTGACGGACGAGAAAGGGTCGAGAGAAACGGTCTGGGAGAAAAGGACAGCAAGGTCTTAGAGTTAAAGACAAAGCGGGAAAGAGAGGAAACAAATTTTTGAAGCCAAGGGGTGAAGACAGAGAAACTGAATTTGAACCCAGAGGGGGTGAAGAACGAAGGAAGATTCGACGTCGAGATCCCAGAGACCCCACGAAGACCCAGCCTGAAGCCTGGACCCCAGCAACCAAGGGCACACCCATAACGGCTGAAGAAGACGGAAGAGACTTTTTTCAAAAACCTGTGGTGTGGTGTGAAAGCGGGTTGGTGGTGAAAAACCTGGCCAGGTAAAAGTCATTTTATTAAAACCCGGGGTTTAGGAAGTATTGATCTTTTATTTTCGATTTTTCATTGTGTTGATTTATGTTCTGTTTAAATTATAAGTCAAAAAATTTGCATTTCTTGTTCTCAGTCGTGTTGGGAGAGAGACAATGCGTGCCCCCCTTTCCCCAGAAGAGCGAAGTTTGAGGGCGCAGGTGGCATAGCGTGTATGAGTGCGAAACCTTGGTGTGTTAAGCCGACAATGATACATCAACTTATGCACTTAAGAAAATACCACACGTTCCCCCGTCCTGGACAAAGTGGCAGCCTCCGGGATTTGCATGGCCCAAATTGTTCAGGAGGAACAAAGGGGTACTAGAATACGGGGGAAGGTCCCACAAAGGGAAAATTTTAATTAGCTCTTCTAATTATTTCCTTTTAGTTTTTTGAGTGTTAGTATTGACTTGTTTTTAGGTGGTTTGAAATTAATAAAGGGTCGTTCAGAGAAACGAAGAACGGTTCAGTCTAACTCCACAGAAGGTGGTTTTAAGTTAAGGCTCCTTTTGTGGAACACTCCCCTTTGGGTTGGGGTACTCGTAACTTTTAGTAATAACGTTACCAATTTTTACGGGGTTTTTATAACAAAAGTTTTAGGGAGCAAAAACATTAAGAAAAGAAAATGGTAAAAGAAAGTTTTACTCCCATTGCGGGCTGGGGAAGTTTGGGGAAGAAATGGGATATACAGGAGAGGAACTGGTAATTATTGAAACGCACAGAAGACGAGAGAGATAAAGGGGTGAAAGAAGGAAATTTGAAAAGGAAAAGAAAAGGCAGAAACCCTGCGCAAGGGTAAAGCAGATGCAGAGAGGCGCTGCCAGGGGGAGAGCAGAAACGGGAAACGGAATTCGCCAAACAAATTGAGTTTGGGAAAAAATAAAACTAAAAACGTAGAAAAGACACCGTTCTGAGTCGTAGGCCCAGACAAGTTTTGCACCTAGACCCAAACTCCCCTGTTTTAGAGAAGAAACTGTTCGATCGATCCTATATCAGCGGTTTTTGAAAACGTTTGCCGAGCACGAGGGCCGGCCCGAAGATGCTGGGCAATAAACCTGTCTCCTTTTGACGGTCGTGCGTTACCACATTTCCACCCAAACCCCAAAAGGGGATCAGAAGATTTTGCAAGGTGGGAAAAAAGCAGTAAAAAGGCAATTTAACGGGGAAGGTTTTAAGGGGTAAGTTTTTGGGGGCGAAACGAACAGGGTGAGACATACACCAGTTCGGGGTTTAAAGGGTCACTATTTCAACAAATGGGTAGAACTTGTGGGGAGACAGTGATTTTGAAAGGGCCAAAAAAAAACGGTGGAAGAACAGATACTTGATGGTGGGGTGGGGCCCTTACCCCCCCATTTAAAGGGAAAAAAGGGGCAACCACAAAGCTGAGGTACTCCAGACAGCTGAGCTACAGGGGAAACGGGCGGTTGCCTGAAAAAAGAGGAAAGCCTGGGAAACATATTCGAGGATGCAGGCCAGCACATGACTCACGCAATGAGTCAGCAGTACACACCCTAGGCCCCAGCGCACGTGAGCAAACAAGGGGGAAAACCAATAGCCACGTGGGGAGGAATGAGCGCCTGTTTTTCGTGCCATAAGACAAGGGCACTTTGGGTGGGGGTTGAATTTAAGTCCAGAAGGGAGCAGCAATGAGGGTCAGGCCCAAAAGAGAGGGAGTGAAAAAGTGACAAATGAATGTTTTTTTTGTCTGGAAAGTGCGGGGCACAGATTCAGGGAATAAAAGGATTTTCCAAAGGCAGGTAGGGGGGCAAAGTGGGTTTAGTCATTAAACCGGGGGGCACTGGGGTTTTTGGTGAAAGGTCCCGGGTTTGGGAAGGGGCAAATTTCCCAGGTAAAACCCAGAGGTGCAGACAAATAGATGGAACATAGCCCAAAATTTAGAACGGCCCAGGGTTATTGCACACCATTCTAAGTGGAGTTGTCAGGCGTTGGCGTTCCAAAACCCCCGTAGGGTTGGGATTGGAAACTCCCAGGCACGTGGTAGGAGACCCCAGACCGTATTTCCTTTTTTGAACAGGGGAAAAGGTCCGGGAGAAAAAGGCCCCAGGCACAAACCCCGCCAAAAGCCTGGGGCGTGTCCGGTGAGACTAACCCCCCTCACCCGAGCAGAACAAAAGGCGATTTTCTCGCTTTGAAAATTGTTTAGGGTCGCCCATAGGACAAAGAAAGGGGGAAGGGGGCACCATCGGGTTTGAGATAAAGGATGGGGTAGTACCCAACTTTTACCCTTGAGTTCGGGGGAAAACAAAAAGACAGATTGTTGTGCCTACAAAGCGCAGAAAGGGGTGTGCAGAAAACATGTACGTCAGCCTCGGGCCTCCGGTAAGAAGGGCCCCACAAAAGGGGTGACGCGAGAATACTACTGGCCCGTTCCTTGGGGAATCGGGGTTTCGTGCGCATTGCAACACATGTCGCGCGGTACGACAAACGAGGTTAGAATGAAAAAGGTGACGGGGCCGAGGGCCCAAAATCGGGCGAAAAGTTGGGGTTTTTTGGGGGCGGTGCCCTTTTGCAGTGTACGTTCGGACGTGGCTGGTTGGGGGCCACGTGTAAAAAGAGAAGGGGGGGAATTTCCCTAGAAACATATGGTTTTTTTGGGGCCCCAAAGACTTTGAGCGGTGAGATTTTAGATTTTGTTGAAATTTTGCTTTGAAAGTGTGTATGATTGATTTTTCTCATAAATTTTTTTGCAAACAAATCTTGCGTGCGTTCCTGGTAATAGGCTTAGAGGCCGATATTGCTCTGGGTTTAATGGGGGAATTATGAGTTTCACTCCTTAATGTGTTTTAGCCAATCAGGCATTGTCTTTGATGGGGGGAATTTGTCAAAAGCGTGAAAACCCCTTTACAAAAGGCATTTGCGCTTGGAGACAAGGGACATTGTCCCTGGTAACAAATAGGTAAAGACCAATTTAACCAGGGGACCTTACCCACCGCACACGGCCGAACTGTGTGAAGGGGGCCGAAGTAGCAAAGACAAACAACAAACCAGGGGGAGATTTGAAATAGAGTTTTTTTTAGAACTACCCCCAAAGACATTGACAAAAAAGCCAAACCCAAAAACCCATGCTTTCAACCCCTTTTTGGGTTTCTTTCAGGGGAAAAAATAAATCACATTTAACTCGGTTAAATGCATCGTGTCTTGTCTTGTCTTTGTTTGTCAAGTCATTGGCGGGAAATTTTTAAACAAACTCTATTTCCCAACTTGCTTCGTTCGCCGCTGTCAGTCCTCCATTTTGAAATTTTTCCAGGAGAGAGTTTGGGCCTGCCCGGTGGCGAAAGGGGGGGGGTTTTTAAAACCCACGCCTCGGGGCCCCCGTGAGCGCAAATGCCTCAGCTGAGGCTTGTGTAAACGTCAGTGAAAAGGGAGGGTCTTGGTTGTTCGATGGTTTGCCGAGGGTCACTGGTTGGTTCTATTGTCAGGCAGCTGAAAGGTGGGAGGTTGTAGTAACCCTCCTTAAATAATTACGTGTTTTAAATCCACCGAAGTCGGGGGGGAATTTTCGGTCCATCTGGGGCAAGTGTGTGTTTGCTAAACAATTAGGTAGGGGGGTGTTAAATGCTGTGTGGTGGAATGTAGCGAGTGGAGAATTCAGGTACTTTTGGGAACTAGGGTTTGAGAAGCAGCGTGGACAAAGGGTGGCCCGAAGGGGGAACCTTTGTTTCCCCCCTTATAAAACTGGGGAGAACAACGTGTCGGGGGAACAAAACCCCGGAGAAGAGAGAGAAGGGAGAGAAAGAGAGAGGGGGAGAGGGGTAGCAGGACAAGAAAGGGTCGGAGAAACGGCTGGGGGAAAAGAGACACAAGGCTTGGGTTTAAAAACAAGCTGGAAAAGGGAAGGAACTAAGTTTAAAACCCAGGGGGTGAAACAGAAAACGAATTTAACCCAGAGTGGGGGGAAAAAACGAAGAAGAAAGTCGACGCGAGATCCCCCAAAACGACACGAAGACCCAGTCCTGAAGCCTGGAGCCAGTCAACCAAGGGCATCACCATCAAGCAGTGCTGAAGAAGACGGAAAGACTTTTTTCAAGAACTGTGGTGTGGTGTGAAAGCGTGGTTGTGTGTGTGAAAACCTGGCCAGGTAAGAAGTCATTTTATATAACCCGGGATTAGGAAGTATTGATCTTTTATGTTCTGATATTTCATTGTGTGTGATTTGATTGTTCATGATAATTATTAAGTAGCATAGAAATTGCATTTCTTGTTCTCAGTCGTGTTAGGAGAGAGACGAATGCGTGACATCCCATGTCCCAGAGAGAGGCTGAATGTTATGGGCGCATGAGTGTGCATATGCGTGTAGAGTGCAAAGATACCTTGGTGTGTTAAGCCTGACTAATGATACATCAACTTAGTGCACTAAGCAATACCATCACGATTTCCCCCGTCCTGGACAACATGAATGTCAAAGTTTTTCCCCACATATGCATTTTGCAGTATCAACATATTTACATTTTAATGAATTATATCAAGTCTAAAACCAAACTGGAAATTTCCCTCGGAAAAACATTCAACAAGGACATGCTGTAAAGGTGTGCCGATTTACATTATAACCCACACGGCTTTGGTGTCTTTTTCTAAAAGATTATAGCATTCCTTTACAGACAAAGGAATATGAACGTTTTCACAATTAGTTCTTTGTCCTGCACCTCCTCTAGCTTCTCTGTCTGCCCATTCATTCCATAAATACCACAATGTGATGGAACCCAAGTAAATGTTACACTGGAACCCTTTTGAATTAGAAAATGTATGAGATGATTAATTTCAATTACTAAGTCACATCTGTCTCTAGACTTCATGGATTTCAGTGTAAATAAGACGGACAAAGTCAACACAAAAAAGTATTGGAAATATAACCATAGGAAGATTAACAATGTGTGTGTGTGTGTGTGTGTGTGTGTGTGTGTGTGTGTGCGCTCGCTTGCTTGCCCGCTTGCGTGGTTTTGTGTTCAGAATTGGGGGCAGGGGCGACGGGTAAATTAAAAGGCAAGTGATTAGGGAAGACTCTGAGATAGCCTGAGTACCAGTCCATGGGGCTCAGTGGTTAGCGTCAAGAAATCCCTGCTAGAAGGTTGTGGTTTCGATTCCCATCAGAGATTTAAAGCGGTTTTTTTTTTGTTTGTTTTTTTTGTTTGGGGGGGGGGGTGTTGTTTTTTTTTGCTGCTCTGGCCAGCTTTTACCCAGAATATTGTTTAGTAGGCTATAGGGGTTTCAGCGAGGAAGACTGGCCAGCTCTTACCCAGAATATTGTTTAGTGGGCTATAGGAGTTTCAGCGAGGAAGACTGAAAGTCCACAGTGGTGTTTCTGGCCACTCAATGGATGCGTTTCCGAGAGTGTTCCTCGATGTTCTGACCAACACTGCAGGTGTCTGTATATCTCGGGTTCGGCTGATGCCGGTATAGATTATGAAAAAAAAAGCATGCAGTACAGCCCTCTCATAATGTCTAATATGTTAATTATAGTATGTTACGTAAATGTCAACAACTTTTAATCCCAGCCTGGTAGATTACGCTTTCACCCACGCTCCTATGTTTGTTTAGTGTTGGCAAGATTCTGCAAACACTGCTGACTGATGTAAACCACCCACACTTTGTGAAAAAATTGAATATGGCCAAACGCTGAATCCAGTAAGAATAATGCACATTTTGCAGTGAACATAAACAATGTGACAACTGTTTACAAATTGATAACAATCTACGAAGTTATATGTTTTAGCAAAGAATGAAACTTACTTTGACTATATAAATCTACTTTGACTATATATTAAGTAGTGGGGGAAAACAAGTGCAGGCTAACAATTCTTCAGTCATTATAGTAATGACTTGGCAAAGATTTGAACTTAAAAAAATTGAAGATGAAGAAAATGGGGAGAATATATTTTAAATATGAGAAGCCCTTCACTAGCTGCCTGAGGGAACCATCGTAATCCCTCTCAAAGGCACATTTATTTGTATTGCCTGCTTCTAGGCCTTTCGTCCGCTGGATCGGACTCATCAGGGAAACACGGCTAATTGTGTCTGTGCCCTTGGTGTCAAATAGAGACACACCACATCCATAATTCTGTGGTGTTTTTCACCACTAAGGGTTCGAAAAAAGAATCCACAGCAGCCTCAGCCTCAGCCAGTGAAGGGTAATAAATGGAACAAAGCAAAAGTGTGGAGAGGAAAAAAGTCGCTGAAAAACTAAAAGCATTATTCAAACAGTATAAAATGTAGGGGGCAATCTTTGAGCCTATGCTTGAGGATCCATTCAAGGATGCAAGGGAGATCAAAAGATATGGAACAGTCTGAGTGGTCAGCTCTGCTGTTCAATAACCCAAGCATTGTGAGTGGCTAAGAATTGCACAGAACAAGCTTTACTTTGGATCTCCTAAGAGATGCAATCTCCCACTGATTGACCAAACAATATAAATGCTGAACAATTAGTAGTGGGGGAAAACAAGTGCAGGCTAACAATTCTTCAGTCATTATAGTAATGACTTGGCAAAGATTGAACTTTAAAAAAATTAAAAAATTGAAGATGAAGAAAATGGGGGGAATAATAATAAATATGATATATATACATATATATATATATATATAAATATATATTATATATATATATATAGAGGAGGAGGAGGAGGAGGAGGAGGAAAGAAATGTGGACATCTGTTTGCAGACCAAACACCAAGCATGCATCACGTGTTGTGCTTTGACGGCTCAGCAGGATAGGGTGGCCCCTCTACACCTCCACCCGGGTGGCTACCCGAATAACGAAGTGACAGGCTTTTCAGATGTGACTACCCTGAAGAATGCCCCACCACTTCATAGCAGCAGGGGTACCCCGGTATGTCGTGATAAAGACCAAGCACTTGGATGGGGTAGACGTGCTAGAGAAGAGGCTGGGAAGGAGAAGACGGTAGGGGGGGGTGGTGGGGGGGGGGAGATCGGCACGGGTAAGGGTACGGGTACGGTAAGGTAAGGTAATGTTGCTTACAGCCCAGCCGACCGCAAAGGGCCATATCAGAGTTGTCACCGCGCGTTGAAGTCAACTCGCAAGTCGCTCATTCACGCAACCCTTATAAAACACACCTTCTGAAAAAAAAAAAACCGGAAATTGTGTTGAAACATCTTTCTACTGTAAATCTCAGATCCGATGAAAAATGTCATTTCTCCTTCAGAGATTCAAAGATCACGTCAGGTGGGACCATCTCTGAACAGGGTTTTCATGGAGTCTGTCTATGTCTCACATCATACAAGTCCCAACACTCGAAAAGAATATGTTTCACTGCGAGTGTACATGACATGGAATGCACCACGGAGCTTCTTCACTCGCTGAAGGGATGCGGGTAAAGGGGAGGTGGGATAAGGGCAGAGGGGGGGGGGAGGGAATCTTAGGGCGGGTGATAGGGGAAACTGATAAGGGAGAAGCGGGGCAGTATGGTATGGGGGTTTGGGGGGGGGGTTGGGTGGTGTCTATAAAAAAAAAGGGTTTGTGTGTATCACGCAGGAACAATGTGGTGTTAATGCGAAATGTTCACAGTGTCTGTGTGTGACGGTGATGTTTCTTTCATTCTGTCACTGTCTTCTTTTTCTTCTGGTTCTGTTTTTTTCGTCCTCCTCTTTCTCGTCCTCTCCT
>CM031619.1:22927440-22937440 GCA_018398815.1 Conus ventricosus
AGGTTAGCACATGGACAGCAGTCGTGTCAGGATGGAGGGACTAGGCGTGGTTCGTTACAGTGGAAGAAGGGTGGATTGGCCAGCAGGGTGAAAGTGTACGAGACACTGTTGTTCATGCGGTGTATACGAACAACGCTGGTCGATAAAGGGATTTGACAGGGCAAATCCAGACCTGTACTCTAATCGATGGCACTGTGAGGGAGTTTCCAGTTGCTAAGATAGAAGTACGTACCCCTTACTTCTCAGGCGAGTTGTCTGCGTTGGTGATGGAGAAACCCCTTCACGATTTGATCATTGGAAATATTCCAGGTGCAAGGGATCCAGGGGATCCTGAGTTGTTGACTGCTACAGGGGCAGCAGTTCGGACACGGAGCAAGAAGGAGGAAAAGGTTGTTAAACCGTTAGTTGTTCCAGGAAGGATGTCGGGCATAGACGTGTCGCCTGATGAGTTTAGGGCAGCACAGGAACAAGACCCTTCGCTCGTGAAGTCTTGGGAGTTGGCAAGAGGTGGAGAGAAACAGGAGGTTAGAGGAGGTGAGACAGAATTTCTTGTGAAAGGCGGGCTGTTGTACGAGTGTTCACCAAGGGGAAAACAGGTAAGGTGACCACTCAGTTAGAGGTACCAGCATGTTATCGTGACACTGTCATGTCAGTGGGTCACGAGTCGCTCATGGCGAGTCATCTCGGCACGGTAAAACGGCTGACCGAGTCTTTGATGATTTTCATTGGCAGGGCAATGGCAGACATAAAGCGGTTCTGCATGTCATGTGATGTGTGTCAAAGATCAGCCACAAGAGGGGTGAAGAGGAAGGCACCTCTTAAACATCCCCCTTTAACTGACACACCATTCAGGAGGGTGGCTGTTGATCTGATTGGCCCGATCTCGCCCTGTTCCAAAGGTGGGCACAGGTATGAGACACGTAAGGTTGCAAGGGAAGGTTTGCAGGAGGCTAGGGTCGGTCAGAAGAAGCAATATGACAGGAAGGTGAGGAAGCAATCCCCCAAGGTGGGAGATCGAAGTCCTGTTACTGCTTCCCACGGGTCACAACAAGCTGCTGATGCATTGGAAAGGGACCATTCACCATCACTGAAAAGGTCGGTCGGGATTACCGAATTGATGTGAATGGGAAACTAAAACTTTTCCATGCGAATTTTCTCCGCAGATATATTCAGCGTGAGACTCAGCCATAGGCGCAGCAGCAATCATTGATGAGGTGAAAGAGACCCAGCTGAAGAAGGGGAGATTTTGTTGCCTAAGTTTCCAGAAGAGTCATACAGGGATGTGTCACTGTATGAAGGGCTAGACAGTAGGAGTTCCTAGGTTTTGTTGTCGGAGGCGACACAAAGCAGCCAGAAAGGGGAAAGGTGGAGAAGATGATGAATTCAGAGAGACCAAAGACCAAAACAGAAGTCAGGAGTCTGCTAGGCTTTATTGGGTTCTATAGGGATGTTTGTCCAAATTTTGCTGCAATCACGAGTCCTCTCAGTGATTTGGTCAAGGCAGGGAAACCGGCAGTGGTCGAGTGGTCAGACGCTGCAGAGCACGCACTGCAGACGGTATTAGAAAGACTAGGTTCCCGTCCCATCTTGAAGCTACCAGATATGTCCAAACCATTTTTGTTGCGGACAGATGCATCAGGCGGTGGGATAGGTGCAGTATTGTTGCAGGAGCATGAAGAGGTCGAGTTTCCTGTGAGATATGCTAGCAGGAAGTTGACAAAGTGTGAAGAAGGGTACGCAACGGTGGAGAAGGAGTGTTTAGCGGTCGTGTGGGCCGTGCAGAAATTCCACAAATACTTGTATGGGAAAGAGTTCGTGATCGAGACGGATCATCAACCACTCAAATTCCTGCAGGAGGCGCAGTTGAAAAACAGCAGAGTTCTGCGTTGGGCAATGGCACTGCAGCCCTACAGGTACCGAGTGCAGTACATTCCCGGTCGACAGAATGTCGGAGCTGACTATTTAAGCCGTGTAGTCTAGCAAGCTGCCACTCAGAGGAAGTCAGTCATATCCGGGGTGCATTGTTGATAATATGTGTTGATTCCAGTTATGTTGATTGGATATGGGTTCATTCCCAGTTGGCTATGTTCATATTTTTTTGTGTGTGAGACTTGTTCATATTTTCTTTGTGAGATTTGTTCATGTAAATGTAGTTATGCTTGGAGCATACAGTCGCTTGTGTCGTGATGCATTATTTGCAATAAGTGAGGACGGAGATTCCTCAGTGAAATGTCATGGATCGTGATCATATTATATTGTGCTTTTCATAAGAATTGTGAAAAAGATGTGGCAAATCCGCAGGTAGGGGAATTGCATAAGTGTGCACAGAGGTCGTTATAAAATGAGTCGAAATAACGCAAGAGTGCACGTCAATGATAACTCATTGGAGTGGTATTCACTAATGGTATATTTTATAATTTTATAAACCGTTGGTTGTAAAGTATTTTCCAAACTTTGCGCGTGTAGCTGTGTGTCAGCAAATTCGGTTGTTGTCTTTTTTGTACCGTTGTTTTGAGACAATGCGGTGCATAGTCTTTTGCAAGGGGGAAATTGTCACGGTCAAAATTCAACACAACCGAAGTGTGGTCCGTCGCCGGCCACTTCAACTGGACATAAGTCCAAACGCAGACATCTTGGCGCCACGTAGACCGGGCCCATGGTTCGGATCCGGCCAATTAAGCTTAGTGGAGAGGCTTCACAGAGACGGTGCGATCACCCAGACTGACTAAGCCGTTTTGACCGACGCCTCGATGTCTAGCGAGACGAGTCGTAGCGCCGGGCTCAGTTCATCTAGCCACTTTGTGGAACCAGCGTCATTGTTAATCAGACGTCGTGGCGCCTACCCAGACTCAGCTAGCCACTTTAGATTGACCAGTGTCCACGACTTAAGTCACACGGCGCCAGTGAAGTAGGAAAGGGGGAAGGTAGTGTGTGGTGGGGGTGAAATCTAGCTAATCAATTAAATGACCAATTGACCACCACAGAGAGTAAGGTGTGTAGGCGTGACTGTCATGATTTGAACATCCAATGGAATTAGAGGGGGATAACTTCGGGTGTCAGGGCGGTAAAAATACTGACCAATGGTACTCGCCCTTTTCGGACAGATCGGAACGAATAAGAAAGATGTGAGAGGGAGAGAACGGCAGAACGAGGGGGGAGAACGAACAGGGAGAGAGAGAGGAGAGGTCTGAGGGTAATCTCTGAGCAGAGAGAGAGAGAGATGAGGGGAGGAGAGAAGAGAACCAAGTCGAGAGATTAGCATGAGATAGTCTGCAGAGGAAGGACTGAGGAGAGATGTGGAGAGAGAGAGAGAGAGTTGCTAATTAATGAAGAAGAAAAGAAAGAAAAGAAAAAAGAAAAGAAAAGCAACCATGTCCATTTGATAAGAGCAGACTAGAAAAGAGAGAGAGAGAGTGCAATGCGTTAATGCAGGAAGAAAGAAAGGAGAACAGATCGATGTTGATAGTCACTGTTCTAACCTAACCGGGGTTCGACCTCATACCTGGCAGCGTCACTTCGCCCCAAGCAGAACCACAGACCAACGCCAACAGTCTCACCTGACCAGGCGCCATCAGACCAACACCCAGTGCCGGCAGTTGTGTCGTGTTGTGAAAGTGACAGTGAAAAGAAAAAGAAAAGAAAAGAAAAGACAGTGATTCGTGAATAGTTAAGATCACCTGGCCAGGTAAAGTAGAAATCTGTTTATACCCGGGTTAGTTAATGATGTTTTAGATAAATGATTTTGTGAAGTTCAGGAAAGAGAGAATGTTTTATTTCATTTGATTCCAGATGCATTGATGTTTCGTTCTATGATCATGTGTAGTAAAGTTATAGACTTTACTAGTGGTTTGATGTGACGAATGCATGATATATGAATGAGATCGTAAGCAAGCTGTGAGTGTGTTTGGGCTGTGCGCTAGTCCTTCCTCCACTGACATTACACCGAGGTTGACAATAACTAACACCTGCCCGACAGACACGCAACGAATTTGACGTAGATAAAGATCCTCAGAGCGGTTTTAAACGAAAAACAAATTTCACATGTTCACAGTTTGCTGTTTATTTTGCCTGCATGAAGAAGAAAAGGAAAGCTCATGAACATATGTACTGTCCATCTTGAACGTTCCTCAGTTAGAAGATCCATTCTCATGAAGTGCATTTATATACTGACTGGGTTAGCAAGAAAAGAAATTCTCATAGACACAAGGCAATGCTGTACACACACACGCACGCACGCACGCACGCACGTACACACACACACACACACACACACACACACACACACACACACACACACACACACACACACACACACACACACACACACACACACACACACACACTCACTCACTAACACACACACACACACACACACACACACACACACACACACACACACACACACACACACACACACACACACATACACACACACACACACATGATTTTAGTTTAAATAAAAATATACTTTCATTGATGCATAGGTGGAAACTTGATGCTTTTAAAACAAAATATGTTAAAAACATAGTATGTTTATGTAAAAAGAAAATAACACGTGATCATATTGTTACATGTCAAGACATGAAAAAAATAATTCCAGTGTTGAGGCAAAATAGTGCATAGGCCATCTTTGAGTCACCAGCTCTAACATATGAGTTTTTTGTATGCTTGGAGCGCACTCCATTGGGGAAGTATTTATAGGTTCCTTTTTGTGTGTGGGCGGGGATGGGGGATATATGTGGGGAGGGAAGATGGAATAATGTACAAAGCTCAAAAGTGACAAGGACTGAGAAAGGTTAAGTTTCTGTGCCTAGATGGTTGTTAATTAGTTTTGTTAAAATGTTAGCTTTTTTCCCTTTCAAACTTATTTGAAAAATTCAAGTGTTTTGTAATTACCATTATTATTCATATAAGCACTCATATAAGCACACACATATGCACACAAACATACTCGCACACACACACACACGAGCACACGCACATGCACACATACGTGCACACGCACGTGCACACATACGTGTGCGTGCACAAGCATAAGCACATACGCTCTTTCTTTCCCCATCTCACTCTTTCGGCACGATTTTTTTTTCCGTCTAATATCACGTTTAGTGGAAAGACGTTAAATGAATGACACACACACACACACGCACACACACACACACACACACACACACACACACACACACACACACACACACACACACACGCACACACACACGCACACTTTGTCGTAACTAGAAACATTCTCATGAATACAGTTAACTTTAAACACTTCCTGGATTAACAAGAACAGAAGTTCTCTGAAGTACTTTACAAGCAACCAAAGCTTCTAAACTGCAGAACCTCACCAAGGAACAACCCACACTTTCAAGTGCCAACCAGTCACCAGTGGAAAAATTGGTGACAACTATTCCAGATGATCTGTACTTGACTGATCCCCAGCCTCAACTTCTTGCAAAGGGACTGAAGTTTGTTCCCCTTCAACCAAAGGCCCACCAGACAGACGTGCTATATGACTGTGAACGATTCTTCCGCCGACTTCGACTCGCGGTTTTCTTTGAGAGCTGCTCACTACCCACAGCACGTAGTGCCACTAACGATCTAGCACAACTGTTCCCCTTTGAAAGGAGTGATTGGACCCCCAAGGATGGACGGTTTCCTGCTCTTGACTATTATATTGACAAGTGTAAACACGACATTGATAAATTAAACTTGCCCCCTGTGAGAAAATCCAACCTCACCCAAGCAGAGTTTCAGGCCCTAAAAGAACTGAAACAGAGACCCGACATCATCATCAAAAGAGCAGACAAGGGAGGGGCAGTAGTGGTTTGGCGAAAAGACTTGTATGAAGAAGAAGCCAAACGCCAGCTCTCTGATTCCTCAACTTATGCTCCCATCAAAACCCCAACAACCAAACAAGACAACGCACTGGTCCGGAAGACCATTAAAGAAGCAGTTTCCAAAGGTCATCTCCCTCAAGAAGCAACACGAACTATAGTCAAAGAACCTCGCACTGCAAAATTCTACCTACTACCGAAAATTCACAAGAGCGGCAACCCTGGTAGACCTATCGTCTCAGCCTGCTCCTGCCCAACTGCTCAACTGTCACAGTTTCTTGATCGGTTGTTCCAACCCCTTGTCCACAACCTACCAACCTATGTGAAAGACACCAACCATGCCCTGCAGATTTTCTATGATTACACCTTCCCACCTGACAGTGAACATCAATTCCTCTTCACAATGGATGTGACATCATTATATACTAATATCCCGCACAAAGATGGACTTCTCGCTGTTAAACACTACCTGAAACAAAGCGACTTTGACTTTGACCCAACCACCATCCTGCGCCTGACTGAACTTGTTTTAACTCTGAATTCTTTCGAATTTGGAAACGAGGCCTACTAACAAATCAAAGGAGTTGCTATGGGCACGCGCATGGGCCCATCATATGCCTGCCTCTTTATGGGGCACATTGAGACACAAATCTTTGCTCAATACCCTGGACGTCTACCTGAAGTCTTCAAAAGATTCATAGACGACTGTTTTGGAATCAGCACTCTACCCATACAGGAACTCCAATGCTTCATTGACTATGCTAACGCCTTTCACCCTTCAGTCAAATTCACATACGAAATCTCGGACTCTTCCCTCTCATTTTTGGACATCAAAATCAGTATTCAAAGCACTCCGCAGTCTCTCCACACAACAGTGCACTACAAACCAACTGATGCCCACTCTTACCTCCTGTTCTCATCAAGCCACCCTCCTGCCATGAAAGAAAGCATCCAATATTCTCAGTTTCTCTCGACTTCGCAGACTATGTAGCACTGATGATAATTACACCAAAGAAGCAGCGGCCATGACTACCTTCTTCACTACTAGAGGCTACCCACAAGCTACAGTTCAGATGGCCCTTGAACGAGCACAGTCCATCCCCAGACACCAGCTCCTACAAGACAAGGAAAAGATGACTACAGACAATGACCGATGCATTGCCACTCTGACCTACCACCCACACAATCTACCTGTGAAAAACGTTCTGCTCCGCAACTTCACTATTCTGAAGGAGGATCCAGCTTTCCAAAACATTTTCAGTCTACCACCTATGGTGGCATTCAAAAGGGACAAAAATCTGGTGACCACCTGATGCACTCTACCTTCCACCCCCCCCCCCCCCCAACCCAACCAGGCAATTTCCAGTGCAAGAAACCCAAATGCAAAACCTGTGACTTTCTTAATCTGACAACTACTGTGCAAGGCCCATCCGGACGCAGCTTCCACATGAAGTCTCACTTCACCTGCCAGACTCAGAATATAGTCTATGTTCTTAGTTGTACCCTTTGTCCCAAGATGTATGTGGGTGAAACATACAGATCTCTAAACGAACGTTTTAAAGAACATAGAGACAGCATCCTCACAGGAAAAGACACGCCTGTGGCAAACCATTTCAATTCGGACCATCACCATCTTTCCCACATCAGAGTAGCAGCCCTTTGGAGAAATGGTCGTCAAGAAGGGAACTACAGAAAATACATGGAAAGCCAGTTAATACAGCGCCTTGGCACCTTGAGCCCACATGGGCTCAATGTCAGGGAATGAACCATCAGCCCTCCTCTTTCTCCCCTTTCTCCCCCCCCCCCTCCTTTCTTCTTCCCCCCCCCCCTTTTCACCCCCCTTCTTCTTCCCCCCTTCCCCCCTCCCTCACGCTTCCTTTGCTGTCCATTAACACTCCCCATTTCTATTGTGAATTATGATCACCCCTACACTCAATATTGCCCACCACTCCCACCTCTGCCCTTTCCACCCCTTCAAACCATGAACTGTGTTCAGTGACCCAAGTCAACCATCATCAGCTGTCATTCCCTGTTGAAGTGTCTACGACACGAAACGTTGGACATCCCCTCTCCAGGTACTCCTTTTGCCAGCTTTTCCCTTTATTTATTTGAATACGAGTACAGCAGTCACTACTTTACTTTTCTCTTAAGTACCGTTAACAACAATATTGTTTCATCATGAACACTGCTTAGTGTAGTAAAGGCTTATCACTTTAGGAAGAACGAATGCAATAAGATACAACTAGCCCGTTGATTGAATTAACAAGGGAAAAAATGTCGACACCCTGAAGATTTGCCGGATTGACAAACAAACAAAAAAATCACCGTAAAACAATAATCGAATAATGTAGAAAACAACTCATGAATTACAATCTATCGTAAATAATGGCTGTAATAACATCAACAACGAATCATTCACCCCATTCTCATAAACACTTGTTGGATTCAGACGAAAAGAAAGTCTTGTCAATATAATTCACTGCACACGTTTGCCAGTTTAAGAAGAAACAAAAGCCCCACACATTTATGAAAAGAATTCTCTTTAAAAGCGCTTGACATTTTAAGAAGAAAGCGCGAATACAATCGATAGAAAGGCCATGAAAACTGAACATCTCATCCACATATTTTCCATCCAGATTGTGTTTTTAAAAAAATCTCTTAAACATACCAGCTCGAAAAACTCATAAGTATAGTTCATTGGAAACACTTCCCTGTAAGAGAGGGGGGAAAGTCAAGCTGGAATAAGAAGAAAAGACATTCTCAAAGATACAATTCGTGTGCACATTTACCGATTTAAAAGAAAAGATCATAAATAATGTTCACCATAGACTCTCACTGAAATACGAAGAAGAGCAAGTTTCGTGGTATACCGGTACAGTTTGCTGTGCTCGGGAAAGAAATCTTCATTAACCAAGTTCACCATGAACTCTAGCTAGAATAAGCACAAAAGAAATGTTCATATACACAGTTCATCATGAATTCTGATCGGAATGAACAGAAAGAACTATTCATAAATACAATACACCGTGAACTCTTATCCGAACAAGAAGAAAAGAAACATTCATCAAGACATTTTACCACGAACTCCAGCCGGAATTAGAAGAAAAAAATGTTTATGTATACAGTTCATCGTGAACTCTAAGGAGAAATGTTCATAAATACAGTTTACCTTGAGCTCCAGCCAGAAGAAGAAGATGAAAAGAAATGTTCATAACTAGTTTACCATGAACCTTTAGGCGGAAGAAGAAAAAAAGAAATGTTCATAAGTACAATTCACAGTGAACACTAATCGGAATAAGAAGAAAAGAAATGTTCATAGATACAGTTCACCATGAACTCTGATTGGAATAAGAAGAAAAGAAAGGTGCATGAATACAGTTCACTATGAACTCTAGGCGGAAGAAGAAGAAGAAGAAAAGAAATGTTCATTGATACAGTTCACCATGAACGTCTAGGCGGAAGAAGAAGAAAAGAAATGGGCATACAAACATTTTACCACGAACTCCTGCCGAAATAAGAAGAAAGAAATGTTCATGTATGCAGTTCACTCTGACCTCTAGCAGGAAGAAGAAGAAGAAAAGAAATGTTTCTAAATACAGTTTACCTTGTACCTCTAGGCGGAAGAAGAAGAAAAGAAATGTTCCTAAATACACTTTACCATGAACCTCTAGCCAGAAGAAGAAGAAAAGAAATGTTCCTAAATACACTTTACCATGAACCTCTATCCAGAAGAAGAAGAAAAGAAATGTTCCTAAATACACTTTACCATGAACCTCTAGGCGGAAGAAGAAGAAGAAGAAGGAAAGAACAGTTCGTAGATACGGTTCATAGCACACACCTGCTCTAGCACCAGACTTGTCCTCACGTCCATCCCTATGCAGACGGCAGGCCTTCTCCTCCTGCTGCCAGAGCTCAGGAACTGTCGTAGTCTGGGATCCGATGCCAGGTGCCGGGCACAGAGTTCTCTGTGGTGCGGAACCTCCCCGATGTCTGTGGAATGGTCGCCGCTCACCGCATGAGCTTCCGGCGTTGCTAACGTCGAGAGCAGGTTGTGTCTTCGGTAGTTTGAGGTGGGTCTTGGCTGCTTCAGAGGGGAGAGCATCCATTCTTCAGAATCTTCGTGTGTAGAAGTTTGATTCTGAGCTGCGGGAGGTGAAGAATCG
>CM031619.1:22952440-22954940 GCA_018398815.1 Conus ventricosus
TCACGGGTGAGTGCGAAGGCCTGACATATGACATCATGTGAGAGGGGGTAGCTCACGTACTTCTAGACTGAATGATTTCATTGGGAAGACCTCCCATTAAACAAGCGAAATGATTGGTGGGGGATTGTTCATTTGATCTCTTTGCAGTTTAATCTCAATTCTTGACTCAAATTTAGGCAACACCTCCAAACACTGACATAGATTTCTATTTGTGGGGTGTAGCCTGTCATATCAAAACACTGACATAGATTTCTATTGGTGGCGTGTAGCCTGTCATATCAAAACACTGACATAGATTTCTATTGGTGGCGTGTAGCCTGTCATATCAAAACACTGACATAGATTTCTATTTGTGGTGTGTAGCCTGTCATATCAAAACACTGACATAGATTTCTATTTGTGGTGTGTAGCCTGTCATATCAAAACACTGACATAGATTTTTATTTGTGGTGTGTAGCCTGTCATATCAAAACATGACGTAGATATCTATTTGTGGTGTGTAGCCTGTCATATCAAAACACTGACATAGATTTCTATTGGTGGCGTGTAGCCTGTCATATCAAAACACTGACATAGATTTCTATTGGTGGCGTGTAGCCTGTCATATCAAAACACTGACATAGATTTCTATTGGTGGCGTGTAGCCTGTCATGTCAAAACACTGACATAGATTTCTATTTGTGGCGTGTAGCCTGTCATATCAAAATACTGACATAGATTTCTATTTGTGTCGTGTAGCCTGTCATATCAAAACACACAGACACAGATTTCTATGTGTGGCGTGTAGCCTGTCATGTCAAAACACTAATATAGATTTCTGTTTGTGGTGTGTAGCCTGTCATATCAAAACACTGACATGGATTTCTGTTTGTGGTGTGTAGCCTGTCATATCAAAACACTGACATAGATTTCTATTTGTGGCGTGTAGCCTGTCATATCAAAACACTGACATAGATTTCTATTGGTGGCGTGTAGCCTGTCATATCAAGACACTGACATAGATTTCTATTTGTGGTGTGCAGCCTGTCATGTCAAAACACTGACATAGATTTCTATTTGTGGCGTGTAGCCTGTCATATCAAAACACTGACATAGATTTCTATTGGTGGCGTGTAGCCTGTCATATCAAAACACTGACATAGATTTCTATTTGTGGTGTGTAGCCTGTCATATCAAAACACTGACATAGATTTCTATTTGTGGTGTGTAGCCTGTCATATCAAAACACTGACATAGATTTTTATTTGTGGTGTGTAGCCTGTCATATCAAAACACTGACGTAGATATCTATTTGTGGTGTGTAGCCTGTCATATCAAAACACTGACATAGATTTCTATTGGTGGCGTGTAGCCTGTCATATCAAAACACTGACATAGATTTCTATTGGTGGCGTGTAGCCTGTCATATCAAAACACTGACATAGATTTCTATTGGTGGCGTGTAGCCTGTCATGTCAAAACACTGACATAGATTTCTATTTGTAGCGTGTAGCCTGTCATATCAAAATACTGACATAGATTTCTATTTGTGTCGTGTAGCCTGTCATATCAAAACACACAGACACAGATTTCTATGTGTGGCGTGTAGCCTGTCATGTCAAAACACTAATATAGATTTCTGTTTGTGGTGTGTAGCCTGTCATATCAAACACTGACATGGATTTCTGTTTGTGGTGTGTAGCCTGTCATATCAAAACACTGACATAGATTTCTATTGGTGGCGTGTAGCCTGTCATATCAAAACACTGACATAGATTTCTATTTGTGGTGTGTAGCCTGTCATATCAAAACACTGACATAGATTTCTATTTGTGGTGTGTAGCCTGTCATATCAAAACACTGACATAGATTTCTATTTGTGGTGTGTAGCCTGTCATATCAAAACACTGACGTAGATATCTATTTGTGGTGTGTAGCCTGTCATATCAAAACACTGACATAGATTTCTATTGGTGGCGTGTAGCCTGTCATATCAAAACACTGACATAGATTTCTATTGGTGGCGTGTAGCCTGTCATATCAAAACACTGACATAGATTTCTATTGGTGGCGTGTAGCCTGTCATGTCAAAACACTGACATAGATTTCTATTTGTGGCGTGTAGCCTGTCATATCAAAATACTGACATAGATTTCTATTTGTGTCGTGTAGCCTGTCATATCAAAACACACAGACACAGATTTCTATGTGTGGCGTGTAGCCTGTCATGTCAAAACACTAATATAGATTTCTGTTTGTGGTGTGTAGCCTGTCATATCAAAACACTGACATGGATTTCTGTTTGTGGTGTGTAGCCTGTCATATCAAAACACTGACATAGATTTCTATTTGTGGCGTGTAGCCTGTCATATCAAAACACTGACATAGATTTCTATTGGTGGCGTGTAGCCTGTCATATCAAGACACTGACATAGATTTCTATTTGTGGTGTGCAGCCTGTCATGTCAAAACACTGACATAGATTTCTATTTGTGGCGTGTAGCCTGTCATATCAAAACAC
>CM031619.1:22962440-22969940 GCA_018398815.1 Conus ventricosus
TTCAAGCTAGGGTAAGGAGAAGACGATGTTTGCACACACGGAGGAATCCCCCCCCCCCCCCCCCCCCGTAAACCCCACAATGGTTTAAGGAAGACAGGCTGGAGGGTTGTTGTTTTTTCTCCTCCTCAGCATCTCTTGGGAAAATTGCAGCTTAACGTTGACCAACAATAGGCACATTCCAAGAATGTATACATTTTGTAAACGTGCGTGTTTTATCAACGCTCATAACAATTCAAATAGACTCAACTGCAATATAAACAACATCAAATGTAAACCGATACTTTCACGTCGTCCAACTGTCAACTTTGACGTCTGTGCTGTCGGTCCTCCCACAAGAAGCGGACAGGTGTGCGCTGGTCAGGTGTGAGACCAGAACGACAGGTGCTCCCCACCATTCACAGGAAAATGGGAAAGAATGAGGCCACCGATCATGGCCGACAATCAACAGCGGACAGCGCACACGGAAGAAGTGGCTTTCTCACGTGGAGGGAAAGAAAGTCTCTACTGAGCGCGGAAAGAAATTCCACAGGACAAAACCTGTCGTATGAAGATTCTGATCAAGGAGCAGCAACACGCTGCAGCGGCGGAGAAGACGTCGGACAAGCAAGGCTAGTACGCTGCCCGGAAATGCAACTGCCGTATCTCGATGTTTTTGTCTTTTTTGAGACTTTTTATAGTCTATAAGAGCGGGCCAAGGGGCATTACGTAGCCAAGTCCCAATCACATTATTCTAAAAATAAACATGATGTCATCAAAATACCTGTTCCACAACTCAGCCAGCAGTATATCTTGTGGGGATAAATGATGAGGTTTTTTTTTCGTCTCCTGTGAAATTTGATTTTCATACTTACGGCAGATGTTTTTTTCCGAGCAGCGTCTCCGTGAAGTCAAACAACAATAACAAGGACTTTCGCGCTTATTATTCAGACAAGGAATGCGTACAGACTCTCCGACGCGGGAAACTCAACGTGCCACCAGCCGGTGCAAAGGAGGAATCGGAGACATGACCAGGAAGAAAGTAGGCCACAAAGTGGATCTGTCGATAGCAAGGAACACTGCAGCAGAAACAAGCCACAGTTGAAGACATTGTCTGCGCGACCTTCAGGGACGCCAATGGAATTAAACAACCAAAACAGGAAACACTCCCCCCCCCCCCCCCAAATCTGGACGTAAGTGAGAGATGGATAACATCTGGATGAAGAAAAGGAATTGTTAAGAAACAAGGTCAGGCTGCCTTAGAACTAGAGAAGGACGTGAGTGAGAGACAGATAACATCTGGATGAAGGAAAAGGATTGTTAAGAAACAAGGTCAGGCTGCCTTAGAACGAGAGAAGTCAGGGTAAAGGAAGCTTTGGGAAGAAGGGAAAGTAAACGTTAGCGCCTTTAGTGAAGCACAATCAGCAAGGGAACAAAAGAGAAGAAAATAAAAGAGAGTTTCTCCAGAGGCCATTTGAGCCACTCCAGCGATCAGAATCCTACAGTGGATAAACAAACTCTCGAAAATTTATTCCGGGAAAACCTATTTCGACCCTCATAACAAAGCACCGTTTGAAATTCTGGGCTTGGTGAAGCCAGCATCGCGAGAGAAATAACACACCAGCAAGCACTAGGGGAAATGAGAGGAAACGTGTATGAAAGCCATAGCGAAATCACTGCCTCGACTAAATGGAATTCCCTATTCATTGAATAAGAAATGTCCTTGAGTGGCGCCACCAACGATAAGATCAGCATATAAGCAAGCCATGGATGATTGCAGATGACAGCAGACAGAACGTACATTTCAAAGGACCAGAACATAAGTGAGGTTAAACAGTCCGGAGCAGTCTACCTTCTGAACGTTGGAGAGAAAAAGCTTTCTCTGTCACGGCAGATACACAGTCTACATACTTCACGGCATATGAATCTGTGGATATATCGTTCCAGACAGGAGGCACCAAGGGGAGTCTAGGTGTGTGCGATATGCCACGATAATCAGGAAGCAAACCCTGGAGTTATGGGGGGAAAAAAGGGACATCGGCGTCATGTTGTTCACGCGTGATGGTTCACCCGGCCCTCGAGATGTGTCATGTCCCATACAACCTGAAAAATATACTGAAGAAATGCTTTCAGGACATGGCGTACCAAAGGACGGACTACGCAATGTCTCCAATGCTGCCTTTCTTGCCTGTTGAGGTCACCTTGAAAGCAGCAGCGTGCAGGACAGAGAGTCGACCTTGGGAATGGGTGTGTATGTATATATATTTATATATATATATATATATATATATATATATATATATATATATATATATATATATATATATAATATATATATATATATATATATATATATATATATGTGTGTGTGTGTGTGTGTGTGTGTGTGTGTGTGTGTGTGTGTGTGTGTGTGTGTGTGTACACACACACACACACACACACAAAGACACACACACACACACACACACACACACACACACACACACAGAGAGAGAGGAGAGAGAGAGAGAGAGAGAGAGAGAGAGAGGAGAGAGAGGAGAGAGAGAGAGAGAGAGAGACTCGTGACTCGTGACTTTAATGTGAGGCCATCAGCCTATTCACATGAGTACGCAACAAGAAAAAAACAATTTTATATAGTTAGAACAACATTTACCATGACTGCAACAACACATTCTTCCATGACAGTATGTACATGCAGAATTCTATCTTAATTATACATAAATGCTTCTTAGTACGTTCTTCCTTATAAACATAATATAGGTATATATATTAATTATTTTAAAACTCATGATATGAATGCTGTTGATACTAGCATGCAAAACACATGTTATCTATTTCATTTCCTTCATCGTATTTTCGTTTGTATACAGTGGAGACCTTACAACATCTGCGTCGTATAATTCTCCGGAAAGCCGTGCTATTTTAAGCATCTTTTGTTTACTACGTTTACGCATGCGCCCTCTACTGTGCAAAGGAAAGGAAAACCCCGAATCTTGGGTCTCCCATGCTAACTTTTGACACTCAGTGTGTGTACTTCTGTGGTCCTGTTCATGGGGTGTTGGACTTGTGTTGTTTATGTTCGTTGGATTTAGCAGCCCCATGGATAAATTACTAAAGCCTTACCGCTTTCCATGTATCAGGTTAGTACTTTCCTTCAATTGTTGTCACTTTAATTGTAGTTTTCCCTATTTCTTCAGCCTGTTGTATCATGTCCCGTGGGATTTGTCGACACTTGCCTCGTACACATGTGCCTAAATTGCCTGTTTGCCAGAGGAGAGAGAGAGAGAGAGAGAGAGGAGAGAGAGAGAGAGAGAGAGAGAGAGAGGTGGAGGGGACGCTCCTACTGCGTTCACTAACGACAAACATTATGATAATGATTTTCCTCATCATTATCATTTTCAGTTGAAGAGCAACATCTTATGTCTCCATTCCGGCTTCCACCACTAACCAAGATGGAGGATAACTCCCGCCACACTTCAAACATATTTGGATACCATTCACACCCGTCAACCATCTAGGTTTGACCTTTTACGTCTGCTTGGGAATTATATTTCACTTGTGTCTGTCGGCTTTTTTTCTGTTTGTCTGCAAAATAACATAAAATAACCCTCTCCACCAATTTCAACGAAACTTGCAGGGAAGACGGTTTGAAGGTGAGCTGGCTGCAGGCGGAAATGAAAGCAAACGTAAAAGAAAAAATGCTATTCCACGTAGAAACTTTAAAACTACAGTGTGAACAACATTCAAGATAACCAAAACGAAGACCGAACAATCACGTATCTCTTCATTTTGCGCCCAGTGAGGTAAAGTAAAAATGCTATTCCACGTAGAAACTTTAAAACTACAGTGTGAACAACATTCAAGATAACCAAAACGAAGACCGACCAATCACGTATCTTCTCATTTTGCGCCCAATTTGAGGAGATAATGGATTCTTTGTTTTTCGTTTTCATTGTCTTGAATGTTGTTTGTCTTGACTGAAGAAGACCAAAGAGGTCGAAACGTGTTGTGTTCTGTCTTGTAATTTGTTTGTCATTTTCGTTCGGCGGAATAGTAATTTTTCTTTTAACTTTGCTCGAAAGATGACCTTGGGTCCAAGGAAGAGTCCCTTCAGATTTAGTGCGGATGACCTTGGGTCCAAGGAAGAATCCCTTCAGATATAGTGCGGATGACCTTGGGTCCAAGGAAGAATCCCTTCAGATTTAGTGCGGATGACCTTGGGTCCAAGGAAGAATCCCTTCAGATTTAGTGCGGATGACCTTGGGTCCAAGGAAGAATCCCTTCAGATTTAGTGCGGATGACCTTGGGTCCAAGGAAGAATCCCTTCAGATGTAGCGCGGATCTTTGATGCGGATCAAGATCAAATGCAGATCCAGAATCCGTCAGCAAGATCAGTGCAAATCATGGAATCCTTAGGACCACAACTTGTCGAGATGGAATCTGACCCAAGGACAAAGCCATATCACTTTGGTGCGGATCTGTGATTGTGATTTAGATGACGGTACGGATCCTGGATCCTTTTACTTTTGGTGGAGGTCGGCGCTCTCCTGTGTGCCTCTCTAGCGTATTGTTACCCCCCCTCCCTACCCTCCTGTTCCCGTGTGCCTCTCTAGCTTATTGTTAACCACCCCCTCCCCACCTTCCTGCTCCTTTGTTTTGCCTGGCCCGTGGAAGACTTAAAGTCGAAACGTGTTGATTCTATACCGCCATCTTTTAAAAATTCATTCTCTAGGCAGACTTCGTTTTCTTTTGCCTCTTAACCTATCTGCAGTCTCCCAGCTTTTGACCTACAATGCAGGAAAGGGAAGGGGACGGGGGTTATAGAGAATCTCCCATGAACTCTACACTTTTCAAGTCTCCACCTTTGAAACAATCATTCAAAACGAAAAGTAAAAAGCCGCCTTCATTTCCTCGTTGAAGGTTTATAGATGGTGAAAAGCCATGTCTATACAGGAGGGGAAACCAGCCGTGCAAAATGTATTCTTGGTTCTCCGCACGGACTGCCATTTCCATACAGATGGAAAATGAACATTCCAGTTCTTTTGGAGTGGAGTTAATAGTGCTGGGTCGATCCATTACTTTCTACAGGGAAAGAGTCTGAATGGACTACAGGTCAAGATGGGTCAGTGGTTGATGTGACAATGAGGCGGTGTTAAAAGTTATTAGCGGGCACGCGCACGGACATGGCTTTGTAGGGCGTGGTCCATGCTTTGCATTGTGCTGACACGCGCACGTCCCCAGGGGAAACTAACTGTGTATAGAATGAGGAGGAGAAGGAGGAGGAGAAGGAGAGGAGGAGGAGGAGGAGGAGGAGGAGAAGCAGGAGGAGAAGGAGGAGGAGGAGGAGAAGGAGGAGGAGGAGGAGGAGGGGGATGATGACGACGACGACGACGATGATTGATGATGATGGTGATGATGATGATGATGATGATAATGATGATGATGGTGGTGGTGGTGGTGGTGGTGGTGGCGGTTTTGATGATGGCGGTGATGATGGTGGTGGTGATGATGATAATGATGATGATGATGATGATGATGATGATGATGATGGTGGTGGTGGTGGTGGTGGTGGTGGTGATGGTGGTTTTGATGATGGTGGTGATGATGATGGCGGTGATGATTATGGTGATGATGATGATGGTGATAATGATGATGATGATGATGATGATGATGATGATGATGATGATGGTGGTGGTGGTGGTGGTGGTGGTGGTAGCGGTGGTGGTGGTGGTTTTGATGGTGGCGGTGATGATGATGGTGGTGGTAATGATCGTGGTGATGATGATAGTGATAATGATGACGACGATGATGATGATGATGATAATGATAATGGTTGTGGTGGTGAAGGTGATGGCGGCAGTGATGGTGATAACGATGATGATTTTGGTGATGATCTATCTATTTGCCTCTCTGTCTGTCTATCTTTATATCTAGCTAGCTAGCTACCTGGCTAGATCATCTTGATTTCAGGGGAATAGGATCATACAAACTTACAGCGGGTGCGTGTGTGTTGGGGTGTAAGCGGAGGAGAGAGAGAGAGAGAGAGAGAGAGAGAGAAGAGAGAGAGAGAGAGAGAGAGAGAGAGAGAGAGAGGAGAGAGAGAGAGAGGAGAGAGCGAGAGTGGAGAAAGATGAATCAGAATGCAAGGCGTTTGGCTGGATGGGGAGGGTATTAGTAAGGGGGGGGGGGAGGTGTAGAGGTGGCAAAAGCGGGTGGGTTGGCAGGGTACGAAACTAAACCAGTTTAACCCTTTCCA
The DNA here is from genome assembly GCA_018398815.1 of Conus ventricosus. Lineage (NCBI taxonomy): Eukaryota > Metazoa > Mollusca > Gastropoda > Neogastropoda > Conidae > Conus > Conus ventricosus. The sequence goes on from CM031619.1 coordinate 22,968,673, forward strand.
GCCTGCATCAGATGACAGTGATGCCCTAACAGGCAATGGATGGCATGGAAGTCAGTGCTGAGAGGACCAAGTTGACAGCCATCCACTACACCACCATCAACACTGTTGTATCTGTCCATAGACACACAAGCTAACATTGTGTTCAACAGTGCATTCACTTACCTGGGATCCATCATTCACGCTGCAATGATCGATCCGTCTTCCTCTTCTTCTTCTGCGTACGCAGGCTGATACTCCTGCGGACACTCCCTGTATACACAGGCGAGGGTCTATCCCATCTGCCCAACAAAGAGAGTGGTGTTTTGTGTGTATGACCATTTTTTTTTCTATCCCGCCATAAGGCAGCCATACTCAATCTTCGGGGAAGGTGCTAACTATGTGTAACGTGTCATCCATACCAACGGCCAAACTGGCCTTCTCTTCCGAAAGTTGGAGATGGGATTTTACGTGTGTGCAAGATGTTATGCGTGCGTTCACACACGGAACCTCGGTTTAATATAGTCTCATTCGAAGGATTGTATGGGAAAAGGAGTCAGAACCAATGTTAACTCCGAGGGGAAAATCCCCCTGTACCGAAACGACCCGGCGGAGATTCGAACCTGCAACCCTTAGATTACGAGTCCGGCGCTCTATCAACTGAGCTATTCCGGTCCCTAATGGGCGATCCAAACCAGAAAACCAGAAGGCAGCAACAACAGCACTAGAACTGCCCAGAGAAAATCCTGTCTGCAAAGGACAGTATCACCATGAAGCACACATCAGGCTCCAGACTGTAAGCGGTGTATTCCGCCTTCTTCTGGCATGCATACAAGATATGAACCCGGTACCACACAGCCATGGAACAATGCTACTGCATGATACTAATCATCAAATCTACTGATCATCATTATGTTTTTCATTTCATAATGAACACGTTCGTCAGATCACTAAACAGCCATCTGACCATAGAAAGATCTACCGACAAACACACGGACAGACAGACTAACAGACAAACCAACAGACAGACAGACAGACTGTCACACTGTCACTTTTGCACACACGCATTCATGACATCATTTACTCCATACGCACACGCAATCTTTCCAATCAACCAAAAGGCGCACTACCGAATGTTTTTTCTTCTCCCCCTCTCCTTCAGGGAAAAACACTTTACTAAATCACATCAAACAATTTATAAACAGATTTTATACATGCATCCTTGTAACCAATTTTCCCATTTACATCAATACAAGTTTCTGTAAAGTCATGGCCTTCACATAACACTGGCC
>CM031619.1:22974940-23024940 GCA_018398815.1 Conus ventricosus
CTATCTTCATCTAAATTTTTAATTTTTTTTTAAATTTTAATTTATATATATATTATATATATATAAAATTGAATTAAAACCAGTTTGTTTATGTTTAGTTTAAAAATAGAGGGAAAATAAGCTTTTTCATATCTGCGTGGTGATGATTCTGCCTAATAAACAGTTGTGCTTGGGGGTAAAGGGGAAAAAATAAAAAAAATGCTTTAAAAATGACCCTTAGCAAGCTTTAGTCCCCAAGGGGGAGACATCCCCATGTTGTATATATTTTGTTGTAAAATATATATTTATATAAAATTTTAATATATTTATATTATATAATTTTATTTATATATATATATTATATATAAAAAAGGGTTTCCTCAGGGCTTTAAAACATTGTATCACATGGTTTTTCCCCTACCATGTTCCCGAAGTGCTCTTCAAGGGTATAGAAATTCATGCATTAAGGGTTTCCCCTCGAGGCAAAAAAAAAGTTTTGATTCTGAAAGGTGTTTCCCAAAAACATGAATAGTTTGTCAATATCTTTTTAAAAAGCCTCAAAATTCCTCTCTTGAAGAATGCTGTAGGCACACCAATTTATGTTTTCAAGTTATCTCGAGTATGCACATTTTTGCGTATTTGAATTCCGTGCGATAAAAGTTCATTTGGATCTAAGTGTTTGTCAAGTATTTTTTTTTTTTTTCCTTTAATGAATGTGTATTTCCCAAGTTTAAAAAAAAATATTCTCCCCCCCAACCCATCCTTTTTTTGTGTGGGTCTACATTGTGGTTCATGTCCTGTGGTAGCTGCCACCGTGTTTGGTAAGTTTGTACAGACGGTTCATCTGGGGATTGCAGGGGATTCGTTGCCCCCACCCCCAGGGCCCACCATAGACGCACGCCGCGGGCCGCACAACACCACAACACCAACACACACACACCAACACCACCCCACACACCCAACACAAAACACTCCCCCGACCACCATTTCCCAGCAAAAACACACACACACACAACCAAAACACACACACCCCCACAAACACCACACCCCCAAAAAAACCCCCAGCAACCACACGACGGACACACTTTACGCACGCACGCAGCGCGGCGCGCCCAAACACACACCACACACCACCAACCACCCACACACACACCACACACACCACACACACACCACCGCCGCACGACGCACGCGCGTGCACCCCACATCCACACTGAAAACCACATGCGCGAGTGTGCCCACGCACGCACACAAAAACCCACACCCCACAACACACCACACACACACACCACACACACACCACACACACCACCCCACACACCCCAACACACAACCAACACAGGGGGTGTGCGGCCCCAAACCACCACACACATTAAAATTTATTAAGGATGGTAGTATTTAATCAGTTCTTTCAGAAAATTTGTAAAGGTCAAACAACCGCAAAAAAGAGGGAGTTTTCCATTTTTTAAGAAAAAAAGAAAAATTTGTTTTTTTTTTTTCAAGTACGCTTTTTGAGAAAAAGATGGAAGATTATGTTTTAGCGGAATGGGGTATGGGGGTTTTTTTTAAAAACCATAATCAAATCAAGAGGGTTTTGCATACTTTTTAAACAATAATTTCAAATTAAATAAAAACGTGTCATGAAAGTACAATTGGAAATTATTCTGGAATTGTTGAAATGCATAAAAAGCAATTTCCCTTTTTGTTAACATATATGGCCCAACAGAGATGACGGGGTTTTTAATGAACTGAAAAAAAAAGATTGGTGGGTTTAATACTGAAAAATAATACTAGCGGGTTTTTAAATCTAGTTCTTGATCCTTCTCGGACTATTTAATTACAAACATACTAAAAACCCCTAAAGAAAAAGAGACTGTCAAAAAACATTATAAATAATTTTAGTTTAAAGATTTTTGGGCGTCAGTTAACCCTTTTTGTCCCCGTTACCGTGGAAAAGCCAAAATTTTAAAAGGGCGAGGTTAGATTTTTTTTTTATTTCGGATTCTGTGGTTTCATTTGTAGATGACGCGATTCAATGCGGTATGAACAGATCATTCCGTGTCCTTTTTAAAACTGAATTTTCAATGACATGTAAGCAAAATCCCTTTTGATTTCAATTATCTTTTTAAAAGTAAAGCTTGTAGTGAAAAAAATATGAAATTAAAAATTAAAGAAGAATATGCAGTAAACATAATGAAAACAATTTGCGAGTAAAAAGATTCCCAATTTTTTGTTTCTGACGCTTTTTTTTCTCGATTTTTTTTGATGAAAATAGATCAAAAACAATTTCTTATGCTACGATGAAAAAGAAAAAAATATGGAAAAAGAAAAAAAATTAGAGCAAGATTTTGTAGTTTAAAAAAAACTTGAGAAAAAAGAATGAGGTTGACGTTAGAAATTAAATATGAAAAAAGAACGCTAAAAGAAATTGAAAAAAAAAACAATAAAAGGGAAATTTATTAGATCACGAGTAATGGATAGGGGAAGGGGAAAAAGTCAGAGTTATTTTTGAAATTTAAAAAGCGGCATTTTGTCAGTAAGAATATGCAAGATATCGATGAAAAAAAACCTTTTTTAACAATCAAAGGTACCCTTAAAGAGGTGCGGAAGTTTTCCCGTCAACCTATCCCCGGGGACAATGTCCGGATTGTGAATAAATAACTTAGTGAATCACCCTTGTTAAAAGAAAACGAAGCAACGATTTAGAGGGAGATTTTTAATTTAGAGGAAAAGAAGTTTATGTCTGAGAACTGGTAATAATAAAGCCCGGGCTCGACGGTTTCACCACAGTTTTTTTTCAGGTTTTCGGGGAAAAAAATTGGTATTTGTTGTCAGGTTTTTAAACGCAAGTTTCGAAAAGGGAATTGCAGTGCAAAAAAAGGAATCATTACATCTTTTCCCCAAAGGTGATCCGGGCGTTTTTTAAAAAATGGGCCAATTTCACTTTTAAATTCGTTATAAAATTTGGGTTCATATGATAGAAAATCGGATTAATCAGTATCCAACATTGTTAACGAAGACCAAACAGGGTTTATTAAAAAAAAAATTATTGGTGATAATTTAGATGATTTATGATATATTTTTTTGGATGCTATAACTTACCCCGGGTTGTTATTAAATATGATTTCGAAAAAAGTTTTGATCGGGAAATTTGGGGAATTTTGTTTAAGTATAGTGTTTTTGGTTTTTAAAAATGTTTTGCAAATGGTAAGACTTTTTATAAAAAAATTAAGCGTGGTCATCGAAAAAGGTAGGTCTCGAATTTTAAAGTAAAAGAGGTTTTTGACAAGGGGGGGCCCCAAATTTTCTCCCCATTGTTTGTGTTTTGTGTGAAATACTTTCAAAAATGGTCAGGGAAAAACCGAAACCAAGGGGAATTTCATTTAAATTTGTGAAAATAAACGTCACGTACGCCCATGATACAGGTTCCGCTTGCGGAGATCGAAATCTTTTGAAACAGTTTGTTTCAAAACCCCCCCCCCATCTTTATGAAATTTTGGGTAAGTCAAGTGTTTAAAAATGGTGAGAAGTGAAAAAAATTTAAAATCCGATTTAGAGCATTTAGACCTCGATTTGGAATCCATCAAAATTTTGAAATACTTTGGGTATGGTTTCGAATGATTTGAAGATTTTTAATATTAATTATTCAGAAAGAAGCCCCAGTTAAGCTTGTTTAAGATATGGGTAAAATCCCGATAAAGCCCCTTTGGGAGGTTGCAATTTTTAAAAACCTAATTTTGTCAAAAAGGGTTCTGTGGTTATTTGCCAAAACCCCCTGATGTCTTTTTTCAAAAATTGTCAACAAGTAGCTACAATTTGTTGGAAAAAAAAAAAAACGGACAAAATGGGCGGAAAAAAAGCTCACAAAAGTGTTTAAAAAAGGGGGTATTGGCCTTTCCCCTTAAGAAAAATTCCCCAATTCTTAAATTTTTTTCCCGGATTCGAGGGTGAAAAATCGGCCCCCTAAAAGGAAAGATTTTTACTTTTAATTTTTCCCAGTTTCCAAATTTTTAAAAATTGGTCCAGAAATTTGTTTCAAAATTTATTATTAATTTTTTTGGAAAAGGGCGTCTTTGATGCTTTTAGCTTTTTTTTTCAAATGTCACCAAAAAACCCCTGTGAAATTTTTGCTGAGCCATTTTGCTAAACAAACGAATTCAAAAAGGAAAAAAATATTTTTTGGTCTAAAATATAAACAAAACGTTTTTTATCTTGTCAGTTTTTTGTGAAAATGGAAAATTTTTGTCTAAGATGTTTTGGGAAAAGTATAATCTAAACATTAATTTTTTTTCTTTTTTTTGGGGGATAGGTAGCTATTAAGACTACATAAGAAAAACTAATATTGTTGTTGAGAAATAATGTATTAATTAACACTCTATTTAAGAAATTGTTCGCCCCCTTATAAGGGTCTGATTTACTATGATATTTGATTGAAATAATTTTCGAGCAAAATGTGACAATGGGTCAGAAATGTCGGTTGTATAATGGAAATTAGCTTTGAAGTACATAAAGTTAAAAATAAAGTTGAATGGTTTCAGGAGAAAAAATTTCTAGGTGTCTAGGGACTAATGGTTTAAAGAAAGGGGGGTGGCTGATAATGAGCATGTGTTTTTTTGGGGTTTATGTAAAAATAGTAGCCCCTATGCTTTGGAAAAGGCTTTGTCAAAAGTTTTGGTTCTCTGTTGGTTTTAAATTTAAAAAAAAATGTGTCAACGCAGAGATTGAAAATTTTAAAGGAATCCTTAATTTATTGGACCGTGTGACAATCATATTGTGATATTTTTTATTTTTTTTATAGCAAAACATTCGTATCACATGCAAATTAGAAGAAAACCTCCACAAAAAATTTTTTTTGAAAAAATGAATTAGTATAAAATCGAGCAGCATAAGCATATTTAAACTTTGCTATACAATTTTTTTGAAAAAGGCTGAATACAAACCTATTTCCCCTGTCTAAAAATTGTGTTTTGTGTGTAATAATTTTTGGTGTTTGTTCTCTGTGTAAAAAAATTCATAAAAAGGGTTTTAACATTTAATTAAAGTTTCACCCGTCTTATTTATGTAATTGGACCTGTTGTACTACCTTAAACTCGATTGGTGATCTGTATTGTTGTGTATGTTTTAGGTGGTGGTTTTTTTTTTTTTTTTCTAGTCTAGTTTGTTGTGAGAGTATTTTTTGCATGAAATTTTTTTAAAAAAATGAAAAAAAACACACAACCCCACACACACCACCCCCACAAACACCACACACACACACACACACAACACAAACCATAATTAATTATTGGTGATGAGAAAAACACAGGGGTTTCGATTTGGTGTGTCTCTATTTGCACAAAGGGGCCCGCCAATCAGGTGTCTCCTGAGAGTCCCATCCCATCCCCGGGACGAAAGGTAGGGAGGCCCTACAAATAGATCTGTCTTCGAGGGGAGTCGTGGTTCCCGAGTATTTATATTAAATTCCCCCCCTTTTCTTTATCTTTAATTTTTTTTTTTTTTTTTTTTTTAAATTTTAAAAACTTTGCCCGGTTACTATAATGATGAAGAATTGTTAACCGCACTTGTTTTTCCCCCCTATTAATTGTTCAGCGTATAATGTTTGGTTTATCAGTGGGAGATGATCTCTTAGGAGATCCCAAGTAAAGGTTGTTCGTAAATTTTAGCACTACAATGCTTGGGTTTTTTGAACGCGAGCTGACCCCCTCAGGGGTGTTCCTATTTTTGATCTCCCCTTTATCCTTTAAAGGATCCCCCGCATGGCTCAAAAAATTTTTCCCCAATTTTTTTTTCTGTTTGCATAATGCTTTTGTTTTTTTTTTCAAATTTTTTCCCCTCCCCAAATTTCCTTTTGTTCCATTTTACCTTTGCTGGCTGCTTTGGGGGTGCTGTTGGGGTTTTTTTTTGAACCCCTTTGGGGTGAAAACACCACAGAATTATTGACTTTGGTGTGTCTCTATTGACACCAAGGGCACAGACACAATCAGCGTGTCTCCTGATGAGTCCGATTCCAGCGGACCGAAAGGGCTAGGAGCAGGCAATAAAATAGATCTGGCGTCGACAGGGGAGGACGACTGGGTCCCTCAGGCAGCTAGTGACAGGGGTGGTCAGTTGTGGTGATTGATTCCCCCATTTTCTTCATCGTGGAATTTTTTTTTCTTTTTTTTTTTAAATTAAAATCTTTGCCAAGTCGTACTATAATGACTGAAGAACTTGTTAACTATGCACTTGTTTTCTCCATATTCAAAGGAAGGCGAGCCTCTAAATGTACAGCCGTTATACTGTATGGTCCAATCAGTGGAGGGATTGCATCTTCTTAGGAGACTACCAATTTAAGTAAAGGAGAATTGATCCACATCCTTAGCCACTCCAACAAAGCTATGGTACTTGCAAGCAGAGCTGACCCTCCGATGATCCATATCCTTTGATCACCCTTAGCATCCTTGAAAGTGGTTCCCCAAGCATAGTTGTCAGACAAGTGGTTAGTGATAGTGATAAAATTTATATCTTGGGATTCTTCTCTACAATCTCCGATTGTGGTAGGTATGGCCTGGTGAAAGCGCAGAGGCATGCGTAGGGGGGGAATTATAAGCGCTGTTCCAGACCCGTTTTGTTCGGTACTTTTTGAATGCATCGAGGTGAGCGGCTGCCTAAGGTTAATCATGTTTTGGAATAGCGGCGGCGCTTGTAGCCAATACACCGCTGTTGGCTGGTGACATGTATTTGTTAAGGCCCCAGAGCTTGAGTGTTGCTGAAGTCGCAGTTGCGTGTATTTTTATTCCGAGATTGAGACGAGTGGTACTTATTTGGCGAGGGAGCTGGTTCTACAGACATGTTGTAAGAATGTTGCGTTATTTAGGAGAGCATAGGGCGATAGTAAATAATTTGTTAGTTGGCAACCTGGGCACGTTATAATAAATTGGTTAGGGATAGGAGGATTAGGAGCGTTCTAGGTACAAAGTCGGAGGGGCTAAATCGACAATTAGTAGTTTCGTATAGGGAGAGTCCAGTAGTTTTTTTTGACATAAGATGTCTAGGTTTGGCTTTAATTTAATGGTTACATTTGTGAATATTGTAGTGACAAAAAATGTATTGTTTTAAATTATGAATGTGAAGTTTAAGTGGTTTTTGTACAAGTTAAAGTTGGAACTTGTATTGTACTTTGAAGTCTGTTTATAAAATGTTGGAGTGTTAGCAGACGACTTGTTTGGAGGGGCCAAGTGAGCTTAAAAATATGTAGTATGTCGGGTGTGGCGAAAAGCGTCGTAGAGTGAGCTCCAATTGATGATTCACACAGTTAATTATCAAAAGGTCCCCCCTCCCCCCATGAGTGTGCGTGTTTACTAATTTCTCTATTCAACAAAAGAGTTAAAAACAAGGTTAAAACCGGTCTGCGGATCATTAGTGGCGAGCCCTGCATTTTTCAATAATTGTGTTGTTGTCATCAGTTGTAGGATGGTCGTGAAACAGTTAAACTTTGGATATGTAGTAACATTTTCTAGATTATGTTTTCTGGAAAAATAGTCAATATTTACATCTTCAGACCGTGCCATTGTATAAGTTATTGCTCAGTATGACATTTATTTATATGCCCCCTGTTTTTCTTCAATCCAAAATTTTTCCTATTTATATTTGCGGTTGCCGCCACTGACCACTGCGAAGGCTAACGGAGGTACTGGGTAAAACCACCCGCGCCTACAGGTGCTAGGATCTGTCAGAAGAGAGCTACGACCCCGGCGCACAACTCCGAACACAAGTGAGCGTCACTTCTTGGATGTTCAAAGTCGGGCAGTCACGACAGGCATTTTCGTTCAACATTTAAAGATATTTTGAAAACATTTTCTGGGTCTGAATATATTAACTTGGTAGCATATTGTGTACATTGTGAAAGTGGAACAAAGTATTCATTGCTGTATTAAATGAATTCAGCAGTGTCTATGCTATTGTAAATTGCTGCCGGTTGGAAGTCAGCACTTATGGGGATTGTAATTTGCTGTGAAGTTGGAAGTACGCAGTATATATTGTATTTGTGAAGTTGGAGTAAGCAATAATATATTTGCATTTGTCTAAAAAAAAAAATTGGAATTAGTAAAATATTTTTGTTATTGTAAACTGTTAAAAATTTGGATATACAGCAGTAAACCATTGATTTCATTCTGCTGGAAAGCATAGCAAATGCCTCATATTTTTTTTCTTACCTTTGTAGTGGGGGCTACATGTTCTTTTTCAAAATTGATGTTAAAAAAAATTTGTGACATACAAATTTTCATTTGTCATAATTAGTCAATATTGATAGTATCTGTGGACCTTAGTTATTTATTTTTTCCAGTGTACCAATCTTGTTAAAATGGCGGGGGTTTTCTCTAGACCCGATGGATCACGCTCGTGGCCTAGAGTTTGAAAGAGAAGCTAATTTGGGGCGATGTGTTGGTTGTCGCAAGTAGCGAAAAAACTTAAGGCTATTCGTGAAGGCCTGGTAGAGCTAGAGCAAGAACTGAATAAGATGCAGCAGAGGTAGGAGCAAGGGCTGAGACGATTGAGGCCAGAAACTTTTAGAGGCAAGCTGAGAAGAATGAGCCAGTTTTTTAATGCCACCACGAGGGGAACAAATGAATTGAAGGAAAGGAGTTGTCTAAAACAGACATGAATTGAGGAAGAAAAAGAATTGAGGTTACCAGATGAACAGAATGAATGAAGAGAAAAAGAAATTGAGGTTACAGACTGAAACAGAATGAAATTAGGGAAAAAGAATTGAGGTTACAGAATGCAAGAGGAAGAAAGGGAACCTTGAATTGAAGAAATAGTAGATTGGCGTTGCTGTGGGAATACGCTAAAATGTGTGTATCTGAAAAGAGTAATTTAGCTGTAAGATTAAGAAATACAAGCGTTGATAGCACTTTCTGCTCAAGCTGTACCGTCCCATAAGATTCCCTTTACTTTGATGAAAGATCAAGTTGTGATTGAATGGGTCCTGGTAGATTATTTGAAACAGCATGCAAAATCTGTAGGTGATGGAAAAGGGATGAATGGGCATCACTACATTCTGTATGAAACAACGGAAAGGCTTTGAGTAAAATTATGAGTGATTCCTCTTCAGTCAAAAGAACGTTCAACGGTTGAAAGTGACCCTTTGTTGTCTCGTTTCAGTGTACAAAGGAAGGATTTCGTGAGGGTATAAATCCGCAACTGTTAAGCCAGAACAAAGTTGTAGCCTTTCAGGTTTTTTTTTGAAAAGTATGCACCGCTTTTTTCATGCCGAGAGATAGACTTCGTCAGGAGTCCAACAGTCATTGAAGGTCTTTGATTTGGTTGATCACTGAACAATTTCTGTGTCATGTTCAGCAAAGTTGGAAAACTTTTGAAGGAAAACGGTTTTTCAAAAGTGAAAGATTTGGGATTGGAAGGCTGAAAGGTACTGATGAAGTAACATAAGAGTGAAACTTGGGGACGTGAGGAAAAATTCACCATTTTGCACACGCTTCTGTGTCAGGGAATCCACAACCCACTGGTGATACCAGATATTCTAGAGGAGGCAATGGGGTGTTACATAGGCTACGGGCGGGTTACCAAGGACAAATTTATGTTATCAAATACCAGAGGGTCAGGACACACTACTTTTCGTGTTCGGGACAGGAAAGAACATTTGACCAACATCCAAGCATTTGTCCACACACAACAGAATGTGCAACCAGCAAAGTCTCAAAGAAATAGGCAGAACTGTACTGGTGTGGTGCCAGTTAAGCACCTTCTCTGAACGTACTTTGATCGGAAACCAATGCTTGAAATCCACAGTAGGCTCCATGGGTTGTTGTACAACATGGCTTGCCCATGAAATTCACACAAGTCAGGAGTACAGTGAATGGACAGGACGCTACTGTCATGTTGGATCAGGTTGTACTACAGTGGAGAGTCAGAAAATCTTGGTTTCAAAAGAACAGTATGTGGATGAAAAACAATCTCCTGTACCATGTTTAGTGGTGAAACTGTTGGATTTTCTGTAGCAGTTGTCAACATTTGATTGTCCTAGCTTTTCCGGGAAGTGTCCAAAGCTTGTGTTGTAGAGAATCCTGTGTGTGATGTGATTTTGGGTCGAATACCTGGTTGTACCATTTGCTTGTGTTTGAAGTTGCAAATGCTGTCACAACGAGGAGCACCAAACTAGAAGACTGACAAACCTTTCGACCTTTGTTGACTGCCAAAGTTCCCACAATTGGACGTTTCAACCGACAAAGGACCGTATTTACAGGAAAGGTGACAATCTTAGGAATCATGTTCCAAAAAAGTCGGACAACCCACCGGGAATGAAAGGGATGGGTGTTTTGGTGGTCAGGAATGGCTTATTGTACCGCTCAGTGTAAGGTACGGGACAGAAAGGATTGTGTGGCAACTTGTGGTCCCAAAGAGTGGACCGTCTGTCCTCTTGGAAGCTCATGACGGGCTGTGGGTGGGCTTATGGCCAGGCAACAGTCCCTACAAAAGAATTGTCCCGTCTTTTTTCTGGCGGTCTCACAAGGGAGATTAAGAATCACTGCTCGGCTGTGATATTTGCCGAAGACTTTCAAAGGAAGGTATGTCCCTAGTCTTTGCAATCAGTTCTGTGATAGAAGAATTCCCTTCTCGAGAGTCGTGGGGGATATGTCGGTCCCACTGCCTTTGGTCTACTCAGGTTGCCGTTACATTCTCTCATGTGTAGACATGGCACGAGATATCGGAGGCAGCTCCCCACTCAAGACCATTACGACTGAAGCAGTAGCGAACGCTTGGGTGTGATCTTCGTCGCACTGGTGATACCTCATGAAATTGTGTCGGAACAGGGGCACCAAACTAATTCTCTCAGGACATGTAGAGAGAATTTAAGAGATAGTTGTGTGACTCGCAACTTCCTTCCACCTCCTTACCATACCCAGACAATATGGAATAGGTGGACACGATTTAATGGCACATGAAGACCATGATAAGGAACATTGCTGATGGGCCAAACCAAAAGCTTGGGATGTTACACCCAGGTGCGTTTTGCGTCCGGGCAGCTTCGCACGAAAGGCCACAGGTTTTTCTCCTTTCATTATTGTATGGCGGTCAAGTCCCCGTTGATACCTACCCCTTAGATAGACATCCTGGACAGGAGATAAACAGAACAGTGACCCAAACCTGATTATGAACCCCCTGAAGACACTTTGACGGACAGATGATTAGCACCAAAAGTCGGTGCAGGAAGAGGTCGTCGACCCAGACAGACAAACATCAGAAGGAAGTGACCGAACACAAGACAATTGGTGATAGGTGTTAGTGTTGCTGCCCACTGACAAACAAAATGATTGTTGAATGGACGGGCCCATTGGTTGTTCAAGATCCCTGAGGTGAAATGATTACCATAACTCGCACTGAATGGGGTACTAAATTGTTACACACTCACCATTTTGAGAGAGGACACATGGCAGAATGAGGTGTACTTGCGTCGTGGCAGTGTTACCTTTATGGATGGCCAGAAATGAAGGTGTACCGAGACTACCATCCATAGTGTTATCCACACATTTCCACAGTAGCACAAAGGAAGGTGTGAAGAGGTCAAATAAGCATGTCTGCCATGCCACAGGCCAAAAGACTCGAAAATATGAACAGTTCCTGGAACAGCACTCTGAGCTGTTACTGATGTTCCAGGCGTCACTGATTTATGCGAACATGCCTTTCGTCACAGTATCCAAAACCTGTGAATGTTCGGCAGTATCTCTTCCTTTCGGTTCATGACGACTTGGTCACAAAGAAATGTAAAATGACTACAACATGGAAATCATAGAACCCTCTTGTTCCCATTTTCCTCACCAGTCGTTCTGATCGGAAGGAGAGATTGTACTGTGGCGCTTTTGCCATTTGCATGGCAGAGAAATCAACAAGGTGAAACAGTTTGGATTTCTGAACAATTACGATGTGGAAGAGCTATTCATTTCTCTCAAAGACAAAAAAGTGGTTCACCCAAATTGATTGCCCAAGGATATTGGCTGATTAAGATGGCTGAGGGTATAGGGAGGAAAAACCCTTTTTGGCTCCCAGGGTTGTTTCAATTCAAGCGATGCCTTTTGGGGTATCCCACAGCCCCAAGCACATTGGCAGCGTCCTGATGAGGAAATTGCATTTTGAAGAAGTTTGATGGTTGAATTTCTGCAGACGACATTTTGGTGGTACTGTCAGCTGGACACGCCACTCTATCGTCATTGACGCCTTTGTTGAGAGAGTTGTCTTATGCAAGGACTTACACTCGGCTAGTAAGATTGAAGTAGGCTTCAGAAGCATTACCTTTCTCTGGGACATGGTCATCGGGGTCAATGAGATGTCCCAGAACAAGCAAGGTTTCACAAGATTTGTCAGTCAGTGTACCAAACAAAAAGCGACAAGTTGTACAATTTTGGGATGGCAGGATTTTAACGTCAGTTGTACCGACACTTCTTCAGGCACAGTGGCAACCTATGGTGGATTTGACAAAGAGACAGTGTCACGCAAGGTGACGTGGTCACCGCTTGTCAAACTGCGTTTGACCACCGTGAAATGGTATTATCCAAAAGTCTGTCGAGGCATTGCCTGACTTTGCGAGCTTCATTGTGCGCCCTGATCGCTTATCAGTGGGCTATAGGGGCGGTTTTGCTGCAGTCCAGGGGAGGGCCAACACCCTCCCCAGAGCACCCAATCCTTATCGACACGCAGGGGGCTCTGGACAGAGAGCGAGGTACTCAACTATGAGCGGGAGTGCCTTGCGTTATCTGGGGTGGAGGAAATTCCAGCGCTATACTGTTTGGTCGTCATTCATTGAGGAGGACGGAATCACAAAACCGCTTTTCCGTACTGGAAAACGCTAAACAACAATTGCGCGTGTTTTGCGCTGGGTCTTGCACGGATGATTATTCATTTTCAAATTTTGCCTAAATCCCAGGTGCAAGTAATTATGAAGCGGAAGTGTTGTCTCGTTGGGGTAGCGGGTCATGCAGAAGCCGTATCGCTTGAATTATCATAGCATTCTTGTTAGTTGACGAGAGCAGTTTTTCGGGTGAGTTGGATTGTTGCCAGGAACACGGCGATGGATAGATGCTATCTCCTTTTCTAGCACTCCGTAGCTGTCCTCCACAAGTGCAAGTTACTTACACGTGTGACGTTGACATAATCAAGGCCAGATACAGGGTTGTGTGTCATACACGGTGAAATAATCTTTCTAACAATGTTCAAGGACGTGAAAAGACACTAAATCAATTGGAATGAAAAAAATTTTTCAATTCACGATGTGGACCCGGAGGGTTGTTCTCAAAGCGTGGCAAGACAATACTGAATCATTTGGATGGACAAAAAAAAAAATAAAAAAATAAAATAAAAAATAAAAATTTCATTAACGTATCATCACATGGCTGGTTATATTTGACAGTAGATTTAGAATTTCATATGTGATTATTAATTTATCAACCATCTTTTTTCTCGTATAGGGGACCAGGGACCTTCGTCGATTTGTGGATGTTGAAGCCACAATTGGGTGAACCTATGACGGGGGTCCTAGAGAGTTCTTGAATATGTGGTATTCGAGTCCTTTTTTGTATCCAGTCCTGTGACCAGGGGTTAGGACTACTGTTAATCTTGACGAAGAATTTTCATTAATGATAGAGTCCTAGGGAAGAAATACTCTAACGGATTGAGCATTTGGACAGTGGGGGACTATTCCCTTATTGAGTGTGGTACTCAATTATTAACATGGTGAAGGTTATTTTGAAGCTCTTAAATCAGTGGATTTTCTCAATGGATAAATACACCTTGTTTCGAGCATCTTCAGAGGACCTTTTCCTCCGTCGGTCGTGGTACTCTCTTTCACACACAAACCCACAATTATAATAGTTTATTTTTTATTTTTTTCCCGGGAAGGGGCTGATGTCAGAAAGTGTTAGTGCTAGTGTATAAAAAGTTTTTGGATTTTTTATAATCTCGCATCTGTGGAGGAAAATCTATGGCCTTGGTGAGCGAGGCAATGCGTGGAATATAAGGCGTGTCTGACCGTGTTCGGTTTTTTCTGAATGCTCGAGGTGTGGGCTGCTTGGATATGTTTGATTGTGGCGCCGCTGTTGCCCCGTTGGCTGAGTGATCTGTAATGTTATGGAGAGCTTGCGTGGGCTGAAGTTCGCCGTTGCGTGTTGTGTTCGTGTTGAGTCGAGTGTTAGGATATTGAGCGATGGGAGCAGAGTTAAGAAAGTTGTCGAATGTTGAGTAATTGGGAGAGCATAGGCGTGTGAAATAATTTGTTAGATGGGTTTTAGGAATTGGGGAAGTTCCTTAATTTGTTTAGGACAGGTTGGTTAGGTGAGTTCTAGTTACGTTAGGGGAAGTAGTTCGTTGGAGGTAGCTAGTTTCGGAATAAAGTCATGTTTAGGGTTGGCTCACTTTCAAGTTAATTTGTAATACTTGTGTGCAAAAACTGTATGTTAAATTATGATGTGAAGTTTACAGTGGTTTTATGTACAGTCCAGTTGGAGCTTGTATTTCTGTAAGCTCGTCATATTTCTAAATGTTGGAGTGATCAGCCAGACGGACTGATGGCGGCAATGTCACACCCCCCCCCCCACCCCCCTCCCCCCCCCTGAGCTCTATATTGTTGTTGTCCGGGTTGTGGCGAAAGGTCCGAGAGATGAGCCTAATTGATATGATCACACAGTTATTATAAAATGTCGTGAGCTGTTCGATGTGTTCATTCAAATTTCACAACAGATAAAATACAGGTGTAACCGGCTCTTGACACATAGGTCAAGATGTTCCCTAAATTTTAATACTGTTGCATTAATGATTTTAGTTTTTTTGCCCTATTTTTCCTCTCCACACTTTATCACTTTTGTTCCATTTTACTACCTTTGTGGCTGCTGCTTTGGGGTGCGGTTTGAGATTCTTTTTTGATACTTGGTGATTGAGAACACATCAGAATTATCGCTTTGGGGGTGGGTCTCTATTTGACTCAAGGCACAAGACACATCAGCCCGTGTATCCCTGATTGTGAACTATCCTCCCGCCGGTCCCTTGACTTCGTTGTTACCGAAGTCCTAGTTTGACGTACGCCTTTTCCGATCCCCCAACATAGGCGGGAAACGGAAAAGCAAGTTTAAGAAAAAAGCCACAACCCCTACGGAGCATTGGCACAAATGCAAGCAGCTAGGGGAAAGGGCTATACAAATAAGATCTGTCTCGAATAGGGGAGTATGAGTATAGAAGTTAAAAGGGGAGTACGTACGATGGTTCCCTCTGGCAGCTAGGTGAAGGGTTTTTTGTTAATTATTTATATATATTCCCCCCATTTTCATCATCTTTAATTATTTTTTTTTTTAATTTTTTTTAAATTAAAATCTTTGCCAAAGTGATACTATATACTGATGAAGAATTTTTAACCTGCACTTGTTTTTTCTCCCACTATTAAATTGTTCAGCTGTATATGTATGGTCACATCGTGGACGGGCGATGCATCTCTTATGGAGCTCAAGTACAGGTTTTGATCTTGCTACAATTTTTAGCCACTTCAAATGCTTGGGTTATTGAAAGCAGAGCTGACCACTTCAGACTGTTCCATATCTTTTGCTTCCCTGCTTCTTGAATGGGATCCCAAGCTAGGTCAAAGATTTTTTCCTATATTTTTTATGTTTTGCATAATTGCTTTTAGTTTGTTTGCAACTTTTTTCTTCCACATTTCTTGTGTTCATTTTACTACCTTCGCTGGTGCTTTGGGGGTGCCTGTTGGATTTTTTTTGAAATCTTGGTGATTGTGTGATGAGATCACAGAAATTATCGACTTGGTTATGTTGTCTTATTTGACACAAGGGCACGACACAATAGCGTGTTCTCCTGAATTTAGGGGTTGGAGTCCGATCCAGCTGACGCGACAGGCTAGGAGCTAGGCAATACATATAGATCTGTCTTCGAAGAGGGATTGTAGATGGTTCCCTCAGCATGCTAGTGAAGGGCTTTGTCATTACATATTTATCATATATTCCCCCCATGTTTTCTCTTTAATTTTTTTTTTTTTTTTTTTTAAATTAAAATCTTTGCCAAGTCGTTTATATAATGACTTGAAGAATTGTTAACTGCACTTGTTTGCTCCCACTATCATTGTTCAGCAGTATACATTGTTTTGGAGTCATCAGTGGGAGTGGATTGCATCTCTTAGGAGATCCAAGTAAAGGTTGATTCTGTTACAATTCTTAGCCACTCACATGCTTGGGTTATTGAACAGCGAGCTGACCACTCAGTCTGTTCCATTATTTTTTGATCTCCCTTGATCCTTGATGGCTCCAAGCTATAGGCTCAAAGATTGTTCCTATTTTTTTTATACTGTTTGCTAATGCGTTTAGTTTTTTGCAACTTTGTCCTCTCCCACCTTTCCTTTTGTTCATTTTTCTACTACGCTGGTGCTTTGGGGGTGCTGTTGGCATCTATTTTGAAACTGGTGCTGAGAACAACTGAATTATTGACTTTGGTGTTGTGTCTCTATTCTGACCCAAGGGCCCAGCCCTCAGCCGTTGTCTCCCTGATTGAGTCGAACCCGCGGACGAAGGCCTAGGAAGCAGGAAAACAAATAGATTGTTTCGAAGGGAGTAGACTGGTTCTCGGCAGCTAGTGAAGGGTTTTTGTCATATTTATAATATATTTCCCCATTTTGTCATCTTTTAATTTTATTTATTTTTTTTAAATCTACAATGCTGTGCAAGTGTTATATAATGTTGAAGATTGTTAACTGCACTTGTTTTCCCACTATTAAATTGTTCGCAGTAAATAATATTTTATATTAAATATATATATATATATATATATATATATTATACACTCTTCTCTCTTTACACATATATATACCCTCTCTCTCTCTCTCTATACCTCACAACACCCCCTAACAAACAACAACAAACACCAAAACATAGCGCATGTGTGAACGTGTAAATATATAGGCCCTGACGAAGCGGGATGCAGCACCGTACATCTTCTCCTTACGGATTAGGTTGCTTCTCCCACAGGGCAGATCAAAAGATCACGCCCATGAGCTGTGATGGAGGAGCAGCTGATTAAGCAGGACCACCGTCACACAGAAGACCACCATCATGCTATGACTGAAGAAGCCGACTGACCACAGAGAAGTACTACCGATGCCCACCTCTTCTCTCACCACAAGGTAGTCGCAGCAAGGCCAACAGGATACAGCACTGAAGAAGATGTTCGGTCTGGGAGAATTTTCGCCTAAACGATACCTTCATCAGAGCTGTCCAACGCGTTTATTGTGTTACATACAGCCTCCGAAAAAGAGACGACCGACACGGGAAATGTGTTGGGCTTACGTTCTGTGTTTTACTGAGTCACACTCTGAACGTCCAGTGCCGGCTGCTAGTTGGTTGAAAGGTTGTGAGTTGCCGTTCCATAGCTCTGAGCCTGTTAGGAGCAAGCTACTGTTTGGAGGTTACCGTGTCTGTGGCACGGCTGATGGAATGCGGAGCCCATTCTCCTCCTCGCTGTTTAGCTTCTTGACCTGATGTACATCATTTATTGCTGGGTGGACAGAGAAGGGTTTTCAAACCATCAAAAAAAAGTCCGACCCCACGAGAGATTTGAAGTCACGATCGCTACTTTCGCCGGCGAGACCCTAACCATTTGACCACATTGGTCACAGGCAGGTTTGATTTTTCCCCCTACCCCCCCCCCCCCCCCCCCCCAACCCGCCGTGACAGGAATAATTGTCTCGGAAGAATTAGGGTGGGGGACTATCTAACGGTGCACCGGGCCACCAGAACGACAACATGGGAAGATGGGCAACGGAAGCGGCCATTTTACGAAAGGGCGCGACCAGGATTCGAACTCGCAACGACTGACTGCAAGCTGGGTGACTGACCGCTCACTGAAACAGGCATCCGCCTCATCATAAAACAGAGAGAGACAGACAGACAGACAGACAGACAAACAGACAGACACAGAAAGTGAGACAAAGAGAGAGGACTCTCTCTCTCTCTCTCCTCTCTCTCTCTCTCTCCTCTCTCTCTCTCTCTCTTACACACGCACAGATATACTTACACACACACACACCACACACACACACACACACACACCACACACACACACAAACGAGCGCGCGCGCGCACAGAGAGAGAGAGAGAGAGAGAGAGAGAGAGAGAGAGAGAGAGAGAGTGAGAGAGAGAGAGAGCGAGAGAGAGCGAGAGAGAGAGACAGAGACAGAGAGACAGAGAGAGAGAGAGAAAGAGA
Organism: Conus ventricosus; assembly: GCA_018398815.1. Classification (NCBI taxonomy): domain Eukaryota; kingdom Metazoa; phylum Mollusca; class Gastropoda; order Neogastropoda; family Conidae; genus Conus; species Conus ventricosus. Next base: position 22,993,163 of record CM031619.1, read on the forward strand.
GACAGACATAGACAGAGAGAGAGAGAGACAAACAGAGACAGAGACAGAGAGGAGAGAGAGAGAGAGAGAGAGAGAGAAGAGAGAGAGAGAGAGAGACTGAGAGAGAGGTGACTATCACACTATATCAGATTGAATACCATAATATATCATATCCACTTCTCCTTACACCAATCCATTTTCATCATTAGAAAAAAAAATCAGCCAATAGAATGCAAGGGGAAGAACTTAGAGCGCAGATGGGTAGAGAACAGTTTTTTCCCCTGGATAATGGCCGATGCAACGGTGACTTGCGGCTTGTGGGATACATGTCCCAGGTTAGTTTACCGAATTCTGCGAATTCTGTAGCCTAGCGTGTCATTTGTAAAATATGATTGAAATCGAAAGGAAGATCAGAGATGTTGTAAAACAAATCTCGTATTCTATTAAGTCTTCCTTCTGTATAAACTCCGCTTAAAGTTTAGTAACAACAGTAAAAAAGATAAACTGCTGAAATATTTAAGGGAAATCATTTGCATGTGTCGTCATCGTCCCCCCCCCCCCCTCCCTCTCCCACGTGCACTATGAATAGTAACAGACCCTGATTGGTGCAGGAAATGGCAGAATTTTTTTTTACCCGTTAAGCGTATGCTGTGGCTTGCGTGTGTGTGTGTGTGTGTGTGTGTGTGTGTGTGTGTGTGGTGGTGTGTGTGTGTGTGTGTGTGTGTGATACAGAGAGAGAGAGAGAGAGAGAGAGAGAGAGAGAGAGTACTAAATCAACATTCTGCGGTTTGAAACCATGACATATTGTACTTAAGTTTTTGTCTGTGTGTGAGTGTACTTTGTCTAGTGGACTGAAACCACACACACACACACACACACACACCACACACACCACACACACACACACACACACCACCACCACCACCACCACCACACCACCATCACCACCATCACCACCACCACCACCCTGTAGTGTACGTACGTGCTTGTGGCTACCATGAAAACTCATTCTGCCACGCACATTAAAAAAATAACACCTAAAATCAGCCAAAAGGTGTACATGAAGTGCTGCCCACATGGTGTGATCAAACGGCAAAGACAAGATATTTGGCGGTAATTGGAGAAACGGGAAACATTAATTTTTTTCCAATCTGGCGAACAACAACAAACAATTTAGGCTTGGAGTCATGGTAACCTGTGAAAATAGCAAAAAGGTTAGGTAGTATGACAAAACCAGTTTTGCACAGGCAATATAAATACATCTGCCTTCGAGAGGATCACGATGGTTCGCTCATGCAGCTAGTGAATGGTTTTGCATATTTATAATATATTTTCTTAATTTTATGTTCCCATTTTCAACCTCCCCCCCCCCCCCCCCCCCCCCCCCCCCCTTTTTTTTAAAGTTCAAATCTTTGCCCAGTCATTACTTAAATGACGGAAGAATTGTTAGCCTGCACTTGTTTTCCCGCACTACTTAATTGTTCAGCATTATATTGTTTGGTCAATCAGTGGGGGATTGCATCTCTTAGGAGATCCAAGTAAAGGTTGTTCTGCACAATTCTTAGCTGCTGACAATGCTTGGGTTATTGAACAGCAGAGCTGACCACTCAGACTGTTCCATATCTTTTGATCTCCCTTGCATCCTTAAATGGATCCTCAAGCATTGGCTAAAAGATTGTCCACTACAGTTTTTACTGTTTGCATAATGTTTTTAATTTTTCAGCAACGTTTTTACTCTCCCCACTTTCGTTTTGTTTCATTTACTACTCTTCGCTGGCTGCTTTGGGGTGCTGTTGGATTCTTTTTTTAACCCTTGGTGGTGAGAACACCACAGTATTACGGACTGTGGTGTGTCTCTGTTTGACGCCAAGAGAACAGACACAATCAGCCGTGTCTCCCTGATGAGTCCGACTGAGCGGACGAAAGATTAGAAGCAGGCAATATAAATAGATATGCCGTTGCGTGGGTTTACGATGGTGTCCTCATGGAGCTAGTTAAGGGTTTTGTATAGTTATAATACATTCTCTTCATATTAACATCGCATTTTCTTCGTCGTCGATACCTTTTTTCTAAAGTTACATTTTTTTTGCCTAGTTATTATTAAAATGACGGAAGAATTGTTAGTCTGCACTTGTAAATCCCTACTACCTATTCGTTCAGCTATGTGTGTATATATATATATATATATGTGTGTGTGTGTGTGTGTGTGTCGTACGAAGTTTAAAATCCAGAACACCATTCTCTCACTGCTAAGGTCTGTTTTTCTGACGTCGTTATACGATGATGGAAGAAAAGGAAAACTTTGTTCACAGAACCGCTTGATCGACTTCTTGTATTAGATATCCAATGTTTCGGTCAACGACCTTACTCTGGGACAGGAACCGCGGACATATATGTACCATTTTCTTGTACTCGCGCATCAAGTTTTAAGCTATCGAATTTTCATCAACCTTGTTTTTTAATATATGTAGGGCAGTTAATTGTCTGCAGGTAGGAGTATCCATGTTGGGTTTTGGTAGAAGACAGGTGGGGTCCTGGAGTTGGTATCAGCTTCAAAACTGGGTATGAATCTACATATAGAAATATACATAAAGTAGGTTTTCAATCTAACTGGTGCGGAACTTTCGCGGTGGACAGAAGACTTGTGGTGAGTCAGAAGTTCAGCTTACTGCCGCAACACACAGAATGTGCGACTGGAGAGAAAATTGATGATGAAAATTTTTTTTTTTAAATCAGTGTGGAGAAATGCCGTGTGAAAACATATTTTGGCATCAAAATCACATACTGACAGAAGAAAAAAGTGAGAATAAAAAGCTTAATTTGTATTGTGTACACTTTTGGGGAGGTAGTAGAGAATTTGGCTACTTAAGAAAAGACTATGGTTTTACATGATTCAGTTCTTGCACCATGTCTGTATGACAAATTGTATTGTACAGTATTTCAACTGACCAATTGGAACTTGAGATACCTGGTGCGTAGTTTATAATAAATTTACTACAGTTATCATCTCTTTAGGGTGTCCGCTACGCCGTCATTATCATTCAATGTGTGTTTGTTTTTTTCTACACCAGATCCATCACCATGAATGTTTAGGTCATCTGCATGTGAGATGTTGATGTCTAGATAGTTCACAACTGAGAGCATGGGACTCGCGTTTAATGACAAGACAAATTTAAAACGTGATTAAGTAGCCGTGACAATGCCACGACAGTTTTCAATTTGATATCTAATTGCTTTGGTTGGTTTTTTGAAAACTCAACAAACATACTACGGTATTGCACACCAGCCTTTTTCTGGGATAGCATTCTTCTTAAAACCGAAAAGGCAGAGGAGTTAAGTTAGAACAATACACACACACACACACACACACACACACACTGTAAGTACAATACGCCATGATTTCAAACCGCAGGATGTTGATGTAGTTCTCTCTCTCTTTCTCTCACACACATCAAACGCCTAGTGATTAAAAAAAATCTTCCATACCATGCGCCAATGAGTGTCCGTTACTATTTATAGTGCATGTGGGGAGGGAGGGGGGATATCGATGGCGACACAATCAAATGACTTCCCTTAAGTATTTCAGCAGTTTATATCTTTTTTCGTGGATTAAACTTTTAGCGGAAATTATATAGAAAACAGACTTAATAGTATACGATTAAAAAAAATCATCTCTGATTTTTCTTTCAATCATAATTTACAAACGATACGTGAGACAACGCCAGTCACCTGTTGCAGCGGCCATTATCCAGGGGAAGCAACTGTTCTCTACTCCATCTGTGCTCTGAGTTCTTCCCCTTGCATTCTACATGCTGATCTTTTTCTTATGCCGAAAACGGACAGGAGTAGGGAGAAGTGGATATGATAATATTATGGTGTTCAATCTAATACAGTGTGATGGTCATCTCTCTCTCTCTCTCTCTCTCTCTTTGAGTGCGCGCACGCGTGTGTGCGTGCGTGTGAATGAGAGAGAGAGAGAGAGAGAGAGAGAGAGAGAGAGAGAGAGAGAGAGAATAAGTAATTCTGGAACTGTAAACAAAGAGAGAGAGAGAGAATAAGTAATTCTGGAACTGTAAACAAATTAATGATTTTAAAATATACGTGTGTGTGTGTGTGTGTGTGTGTGTGTGTTTGCACGCGCGTGTGCGTGTGTGTGTGTGTGTGTGTGTGTGTGTGTGTGTGTGTGCGGGAGCACGCACGCGCGCCTGTTTGTGTGTGTATTTTAGATTTGAGATCGTCGTATTCAGTATTGCTCTCTCTCTGTCTCTGTCTGTCTGTCTGTCTGTCTGTCTCTCTCTCTCTCTCTCTCTCTCTCTCTCTCTCTCTCTCTCTCTCTCTCTCTCTCTCTCTCACATACACACACACAAGAATTGTGCAGTATGTAAACTGCTGTGGCCTTCGTGAACTGAAATAAGATCACATCAATTAATGGATGAAATTGTGCAGTTTACTTACAAGAATTGTTCAGTCGTGCAATGGCTTTAGTACCGTATAACCAAATCGTCTAGAACGAAGTATTGTCGAATGCTTTGTATACGATGGTCTCCCGTGAGTAAAACAAAGGGATTTAGTTAGACAAACTGTGCAATATGCTACGACTTAGCAAATGTCTGACCTACGTATTAGCCCAACGCGCTACCTAATGTTGACCGTGCCCTTATTGTCCTTATGTGTGTGTGTGTGTGGTGACCGTACATGTGTGTGTGTGTGTGTGTGTGTGTGGTGACCGTACATGTGTGTGTGTGTGTGTGTGTGTGTGTGTGTGTGTGTGTGTGTGTGTGTGTGTGTGTGTGTGTGTGTGTGTGTGTGTGGGGTGTGTTGTTGTTGTTGTTGTTGTGTTTCACAATTGTTTGTAAACTTAACTTTTGCTCGTTTCTCATATTCATTATCCTTTTCCATTGAAGATTGTTGTGTTGTGTCTGTATACTATGCGGACACATTTGTGTTTGTATTCAAGTGTATCCTCGCTGTATTCGTTTTAGCTGCACAAATGGTGCAATCATCTTCAGCGTGGCCACAGGAAGACGGACTACGTATTGGACATCTAAATATAAACCATATACAAAACAAGTTACAGGAGGTACCCACTATACTGTATAATCAAGACAAACCCTTTTATGTATTTAGCTTCACTGAATCAAGACTTTCAGATATTGTCCCTGATGCCAGTCTTAATCTCTGGCTACAATATTGTACACAGAGATCTCTCCGAATCCAAATCTTTGGGCATGCTACCTTACGTTCATGAAACATTACATGCTCAACGTTTATATGAACTTGGAAGTTTTGGAATTGAAGCAGTTCGGTTAGTAATCAAGTTGAAGAGAACGAAACCCATCAAAATCGGATTTGTGTATCGAAACCCAGCAGAAAATGCAGTTTGGATGGACAAGCTCACGGCCATGATGGATGCAGTATCGCTGATGCTACAGAATTAATACTTTTAGGTGATTTCAACATTGATCTATTGAAGTGCCCGGCATCACGGTCAGATAGGACTACTTTGTATAGCTTATCCCAAATTATAGACATGCCCACCCGAGTAACACCCACTGCCAAAACATTAATCGACCACATCTATCTTTCTAAACCACATAACGTCATTGAAAAATGTGTGCCTTTGAATGGATGCAGCGACCACTTTCCAGTATGCATTACGTGGAAAAGAAGTGGAATCGAAATTCCTAAAACTGGCCACAAACATATCACTTATAATATCTTTCGGACACTTCCATGAAGATACCTTTCTTATTGACCTCATGAATTTCCCCCTTATAAATGTTTATAATTACACTGATCCAGAGAAAGCGCTAGAGTTCTGGTTACACACGTTTAATTCTGTTTATGACAAGCATGCGCCATTCAAAACGCGTCGAGTTAAACATAGTGCACAACCAAAGTGGATGACTGATGAAATACAAGCTGCTTGTTTCTTACGTGACGATCTGCTTGAAGCAGAAGGGAATTCGGAAGGATTTAAACAGCAACGTAATAAAGTCAATTCACTCAAACGAACAGCAAAGATAAAATTGTTTTCGTGACCTTGTAGCCAACAAACAAAATTCGAAGTCCATAAGCGATAAATGAACTTACAAATAAAACTTCACAGTCAAAGGTAAGTCCCATAACCAGCATAACACCAAATGAACTCAACAAACACTTTACAACATTTGCAGAACACACTGTCAAATAAAGGAATACTGAATCAAATGAACTACAAAAACTGAAAAACTTTTGCAATGCTAAGAACATTAGTTCAGCTCCACCAGTTCAGCCTATGACAGTTAGTGATGTTCACCAAGCTTTATGCCAATTAAAACAGACAGGAAGCCGCGGACTTGACGGGATTGATGGAAACATTCTGAAACAGTCACCATCTGTTATATGTGAAACTCTTGCCTACATTTTACAATTTTTGCATTGATAAATGTAACTTTCTTGGTCAGTTCAAAGTTGCAAAAGTAATACCCATTTTCAAATCTGGAGACAAATTTGAGCCATCGAACTACAGACCTATATCCATTTTGCCAGTTCTGTCCAAGCCCTTGGAAAAACACGTAAATAAACATCTTTGCCACCATTTTGACTCCTCCAACCTACTAAATAAAAATCAATCGGGATTCAAGAAAAATCATTCTTGTCATACAACACTTACAAACCTAGTAGATCAATGGCTTGCCAGTATTACTGAAAACAAATATTTTGGCGCACTATTTGTTGATTTAGCAAAGGCTTTTGATGTAATTGACCACATATTATTATGCAGGAAGCATATATCATATGGTATAACAGGAAATACCTTCCAACTGATCACATCATTCCTATAAGACCTTCTACAAATCGTTTGTGTCAACAACAATTCATCAGAGAATTACCTATCCAACATGGTGTACCCCAAGGTTCAGTGCTAAGCCCTTTGCTGTTCTCAGTTATATAAATGATCTCCCTCTTTAATTCAGGATTCATGTGAACTCGTTTGTGATAATACCACTGTCCATACAAGTAGTTCCATCTTAGAAGCTGTTTTCACTTCATTACAGAAGAGTGCTGATATCTTAAGTGATTGGTGCAATGTAAATCACATGTCACTGGACGAAAATAAAACAAAACTAATGCTAATAACAACAAGACAAAGAAGACAAAACATACCCACGCAGCCTCAATCTCTTTCTGTCAATAATCAGAAAATTGAAGTGGCGGATAGCCATCAAGTTTTAGGTGTACGTATTGATATTAATCTTTCTTGGTCTGATCACCTTCACAGTTTATGTAACTCAATATCCAGACAAATATATCAGCTAGACAGGATTAAGCATTTTTTAAACCTTCATGCCAGGAAATTATTTCTACACGCCCATATTCGCCCTTCAATCAATTATTGTTCAACACTATTTGATTCTGCTAGTGCTAATGCCTGCAATCAATTATTGTTCAACACCATTTAATTCTGCTAGTGCTAATGCCATAAAACCTCCTACCAGCATCTACAAAAGAGCACTTAAAGTAGTTCTTTTTTAATCGTATAGTCTTAGTGAAGGGGATTATACTAAAGCAGGGGCTCTTCCATTAAAAGAAATGTTTGCTGTTAATAAATGTTTGCTAATGCAGAAAATTGCGTCGGCTTTAGCACCACAAACTCTTCAGTCTAAATTTAACATTAAGCTACAAAAGATGATAATTAGACAACTACGATGCATCAATAATATCAATTTTTTTTTTTTTTTTTTTTTCACATTTCCATGATGTGGCTACAAAGCAAGATGAATACTAACAGTACTACAATCAGTTATCAGTGAGCGACAATGAATCCCTAGCATCAATAATCATAACACTTCTTTATCATGATGTGTGTATGTGTGCGTGTGCATGCACATGTACACGCACACATAGCTTGTTGTATGTTAATGTACAAAAGGAATTTAACTCTCTCGCTCTCTCTCTCTCTCTCTCTCTCTCTCTCTCTCTCTCTCTCTCTCTCTCTCTTTCTCTCTCTCTTTTCTCTCTCTCTCTCTCTCTCTCTCTCTCTCTCTCTCTCTCTCTCTCTCTCTCTCTCTCTCTCTCTCTCTCTCTCTCTCTCTCTCTCTCCCCTTCGATAACTAATAGGACGATCACTATTCTGTGTCTGTGTGTGCTGATATTTTTCTTTTTGAAATCAATTTCTGTATTCTTGTTTGTTGTTTCAATGGCTTTCTTTTTCTTTAAATTCATCCACGCCTCAATGCTAATGGAGGAACAACTCATCAACTTTCGAATGTATTTTGTGAAGATATGTGTGTTTGTTAACAGTTTTGTAAATTTGAGTCGTTAGTCGTGCTTAATTAGTCCCTTAGCGGGGCAAGAATCGGATGAAAAAAGCATGTGTTTGCTGTTCTGTTACCCTTGGAAATAAAGGTTATCATCATCATCTCACACAAACACACACGCACGCACGCACGCACGCACGCACATACAAAACACACACACACACACACACACACACACACACACACACACACACACACACACACACACACACACACACACACACATGTAATGGAGATCACTGTTGTTCAAATGCGTGACGTGAACTGTTTCAACGGTTGGAGGGCTTTTAAACCCATCAACAGCCCTACCACAGGCTGCGTGACAAGCCCACAGACGACCTCCCCCCCCCCCCCCCCCCAATCCAGTCCGCCACCCCTCCCCAGCCATCCCCCAATCCCTTCTCTCCGAGAAGTTAGCACAGGTCAGCCAGTGATGAAGTCATAGGATTACAGCGTCACAGACTAAACATAAACGGTCTATCATCTCACTGTCAAAGCATGTTAGGCCATCACACGCTGAGTCATTCGGCATAAACTCGGACAAATATTACATAACCAAGGATTACGACTTCCCTGCTCGCCGTTCACCCTGACAACTGACCAGTTGTGTCTCTAGGCCTCACTGACGTCCTGCCTGACCCCAGAAATTGACCATGCTTCAAGGTCAATGTGACTGCATTTCTTGTGATCCTTAGATGATGATGTATAAGGTTAAGTCTTAGCCTGGGTGCATTGCGTAGAATGGGACTGGGCTTTCGGGATTCCAAGCAGTGTACAAGCACAAATGAATGCATGTTTACAATTTTAGTCTCGTGTCTCTGCGAAACGCCATTTTTTTGGTGTTCTCTCTCTCTCTCCTCTCTCTCTCTCTCTCTCTCTCTCCTCTCTCTCTCTCTCTCCTCTCTCTCTCTCTCCCCCTCTCTCTCTCTCTCTCTCTCTCTCTTTCATCCCCCTCCCTCCCTCCGTCCTCTCTCTCTCTCTCTCTCTCTCTCTCTCCTCTCTCTCTCTCTCCTCTCTCTCTCCTCTCCCTCCCTTCCTCCCTTCCTCTCTCTGTCTGTCTCTCTGTCTTTCTGTCTGTCTGTCTTTCTCTCTCTCTCCCTCTCTCTCTCTCTCCTCTCTCTCTTCTCTCTCTCTCTTTCACTCATCCCCCTCCTTCCGTTCCTCTCTCTCCCTCCCTCCCTCCCTCCCTCCGTCCCTCCCTTCCTCTCTCCTCTCTCTCTCTCTCTCTCTCTCTCTCTCTCTCTCCTCTCACATTACGGTCAGAACGGTTGCTATTCACTCCTCGTACATCTATGTGCCAGTACGTAGTGAGTGGAGTATGCCCATCCAATGATGGAAACTCCTGACCAGCACGTGAAAATACCGGCCACGGACACAGGTGCTCGATTCTGAATAACTCCCAAGTACATTCAGTAACTCCCCCTAGTCCCCCAAATGCTTTTGGGTAATATTCTCCACGTCCCACCACACTTCTGCATAGCCTTCAGTTCCTTTGTGCCACAGCTGGGGGAGATGTAGTCGATTCCCGTCGCTTGTCCCCATAGCTAAGCGCTGGCTCTCCCAGTACTGTGCCATGTACACGTGTAGTGACCTCCAGTGAAGTCAATTCAAGTTGTGTAGTAAAATAGACAATGCAATGTACATGTGTAGCAATTTTCTTTGAAGTCAGTTCCCATTATGTAGTCAAATGAACTATGCAATGTACACGAGTGGCGATTTTCAGTAGAGTTAGTTCAAGTTGTGTAGTCAAAGCAACTAAGCAGTGTACTTGCAGGGCTGGTCAGTGCCGTCACTCAGTGTCACTGAGGAAGAGCCAACGCACGAGATGCACTGGCTTCCACTGAAGTCCAACCAACCTATGCACTGAGAGAAATGGTCAAATATTCAGTTCGCAGTTGTCTTCAATGAAGTCAAACCATTTACACAGCGCTTTCAAAATTCTCAAGGCACTTTACAATAACTACAAGCCCACATGTATGCAGCGTATCTCTTTTTCACACCACACACACAGACAGACAGACAGACAGACAGACAGACAGACAGAAGAGAGAGAGAGAGAGAGAGAGAGAGAGAGAGAGAGAGAGAGAGAGAGAGAGAGGGAGAGAGAGAGAGAGAGAGAGAGAGGAGAGAGAGAGAGATAGGAACAAGGGTGGACGGAGTCAGTTGGGAAACGAGTTCCTTGATGGTGCATCTGATATGCTAAAAGCTGTTCCTCCCCCCCCCCCCCCCCCCCCATGTCTTTCACCATCGGTCTTCGGTTGTGAAAATAATTTAACCGGCAAGAGAATAGACAGGCTTTGAACTGGGTATGAACCTTTAGAATGGTGCTATTCACTTCAAGTGGTCTTCAGTAAAGCGGACTTAACCCGTTACGAGAAAAACAAAATCAGACGCAAAATTGTTCTGTCGGCCGTACCCAACCAGCGCCATCTGTCCCATTAAAACAGCGGGGTCACTCTCGCTACACTTGATCTCTGACACATATTACTTCCCTTGCAGAATTTCAAACATCGTCTGCTAAGACGTCTAGTACGACAAATCGTGCAGTGGTGGAATTGAGCAGCTTACAGTACATTAAGACAGACAGAAACTGAATTCTTCATTTGTTTGTTTCGCTTTCTCGTGTATGTTCCATGGTTTTATGTACTTTCAACCCTACTGTAAGTTCTCTAATCATAGAAATGTTATTGACAACATAGTCTCTAGATGCTCACACCACGGGTAGTTTCCTTGTCACTTTCATGTTATTTATAGCTAATAATCTTCTTTGTGCAGGTCTTGGGTAGTTCACTATAGATTTTCGTATTGTTTATAGCCAAGAATCTCCAGCATTACGGTAAGTCTCATTGTAACGTTTGTGTTATTTCCTCTATCGCACAAATACAATGTTCTCCAGGAAAGCAATCGCAGATTAACATGCCTCATGTGTATGGGCACTGACACGAGAAAAAAGTCATGCATCTACTGTTATTCATGTGTATAGGTCCTGAATCCACGTAGACATATTGCCATAGTGTGTATGGGTACTGACACAAGAAATAAAGTGAAGAAATTGCTGGGAAAACAGAAAAACGCTCCAACGCTTAGAGAAGCTCGTGTGTGTGTGTGTGTGTGTGTGTGTGTGTGTGTGTGTGTGTGTGTGTGTGTGTTGTGTGTGTGTGTGTGTGTGTGTGTGTGTTTCTTCTTCAATTTAACGTCTATCCACATTAAGTGATATTAGACAATGTTACAGGGAAAGCGGGGAGGGTAGAGGTATTAAGTAATATCTTCAAGGGCTTTCAAGAAAAACAGCAACAGCAACAATAAAATGAACAACTATGAGCTAACAAAGAAATATTGATCAAAACACTCAACATCGGTTCCAGTTTACAGAACAGAAAAAATGGGACTTTGATGTAATGAAACTGCAATTTTACACATCAGTGATAAATCTGATACAATTTGATCCAGAGAACATTTAGGTAGGGATGGTAGGTAAGGTTTTAAGTGCTTACATTGAAAAAGAATGTGATTATTTGTAATTTACCGCCACAAAGGCATGTTATGTTCTTACAAAACTTTGTCTTAAAAGCATTCAATTTGATCTTATAAATCAAAGAAATTATAATCCGTGAATAAGGTAAGCTACATTGATGAAGTGAATTAAGTGTGTCAATGTTTATTAGCTGGCGTGAGTGAGTATCTAGAAAACATCCAGATTTTTTAATTTTTTTCCTAAAATGTTTCCAGCACGCATTTTCTAATAGACTGTATCCCTCATGGACAGACAATGGAATACTGATACATTCTGACCCGCTTGTATTTCTTGCTCCCCGCTTTGCTGCTCTGTCGACCCTCTCATTAAACTGAATACCACAGTGAGAAGGAACCCAACAGAAAGAGATACTCGTGCCCCTAATAACCAAAAATGTATTAATTGATGAATGTCTGTAATTAAATCTTTTCTTATTGTTGTTGATTTGCTGAGTGCAAATAAAACCGATTTTGAATCGACACAAAAGAGGGCCTGAAGTGTTGGTAAGAAAGATCAAGAAGATAATACAGGGCCATTAAAATGGCAGTTAGCTCGGCTGTAAAAATGGATCTGTTTTTTCCAAGGTAGTAAGATTTTTCCACTTTTTATAGAAGGGATAGCAAATGCTGCACCTGCTTCTTTGGTATCTAAAAGAGATCCGTCTGTATATATCTTAAGATGAAGCGGGTACGAGTTTTCTATATACTCTTTTACTGTTATGCCAATCAAGTTTTCATTGTCACCTTTTTTGAAAGGCGAATAGTTGATATCAAATGATGCTCTTTGAAGTTCCCATGGTGGGCTGGGAGATGAAGGAAGCTGAGGTTTAATTATTTCGTTATGGTTAATTTCTGACTCTTCGAATAAATTGGAAGTGAAAGTCCTAATTGTCGTAAGTGAGGAGATTGATTTTGCTCTTTTAGGGAAGTTAATGTCAGATCTCAAACTAACTTCGTTTTCAACATTGCTGTCACATGTTGAAGATCGTAAGACATACTTTGCGACAGCGAGCCGTCGATACTCATCTAATGGTAATACCCCAATTTCGCGATATGTTCCTAGGGACGATGCATGATATGGTACACCTATAGCTAGTTTGAAAGCTTTGCAATCCAAGCTCTGCATTTTCTTTAGCAAACTTGCCGGGGCACTGAAGAAAACTTCCTGTCCGTAAGTGAGTCTTGACCGTATCAGCGACAGTGCCAGGTGTTTGAGTACATTAGCATCTTGGCCCCAGTTTTGTTTTTGTATAATTTAGAAATTAAAACTTTTCTGGCCTTTGTTAATAGATATTGAATATGATGGTTCCACGATAACTTTGAAGTAATATATACTCCAAGAAATTTTACCATCGGTCTGTACTCTAGGATTTCTTTATCTATTCGAAAAATGGTAACTCTGGTGGATCGGGCCCACTGTATGTGTGTGTGTGTGTGTGTGTGTGTGTGTGTGTGTGTGTGTGTGTGTGTGTGTGTTGTGTGTGTGTGTGTGTGTGTGGTGTGTGTGTGTGTGTGTGTGCCTACGTGCGTGCGTGCGTGTGTGTGTATGGTGTGTGTGTGTATGTGTGTGTGTGTGTGGTGGTGTGTGTTGGTGTGTGTGTGTGTGTGTGTGTGTGTGTGTGTGTGTGTGTGTGTGTTGACATCAGAAAAAGACCACCCCACTCTTACTGTGACTCATGTGTATATGTACTGACAAAGCAGTCGTTACGCTTACTATGACTCGTATCAATGAGTGTAGAAGCCAACAAATCAGCCATACACTTCTTTAATTCGTCTGAACGGATATCGAAACACGTGAAGTAGTCACAAAATGACTGTTACTCCTGCAAAGGAGTGTTGAAACCAGTAAAGTAGTCAAAACTTTGATATATTTGACTGGTATGAATGTATGTTGAAACCAGTGAAATAGTCAAAGACTGAATTTTGTTCGTGTTAATGGACGTCGAAGCCAGCAAAGTAGTAACCAGTTTGTTTAATTGTTTTTTTTTTTTCGTATGAATGGGTGTCGAAACCGATACATTAGTTCTTAAAAATAACTGAATATGGTTTTGTTCATGTGAATAGGTGTCAAAATTAGTAACACAGTCAAAATATTGATATATGTTACCCGTTGTGAGTGGTATTGAAACCAGTCGAATCGTCAAATACTGAATTTGACTCGTTTGAATGGGTGTTGAAACCAGTAGAATAGTCAAAAACTAATCATTTGTAAACCTCCCCTTGTTCCTACTGTAAAGAAACGCACAAGGGGAGATCGGGTTCGGGAGAAAGTTGGACTAGGTTCATCCAAAAAAGAGAAATGAGTCAGGCCCAGTGAAGATTTTCTTTCTTTTAATTTGGTCTAAAGTTCTTATGCATAAAGGGCTGGTGACAATGCCCAACAAAAGGAAAAGGAAAAGGTACAAGTAAAGGGGAAAAAAGGAAAATAAGGTAGAAGTAACGTCAAAGGGCTCTAGAGAAAGGGCTCTAGCAACCGTGGCCTGTCAATGAAAATGCAAACGAACGTAAACCACCAAATGCATCTTACACCATTGCAAGTTCACATACATCCGAATCATTTCATAGTCCTTCACGTGACAGAAAACATCATTTAGCAAAATTACGAAGCTAGGTCAGTCTCAGAGATGAAGATCCTCATTCTACTGCAAGCCAGAGCATATCATTCAGGAGACACATAATCAGGAATGCGCTATACTATGGTATTCGGAATCATAGGTCCAACCACTATAGCTCTTTTAGTCTCTTGCATTGGATTTGCACAGAGGTTTATCAACAATGGTAACCTATCCAAACAAGAACTAACCGAGTGACACAACGACCACTCTGAAACCAGGGTGAACCTACCCTCAAAGACACGGTTCAACCCTGTGCTGCCCTAAGTCAGAACAGCAACTGCCAATTATGTGGGATTCATATCCCTAACACAATTATTCCACCTCATTCCATGTGTTCCATCATAACTGCTCATTCCTTCGCTTCTATAATTAAGCAACATGGGATAACAGACTGCATCCCCAAATTACAACCAGTCAAAGGAATCGACTGAACATAATCAAGCGCAACGCTTCGACTCATGAAATGAAAAAACATGAAACAGCAACAAAGAAATATGCCAGTTTCCATCGACATTAAAGGCAAACAGCCTATATAGGCAACAAGCCTGTAACCTTCGTCATGTATATAAGGCAGACAGATACCTATAGCCGTATGGTAAAACTGTCCTTCAGAAAAGAAATATACTTAGTAGAGAGAGAGAGAGAGGAGAGGAGAGAGTGAGAGAGAGAGAGAGAGAGAGAGGAGAGAGAGAGAGAGAGAGAGAGAGAGGAGATGGCTTATCGCTCCGGTCAAAAAGCAATGCAAATCATCTTTTACCATAGCCCATAAGTCAATAAACACATCACAATATGGCTTCACCGGCCATCATTTAACGACTCCTGTCTCAACTGCCCAATTATAAAAATTCTACAAACACCACTAATAGTCTGTCTACTACATCACTACATTATTTGCTTATTCACTTATTACTTAACAATTTACAATAAACATAATACTGATAAGGACTCCATAACTTCTGTATTTTATCTCATTATTTATATTTTTATTGTCACAGAACTGAATCCTTAACTGAATTTCTATCCTGCAATTAAGTAGGTCTTTCGTTCAATTGTGAACTCGACTTCTAAAACAATTTCAAAAATCTTAGTGCTCAATAAGACCTATAGAAAACCCAAAGGGTCAAGAATACAAAGCATGGAACAATCAAATCTCATTTCATGATAACAATGCGCACATAGCAAAACACAAAGTACATAGTACTTAGATGCACGGCCAGAATACAGAAATGGAAAAAAAGCATCAACTTACATTTCTGGTGCCATCAGAACACCATCACCACACTTCACAGACTAAGGTGTCGTCCTCTCCGTTTGAGATTTGGGGCCTGACTGAATAATCCGTAACTTCAAGAGCACCCACGCTTCCCTAGCGTCACCTAGGGACGCCATCTGTCAGATCCCTACGCCTCATGAATATTTATAAGGGTCTTACATGTTTAACTGCAACTATTAACTACAAACTTCATATCACTACATGTCCCTCTAACCTAAGCATACAACATCTTCTCAAACATTGCGTGATCCTAAGTTTCACCAGTTTGAAATGAGAAAATAATTATCAGAACTATTTCCTTAAAATCTCCAGGATGACCAACAACCTACATAGTAAGCCCATCCACAACTACTGGTCTTCCTCTTTACATAATGGGGCTGGCACCCCCACAAACTTTCCCCGGTCTCTTCCCCGGTCTACTCGAGAGTATTCCCTCTTTGGCATTTCCGGCCCGTCGCCGGTCAGTGCCTACAAAGGGATTCCTCCTTAGATCGCCACACCACTGGGCGAACTCATGCGGGGTCATCAGACTACCTCCCTTGGTTAATCTAAAACATCAACCATGGCACTCCTCAGTGAAGCACACAAGAATCTCTGGTCTCCTTAGATCGCCACACAACTGGGCGAATCATCGGGGGTCATCCGACTACCTCCCTCGGTTAATCTAAACATCAGCCATGGCACTCCTCAGTGGAAGCACACATGAATCTCTGGTACACATAGGTGGTGTACACATACCCCTCCAGGCTAGATGTTTCCTTAAAAAACTCACAAAATATAGGAAACATCGACAACGCAATATCGGTTGTGCCAATGGGAATAATAATTCAAATGGGAATAAAAATTGACACAACAATACAAATGCAGCACCTCGAAAATGAAATCCAATCATCGTGCACAAAGTCACTGAAGTGATAAAAAGAAAAATCTTTTTTTTCATATAGCATGACTGTCTGAATAAACATAACGCGGCTGTACTTCCCCACCCTAGGAGTTCCTATCGTGGGGCCAACATTGAACGTAAGACCCCAATGACCTGTTTAAGGGCCTTAACCAAATCAGCTCTCTGAGAGCAAGACTCTGATCTATCAAAGTCTCCAGGGCGTCAGCGTGTTCCAGAGCCAAACTCATGGAGTCTACTCCTAGTTTAAAGGGACCTCTGGAAGTCCCTTCCGCCGCGCCATTCGTTGTTCCGGCGCCGTCTCTCCTGGTCCTTCTGGGCTACCAGTTGAGGGTTGGCTAGGTTCTGGCAGTCCCTGTAAAAGTGACCCTCAAGACCACACTTAAAGCATGGCCCTTTGGTCCGCGAGGGTTTGAAGGTGGATGGCCGTCTCTCCAGTCGCCTCAGCTTGTCCTGTAAGGCCGCCACGTCTTCCTCCCCTCTCACTGCAGCTGGTGCCGAGTCTTCGGCCTCAGCAAGGTGCTGGCGTCTTCCTCGGACGACATCGCTCGCCCTTCTGGTTGACGTTGCTAGAGCCCTTTAATTAAACTATCCTAATCCAACTAGTCCCTATTGGGCGCCAAAAGTGTAAACCTCCCCTTGTTCCTACTGTAAAGAAACGCACAAGGGGAGATCGGGTTCGGGAGAAAGTTGGACTAGGTTCATCCAAAAAGAGAAATGAGTCAGGCCCAGTGAAGATTTTCTTTCTTTTAATTTGGTCTAAGTTCTTATGCATAAAACGGACTGGTGACAATGCCCAACAAAAGGAAAAGGAAAAGGTACAAGTAAAGGGGAAAAAAGGAAAATAATAAAGGTAGAAGTAACGTCAAAGGGCTCTAGAGAAAGGGCTCTAGCAACCGTGGCTGTCAATGAAAATGCAAACGAACGTAAACCACAATGCATCTTACACCATTGCATAGTTCACATACATCCGAATCACTTCATAAGTCCTTCCACGTGACAGAAAAACATCATTTAGCAAAATTACGAAGCTAGGTCAGTCTCAGGGATGAAGTATCCCTCATTCTACTGCAAGCCAGAGCACATCATTCAGGAGACACATAATCAGGAATGCGCTATACTATGGTATTCGGAATCATAGGTCCAACCACTATAGCTCTTTTAGTCTCTTGCATTGGATTTGCACAGAGGTTATCAACAATGGTAACCTATCCAAACAAGAACTAACCGAGTGACACAACGACCACTCTGAAACCAGGGTGAACCTACCTCAAAGACACGGTTCAACCTGTGCTGCCCTAAGTCAGAACAGCAACTGCCAATTATGTGGGATTCATATCCCTAACACATTATTCCACCTCATTCCATGTGTTCCATCATAACTGCTCATCCTTCGCTTCTATAAATTAAGCAACATGGGATAACAGACTTCATCCCCAAATTACAACCAGTCAAAGGAATCGACTGAACATAATCAAGCGCAACGCTTCGACTCATGAAATGAAAAACATGAAACAGCAACAAAGAAATATGCCAGTTTCCATCGACATTAAAGGCAAACAGCCTATATAGGCAACAAGCCTGTAACCTTCGTCATGTATATAAGGCAGACAGATACCTATAGCCGGTATGGTAAACATGTCCTTCAGAAAAGAAATATACTTAGTAGAGAGAGAGAGAGAGAGAGAGAGAGATGAGAGAGAGAGAGAGGAGAGAGAGAGAGGAGGAGAGAGAGAGAGAGAGAGAGAGAGAGAGAGATGGCTTATCGCTCCGGTCAAAAAGCAATGCAAATCATCTTTTACCATAGCCCATAAGTCAATAACACATCACAATATGGCTTCACGGCCATCATTTAACGACTCTGTCTCAACTGCCCAATTATAAAATTCTACAAACACCACTAATAGTCTGTCTACTACATCACTACATTATTTGCTTATTCACTTATTACTTAACAATTTACAATAAACATAATACTGATAAGGACTCCATAACTTCTGTATTTTATCTCATTTATTTATATTTTTATTGTCACAGAACTGAATCCTTAACTGAATTTCTATCCTGCAATTAAGTAGGTCTTTCCTTCAATTGTGAACTCGACTTCTAAAACAATTTCAAAATCTTAGTGCTCAATAAGACCTATAGAAAACCCAAAGGGTCAAGAATACAAAGCATGGAACAATCAAATCTCATTTCATGATAACAATGCGCACATAGCAAAACACACAGTACATAGTACTTAGATGCACGGCCAGAATACAGAAATGGAAAAAATGCATCAACTTACATTTCTGGTGCCATCAGAACACCATCACCACACTTCACAGACTAAGGTCTCGTCCTCTCTGTTTGAGAGTTGGGGCCTGACTGAATAATCCGTAACTTCAAGAGCACCCACGCTTCCCCTAGCGTCACCTAGGGACGCCATCTGTCAGATCCCTACGCCTCATGAATATTTATAAGGGTCTTACATGTTTAACTGCAACTATTAACTACAAACTTCATATCACCTACATGTCCCTCTAACCTAAGCATACAACATCTTCTCAACATTGCGTGATCCTAAGTTTCACCAGTTTGAAATGAGAAAATAATTATCAGAACTATTTCCTTAAAATCTCCAGGATGACCAACAACCTACATAGTAAGCCCATCCCACAACTACTGGTCTTCTCTTACATAATGGGGCTGGAACCCCACAAACTTTCCCCGGTCTCTTCCCCGGTCTACTCGAGAGTATTCCCTCTTTGGCATTTCCGGCCCGTCGCCGGTCAGTGCCTACAAAGGGATTCCTCCTTAGATCGCCACACCACTGGGCGAACTCTCATCGGGGGTCATCAGACTACCTCCCTTGGTTAATCTAAACATCAACCATGGCACTCCTCAGTGGAAGCACACAAGAATCTCTGGTCTCTTAGATCGCCACACAACTGGGCGAACTCATCGGGGGTCATCAGACTACCTCCCTCGGTTAATCTAAACATCAGCCATGGCACTCCTCAGTGGAAGCACACATGAATCTCTGGTACACCATAGGTGGTGTACACATACCCTCCAAGGCTAGATGTTTCCTTAAAAAACTCACAAAATATAGGAAACATCGACAACGCAATATCGGTTGTGCCAATGGGAATAATAATTCAAATGGGAATAAAAATTGACACAACAATACAAATGCAGCACCTCGAAAATGAAATCCAATCATCGTGCACAAAGTCACTGAAGTGATAAAAAGAAAAATCTTTTTTTCATATAGCATGACTGTCTGAATAAACATAACGCGGCTGTACTTCCCACCCTAGGAGTTCCTATCGTGGGGCCAACATTGAACGTAAGACCCCAATGACCTGTTTAAGGGCCTTAACCAAATCAGCTCTTGAGAGCCAAGACTCTGATCTATCAAAGTCTCCAGGGCGTCAGCGTGTTCCAGAGCCAAACTCATGGAGTCTACTCCTAGTTTAAAGGGACCTCTGGAAGTCCCTTCCGCCGACGCCATTCGTTGTTCCGGCGCCGTCTCTCCTGGTCCTTCTGGGCTACCAGTTGAGGGTTGGCTAGGTTCTGGCAGTCCCTGTAAAAGTGACCCTCAAGACCACACTTAAAGCATGGCCCTTTGGTCCGCCGAGGGTTTGAAGGTGGATGGCCGTCTCCTCCAGTCGCCTCAGCTTGTCCTGTAAGGCCGCCACGTCTTCCTCCCCTCTCACTGCAGCTGGTGCCGAGTCTTCGGCCTCAGCAAGGTGCCTGGCGTCTTCCTCGGACGACATCGCTCGCCCTTCTGGTTGACGTTGCTAGAGCCCTTTAATTAAACTATCCTAATCCAACTAGTCCCCTATTGGGCGCCAAAAGTGTAAACCTCCCCTTGTTCCTACTGTAAAGAAACGCACAAGGGGAGATCGGGTTCGGGAGAAAGTTGGACTAGGTTCATCCAAAAAAGAGAAATGAGTCAGGCCCAGTGAAGATTTTCTTTCTTTTAATTTGGTCTAAAGTTCTTATGCATAAAACGGGCTGGTGACAATGCCCAACAAAAGAAAAGGAAAAGGTACAAGTAAAGGGGAAAAAGGAAAATAAAGGTAGAAGTAACGTCAAAGGGCTCTAGAGAAAGGGCTCTAGCAACCGTGGCCTGTCAATGAAATGCAAACGAACGTAAACCACAAATGCATCTTACACCATTGCATAGTTCACATACATCCGAATCATTTCATAAGTCCTTCCACGTGACAGAAAAACATCATTTAGCAAAATTACGAAGCTAGGTCAGTCTCAGGGATGAAGTATCCCTCATTCTACTGCAAGCCAGAGCACATCATTCAGGAGACACATAATCAGGAATGCGCTATACTATGGTATTCGGAATCATAGGTCCAACCACTATAGCTCTTTTAGTCTCTTGCATTGGATTTGCACAGAGGTTATCAACAATGGTAACCTATCCAAACAAGAACTAACCGAGTGACACAACGACCACTCTGAAACCAGGTGAACCTACCCTCAAAGACACGGTTCAACCCTGTGCTGCCCTAAGTCAGAACAGCAACTGCCAATTATGTGGGATTCATATCCCTAACACAATTATTCCACCTCATTCCATGTGTTCCATCATAACTGCTCATCCTTCGCTTCTATAATTAAGCAACATGGGATAACAGACTTCATCCCCAAATTACAACCAGTCAAAGGAATCGACTGAACATAATCAAGCGCAACGCTTCGACTCATGAAATGAAAAAACATGAAACAGCAACAAAGAAATATGCCAGTTTCCATCGACATTAAAGGCAAACAGCCTATATAGGCAACAAGCCTGTAACCTTCGTCATGTATATAAGGCAGACAGATACCTATAGCGGTATGGTAAACATGTCCTTCAGAAAAGAAATATACTTAGTAGAGAGAGAGAGAGAGAGAGAGAGAGAGAGAGAGGAAGAGAGAGAGAGAGAGGAGAGAGAGAGAGAGAGAGATGCTTATCGCTCCGGTCAAAAAGCAATGCAAATCATCTTTTACCATAGCCCATAAGTCAATAACACATCACAATATGGCTTCACCGGCCATCATTTAACGACTCCTGTCTCAACTGCCCAATTATAAAATTCTACAAACACCACTAATAGTCTGTCTACTACATCACTACATTATTTGCTTATTCACTTATTACTTAACAATTTACAATAAACATAATACTGATAAGGACTCCATAACTTCTGTATTTTATCTCATTTATTTATATTTTTATTGTCACAGAACTGAATCCTTAACTGAATTTCTATCCTGCAATTAAGTAGGTCTTTCCTTCAATTGTGAACTCGACTTCTAAAACAATTTCAAAATCTTAGTGCTCAATAAGACCTATAGAAAACCCAAAGGGTCAAGAATACAAAGCATGGAACAATCAAATCTCATTTCATGATAACAATGCGCACATAGCAAAACACACAGTACATAGTACTTAGATGCACGGCCAGAATACAGAAATGGAAAAAATGCATCAACTTACATTTCTGGTGCCATCAGAACACCATCACCACACTTCACAGACTAAGGTGTCGTCCTCTCTGTTTGAGAGTTGGGGCCTGACTGAATAACTCCGTAACTTCAAGAGCACCCACGCTTCCCCTAGTGTCACCTAGGGACGCCATCTGTCAGATCCCTACGCCTCATGAATATTTATAAGGGTCTTACATGTTTAACTGCAACTATTAACTACAAACTTCATATCACCTACATGTCCCTCTAACCTAAGCATACAACATCTTCTCAAACATTGCGTGATCCTAAGTTCACCAGTTTGAAATGAGAAAAATAATTATCAGAACTATTTCCTTAAAATCTCCAGGATGACCAACAACCTACATAGTAAGCCCATCCCACAACTACTGGTCTTCCTCTTACATAATGGGGCTGGCACCCCCACAAACTTTCCCGGTCTCTTCCCGGTCTACTCGAGAGTATTCCCTCTTTGGCATTTCCGGCCCGTCGCCGGTCAGTGCCTACAAAGGGATTCCTCCTTAGATCGCCCACCACTGGGGCGAACTCATCGGGGGTCATCAGACTACCTCCCTTGGTTAATCTAAACATCAACCATGGCACTCCTCAGTGGAAGCACACAAGAATCTTGGTCTCCTTAGATCGCCACACAACTGGGCGAACTCATCGGGGGTCATCAGACTACCTCCCTCGGTTAATCTAAACATCAGCCATGGCACTCCTCAGTGGAAGCACACATGAATCTCTGGTACACCATAGGTGGTGTACACATTAATGATATGAATGGTATCAAACCAGTCGAACGCACACAGTGAATTTCACTCGTGTGAATGGGTGTTGAAACCAGTAGAATAGTCAGAAATTAATCATTACTCATATGAATGGTATCAAAACGAGTAAAACAGCCACACAATTACTATAAAGCGTGAAAGGATCTTGAAGCCAGTATAAACGGTTAAAATTACCTGCACCTGGGTATGGATAAGGACTGACACTTGTGAACCATTCAATAAGAATCATAACGTGCTATGGTTTGTGCAATGAATGCTGAAACCAGAATAGGGTCATTAGAATGATTTGAACCTGCACTCTCAAAGACACATTTGCTGATATCGAATCTCTTTCTACAACCAGACTAGTTTTAAACATTAAAAAGAAAACAGTACAAGAAGAATGTATAATAAACACGTACACAGACATCATATCGGTAAATAATATTGTAATCTTGGCAATCAGTACGTCTTCCCTTAACTGTGCTAGTACTTGGAAAAGAGCAGTATTCCAGAAAGCATCTGGCAGATAGGAAACTGAGAGACAGATATGGAAACACAGAAGAAAGGATCGAAGGTCAGACGGCACACGACAGAAAGAACAAAACAAAAGAAAAAAACAACAACATGCGGACGACTGTACCCCGAATTCAGACAGAAGTACACAAAACAACCAGTGGGTTGACCGGTAAAGGAAACAGGGAGACAACAGAGAACAAAGGAAAAAATACAATGGAAGGGACGAGCAAATGAGAGAAAACAGAGAGAACAGAAGAATCAGAGGGTTCACAGGGACACCCCAAAGCAACACATGTCAAACGGACATCCCAAAGCAACGGAACACATGTCAAACGGACATCCCAAAGCAACACATGTCAAACGGACATCCCAAAGCAACACATGTCAAACGGACATCCCAAAGCAACACATGTCAAACGGACATCCCAAAGCAACACAACACATGTCAAACGGACATCCCAAAGCAACACAACACATGTCAAACGGACATCCCAAAGCAACACATGTCAAACGGACATCCCAAAGCAACACAACACATGTCAAACGGACATCCCAAAGCAACACATGTCAAACAGACATCCCAAAGCAACACATGTCAAACGGACATCCCAAAGCAACACAACACATGTCAAACGGACATCCCAAAGCAACACAACACATGTCAAACAGACATCCCAAAGCAACACATGTCAAACGGACATCCCAAAGCAACACATGTCAAACGGACATCCCAAAGCAACACATGTCAAACGGACATCCCAAAGCAACACATGTCAAACGGACATCCCAAAGCAACGGAACACATGAGAGAGAAAACAGAGAGAACAGGAGAATTTCATTGTTGCAAAATCGGGAAATGTATTCGTTGAGCAGTAAAAGTTTTGCAAACCTGTATTAGGATCAAATTGTCATCGGAAGATTAAAACTCTTCCAAAATAATAGACACTTTTTATGTTTCTACTCTTGTAAATGTTAATAGTATTTCGAAGTCATTAGACTAATCTTAACTAGAATTTACAAAATTCTATGTATTTCACGCTGTTCTCAGTCTGTAAGTCTTTTTAAAAGCTTAGAAAATATGGACTAGATATAAGACGTGTGGTGCGTATACATTGATATCTGCTGATATTTCTATACAGAGATTAACATTTTTCATCGGTTCTGAGATTTTATAGTGGACAGATTTTTAACAAAACTTTCGGGTGGGTTTTGTAGAAGATGTATTTTGAAGAGTTGTGTGAATGAATGACTTGTGAGTTGACTTCAACGCAGTGACAGCCCTGATGTGGCCCTTTGCGGTCGGCTGGGCTATAAGCAACATGACCTTACTTTACCTTATCTGTTTACACCCCCTCACATAGGTGCACGAAAGCTGACCAATCGGCGTACCCGTTCAATGAGCTATCTTCCTCCTCTCTGTTGAAACATAATGTCACTTTCAAGTTTCATCTCACTGATCCTGTGAACGGTATGAAGGACAAATGACACTTCAAGCATCACGTGAGCCAAAGAGCAAAAGCTTACACATTTACATCGATCTTTGAACACACACGTACATACATATATAGACGCACACTCCCACGCCCCCCACCCCACGCCCCTTATTCCTCCCACACCCCACACCCCTACCGTCTCTCCCACAACAAACACACTCAGAAACATGCAAACACATATGCGCACATCATTCCTTTTCTTGCCTAAAATCACTTTACGGGTATAAACGGATTGTGCCGTTACGACAGTTCACTCAGTCAACGTTAGGCCACCAACTCCTGTTTGCCTGTCTGTTTGTTTTCAGTGTCAACAAGAAGACACAAAATCCGAAGAAATTGATTTTTAGCCAAGATGTGTGTTCCAGGGACGAATTTAGCATATTTTGTTACAGATCCATGGTGTAGATGCAGATCAACGATCCGATGAATACTACAAAGTATCTGTTGATGGATTGATTACTATCTACGAAGAAAAAATATTTCCATGGAAGGTTAAAACTTTCTAACAATGTAAACACTGACATTGCGTGTTTTTTTCAGATCCTGTTAAAAAATGTACAGGGGAAGTTACTCTTTTAGTATCTACCCACTATTTTTGCCCCTTGCGGGAAAGAATTGTTCAGAATCCATTCGATGTTGACGGTGATCTCTGTTCTCCTAGGTGGCCTCCTGACAATCAGAATTCTTGTCCAGCTGACCTGGACATGTAGTCAGTGATGAAGTCCAGTTTGCCTGCTTCAGCGTGTTAGTGGCTTGGTGTTGACAGGATGCGTCCCTCGAGAGAGTCAGCCCACATTCCGCCTGGCACCATCGCCGGTCTTATCTTTGTGCTGGTGACCTCTAGGCCACACACGTTCAGTGCCGAGCCCCGAGAGTTCAATTCCACGAAGTCTTTGCCTCAAAATCACCAAACAGTTGAAAGCCTCGCATAATCCGTCTTTGACACACGGCGCCCATGGCAGTGATACTCAAAGACCCCTCACTTTCAGTGTAAGCCTGAGACATGAGAACGTATCTTGGAAGAGATCAGAACGTCATTGCCATGCCCCACAGTTCCGTACACTGTCCACGCACGTCCACCACAACGGCGGCGAGTTGTGGTGTGTGTATGAGGTCAGTTTGTCCAAGATGGGCGGCTCCGTGAACGTCCCACAGTACGGCGTCTGCCACCTGGAGTGGACATCAGCCCAGTGTCTAATGAAGGTGCTCTACACGTCATCGACGTACACGTCATCGACGTTAGGTATATCGCATAGTCATCATCCTCACGTATGTAACCAGTAATTTGCATGCCATTAACGTCAGGTATGTAGCATAGTCATTATCCTCACGTATGTAAGCAGTAATTTGCATGTCATTAACGTCAGGTATGGAACATAGTCATTATCCTCACGCACATATGTTAGCAGTAATTTGCATGTCATTAACGTCAGGTATGTAGCATAGTCATTGTCTTTACGTATGTAACCAATAATTTGCATGTCATTAACGTCAAATATGTCTAGTTGGAAAGTGAGACGACTGCAGGCGGAAATCTAAACAAATCTGAAATAAATGTTAGCGAGCCGCCCAGAGAAACGTGGACAAACGAGTCACAAGACAAATATGTCAGGTATGTGTCATGTCATTTTCCTCGTGTATCAAAAGAGTCATTTGCATGTCCTTAACGTCAGGTATGTAGCCAGTGATTTACACGTCATTAATGGCAGGCACGTGACAGTCATGAACATAGCGTACGTGACATGTCACTGGACTCAGGTGTGTAACACGTCATTGATTACAAGAGCGTCACACATCATCAACTAGTGGTTTAAACATCATCAAGAGTAACTGTTAACTTCATTATCTACAGAAGTATACCGTAATTTACAGTAGCTGACAGTTAACAGCCGGCATGTAAAACGTTATTGATGTCAGATAATTAACCAGTCGTTTGCACGTCGAGAACGTCTACACGTGACCAGTAGTTTACATGTCATTTATCGTAAGTATGTGACACGTCCTTTATGTCTGATTTGTAACTTGTGGTTTATATTTCATTAACATGATAAGGCAATCATCATTTTGCACTTTTTTTAATGGCAGGTACGTCACACGTCATTAAGGTCCGGTATGTAGCCTATGATTTGAATATCATCATTATTATTCTGAATACTTATACAGTGCCTGTCCTCGGCTAGAGACCAAGCTCTAAGCGCTTTACAATTCACACACGTTTACACAACGGGCTGCCTACCTGGGTAGTGCCGACTGAAGAGCTGCCAGCTGGCACTTCATTCAGTCGTTTCCCGTGTCATCCAGTCCATATCATTCAATATCGTTCACTCAAATTTCTTACTTCCTTCATTCTTTCCATTTCTCACACAGGGTGCATGCTATGTGTAACGTGTCATCCATACCAACGGCCAAACTGGCCTTCTCTTACGAAAGTTGGTGATGGGGTTTTATGTATGTGCAAGATGTTATGCGTGCGTTCACCTCGATTTATTATATCATTCGAGGGACTATGTTATTAACAACAAGTATGATATTAATCAGTAAAGTCAAATTCGTAACACGCCATTAATATCATGTCTACAATAGGTAGATCTATATGTCAATCAAGACGTGTGACCATTGTTTCATGCATCCTTAATAACAGATTTGACTCGTCAGTATGCTCAGTACTTCTACAGTTGCAAGTTATTCATGACAAGGGTGGCATATAATAGTGGCGTCAGGTTTGTCAAAAGAAAGGATACTAGCGCCATCTGGGTAACAGTCATTTGCACGCAATTAACGTCAGATATGTAACACATCAATAACGTCAGACATGTAACAAATGCTCACATGCCATAAATTGCAGCATCGTAGCGGGTCATTTACGTCCAATATGTGACACGTGAGAAATGTTAGGCCACAAAACAGTACTTTTCTTCGTCGTTGATATCGGACAAGTAAAAATCGTCAACTCATATGTGTAACCAGTGGTTTAACCGTCAAAAGAAAGAAACTCCCGGGAAAACTTGACAGAGAAGATACTACCCCTTCCCCTCAGACAGGTGTATCGACCTTGAACTCCTTACCCTCAAAGGGGACTGGACTGCATTCAGGTCATGGCTCCTACATGCCCTTCTGATGCCAGAATTTTTTTCTGGCGCTGCTGGGATTCGAACCAGCAACTTCAAGGAGGATGGGCGTCTCAAGGCGTTGTCTGTTTAAAGTTGATGATTTCCCACATCGCTATCGGGCACCTGCTCTGAGTTGGGAAATTTACGCCTTTTAAAGTGCACTTTAGTTGTCCCTCGGCCAGATCCGTCTGTAACTCTTTTCAGCCGCCTTTTCCACCATTGCTTTTAGGGTTCTGGTCCTCTTCTCACCACAAGTCTTGAGCTGTGTCATGAGATCATAGCTGATACGCCTACAGACCTCCTTGCTCTGTGGCCAAAACTGTGGCTTGGTAGCCAGATTCCCTCATGATGCTGGCTAGACTGGCATACCTTTCAGCCTTAAAGATGTGACTTTGCCTCGTTCTGCTGTCAAATGGCAGTGAGTTCCATCAGAACCAAGTGTGCCGATGATCTCGAATGTACAGCACCCGAACTCAGACCACTCGCCCAGATTTTCCAATTCTGGAAGGTCTGCTGTGCAGTACTAGTCATCCTCTCTCTCCTGTCAATCCCGAGTACATGTTCGTGATATCACAGCTGTTCCAGACCATGATTTGCTGCTTCCTACTGTGGGAAAACGTCTTTGCTGGGGCTTCTGGCGGCGAACTGTTTCCTTTGGCAGTGAAACCCCATGTGCAGCCCCGCCACGCACCGAGTTCTATCTGTCTTCCCGCGCACCGAGTTCTATCTATCTTCCCACGCACCGAGTTCTATCTGTCTTCCCACGCACCGAGTTCTATCTGTCTTCCCACGCACCGAGTTCTATCTGTCTTCCCACGCACCGAGTTCTATCTGTCTTCCCACGCACCGAGTTCTATCTATCTTCCCACGCACCGAGTTCTATCTATCTTCCCACGCACCGAGTTCTATCTATCTTCCCACGCACCGAGTTCTATCTATCTTCCCACGCACCGAGTTCTATCTATCTTCCCACGCACCGAGTTCTGTCTATCTTCCCACGCACCGAGTTCTATCTATCTTCCCACGCACTGAGTTCTATCTATCTTCCCACGCACTGAGTTCTATCTATCTTCCCAAGGATAGCGGTGCTTTGCACGAACTCAGAGCAAGTTCCACTTTTTGTTTGCACTGACGGAGCGGACACACAAGCTTCTGTGCTATTCTAGCCATTGGACGGTTATCAGTCTGTAACACTCGGCAACTGTTCGCACTAAATTATTGGTTTTGAAGCACACACACACCATTGTGCACGTACTGACAGAGGCAACGTACAGGCCGAAGACCAACTTCGATTATCAACAAACAAAGAAGTGTGCAAACGTTGCAAGCTGTGAGGACTCACCAGTCCACTGAACAATGCTTTAGGAAATGGCTGAGAGACTCCCAGTCCACTGAACATTGCTTTAGGAAATGGCTGAGAGACGCACCAGTCCACTGAACAATGCTTTAGGAAATGGCTGAGAGACTCACCAGTCCCCTGAACAATGCTTTAGGAAATGGCTGAGAGACTCACCAGTCCCCTGAACAATGCTTTAGGAAATGGCTGAGAGACTCACCAGTCGAACTTCAGTTTTGTTGGAAACAGTAACAGCAGGGGAAAAAAATCAATCACAAACATGCAACAGTTTCAGTGGCAGCAGGCAGTGTAACTGCCTGACTGCCACTATGACAGTAACAATGTATGTTTCAGTTTGATGCCAACACTCAACAAAAACCAACAACTATCTTTACAACCAACCATACACTGAGAATGAAATGAAACCCAAAAAGATCAACCACCCATTCCACAAACCTTACCTTCTTTACGCGTCTGAGTTTGACTCTCTTGCTCCTGACAGAATTCGTGTCACTGTTGCGTTTTGAAGCTTGCACTTGCAGCTGGCGAATGAACAGCGAGTGCTTTAATACATCTTTCTGTTATAATAGTTGGCACAGCATCCTCTTTCAGCTGTCTTCGGACCCGAATTCCAGCTTCCACCTTTACTTTCCGGGTGTGTTGGTCTTGGAAACTGTGCTCTTCGAAGTGACGACCACAAATGCCATGATAACTGTCCCGAAGAACAAAATCTTTCCTCGTTGTGGTGACAAAATTTATCCACAATCGCCTAAACTTGCTGGAAGCACCTGGAAAAGCATGAACGCGTACTCTTTGCTTATTTCCTGATGAAATTCCGCAACCAGACACAGCACACATATCTCACTTCAGCCGAACACGAAGAGCGACTTGGCTTTTCTACGTCATCAATCGGGAAACCCCCCTATTATCGAAATCGAGGCTCTCGTTCCTGTTTCAGCCTCTCGCTTTCCCAATCCGCAGGAAATGCTGCTCTCACTGCAAAATGAGAGCACAGGCGGCTGATTCGGGGCTGGGTTTCGCAATACGACCACATACCAAAACCGTGTATTTGGTCAAAATAGATTTGTAAAAATGGATGAGATACCCTTTAAAAAGGCCCCACAGCGAGGAATAATTTTTAAGTGTCATGATTCTCTGTTTACGCTGAGGGCGATTTTTCCGCTTTGTCATACTGTTTTAATGTTTGTTGCTTCATATCTCTCTCTCTCTCTCTCTCTCTCTCTCTCTCTCTCTCTCTCTCTCTCTCTCTCTCTCTCTCTCTCTCTCTCTCTCTCTCCACGCACGCACACAGGCGCAGGCACACACACACACACACACACACACACACACACACACACACACACACACACACACACACACACACACACACACACACACACACACACACACAACACACACTCACATGCACACACGCACGCATGCACGCATCTGCGCTCGTGCGCGCGCGCACACACACACACACACACACACACACACAGACGTTTTTATGTATGCTCACGTGCTAGGTGCGTGCTTGCCTGCGTGTGTGATTGAGCATGCGCGTTAGTTCGTGCAACACCTGACCTTACCATAGCGTCCAAGCCGTGCAAGTAAACCTTTTCACATCCTGATTACTGTTGGGGTTTTTGGTGTGTTTTGGTTTGTTTGGTTTGTTTTGTTTTGTAGTTTTTTGTTTGTTTGGGTTTTTTTTAACTGATAATTACTATTTTCTAAGGAAGATATTGCTTGTCACTGTTTTGTTGCTAGTGATTACAAAAACAGTAGGTATGAATTTTTTTTTTTTAAACTGGCGATCTTCCGTTGAAAGTTGTAACGTGTTGGTGGTCCCTGTAACAAGACTGTACCCCCCCCCCCCCACCACCACCACCACTCACCCCCTACCACCTCCCACCCAACCCCCACCACTCACCCCCTACCCCCCCCCCTCCCCTCCCCTCCCCGAGGCAGATGGGCTTTCCGCTGCGTTCCTGTCAGCCACCCATTGTTCATAGCAGACATTGAATTGGTTCGGTGTTGCTTGTTTGTGTTGTTTTGCTGGTTAGCTGTCTGGTTGCCTAGTTGGTTGGGTTTTTTTTTTTTCATATTGTGTGTGGTTTGGTTTCGAGTGTTGTTTTTGTGTGTCTGTGTCTCCTTCTCTTCAGCCTGCCTGCCTGTCTGTCTGTCTGTCTGTCTGTCACTTTTCCAATCCATCTGTCTTTTCTGTTTGTTAGACGTATGTCTTTGCATGTTTGTCTGCTTTGGTTTTGTTGGATGATTTCTTTCTGAGTAGCTTTTTTTCAATTTGAAGCTTGTTTTAGTATGCCCGTTTCTGTCTGCTTTGTCTCTCTCTCTCTCTCTCTCTCTCTCTCTCTCTCTCTCTCTCTCTCTCTCTCTCTCTCTCTCTCTCTCTCTCTCTCTCTCTCTCTCTTATCAAAGCGCCCGAAGACTACAAAAGCAGCTGTGATATCTCTCTCACACACACACA
>CM031619.1:23027440-23044940 GCA_018398815.1 Conus ventricosus
GCTCCTTTGATGAAATTATGAAATTCTTTCTTCTTGGGTGCAGGAGTTACCCTACTTGCTCATTATCTACTTTTTACTGTTTTTCTGTCTCATCTAAGATTTCCTCTTTTTCTAATGAAAACAAACAAACCTACATAAGCATGATTTTGAAAGAACAGCCAAGAAATTTTCCAAAACTTTACTTCATTTTCATTATAAAATTTTTTTTTAAAACAAAAACTTTGCTTTTCATTGATTTTAAAATGAAGAATAGGTCTGTCAAGGTTAGGTGAGGGTTAATAAGCGATATTATTCTGATTATTACTATCATTATGAATACTTATCTAGCGCCTATCCTCAGTAAGGGACCAAGCTCTAAGCGCTTTACAATCCACACTCGTTTACACAACGGGCTTACCTACCTGGGTAGTGCCGACTGAAGAGCTGCCAGCTGGCGCTTCATTCAGTCGTTTCCCCGTGTCATCCAATTAATATCGTTCACTTCATTTCCTTACTTCCTTCATTCTTTCCATTTCTCACGCAGGGTGTATGTTATGTGTACCGTGTTATCTATACCAACGGCCAAACTGGCCTTCGCTTCCAAAAGCTGGTGATGGGATTTTACGTGTGTCCGAGATATTATGCGTGTCTTCACACATGGAACCTCGGTTTATAGTCTCAATCGAAGAACTGTATGAGAAATGGAGTCAGAACCAATGATAACTCCGAGGGGAAAACCCCCCTGTACCGAAACGGCCCGGCGGAGATTCGAACCCCTAACCCCAGGATCACCAAGATTGCGAGTCCTGTGCTCTACCACTGAGCTATTCCGGCCCCCAGTTGCATTCCCTGCCGTCAACAGATGAAGAAACTTTATAGGCTGTAACGGGAGACATCATTCTGTGTCAAAACTGCAACGTCCTTTTTTTGTCAGCAAAAAGGGCATTTATGTTTGCCCGACGTGAAACACTGCAGCAGTTTGCGGGATTTCTTGTAGTCTCGGGTTTGGAAACTATCCCTACGTCACAACGCCCAGATTTCGTCAGCTAGAATGACGTTTATATTTCTTGTCATGAACTTTTAAAAGCGTTTTTCATCTTTATAAAAGGGAAAGGAATTTTTTAAGCTCAAATAAGCGAGACAGACAGACAACAGGGACAGAGTCGAGACGAGAGACAGAAAAGACAAAACTCTTAAATTTAAAAAAAAAAAGGGAATAAGCAAAACAAACCAAAACAAAAAAGTTTCCAAAAACCCCATGTGTAATTCATTGATCTAGATATAGACACACACAGAAAGAGTTTCAAATGACGACCTTTTGGGGAAAAAAAAGTGATAAAAAGAGAGAGAAAAGACAGACAACAGAAGACAGACAGAGACGATTTCTTTTCTTGCATGAAAAAAAACCAAAAGTTTTTTTTTAAAGAAAATTCAAGCTCCAAGGCCTTGATAAATGAGTGAGATGATAAAACGGGATGCAGGTGTGACTTTAAAACGGGGAGGAACAAAAGCCCCCCCTCGGTATGGTGAGATCAAAAAGCCCTTGTCTATTCCACCAAACTCGCGCATTTTAAATCAGGACTCGGCATACCTGAAGACTTGGAAATACTACGGCGTCCCAAAACTGGGCGGGGGGGGCGGAGGAATGGAGTTAGGGGTAAGGTGGGGCGGGGGGGGGGAGGGAAAGGGGTTGGGGGTGAAGGTGGAGCAGGGGGGAGGGAGGAAGGGATTAGGGGTAAAGGGTGGAGGGGGGGGGGACGGAGGAAGGAGTTAGGGGTTTGGGGGGGGAGGGACGGAGGAAGGGAGTTAGGGGGTGAAGGTGTAGGGGGGGGGGGACGGAGGAAGGGTTTTTGGGTGGGGGGAGGAGGGGGGGGGAGGGGAAGGGTTAGGGGTAAGGGGGGGAGGGGGGGGAAAATGGATGGGGGTTAAAAGGGGGAGGGAGGGGTTTGGGTTTTATGGGGGAGCGGGGGGGGGGGGGAATGGAGGGGGTGGGGGGGGGGGGGGTGGTAGGGGGAAGGGGGAGGGGGGGGGGGGGAGGGGGGGGTTAGGGGTGGGGTGGGGGGGGGGAGGGAAAAAGGGGTTAGGGGTGGGTGGGGGGGGGGGGGGGGGATTAGGGGTGAAGGGGGAGCAGGGGGGGGGGCGGGGGAATGGTTGGGGGTAATGGGGGGGGGAAGGGGGGACGAGAAAAAATTTAGGGGTGAAGTGGGGGGGGGAGGGGGACGGGGGAATGGATTTTAGGGGTGAAGGGGGGAGGGGGGAGGGGAGGAAAATGGAGTTAGGGTTGAAGGGGGAGGGGGGGGGGGAGGGGAAGGGAGTTGGGGTAAAGGTTGGAGCGGGGGGGGGACGGGGGAAGGGAGTTGGGGGGTAAGGGGGAGCGGGGGAGGAGGAGGAAGGAGTTGGGGTAAAGGTGGAGCGGGGGGGGGACGGGGGAATAAAGTTGGGGGTAAAGGGGAGGGGGGGGGGGGGGGGGGAATGGAGTTAGGGTGAAGTGGAGCGGGGGAACGGGGGAATGGATTAGGGGTAAGGGGCGGGGAGGGGGACGGGGAATGAAGTTAGGGGTGAAGGGGAGGGGGGGAGGGGGGACGGAGGAAGGGATTTTAGGGTGAAGGGGGAGCGGGGGGGAAAGGGGAAGGGGTTTGGGGGGTGAAGGTGGAGCGGGGGGGGACGGGGGAATGGGTTGCGGTAAAGGGTGGGAGGGGGGGGGACGGAGGAATGGAGTTGGGGGTAAAGGGTGGAGCGGGGGGGGACGGAGGAAAAAGTTAGGGGGAAGGGGGGGGGGGGGGGGGGGGAAAAGGGGGGGAAAGGGGGGGGGACGGAGAAGGGTTAGGGGGGAAGGGGAGCGGGGAGGGGGGACGGGGGAATGAATTGGGTGAAGGGGGAGCGGGGGGGGGGGGTGGTTGGAAAAAGGGGGGGGGGGGGGGGGGGGGGGGGGGGGGGGGGGTGGGTTAGCGGTGAAGGGGAGGGGGGGAGGCGGAAAAAGGATTAGGTAAAGGGGGGAGCGGACAGGGACGGAAAGGGAGTTGGGGGTGAAGGGGGGAGCGGGGGAGGGACGGGGAATGGAGTTATGGTTTTTGGGAAACCCAAAGGAATCTCGACAAAATAAAAAGGGAGACTTTCAAAAAAAATGACAATTCCCGCGAACGAAACAAACAAATTATAAATAAATACAAACGCGTTTAAAAACCTCTTTTGTCTCTTGGGGGCAAATAAAAAAAACCATTCGGACGTGAAAACGAAGAACAAAACCAAAACACTTCCCCCCTCAAATTGGGTGCCGAAAAAGAAAATGAGATTTGGGCCTGTCGAGGAAAAGATGACACATTAAAGAAAAAATTTCAGACCAAACTTAAAACGAGGCCTGAGTAAGGTCAAGGTTCCTAAAAGCAATATGACAACGAATGGAAATGAAAAGTTGTTTATACCCTAGCCGACCAAAAAGGGGCCCATATCAGGGCTGTCATTTTGAAAATAACCACGTCATTCGAAAAAAAAAAAAAAAAAAAACGTCTTCACACAGCTTTTTAAAAAAAAAACCTTTTTTCCAAAAAACACATGGGACAGTTTGTTTAAAAATCTTTCCTCCTTGAAAATTTAGATCAAAAAAAAAGTTAATCCCCCTCAAAATTTTCAAAGATCACATTAGGTGGGACATCTCCGAAAAAGGTTTTCAGGAGTCGCTGAAAAGTGTTTATTCCACATCGTGCAAGTCCTAACACTCAAAAAAGAACATTTTCACGTGAGTGCCAGACATGGAATGCACCACGGACTTTTCCCCTTTTAAAAAAAGGTAAGAAGGGGTGTAAAAGGATGGCCTTAGCAAACGGCACAAGGCTGTTTCTTCTTAAAAAACCGGTTTAAAAATTTTCCCTGAACTGATGAAAAAAAAAAAAAATAAAAAAAAAAAAAAAAATGGGAAAGAGACAGTATTTTAAACATCTTCATCCTTCCAATACACCCTGGCAAAGACAGGCAAGGGGAAGGGGTACATAGGGATGTTGGCCCCCTGAAGACGCGGGTCACTTTGGCAGGTTCACGTATCACTCCAACAGATCTCGGGAATAACTGTTTTCATTCAGCCACTGGGCGAAGCGAAATGAAAAAACTAAAAGAAAGCCGTATGTGTTGTGTGGGTGTGTGTGGTGGTGTGTGTGTGTGTGTGTTTTGTTTTGTTTTGGTGTGGGGTGGTGGGTTGTGTGGTGTGTGTTGTGTGTGTGTGGTGTGTTTGTGTGCGTGCGGGCGTGCGTGCGCGCGCGCGTGGTTGTGTGTTGAAAAGGCATTCACTGTCTTAATTTTGCGTGCCCCCGGCAAACCCCTGCTGAAAGTTAGTGTAGCCGGGCTCCGATGGGAAGACTGATAGAGGAAAGCTCACTATTCTGCCCAAAACACTGCAGGTGTCTGCACTCTCGGTCCGGTGGAAAGAGGAACGGGCGGTTTTTCTCCCACAATTTATACCTGCGTACATCATCTCATCCCTTTGGCATCATAAGAAAAAGTCAGATTCTGTGCCTCTGGGAGATAAACATAAACAACTAAAATTTTTTTAAATTCGGGTAAAGGTCAACTGGCTGTTCTAAATGCCCTTTCTGGGCAACGGTTTGGCAATGAAAACACTTGCATGGGGGTAAGAAAACGTGTCACCGCAAAAAAAGGGACGGAACCATGACACGCACATAATTTCTGTAGTCCTGCCCGACTCTGTTCCAACCTTTCATAACAGGTCAGCACCGAGGGCTATCCTGCACCTGGTTCTTTGCACGGGGTGAAAGTGGTCGGGGACTGCATTCCAAAATCCACACGTCGCACAATTGGCAAGAGAACACCATGCTGTGACCCCAAAACAATAAGGTGACACACACCTGCAAAAATAAGGACACACACCGCCAAACAATAAGGACAAAAACCCCTTCAAACAAAAGGTCAAAAACCCCAGCCAAAAATAAGGTGACACACACCTGCAAACAAAAAATGACAAAAACCCTTTCCCAAACAAAAAGGTACACACCCTGTCAAACATAAAGTGACACACACCGTCAAACAATAAGGGACACCCACCTGTCAAAAAATTAAGTACACACACCGCCAAAAAAAAAGGTACACACACCTGCCAAACAAAAAGGTGACACACCCATCAAAAAAAAATAAGGGACACAAAACCACCCAAAAACAATAAGTGAAACCCCAGCCAAACAATAAGTGAAAACACACCAACTTGTCCCATCTTGTCGCAGAGCTCTTTTCATGAAGGGTTAAATGAAGGGGAGGTTGGCGGGGGGGGGTGGTGGGGTTTGTGTTTGTGGTGTGGTGTGTGTGTTTTGTGTGTTAAACCTTTGGGAAAATAGAATAGACGCTCCTTCTTCTCACATCTTTTCATTTTTCAGTTTCCCCAAAGGGGGTTCACGCGGCGGACTGGTCCAACACCACCCACTCGCTAATTTCGAACCCGTGACTAAACATGGGAAAATGAATTGACCAAATACAAACAGAGAGGTTTTAAGAAAGAGGGTCGCAGGGGCCACGACTTTTGCAGATTCTGGCCCACACTTTTGCCCAACGCGATGATCAGACCTGAGTAACCTACCAAAAGGTCTGCCCACTATTTTCATTGTTGGTTTGGTGAGAAACACGTGTGGGGCTTGGGGGTGGTGGGGGGGCATGGCCGATATATATGTGTGTGTGTGTGGGTGTGTGTGTTGTGTGTGGTTGTGTGGTGGTGTGTGTGTGGTGTTTGTGTTGTGGGTGTGTGTGGGGTTGTTGTGGTGTGTGTGTGTGGGTTTGCTGTGTGTATGGCTACCTGGCCGAAGGGCCTCAAAACGACATGCACCCATGTGAAACTAGACCACAGACTTTATCCTCCCACCCCCTGTCCACCCTGATAGCCGGACACAAACAAAAGGCCCCCCGTCAGTGGACCCAGGGCCCCAGTGGACCTCATGGACACCCCTGTCCACCCCCGATGAGCCCGGAAATCAAACATGGCCCCGTGCATAGACCTCAAAGGACACCTCAGTGGACCCATGGACACCCCTTCCACCACGATGATGCCCGTGCATCAAAAAAGGCCCCGGCAGGGGACCTCATGGACACCTCATGGACCCCAACGAACCCCCCTGTCCACCCCACAGCCCTGGACACAAAAATGGCCCCGTGCAAGGGCCTCATGGGCCCCCGTCCAGCCACTGAGATGCCCCCGGGCATCAAAACATGGGCCCCCGGGAGGCCCATGGGCAAAACCCGCCAGCCATTGATAATGCCCTGGACATCAAAAAAAGGCCCCGTGCAGTGGACTTCATGGACACCTCAGGGACCTCCCCGACAACCCCCGTCCACCACTGATGAGCCCGTGACATCAAACAGGCCCCGTGCTTGGACCTCATGGCCCCCTCAGTGGACCTCATGGACACCCCGTCCACCACTGATGATGCCCTGTGACACAAAAATGGGCCCCTGCATGGGCCTCAGGACCCTCATGACCTCACGGGCACCCCTGTCCAGCCCCTGAGATGCCCGGGACATCAAACTGGGCCCCGTGCATGGGCCCCCATGGACCCCCTGTCCAGCCACTGAATCCCGTGACATCAAACAAGGCCCCGTCAGTGGACCTCATGGGCACCCCCCCCTCCAGCCACTGAGAGCCCGTACATCAAACATGGCCCCGGCAGTGGACCCAGGCACCCAAATGGACCTCAGGCACCCCTGTCCACCACTGTGATTCCCTGGCATCAAACACCCCCGTGCAGTGGACCCCAAAAGACACCTCAGTGGACCTCAAAGGCAAACCCCCGTCCCCCCACTGATGATGCCCTGGAAAACAAACAGGCCCCGGCGTGGGCCCCTGGACCCCCCGTCCAGCCACGAGACCCGTGACAAAACAAGGGCCCCTTTTCAGTGACCTCATGGACAAACCCCCGTCCCCCGCCACTGAAAAAACCCGTGACACAAACTGGCCCCGGCGGGACCTCACGGAAAAACACCTGCCACCACGATGAGCCCTGGACATCAAACATGGCCCCTGCAGTCGACCTCAAAAACACCTCAGTGGACCTCATTTTACACCCCTGTCCGCCACGAGAGCCCTGTACATAAACATGGGGCCCCCTGCTTTTGGACCTCATGGACACCCAGTGAACTCATGGAAAAAACCCCTGCCAGCCACTGATGAGCCCTTTACATAAACATAACCCCCTGCAGGACCTCGGACTTCCCCTGTCCAGCCACTGATGAGCCCGTGACAGCAAACAAGGCCCCCCTCATGAACCCATGGAAACCCCCCCTTTCCCGCCACTGATGATGCCCTTTACACAAAAAGGCCCCGTGCAGTGGACCTCAGGGCACCCCTGTCCAGCCCCTGAAAGCCCTGTGACATCAAACATGGGCCCCCTGCATGGACCCATGGGCACCCGTGCCTCAGGGCACCCCTTCCAGCCACTGAAGATGCCCTTTGACATCAAAAATGGCCCCTGCAGTGGACCCATGGGCACCTCAGGGGCCTCAAAAGGGCACCCCTGTCCCCCCCACTGATAAGCCCTTGACACAAACTTGGGCCCCCGTGCAGTGGACCTCATGGCCCCGGGGAGTGGACCCGCATGGACACCCCGTCCAGCCACTATGATCCCTGTACATCAAACAGGGCCCCGGCAGTGGACCTCAGGACACCTCGTGGACCCTGGACACCCCTGCCAGCCACTGAGAGCCCTGACACAAACATGGCCCCGTGCTTTTGGACCTCACACACCCCTGTCCACCCCCTGATGAAGCCCTTGACACAAACATGGCCCCGTGCAGTGGACCTCCCGGGCCCAAACCCCTGTCCGCCACGATGATGCCCTGTGACATCAAAAATGGCCCCGTCAGGGACCTCCGGGAAAACCCCTCCAGCCACTGATGAGCCCTACACAAACATGGGCCACGTGCAGTGGACCTCCGACACACCCTACCACCCCCTGATGATGCCCGGACACAAAAATGGGCCCCGTCAGGGCCCCCACGGACACCCCTGTCCCGCCACTGAGATCCCCGGACATCAAACATGGGCCCCCGGGAGTGGACCTCACGGACCCCCTGTCCAGCCATGATTTTGCCCTTGACATCAAAAATGGCCCCGGCAGTGGACCCACGGAAAAACCCCCCCCCACCACTGATGATCCCTTGACACAAACATGGCCCCGTGCATGGACCTCACGACCCCCCCTGCCCAGCCCCCCTGAGATCCCTGTACATCAGACTGGCCCCGGCAGGGACCCACGGACACCCCCCCCCGTCCCAACCCTATGATGCCCTGGACTCAAACATGGGCCCCTGCAGTGGACCTCACGGGGCAACCCCTGCCACCACTGAAGATGCCCTTGACATCAAACGGCCCCCTGCAGGGACCCCCCATGGGGACCCCCCCGCCCCCACGATTGCCCTTGACATCAAACAGGGCCCCCTGCAGTGACCCAGGACACCCAGTGGACCCCAGGACCCCCGTCCAGCACGTGATCCCTGGACATCAAACAAAGGCCCCGGGGATGGACCTCATGGACACCTCATGGACCCAAGGCCACCCCCCGTCCAGCCACTGATGAGCCCGTGACACAAACAGGCCCCCGGGCAGGGACCCATGGCCCCGTGCATGGACCTCCAAAGGGCAAACCCCCTTTCCCGCCCGATGATCCCCCCGTGACTCAAACAGGCCCCTGCAGTGGCCCATGGACACCTCAGTGGACCTCAAAGGAAAAAACCCCTGCCACCACTGATATGCCCTGGACAAAAACAGGCCCCGGCTTACCCCCCGAAAAACCCCCGCCACCACTGAGATGCCCTTGACTCAAACATGGCCCCGGCAGTGGACCCCCCCGGACAAAACCCCGCCAGCCACGATATGCCCTTTTCACAAACATGGCCCCGTGCAAAATACCTCAGGACACCCCTGTCCAGCCACGGGGGATGCCCTTTAATCAAACATGGCCCGTGCAGGGGACCCACGGACAAACCCCTTCCACCACGATGATCCCTTGCATCAAACAGGCCCCGTGCAGTGGACCCCCCACGGAAACACCCCCGTCCCCCACTGATGAGCCCCCTTTACATCAAACAGGCCCCTCAGGGACCTCACGGACACCCCTGTCCACCACTGATCATGCCCTTGACATCAAAAAAAATGGCCCCTTTTAGTGGACCCCACGGGCACCCCGTCCCCACTGATACCCTGTGACATCAAAAGGGCCCCGTGCAGGACCTCACGGACACCCCTGCCAGCCACTGTGAAGCCCTTTACATCAACATGGCCCCCCTGCATGGCCCCCACGGCCCCCCCTGAACCACTGGGGAAGCCCGGACATCAAAACATGGCCCCCCCTCAGGGACCCACGGAAAAACCCCGCCAGCCACTGATGGCCCTGTGAC
The DNA here is from genome assembly GCA_018398815.1 of Conus ventricosus. Taxonomy (NCBI): domain Eukaryota; kingdom Metazoa; phylum Mollusca; class Gastropoda; order Neogastropoda; family Conidae; genus Conus; species Conus ventricosus. Next base: position 23,036,804 of record CM031619.1, read on the forward strand.
ACAAACAGGCCCCGTGCAGGGACCCAAAGGACACCCCTGTCCAGCCACTGATGAGCCCCCGTGACATCAACCGGCCCCGGCAGTGGACCTCACGGAAAAACCCCTGTCCAACCACTGATGATGCCCTGGACATAAAACATGGCCCCTGCAGTGGACCTCAGACAACCTAGGACCCCGAACCCCCCCACACGGACACCCCTTTCCCGCCCACGAATCCCTTGACATTAAAACATGGCCCCGTGCAGTGGAAAAATCAGGGGGCACCCCTTCCAGCCCCACGAATGATGCCCTTTGACATAAAAATGCCCCTGAGTGGACCTCAACCCCACCACCACTGATAAGCCCCGGGCACAACAAAGCCCCGGCTTGGACCACAGGAACCCCCCCCACCACTGATATGCCCGTGACATCAAACAGCCCCGGCAGTGGACCCCCACGGACACCCCTGTCCACCCTGATGATGCCCGTGACAACAAACAGGCCCCGTCAGTGGACCCCCCATGGGGGGGACCCTGGGTCCCCACTAGAGCCCTTTACATCAAACATGGCCCCCTGCAGTGGGGCCTCAGACACCCGTACCCACTGACCACCCCCGTCCCAAAACCCCGATATGCCCGTGACATCAACATGGCCCCCCTTGGCAATGGCCCAAAGGACACCCCGTCCCACCACTGATGATGCCCCTGTGACAACAAACAGCCCCGCAGTAAAACCCATGGACACCCCTGTCCAGCCCCGATGATCCCGTACATCAAAAAGGCCCCGGCATGGACCCCCGGACACCCCCCAGTGACCTCAAAAGGGGCAAAACCCCCCCTGCCAGCCACTGATATCCCAGTGACTCAAACAGGGCCCCCTGCAGTGGACCTCATGGGCACCCAGTGGACCCATGGAAAAACCCCTGTCCAGCCACTGATGATGCCCTGTGACATCAAACATGGCCCCGGCAGTGGACCTCCCCCCAAGGACACCCTCTTTTCCAGCCGATGAACCCTGTGACATCAAACATGCCCCGTGCAGTGGACCTCATGGACACCCCTGTCCACCCCCTGAGAAGCCCTGGAAACAAACTGGCCCCGGCGGGACTTCACGGGCACCCCTTCCACCACTATGAGCCCGGACTCAAAATGGCCCCGTGCAGTGGCCTCACGGACACCCCGCCCCGCCACGATGATGCCCTTGACATCAAAACCCCCCCGGGAAAAAGAAAGGACCTCAGGGCAAAACCCCGCCACCACGAGAGCCCCCTTGAATCAAAAAGGGGCCCCTGCAGTGGACCCCCCAGGAAAAACCTATGGAAACCCCTCATGGGGGCACCCCGTCCAGCCCCTGATGAACCCTTTACATCAAACAGGCCCCGTGCGTGGGCCCATGGAACACCCCTGCAGCCACTGATGAAGCCCGTGACACAAACATGCCCCCGGGAGTGGACCCATGGACACCCCGTCCAGCCACTGATGATGCCCTGTGACACAAACATGCCCGTGCAGTGGACCTCAAAGGAAAAAACCCAGCCACCCCCCCCACGTGATGCCCTTTTTCTAAACATGGCCCCGTCAGTGACCTCAGGACACCTCAGTGACCCAGGACACCCCTGTCCAGCCACTGAAAAGATGCCCTTTACATCAAAAAAATGGCCCCGTGCGTGGCCTCAGGGGCCCCTCAGGGACCTCATGGACACCCCGTCCAACCATGAGAGCCCTGTACTCAAACATGGCCCCTGCAGGGGGACCTCATGGCCCCCTCAGTGGCCTCAAGGAAAACACCCCTGCCACCACTGATGGGGCCCTGTAAACATCAAACAAAAGGCCCCGGGCAGTGGGGAAACACGGACCCAAAACCCGTCCACCACTATGTGCCCTTGGGCATCAAACATGGCCCCGTCAGTGGGGCCCCCGACACCCCTGTCCAGCCACATGATGCCCTGTACACAAACATGGCCCCCGTCAGTGACCTCATGGAAAACCCCTGTCCAGCCACTGATGAGCCCTTGACATCCCGGCCCCGTGCAGTGGACCCCCACGGGACACCCCTGTCCACCCTGATGATGCCCCGTGACAAAAAAACAAAGGGGCCCCCTGCGTGGACCTCACGGACACCCCTGTCCAGCCACTGAGAGCCCTGTTTCCATCAAAAATGGGCCCCCGGCTGGGCCCCCACCCGGAAAAAAACCCCCGTCCCCCACGAGAGCCCTGTGAAACAAACATGGCCCCTCAGGGGACCCACGGACCCCTGCCAGCCCCTGATAGCCCCTGTGACACAAACGGCCCCGTGCATGGAACCCCACGGACACCCCGTCAAAACCACTGATACCCTGTGACTCAAACATGGGCCCCGGCAGTGGGGCCCCCCACGGACACCCCTGTCCACCCTGATGATGCCCTGGACATCAAACATGGCCCCCTGCAGTGCCTCACGGACAAAACCCCGTCCAGCCACGATTTGGGCCCGTGACATCAAACATGGCCCCGTGCATGGACCACGGACAACCCCTTCCAGCCACTGATGAGGCCCTGTGACATCAAAAAATGGCCCCCCTGCAGTGGACCCCCCGGACCCCCTTCCACCACTGGTGATGCCCTTTACCCTCAAAAAAGGCCCCGTGCAGTGGACCTCATGGACACCCCCGTCCAGCCACTGATATCCCTGTGACATCAAACATGGCCCCGGGCAGTGGACCCCAAGGACACCCCTGCCACCACGAGATGCCCCTGTGACATCAAACATGGCCCCCTGCAGTGGACCCCTCATGGGCACCCTCAGTGGACCTTGGGCACCCATGGCCCCTCAGGGGCCCCCGTCCAGCCCCTAGTCCCCTTTGAATTTAAAATGGCCCGTGCGGGGACCTCACGGACAACCCCCCTTTTTCCAGCCCAAATGAATAGATGGGCCCCGTGACATCAAACAGCCCCGGCAGGGACCCATGGACAAACCCCCCGTCCAGCCCTGTGATCCCCCGTGACATCAAACATGGCCCCCCTGCAGTGGACCTCATGCACCCCTTTCCCGCCACTGATGATGCCCTGGACACAAAAAAAGGCCCCTGGCATGGGCCTCACGGGCCCCCCGCCAAACCACTGAGAGCCCGGCAAACAAACATGGCCCCGGCAGTGGACCTCATGGACCCCAGTGACCTCATGGGCACCCCTGTCCGCCCCTTTGGGGGCCCTTTTACATCAAAATGGCCCCGTGCAGGGACCCCATGGACACCCAGTGGACCTAAAGGACACCCCCGTCCACCCCGATGAGCCCTTGACATCAAACATGGCCCCGGCAGTGGACCTCCAGGACACCCCTGCCACCACGATGATGCCCTGTACAGCAAACATGGCCCCGTCAGTGGCCCAGGACACCCCTGTCCACCACTGATGAAGCCCTGTGACATCAAACAGGCCCCCTGCATGGACCTCAGGACACCTCAGGACCTCATGGACACCCCCGCCCCACGAGGCCCTTTACATAAACATGGCCCCTTCTGGACCTCATGGGCACCTCAGTGGAAAACCCCCCCCCCATGGGCACCCCTGTCCAGCCCCTGATGAGCCCTGGACATCAAACATGGCCCCCGTGCAGTGGACCTCATGGACCCTCATTTACCTATTTGGGGGCACCCCTGTCCAGCCACGATGATCCCTGTACACAAACATGGCCCCGTGCAGTGGACCCATGGACACCTCAGTGGACCTCCCCCCGGACAAAACCCCCGCCATCCATGAAAGAGCCCCGGACATCAAACAGGCCCCGTGCAAGTGGACCCCCACCCCGGACACCCCTGCCACCACAAAAAACCCCGTACATAAACACTTCCGTGAGTGGACCCATGGACAACCCCATGTCCAGCCCCAGAAAGGCCCCTTTACCACAAAAAATGGCCCCCCTGATGGACCCATACCCCCCTCAAAAGGCCCTCATGGGGCACCCCTGTCCAGCCCGAGAGCCCGGACTCAAACATGGCCCCCCGGGAGAAAACCCATGGACAAAACCCCAGTGGACCCCCATGGAACCCCCGTTCACCACTGATGATGCCCTGGAAAACCAAAAAAAACCCCGTGCGGGACCTAAAGACCCTCAGTGGAAACCTCATGGACACCCCTGCCAGCTACGGATGATGCCCTTTGGGGAATCAAACACCCCGGGAGGGACCCAGGACACCTCATTGACCCCATGGACAAAACCCCCGTCAGGCACTGATGTCCGTGACATCAAAAAAAGGCCCCGTGCAGTGAACCTCACGACAAACTGTAGGGCCGGCGATGTCGCTGGGACTGCACCTCAACGAGCAGCCCAAAGGCCTCGCTTAAGAGCGAGTATTTATAAACAGGACAATTAGATTTTTTTTTAGAACTGTGTCGAAAAGTTGATTCCCCTTTTTTTCTTTCATATGGGCCACATGGGACAAGCCAGGTGGTTCCGGGGGCAGACAAGAGATTCAAATCAAAGGGAAAGGGACTATTTGGGGGGTCTTGGGGGGCCCGGCGCGAAGACAGGGGCATGAGCGGTGCTAAGGCCTGAAATGTGTGTCAACAAAGGGGGAAATCAAGTAATTAAAAATTTTTGATTTTAACGGTGAAATCTCCCAAAGAAGGGAAAAAAGATTTTGGTTGTATTTTAGATTAAAACGCGGCCAGCTTAGGCAGGTCAAAACGCTTAAGTGGTAGCCCGGACTCAACGCTAACCTGGGGGGTTTAATCCCGCCGGGGTTTCGGTACCCGGCGGGCCCTTGGGCAACATTTGTTTTTTTTTGACTTTCCCTTTCCCATACAGCCTTCGAATGAACAAAAACCGAGGTTCGTTGTGAACGCACGCATAACACTTGCACACACGTCAAATCCCATCACCAACTTTCGGGAGAGAAGGCCAGTTTGGCCGTTGGTATGGATGACACGTTACACATAGCATGCACCCTGCGTGAGAAATGGAAAGAATGAAGGAAGTAAGGAAATTGAGTGAACGATATTGAACGACATTGACTGGATGACACGGGAAACGACTGAATGAAGCGCCAGCTGGCAGCTCTTCAGTCGGCACTACCCAGGTAGGCAGCCCGTTGTGTCAACGAGTGTTGATTCTAAAGCGCTTAGAGCTTGGTCTCTAGCCGAGAATAGGCGCTATATAAGTATTCATTATTATTATTATTATTATTATTATATTATTATTATTATTATAGTGTTTTAGTGCCAAATCCAAACTGTGGTGTGTGGCCTGTATAATGACGGCGGACTTCACACCCACAACACCGAACCACTCTGTGAGCGAGACCTGGGCCGCTGTAGAAGAAGAAGGGGCACTTCATTTCTGCAGAGACGCCCGTGAAGTGGAAGTAACGACAATAAACCTTGGTCTCAAAACCCTGCACCGCAAGGGACGTAATCGTCTGAAACGTCTCCAAATTACTTGCCCTTGCTTTTTTGGGATTGATTTAATTTAGAGTCTCTTCACAACAATGGTGATATTAGACTAACTTGCCCTTGCATTTGGTGAATATCTCCCCAAAGCAAGGGACATAATTTTCTCTATTTCTAGCTTTAGAAACATCCTCTCTCTCTCTCTCTCTCTCTCTCTCTCTCTCTTCTCCTCTCTCTCTCTCTCTCTCTCTCTCTCTCTCTCTCTTTCGCGCGCGCACACACACGCACGCACGCACACACACACACACACACACACACACACACACACACACAAACACACACACACACACACACACACACACACACACACACACACACACACACGAGGCGTATGTGTGCGTGCGCGTATGTGTGCGAACGCACTCACGAAAACACACACACACACAGACACACACACACACACACACACACACACACACACACACACAGAGTCAAAATATGTCAACAGCACTCACTTCACAACAAAGCCGACGCATTTCTCCACGAATCCCCCCCCCCCCCCCCCCCCCCCCCTGTTAAAAGTGCATTCAAAAGAAATCAGGGACTTGTAGGAAGGAGTGCGGAGAGGCGAAAGCCATTGAGGCAGAAAAGGGAGAGAGAGAGAGAGAGAGAGAGAGAGAAGGGGGAAGGAGAGGGCATGGGGAGGTAGGGGAGCTGGGGAGGGAGGGGGGTAAAGCGGGTGGGGGGGGTAACCGTGGTGGTGGAGAGAGGTTGACTGAAGACAGAACAGTTTCTAAACCCGCTGCGTTTCTCATTAACATTATGAGAAAGGTATGCAACGTGTGTGTGTGTGTGTGTGTGTGTGTGTGTGTGTGTGTGTGTGTGTGTGTAGCTCCTATCTAACTCGATGGCGCGTTGTTAAGTTCAGAATGTTTGCAAGGGACATAGAATATGTATGTATGTGTGTGCGTGTGTGCGTGTGTGTGTGTGTGTGTGTGTGTGTGTGTGTGTGTGTGTGTGTGTGTGTGTGAGAGAGAGAGAGAGAGAGAGAGAGAGAGAGAGAGAGAGAGAGAGAGAGAGAGAGAGAGAGAGAGAGCCCATGAAACAAAGACACCGGTCAACGGCACTTATATCCTCTCTCTCTCTCTCTCTCTCTCTCTCTCTCTCTCTCTCTCTCTCTCTCCTTAAACAATTTATGTCTCAGTAATTTAATTATACGATTATAATGATTAGCGCCCTTTCGCAAAGTCTTCTGTGTACCATACTTTGAATAAATCGTCTAAACATAAAACCTACTCCGTTAAAATCGCTCATCCCCACTCCCACTCTGTCTACCATCCCTTTTCTCCTCCCCCTACCTACCATTCTCTCTTCCCCACCCTCCTCTGACCTCCCTCTCTCTCTCTAGTTTTGTTTGTAAGATTCCTTCTGCTTTACCATCCCCCATCTCATTAGTACTTTTATGAATAGCTCGCTTATCATTGTAGAATTAGATTACCATGTTGAATTGTCAGTATGAATGATATGTGTTGACATAATGTATGCATAAGAAGGACAGATTGTAAGACAAGGCTTTGGCCTACAATCTTCATCCTTGTGTATTAAAGATCAATCAATCAATCTCTCTCTCTCTCTCCTCTCTCTCTCTCTCTCTCTCTCTCTCTCTCTCTCTCTCTCTCTCTCTCTCCATGCGAACGCCACAGTGTCTGCGTGTATATGGACAGATTCCAATGATTTCTTTCATACGCATGTGTGTGTTCACACACACACACACACACACACACACACACACACACACACACACACACACACACACACACACACACAAACACATCTATATGCATATGCAAAAACGCGCACGGCCGCAGCTACGCGCCCGCACACACACACACACACACACACACACACACACACACACACACACACACACACACACACACACACACATACACACACACACACACACATACACATACGCACGCTCGCATGCACGCACCCAAGCACGCACACACACACACAGAGAGAGAGAGAGAGAGAGAGAGAGAGAGAGAGAAGAGAGAGAGAGGAGAGAGAGAGAGAGAGAGAGAGAGAGAGAGAGAGAGAGAGAGAGAGAGAGAGAATCTTATTACCATTAGTCGTATCAATATATTCACATCCTCGCCTGCATGCGTTTTCTCTCTCTCTCTCTCTCTCTCTCCTCTCTCTCTCTCTCTCTCTCTCTCTCTCTCTCCTCTCTCTCCTCTCTCTCTCTCTAAATCTCATTGCATAATTTAGCTAAGCAAGGACAGACTGGAAAAATAGGCTCTGCTTAAAATCTCAATCCTTGATCGAATAAAAGTTTTCCGAGTTTTCTCTCGCATACACATAGTCCCAAACTCTCTGTCCCTCGCCCGACACCATATAAACGTCAAATATACATAGGATCGAAAACCAAACGAAAGCCTACACTATCACGAACATTCATATCAAAATACCCCCCTGAAGGAAACGTCGCATAAAAAACTCAGCACATCACTTTCATACACACAAAATACCCAGCTCGTCTTCCGAACACGGTCACTGAATCACGAAAAATAACCGTCACACAGACACGCACACGCACACTCACACTCACACACACACGACGACGACGAACTTGTCTTGCAAGTTTTGGTGTGTGTGATTGTGTGTGCTACCTGAATCACCCAATAAACCCCCCTTCCTCCTCTCTCCCCCCCCTCCACCCCCCACACCCCGTACGTGTGTCTGTAAGTGAGTGAGTGAAATTTAGTGTTTGCATGTGCGTGCGTGCG
>CM031619.1:23047440-23064940 GCA_018398815.1 Conus ventricosus
ACAGATTGCACATATTAATAATGACAGAAACAATGAAAAATATAGCAACATTATAATATTAACAATAACAATAGTAATAAGAATAATACTTATTTAAAAAAAAAAAAAAAAAAAAAAAAAAAAAAAATCCATTACAAAATTACACAAACACAATCAGACACATACGCGCGCGCGCTCACATGCATGCACACGCCCACACATACACGCACGCATGCGCATACCCACATCCACACCCATACCACACACACACACACACACACACACACACACCACACACACACACACACACACAACACATTTTCATTAGCTAATATAGAGGCCAGCATAAAAGTAGGGCATTGAGACCATGATCAAAAGGTTAGATTTATTGTTCAAGTAAATGTTTAAGTACTGCTGATTTGAAGGACGGCAGTGATTGACATGTTTTGGCAGACGGAGGAAGAGAGTTCCACACAGATGGACCAAAATATGCAAAACTAGATTTGAACAAATCAATGCGGACACGAGGTAGAATGTAATTATTTGAATCATATCGCGTTGTTGCCATTTGGATAAACTCAGCAAGATATGTTGGCGCCATGTTTGCATGGACTTTAAAACATTAGTACTGCCTTATTATAGGTCAGTTGGCTCTGCAGTGGTAACATCATTAGTTTTGCAAATTTGCCCGTGGTTGATAGAGACTTGTCGGGAAGAATCAGCTTAATTCCCCGTCTATGCATAGAGTTGATCTTTTTTATGTGATTTTCACCGGCACCACTCCAGACAGTGGACGCATAGTTGATGTGAGAAAGGCAATGGGCTTCAAAAAATAATTTCCGGATATGTGGTTCAACATAATAACTGAGTTTATTGAGTAAAAACAAATTGCGAGCCAACTGTTTGCAAACATGATTTATATGTGATTGCCATTTAAAGTTCTCATCAATGATCACGCCTAAGACACGGTGTTCGGTAACCCGCTCGATCAAGGTTTCACTCATTTTTAGGCTCAACATAAGATGCTGTCGTTGATGTTTCTGTCTCGATGCTAGGACCATACATTTTGTTTTGTGCGGATTAAGGACCATTCGGTTTTGGTTGCACCATTCTAAGACATCAGTGATACTTTGTTGTAACGATATTTGTACAGACATGATGTTTGTATCACTACAGTGAAGAGAACTATCGTCAGCGAACAGATCACAGCTGACATCATTGTGAGATATGTGCATCGGTAGGTCATTTATAAAAATACAGAAGAGAAGAGGTCCAAGGACAGAGCCTTGTGGAACGCCACAGCTCACTATTCCTTCAGAGGAATAAGTACCGTTTAAGTAAACACGCTGGGTCCTGCTTTCAAGATATGACTAAAAAGAAGGTGACTACTGCGGATTTTGAAATATGCAGTCATTTTTTTTAATAATATGTTGTGGTCTACAAGATCAAACGCTTTCTTAAATCGAGGAAAACAGTTCCAGTGAGTTTTCTTTCGTTGATGGCTGATAGCCATGTATCACAGAGGCGTGTTAAGGCCGTGTGGCATGAGTGATTTCGACGAAAGCCTGATTGAAATGGGTGGAACAGTTTGTGATGTTCCATATGTTTAGTTAGGTGTTGTGAACATGCATCTCTAGTGGTTTTCGATACAACGGATAAAAGAGATATTGGTCTAAAATTGTTTAAATCAGTGAGATCTCTTGATTTGGGTATGGGAATCACTTTTGCTGCCTTTAGACCACATGGGAAGACATTCTGATCAATACACAAATTATAAACATACGTAAGGGTATCAACAATGTAAGGTAGAGCAAGCTTGAGTATAGAAGCATTTAAGTTATCTGGACCATTGCTTTTTTATTTTTAAGCTTTGAAATTAAGGAACCAACTTCGTTAATAGCAAGCAAGGGGATGATAAATGAATCTCTAGTATTTAATCGTTTTTGACAAAACGATTGAAGAACAGCTGGAGTTTCATATCGATTAAAAAATGTGACACTGGCAGCCGTTTGTATGATTCAGTTACCTGAAGGAAATGGTTGTTGAAAGTGTTTGCAGACCACATAGTCGCAGTATTATCTGATTTCTTTCTCGACTTGTCAGTTTTTTTCATTAACAGCACGCCATAATGATGCTGTATCCCTGTTTGCGTTTATCAGTTTCCTAAAATGCTCAGATTTTGATTTTCTAACTAGATCTGATACTCTGTTTCTCTGCTTTTTATATTCATCTACTTTTTTTGCGGTTTTAAGTGCATCCCTTAGTGCCATTTCTATAATAATGTCTTTTGTCAGCCAGCTGGGAAGTACTCTGTGTTTTACCCTTTTTCTTCTAAGTGGGGCATGTTTATCAACGATTGAGAGAAAGATATTATACCAGGTATTATACGCTTCATTTGGATCTGTGTAATTGAGTACACTGTAGAAAGGAGCTAAGCTTAAGTCGAGGAAAAATTCATCCTTACTGAAATTTTTGAAGCAGCGATATTGAATGGTTGTGTGGCCCTTATTCTGTTGCTTTGGAAGTTTACAAGACCAAGTGCACAAAATGAGACAGTGGTCGCTAATGCTTTTGTTGCCCACTGTTATGTTAGATACCATGGCTTTGTTGTTCGTGTAGATATGATCCAGCATGTAGAAGATGTCTTTGCGATTCTAGTTGGATTATGAATAAGCTGATGCAAGCCAAAGAGTGTGGTGGTCGCATCCCAGGCAGGCTGCCGTTTTAACAGATCAATGTTAAAATCACCGAGAAGAATGACATTTGGATAGCTCTTATATTACATCATCCATCATGTGTACAAAGTTGTCATACAAAGGAAAGTGGCAGCGGGATTCCTGTACACATATCAACTAGAAGAGGGGCTGAGTTGGAGGGTTTGACCTGCAGCCACATGCATTCAACATTATCAGGCTCAAGGTCATGCCGCCTTTTTGTACAGTGAGCGAATGCTTTGATGAATATATATTCCTAGTCCTGTTTCACCAGAGTGATGTGCATCGCGTCGGACAAAGTTATAGTTAGTTATGGATAAAGCTGTATCAGTGAAACGGGAGTCAAGGCGAGTTTCACTAAGACCAAGCAGATGAATAGAAGGGGATTCGTTTAGAAGAAAACAGACATCGTGAATCTTATTTGGCAGATGATAAACATTTAGGTGACCAATGCGTAATCCAGCATCAGTATTAATTACATTACAATGGTCCATTGTATTAATTCTAGAATAAAGTCCTGAGCAATAAAACAAAATAGATATACTGTTACAACAACAATTAAAATATAAAATCAGCAATACTATTACAACAACAATTAAAATATAAAATCAGCAATCATAAAATATCCAAGAACACACAAAATCCAAAAAGCAGGGCAATGAAGTTCAGTCCAAAGGACAATTCAAGCATGTGTATAATAACAATATTCAGGAAAGTATGACCAACCAAGACAAATGTCGCTTTCAAGCTGTCCTGGTCACAATAGTACAGTCATCCACAGTAACTAAGCAATACCTGGAGAGGGGGGGGGGGGGGGGGAACAAGACTCACAGGGTTGGGGGAGGGGGGAAGGGAGGAGGAGTCAGTGCGTGATGGGAAGGTGAAGGTGAGACGGAGCAAGCAGGAGGGAAAGAAGACACGGTTTGGGGGTGACGGGGAAGGGGGGGGGTAGTGGAGCTGAGAGGCAGGGGATGGGTAATTAATTTGGGCGGGGGGGAAGGGTAGGCAAGGGCTCGGCGAGACAGCAAGCTGTTATCTGAATTCCGGATACCGGAATTTCTGTTAAGCAGGGGGAGAGGGAAGATAAGGGTGCATTTGGGTCCAAGGATTGAAAGGCAGGGGAGGGAAGGGGGAGAAAGGCCACATGGGGGGGGAAACATCGGCATTGATGTCATGGGAGGTCTGTTAAAGTACGGCATGGGTGGCATTGCATGGTGGGAAAGGTTTCATTGAAGAACAACTGGATTTCTGGTGGACAATTTCAGGAGCATTGTCCAAGTGATTGTTTGAGCTACGTTGAACTGTCTCTGGGGGTAAATTTGTAGGATAGGAATCAGGACGATTTCCTACTGACTGGGGGTACATGGGCTGCACACTCCGACGGAACTCAGTAGGGACAGGCTGCTTGACTTGGTTTTCTTTTAATTTTGAAGACTGTGATCTGTTACGGTTTGTTGCAATGGGCTGTTCCTGACATAGCTCTGGGTTTGCCCCATTATCCGTATTCCCTGGAGGCCGGTTCACACGGTATTTGAGTGCGTGTGTGCGTGCGTGCGTACGATTGATAGCGCGCAGGCGTGTTTAAGTATGTACTCAAGTGAATGCGCGCAGGCGTGTTTAAGTATGTACTCAAGAGAGAGAGAGAGAGAGGAGAGAGAGAGAGAGAGGAGAGAGGAGAGAGAGAGAGAGAAAGAGAGAGAGAGAGAGAGAGAAGAGGGGAGAGAGAGAGAGAGAGAGAGAGAGAGGAGAGATGGGACTGGCAAAGGAGGGTAGAATGGGATAGTCAAGGTGTGGAACACGGAAATATGGAAGCCTGGGTGGTCCACACTACGGCTGACTTCTCAGCTGTCTTTTCACTGACGCCATAAACAAATTGATTGCGCGACGGACAGACAGAGAGAGGATTTCGTTTGTCGCCAGATAATGATTGACGTGTCACGGACAATGGCACAGGTGGCTACTTCGAGGCCGGTTAGTGTGTTTATGATTGTACTTTGTGTCCTTGTGCCCCTTTTACCCGAGGTTGTTTGTGTATGGCTGAGCTTTGTGTCCATTGCTTGTGTAGGGGCATGTGTAGGGTAAGTGTTACGTTTCGCTTGCTGTGGGCTGTGACAGTCAAACACACGTGTATAAAGATGAAATGACTATAGACAGGAGAGGTAGACAGAGAGACGTTATCGAGCTCGTGGATGTATTTGAGTGCGTGTGTGCGTGCGTGCGTACGATTGATAGCGCGCAGGCGTGTTTAAGTATGTACTCAAGTGAATGCATGCGTGCGTGCGTGCGTGCTTGCGTGCGTGCGTGCGTGCGTATTTGTATGCGGGTGGTGTGGGTGGGTTGAAAGGTGTGCAAGTGTTTGGTGTGTGTGTGTGTGTGTGTGTGTGTGTGTGTGTGTGTGTGTGTGTGTGTGTGTGTGTGTGTGTGTGTGTGTGAGAGAGAGAGAGAGAGAGAGAGAAAGAGAGAGAGAGAGAGAGAGAGAGAGAGAGAGAGAGAGAGAGAGAGGAGAGAGAGAGAGAGAGAGAGAGTGTGTGAGTTTATGAGCATGTATTAATGTGTTCATGTGAATATGTGTATATGTGTGTGATATCTCATTTTCGTCTTGCCGCCATTAACAACGGTAAAAAATGACAAAGATATCTGAAAAAGGTAACACGTTATATTTCGCATACTTTTGTACATTAATCTCTAATGTTTAAACTTGTGGCTAGCGTGGAGAGGGGGTGGTTTAATTTGAAAATTTGTTTTCGCGGTAATGTACAATCTTTCCTTCTATTATCTTAAATCTAGTTTCTTCTTTGTCTCGGTTGTCAAAAATGCGTCCGTCGACTCCCCAAACACCCTTCTAAAACAAAGCATATCTGTTTTACCTGACTATATTTAAACAAAGATCACTATAAAAACTGATTTTATCACAAATTGTCGGCACTTGTTAAAAGTCATTAATATCTGTGTATTTGTGTTTGTTTTCCTCTGTTCCCTAACACAGAGTTTCATCACAATATTTTCACCGTTCGTTCTCCAAACTCAAAACAAAACTTCAAACTCTTTTAAAGATTCTGTTTTGTTTCCGAGAACTCTTCGACTGGAGAACAGGTGCAGGGAAAAAAATTTTTAGGCTTATGGGTAATTACAAAATTAAATTGGTTGAAATGTAATAGGATTGATTGTCATGAGATGATGGCTGCTTAGGAGCGTTTACAACAATGACGATAGGAGCGAACAATGTCTGATTCCTCGTCTTCTCACTTTCTGTGCGTCTGATGGTCTAACACACACTCTCTCCTCTTGGTAATCCACTAGCTTCTCTTCCGGTGGAATCTACGTTATCGGGAAGATTGTCTGCGACAGAATGAAGTCACTGTTACCGCAGATACGCATTCGAGTGCAAATGAAATGTAATGGTAGCCCATACACAACCCATTAACAATATAGCAGACATCCTTAAGGCAATAGCAATTAAAAAAGCACGTGAACACCACTACAATTGAGTACAATATCATTCGATTCATAACAATCTAATACGAAACGATAAATACTTACAGTACAAGTCAATACAATACAAAACCATATGATACAGTGCAGCACTATACTGCCAATTTAAACGCAAAACAGCACAGAACAGCACAATGCAGAACAGTTCAATACAATTGTTCGTTCGTGGTGTCAGTCATGTTGGGGTTGAGGAGTGGTGAAAAGATCTATAGGTACGCGGGTGGCTGATCAAGCCGATGCATGCACGGAATATGCGGTGACAGCTTGGACAGGGAATGTGAGAGCGATGATGATGGTAGCCAGTGACTTGCGTAGTGACTTTGTTTAAAGTGAGGAGGAGTTGTGCTTTTCGTTGACCTCACTCTCTCGTCCAGCAGCAAGACAGGGTCAAGATGGACGGAGACGGAGTCACATGCAGTGGATGACCATGATGTCTTTCGTGTCTCACCACGCTCTATGCACTCCACAATGCATTGCTGGGAGTCGCCTGTCTGCCCGTTGAATCGGTTGTTGATTTCCTCCGCGCAGTTCGCCGAGCCCAATCTTCACATGCTTAGGTAGACATGTCCTATGGGACCCGTCGGCTACCCTCACCTGGTTCTGCCAGCCTGCCAGAGCTGTTGGCCAGGATGTGGCCGCTGTCGCATGTTAACAACTGCAGGGAGCCAGAGGTGACGGCTGAGTGCCCAGTGAGAAGGACTTGGCAAGCACCCCACCACAGATGCTACCTCCCCCGGGCCCCCCCCCCCCCTCTCCCAAACATCATCCTTCAATACAGTACAACACAACGCAGTACAATGCACTACAACACTATTGTATAATACTACACTATATGGTTCAACGCAATGCAGTACTTAACAAACAAAACATCACTGAAAATAGTAAAAACAGCATGCAATGTCAATGTCCATTTTCTTTAAAAGAAAAATAGTATAGATGATGATGATGAAGATGCTGACAGGCAAGGGGATAGGGACTGCATTCGACCAAGAGTTGTGTTAATTTCAAAATGCAAGGGTTGTTTCGGTGGACCAAACTGAGCCCATAAAGAAGACGTCATAAGAGAGGTAATATTGGGAAAGAAAACAAACAACACCCAGATCTCTTTAGACAAAGGTTTTTAAGGGGTGGGCGTGTGTGGAAAAAGGGATGGGTGATGGGAGGGGGGAGGGGGGGGGACAGAGGCGGGGGCTAGTGCGTGGTGGGGCTTTTCTGCTCAGGATTTGCAACCCCAAGACTGTTTGCTTGCTGTGTAAGGTTTATTATTAATGGGCATGTACAAGGCGTTACAAGTGCATGATGTCATCGTATGACGTTTTTTTTTTCTGTCACCGAGGCCCGTGAGCATTTTCTCTGTCACTTTTGTGTGTCAGAGAGTTGTCAACAGTTTCCGTTTTGTGTGCGTCTCTCTCTCTCTCCTCTCTCTCTCTCTCTCTCTCTCTCTCTCTCTCTCTGTGTGTGTGTGTGTGTGTGTGTGTGTGTGTGTGTGTGTGTGTGTGTCTGTGTGAGTGTGTGTGTGTTCTTCCTACAAAATGAAAAGGATATGGCATATCTACATCTACACATTTAAAACCTTTTACTATGGTGTCCATCAAGGCTCTGTCCTAAGTCCCTTACTCTTCTCATCATATCTTAACAATCAAATTTCCGTATCAAATCCATTTGTGAGTGCAATTCACACAAATCCATCTGACATTACAGTTATCAAAATAAATATAAAATAAATAAATAAATAAAGCTATCCCGCAGCAGGCGACACAAAACCTCACACTTGGCCATTGACGATGACGCTTCAGTACTGACAGAGAAACACGCCCGTTCATGCTGATTCTCAACCACGCGATCACAAAGCCTTCTCTTCAAACTTTGCCCAGCCTGTGGAGAGAAAATAAAAGGCCACAACAACAAGAAGAAAACTTGGCACACTTTAATTCCGAACTCTCACAATGGGGACTGTTGACAAGGACGCATTAGGTTACACAGCAAGTGTCAGTACCGGGGTCATGCCGCTGTTCCCCAGGTTCTTTGTTCCCCAGTCTCTATATTCCCCAGTCCCGGTGTTCCCCTCAAGAAAAAATCGAAATTCAGTCCCTAAGTTCCCCAGTTTCGTTGTTCCCCACCCTGTGGCGATCCCGCTGTTCCCCATTCCCGCAAATGCCCGGTCCCGGTGTTCCCCAGTCCCGGTGTTCCCCAGGCCCACTGTTCCCCAGGCCCGCTGTTCCCCAAGTTTTTGCCGTTGGTGGTGTTGGTGGGTTTTGCTGACTTAAACGTTGTTACTGTTGTTTTCATTGCTATAGGCGAGGCAGTGGGAGGGCGGGGTGGGAGGGGGGAAGGAGGGGGAGGGTCGGGGTATTGGGGGTGGAGCGGGAGGGCCGTAGAAGAGGGGTTTCATGCCGACTGGACAGTGCTGGAACCAGCAGGTCAGCACTTGCATGACCCCATCAGGTCTGTGTAGACAGTCTAAAAGTAGAATGGCCCGTTGCGAAAGAAAAGGTGTAACTCACGCAAAGTGCATGTGATATAAAGGGATAGGAGTTCAAAGCGTAAAAAGAAGCACATCACTGTCAAAACCCTTTTCCGACGTGACAACTTCATGCTTCCCGTTCTAGAATCATACGCGATCGAAATATTCCGTTTTTCTTACTGATTTGACCAAGCAACCCACAGCGAAATTGCACCCCCCCCCCCCCTCCCTATCCGTTGGAACGGTGCCGGGCAATGCGCCCTGGGGGCCACGCCAAGTAACACGCTTCGCAGACGACAGAAGCGCGATGACACTTCCAATGTTGCGGTTAAAATGGGAACAACCTGAGTTGACACGCATGGGGCACGTGCAACTCTCTCTCTCTCTCTCTCTCTCTCTCTCTCTCTCTCTCTCTCTCGGCGGGGAGGGGAGGGGGGTGGGCATGTGCATTTTTTTTCCTGTTATTTTGTTTACCTTGGGATGTGCCCGGCGCAACCTCTCCTTGTACAGTAGGGCCCGTACTGGCGCTAACGTGCATTGAAATCTGGGGAACAGCGCTACTGGGGAACAGAGAACCTGGGGAACACCGGTATGGGAACAGCGGCACGCTTTTTCGGTCGGGGAACATCGACACTGGGGAACAGAGACACGGGGAATAGCGCTACTGGGGAACATAGAACCCGGGGAACACCGGCACGCTCCCTCAGTACCAAACTGCACCCCCACTGTGAGCCGTTTTGTGTTTAGCAGAATTATAATATCCAAATGATTGTATTCACGATTCTTCTCTCTGGGTTTAAGAAGCTTGATGGTTTCCAAATGTATGCACGGTTATTTTTGTGAAGCTGCTAAAAACGAAAAAGAAAAAAACAGTGTTCGCAAGTGTTGATGGATGTATTTGTATCATTACCGCATTTAGATACGTACATAACAGTTACATTGTGTGTGTGTGTTTTGTTGTTGTTGTTGTTGTTGTTGTTTTGCAGGAGTGAACCTTCTTTCTGTTTATGTTTACACTCCTCAGAAGGGTCTGTATGGTCGGCAAAGTCATGCCGACAAATGTGAACTAAAATTTCAAACCCTCACAAAAGAGTTAAAGGATAGGTATGACCAAACTGGGTTACTCTGTCACTGTCACACCCGCAAAACAGTTCGCCATAAACCACTTCACCGCTTTTCTTCCCTATGTACTTGAGTGACTTTGAATGTCTTTCAGCTCAGCTCAAATATCTTGCATAGCGGGAGAAGACGCAGCGGGGGATGCGGGGGAGAGGTGGGGGTTTTCCTTTGAGGATATTTGCTAAGGCTCTTCTGAGTGCGTTCCTACAATTTATTTCATTTACTTGTTCTTGTCAATTAAGCGTGCAATTTTAGTGCAGTTCCTGGCGACCCCATCAGGAGTCTATATTCCATCTGCCCGTCCAATATTAATGGTATACCAGGCAAGGAAAGCCTCCGCCAGCAATCAAGAGGACATCCCCCACATTCCCTGTCCACGCTTTAACCGCACATTCTGTGCACGCATCACCTTGATCAGCCAGCTGCGTGTCCACAAATCATCTCACCCGCCTCATCTCCGAGATGACTGAAGTGGTCCTGGTCGACTCGACGGACGACTGACTAATACAATAGTATGTAGCTGTTGTGGTGCGAATTGTGTCAGTAGTGCAGATACTGACTTTGTCGTTTGTTCTTTTTCCAAGACAAGACTTCTTTTGCTGTGTGGTGACAGCTGTCTCAGGTTCTCTGCTAGACTAGGCTGTAATAGAACTGAAACTATGTTTTCAGATCATGTCTGCTTTGTGTGATTAAATGTATCATTGAATCGGCGTCGGGGAAAACGTGTGCAGTTTTGTTAAGGAGCAGAAGGGAAGTAGCAGCACACACACACACACACACACACACACACACACACACACACACACAACACAACACACACACACACACACACACACACACACACACACACACCACACACACACAAACACACAAACACACAACACACAACACACACACACACACACTCACACACAAGATAACTGCAACAGAACACGATCCTAATCTTTCAATACTCTGTTGTCAATATCGCCGACAGCTTTCAAGATATATTCTCATGGGAGGCTTGACTGACGAACAGGATACGCAGCATCTAGCCTGTCAAGGTGCCACGTGTGCGGGACCTCTAACTACCGTCCTACACAAGCTGATTACATCACGAATCTTCCCTGTTTAAATGTCGTTCCGCTGAAAAAAAACACTTGTGGGTCATTCCTCTGTAAATCTCCTAGTGTCCACCCAGTGACACTACTCCCACGCCGCCTTTTCCGGCTCCGTTTTACACAACCCCACCCGCATATGTTATGTCGCAGTTCCGGCACTCGTGGTTCTTAGGGTCTCTTGTCAAAACAAGCTCGTTATGACGCCCCCCTGGCGGGGTGTAGGCGTACGTCTGTTACTGAGTGGGGGGGTCGTATGTATCCCACTTCGTGCTAACTCCACCCCCCTTTGTTTGGTCAGGGGTAACCTGAATCTTTGGAGTGAGGAATGTTATAGTGGGAACGGGGTGGAAGGGCGTACGTGAGGAAAAAAAGGGTGTGGAGGGCACGGTGAGGGTGGGGATGGGGGGGGGGGAGGGAGAGAGATTAAGGCCTCTGACAGGTCAACGCTGCGACAAGCATGGACCAATAGCGGGAAAGGTAACAACGTGTGCGCCAATCGCAAAGTCCGACACATAAAACAATGTCCTTCAATGGGAAGGCAGCTTGAGAGAACATTGAACACTGCCACAATCCATCGGATCGGGGATCCGCCGACTGATCTGGATCGACGCCAAGCTCTAACATGTTCGTCCTTCGGCTACATCCAATCTGCCTTCCACGTTCCATTGAAATCGGTTCCACGGGCTTTGCGTAATCTTTCTGACAGACAAACAGACAAGAAAACAAACAAAACAAAACGACACAAAGCATTAGGTCTGTGTGGAAACACGACTTCCCAGGCGGAAAGAAGAAGAAGAAGAAGAAGAAGAAGAAGAAGAAGAAGACGAAGACGAAGAAGTCGAAGACGAAGAAGAAGAAGAAGAAGAAGAAGAAGAAGAAGACGAAGACGAAGAAGTCGAAGACGAAGAAGAAGAAGAAGAAGAAGAAGACGAAGACGAAGACGAAGAAGAAGACGAAGACGAAGAAGAAGAAGACGAAGGAGAAGAAGGAGAAGAAGACGAAGAAGAAGAAGAAGAAGAAGAAGAAGAAGAAGAAGAAGAAGAAGAAGACGAAGAAGAAGACGAAGAAGAAGAAGAAGAACAACAACAACAACAACAACAAAAACAAGAAGAACAAGAACAAGTAATAATAACGAGAGAGATGCACAGACAGAAATAGAAAAACTACCTACACACACACACACACACACACACACACACGCACACACATGGACGCACGCACGCACGCACGCACGCACACACGCACGCACGCACGCACGCACGCACACACACACATACACAAACACACACACACGCACACACGCACGCACGCACGCACACACACACACACACACACACATAGTCCACAAATCCAAACTGGTTTGTCAGCGCGCGGGCGTATTGTTTGACACTGGCACACGCTCTGCCTTGAAATGTAATCGTCCTAAACCGTCCCCTGAGTAACCAGCAACGCACCAGACAGTGACGACATGTGTCAAAACTTCACCAACCATGACAGCACGTGACCTATGTTCTGCGCTGCAGCCGGCCAAGGCTGACAAAGTGGAGAGCACTTAGTTGCCTACCCTGCCACGAATTACCTCCCTTTCTCGTCGGTTTGTTTTTCTTGTTCAACGTCGTATTATTGTTCTTGCCCTCGGAGGTATTCTTGTAGTTTCTCCACTGGCATGTCTCCCCCCCCCCCCCCCCCCCCTTCCTTTTCTTTTTTTTATACTTTTTTTTCTTTTTCTTTTTTTCTTTTTTTTTTTAGGCCTAGGGAGGGCGAGAGAGAGGGAAAGGGGTTGGGGGAAAGGGAGGGTAGGTTGGGGATAGAGTCATTCGGTATGTATTTCATACGTGTGTAACTAACAATATCTGTTTGCACACTGAGAGCAGAGGTATGTAATATGTGTGTGTGGTAGGCATGTACATGTTGCCTCTGGCTCTGCTAGTGTGATCAAGATAACCTGACGTGTGTGCGACTGTGCGCCGTTAAAGTGAAACTGATTCTTAGAGAATACGAATTTTAAATATTAATGTTAGCGCACCGCCAAAAAAAAAAAAAAAAAAAAAAAAAAAAGTGGACAACCGAATCACAAGACAAAACACGACGCGTTTCGACCTCCTAGGTCTTCTACAGGCAAGAAACAAAAACAATCAGGACAACGAAAATGAACGAGCAATCACTTATCTTTATCCACTTCAGCGCAAGATAGGCGTTGAATCTTAAGAGTATATAGTACTTGAGATCATACCCTTCTTCTGTTGGGATTTACAAAAGTAAATAAATATATATATATATATATATATATAAATATATATATATATATATATATATATATATAATATAAGTAAGTAAGTAAATAAATAAATGAATGAATAATCGTCCTAGCTCTACTGTTTCTCTGTCTCTTTTTCTTGTTAATCCGCTGCCCCCTTCTCTTTCCTTTGTTTTCCTCCTTTTCCTGCTTTTTCCTCTTCTCTGTAAGTCTTTTTTTTTCATCATTCTCTTTCGGGTTTTTCTTTTCCTTCCTTTCTTTTTTTTTTTTTAGTTTAATTTTTCCATGATCGTCTTCCTCCTTTGTTTCTGCCTCCTGCTCTCTCTCTCTTTTTTTTTCTCCCACTGTGTCTCCTCCTTCCTTTTCCTTCTCCCTCTGTTCCCATTCTCTCTTCTGGGTCTTCGTGCGCCTTTTTCCTCCTTTTCCTGTCTCTTCGGTTGTTGTTTTTTTTCTTCCACTTCTTCCTTCTCTTTCTCCTCCTCTTTTCTTTCCTCTTTCTTCTCTTTCTCCTTCTTTCCACCTCCCTTCCTCACCTCGTGCCTCTTCGTCACCTCTGCCTGGTTGCGTATGACGTGGAACTCTGGGTATGTCCCTGATTGCCAACGAAGCGTCTGACACAGCTCTCCGACAATCCCTCAACGATCAGAGCAAATCGTAAAAAGAAATTTTATGCAATAAATCCGCCAAGCATGAGCAAGCGAAATCACTAGAGAACACTCGTCGCGTTTCGACTTGTTGAATTCAATGCCCATCTTGCACCGAATTTGACAAGATAAGTGATTGATCTTGCTTCCTTTTTTTTTTTTTTTGTTCTGAGTGTTGTTTATCTTGCCTGAAGAAGACTTAACGGGTCGAAACGCGTCGTGTTTTGTCTTGCGATTCGTTTGTTCATGTTTGGCGGATTTGTGAAATAAACTGTTCAATGTTTGTTTATATTGCCGCCTGCACTCGCCTCCCTTGGCAACTATCAATGATCGCGGACAGATCCCTCAGGGGAGGTCACCCGCTGTCTGCAGCTGGGGTTATACTCCTGAGTGATGGGACTTTGGAGACATGGTGCAGAGGATAGGACTTGGGAGTCATGGTACAGAGGAAGTAGTTCCCATTGACGTAAAAGGATTATTTGGTTGGCCATCAGTTCCACTCATCAATGGCAGCCATCGTTAGCGCGGGCAATGACAACTAACGGGTATGGCCATTCCGATCGATGGTCCTGGCCAAATGATCTCTTTTACTTTTTCTTACAATGCCGTTGATTTGTAGGCGAGCTAGACCTCTTTCGCTCGGAATGTTATTTTCAGAGATCGTTAGTCTGTTTACATCAGACAGCAATAAAGGAGAGATTAGGGGTCATAAGTGGGTGAATGGTGGTGTATGTTGTGTGAGTGTGTGCGTGCGTGCGTTCGTGTGTGTGTGTGTGTGTGTGTGAGTGTGAGTGTGTGTGTGTGTGTGTGTGTGTGTGTGTGTAGTGTGAGTGTGTGTGTAGTGTGTGGAGTGGTGTGGGGGGGGGGGGGGGGGGTGCTGCGTGTGTGTGTGTGTGTGTGTGTGTGTGTGTGTGTGTGTGTGTGTGTGCTTGCGTGCGCGTGCGCACGCAGGTGTGTGTGTGCGCGCGCGCACGTATGTGTGTGTGTGTGTGTGTGTGTGCGCGCGTGCGTGTCTGTGTGTTTGTGCATGTGTGTGTGTGTGTGTGTGAGTGTGTGTGTGTGTGTGTGTGTGTGTGTGTGTGTGTGTGTGCGTGCGTGCGTGCGTGCGTGTTTTGTACGCGTGTGTGTGTGTTTGTGTGTGTGTGTGTGGGGGGGGGGGGTGTCATTTATCATCATCACAGCTTCATTTCACATAAGCCGAACCTCTCGCTAATCCCCAAAGCCATTATCACGCTGGTAAAGACCATCCCCTTCCCCCTTCAAAGTTCACTTCAACAGAAATGTCCAAGACACACAAACACCACAGTTTGATCGCACAAAGACATCAGACAACTTTCACAAGGCCTGGAAGTGAAACGATCATAGAGCAACAAGGACAACAAACCCTGAAGGAGATTCTCATCACATACACACATCGCGTTCGAACCCCCACCCCCACCCCCATCCCCTCCACACAAACGTGCTACGCATACACGACTTCCACCACCCCCTAACCTCACCCTCTCCGCCTCCATCTTCAAACTCTCACAAAACACACAGCACGACACCAAACAAAACCAGTATGCTGCACCCACCCTCTCACCCCATACCCTTTATCCCCCCCACCCCCCCCCCTCACACCCATCCCCGCGGCTTCAACCACCGAGACCATACTGTGCGACCTATGGTCCCCCTTCTTTTCCAAGCATGAAGCTCGCCTTTTGACCCAAAAGCCTCCCGCTAGTTTATGTCGCCAGATCTAAATCGCCGCCATTATCTTGGTTTCGCGAGACTTAAGGAATGATGGGGGAAACTCTCCTATAATTATGATCGAGGGAGGCTAAACTATATGGGGTTATTTGCATCAAAAGGTGTGGATTATAATTTTCTTTTCGTCACGAAAGAATCATTGACACCGGAGAAGTGCGATCATGCAAGACGAATGCACATTTCGAGTGGTGACAATTGTAAAATGCGCTGAATAATAGTGATCTTTTCTTATCTTTTTTTCATTACACCAGCAGACCACATAATACAAATGACACAGTGACAGCCTTTGAGACCAAACCCATTATTTCTTTCAGGCGCGACCAACGACAAAAAAAAATCCTACCTCAGCTATCTACTTATGCGATCAAAGCAGAACCAAATCACAACACCTAATTTAAGTCACCCGCTACGTTTCCCTGCTCAACAATCCCAGGCAAAAGTCTGTCCTCTCATCAGACCAGACACCATCCTACATGGCACCAAATGCTCATTCAGAACTAAATATGCATCTCCTGCCATAGCCGCAACAGTGGGTACGCTACCCACTGTGAACTGTGCGAAAAGATCTACTGAGGTGTGATGTCTTCCACACTTGACACGCACATTTCTGAACTCTGGCCAACAAACGCCATCATCAACCCAAAGCAGTCGCTCTGCACTTCAACCGTCCCCAGCACAACATCAGCCATGTCAAAGTCTTGGCGCTTCGTCAGTCACAGAGCGATAATCTTGTGTGCACCATGCAGGAATCCCATCTTATTGCCAGACTGGGGACCCTCCGCCCACATGGCATCGACATCCAAAAACAGCATGTACCTATCCACCCCCACAACACCAGCCCGCAGTACTCTCCACAGACACAGTACCGTATCACTCGTTGTTTACCTCATGCATGTGTTCATTTTTCTTCATCACTCTCTTCTTTACTTACTTATCAATTCACCTCTTTTTCTTAATACGCTGATTTTTTTTTTTTCCAATTCGTATGCTTCTTCTTTTACATTTTTTTTTCCCTTTTTCTTTCTCCTTTACTTCCGTTCCAATAGAACTGTTACCTTTCTATTCATTGATTAATTTATTTCTTTTCCAACTTCTTCTTATTCTTCTTCGTGATGATGATGATGATGATGATGATGATGATCATCATCATCATCATCTACATCGTCATCATCATCTATTACTACTGTTGTCATATCATTGTTATTAGCAGCAGCAGCAGCAGCAGCAGCAGCAACAACAGTAGTAGAAGTAGTAGTAGTATAAACCTTGTTGTTCTTCTTCTCCTCCTCCTTCTCCTCCTCTTCCACCTTCTTCTTCTTCCTTTTCTTCTATTTCATAATTATTATTACTTTTATTACCATTGTTAATGCCATTACTGTGTCATGATTATAATACATTATCATTATATCAACATTATTATTATTAATGTTATATTATCATTACTATTATATCATAATTATTATCATCATCATCATTATTGTTATTACTATCATCATCATCGTCGTCGTCACCATCATCTGTATTTTCTCCACTCAACCTTCTTCCTCTTCTCTTCAGTACCATGCCGTATCTTCAGTATTTCACGCACTGCTCTATTTTACTCCCAGATCGAAGGGTTAAGAGACTGTTTGTCTGCCCTTCTTTTTTTTTTTCTCCCTTTCGTTGTTTTGAATTTGATTTGTCCCGCCAGAAGACGGCCAATAGATCAAAACGCCTCCTGTCTGTTCGGTCATTGCTATGATCCTCTTTTTGTGGGCGTAGTGAAAACAAAATCACAACATGTACACGCTGACCGCGATAGCCCATTCACGTAGTGACCAAGCGGACAGAAAGAGCCTCTAGCATGTCGCGCATAGTCAGGATAGAGAACTTCGTGTAAACATTCCTGGTCTCCCCAAGCGTCAGTCACGGCACCCTCTACCACCCACTGTCAGGGGACCAACATAGATGTCACTGTCCCTGAACGTGTGGTCAGCCGACAC
>CM031619.1:23072110-23074610 GCA_018398815.1 Conus ventricosus
AAAAAAGAAAAGAAAATAAGGTTCTAAATAACAAGCGGACCAAAATGAGCCAGTTAACAATACCTGATGGTTATTACGGGTTTGCTCACTAAAAGAAGCAATGAGTAACTTTAACATTACTCTCAAACTTAACAATGCAAATCTAAAAACAATGTTAACATTTAAGCTTGAAGACGAAGGAACATCTTACTTTTTTGATAGAGAGCTAAGCTAAAATGTTAGGCTTTACAACTAGCAATTTACCCACTCATAGTTTTATTGCTGAGCCAGACAAAACTACTTATGAGGGGAAAATCCGCTCGATCTTGCATTACATTCATTACTCTATGTATCATTTGGATGAGCTGAGCACTGATGAAAACTTATATGATGGAAGGCCCTCAACTGTTTTAAGAGCTCTCCGTCAGGGAAAGCAGCATATTGCGATTATGAAATTATTACATTCCCTAATTTACAGTTTAAAAATTAGTTTGTGGGAGGGTCGATCATTTAATATAAAAAATCAAAGACAAAACAGGAAAGTCGTGAAATGTGATAACCTGCACATTGTTTTGGAAATAAAATAATACGCTACTAAAAAATAATGTCGCGTGGGCCAGAAAAACCAGGAGTTACATTACGCCTGTGAGGTGTATAACTTAGAATTAAAAGACCTTGCAGACGTTGCGGACTTTGAACAGAATGGTGAGATAGGCACTTTGTATGGTTTTGAGTACACTAAAGATGGTGATTATAAACGCAAAGAGGTTGACGACAACAAAAGGTTTCCTAAACTAAGAACAACTACGCAATCTAGAAGCAATAATGTTGGCCAGTATGAATATAAAATAGTTCGAAAACCTGACCTCAAATGGCACTTAGAAACCATATTTAGAATGGGAAATAAAATTAATTCATAAGCCCATTTACATTTTTTGACCGCCAAAAAAGTTTCAGAAAAGCATTCAACTCTGGCCCTTTACATGTAAGTCTTATACCGGACGATAATAGTCGAAAAGAAATTGAAATAACGCCGTATGGGAAAAAACAGTACATCCTCCACAGAAAAGAAACAGTTGTAAAAAAAGCTTCTACAAAATTACAGTTCTTTCCAAGCAGAAAATTAGAGACACTTCACAATGATATTTGAAATTTCTGTCTTTAAAGATGTGGAGAGGGATGGGGTTGTGGCGTTAGTGACGACCTTATAAAAGGAATTAATATTAGCTGGCAAAACTTAGACGTTAAACGTCTTAACGTTGTTGTCGTCGTTCTTCACAATGGCGAGGATATTTAAGATCATAACAACAAGCAACAAAATCACTGTTGACTTAAATAGAAACAATCTTACAGGACTAAATTGGATTAATCTTACACATTTAGGCCTCATAGGGTTTTATTATACTGAACAAGTTTTGACGGAGAGTATGATAAAAATAATAACTGAATTAGATTAAACTCTGTTATAAAACTATGGAGCAGTTAAACTTTATGACAAAAACTCCTCATTGCTCATTGATTTGTGGCAGACTGGTTGTGGAAAAACAATATTTATCCTCGACCTGTTACAAACAGTTTATCGTTATAATTTAATCATATTGTGGTTTTCTGTCCAAACACTTAAATGGAACAAAGCATATCATAATAGAAGGTTTATATGGGCAGATGATGACATATATTTAGTTAATCCTAGCAATAAACTGAGTGAGTGTTTAGAACAGTTTTATAGACTGTTTGAAGGAACGCAAACACTATTTATTATAGATGACTGTTCGGCAGAAAGAGACATAGTTAAAAAGAGAAACACTTTGTCGAAACTAGCTTTCAGCGGAAGGCATGCTGGGATAAGTGTGTGGATTTTATGCCAGAAATATAACTCGTTTTAAAAGACTTTAGAGAACAGTTAAAGACTGTAGTTTTATTTCACATGAAAGACAAAGACTCATTTGAAGAATGTTTGCGTGAAAATGATGTTATAGAAAACGACCAGGAAAAACACAGTTAAGCAAAAACTGAAATCTAAAAAAGTTTAGTAAATTAGTATTGAAAACGGATAACCCTACGCAGTACGTTTGTTTGTAGATAATCGTTATTTTTTAGTTATTGAAGTCTTACTTGTCAAGAACAGGAAAGGGCATTCTGGGTTACTTTCGCCCGAAACTGGGTGAGGGCGGAAGTGGCCCAGAATGCCCCTTTCCCTGTTCTCTGGAGGGGTGGGGGTGGTGAGGTTAGTATCGGAGCGCGTGTTTTGGGAGTTCAGGCTTACACGTCCACTGCCCCTCGTTCAGTGTCGTCCCTCTGTCGGTTCCTAACCCCCCACCCACCCACCCGGGCCCCCTCCCCGTCCCGTCCTCTCCACCATCTCTGCCATCAGCACCACCAGCATCAAAACGCAACGTGTATGTATGTATGTATATATGGAGAAGGAGGAGAGGGAGAGAGAGAGAGAGAGAGAGAGAGAGAAGAGAGAGAGAGAGAGAGAGAGAGAGAGACAGACAGACAGACAGACAGACAGACAGAG
>CM031619.1:23079610-23094610 GCA_018398815.1 Conus ventricosus
CAAGGTCTGACCAGCGCGTTGGGCTAATGCTGTAGGTCAGACATCCGCTGAGTCGTAGTAGCCACGAGACCCTCTTCTTCAATTCTCTCACCTCAGTCATTAATTCATATATCCGTCAGCTTCAAATCATGCGCAGTGTGGTCTCAAAACTCAGCGGATGTGGTGTAGCGTATATGGACTAGTCCCGCACGCAGTGACGCCTCCTTGATGAAACTGAAACTGAAACTGAATTGAAGGAAATATACTCCCCGCAACAAGTTAAGGAACGCCCTACGTTTTTTGTATCTTCTTAAATGAAATGAGTAAAAAAGGCCAGGCCGCCCATTTTGGAAAAAAAATGCAGCAGAACGGTACTTGAAACATTGCTCGACACACCGGTATGATTCCTGTACTCACCACTCTGCCACTCGCCAGCGGCGGGACATTCGTGCAAATGAGGAAATTGCACTGACCGTGGAACAAGCCCCTGCTGACCAGACCGGGCATGTGCAGCGATTCGGCAGGTTGCACGTGCAAGCACTGACAACTGTGAACACTGACCCGCACAAACTGCACCAAAATGGGTATCAGAAAGGACATTAAAAACGACACAACCAGACATGCCTCCAAGAAGACGACTGAGTGCAGTGGACTGCGGGCGCGCTCTGGCGTGGCTAGCAGAGGGTGTGTCTTTACGAGAGGTGGGCAGACGTCTTCAGGTGTCGGCCTCAGTCATTCACAGACTCAATGAACGTTATGTGACAACAGGCAGGACGGAAGAACGGGCGCTCACTGGACGTCCTCGTTGCACCAGTCGACGGGATGACCGATTTCTCTACCTGTCAACTTTACGGGACAGAACAGTCACAACACCCATGCTGAGACGTCGCCTCATGCAAGCAGCAAATGTCAATGTCAGCGTTTCCACTGTCCGCAACCGCCTTCATGAATTTGACCTCCAGTCTCGTCGGCCAGCCATCCGAATTCCACTGACTCAGGGTCACCGACAGGCCCGCCTGGCGTGGTGCCGCCTCCATCAGCATTGGAACAGGCAGCAGTGGTCGAGGATCCTCTTTACCGATGAGTCACGTTTCACTGTCTCATTCAATGATGGCAGGAGACGAGTCTGGCGCAGACAAGGAGAACGATTCACTGCCGCCACCATTCGTGAGGTCGACCGTTATGGAGGTGGTTCGGTAATGGTGTGGGGTGGTTTTCATCTCCATGGCAGAACCCCCCTGTACGTCATCCAGGGATCTTTGACTGGTCAGCGTTATCGGGATGAGATCGTCCGCCCCATTGTGCAGCCAGCTCTCCAGGCCATGGGTCCTGGTGCGACTCTCCAGGACGACAACGCCCCTCCGCATCGAGCCCACGTGGTACGAGACCTTCCAGCAGCAGGGGATCCAACGCATGGAATGGCCATCGCGCTCTCCAGACCTGGCACCGATAGAGCACCTGTGGGACGTCCTGGGTAGACGAGTTGCTGACAACCACCCTCCGCCCGCTGATGTGGCCCAGCTGACCCAGTTCCTGCAGCAGGAATGGCAGGCCATCCCGCAACAGACCCTTACAACCCTGGTTCATTCCATGCGGCGTCGGTGCAGAGCATGTGAGGCTCAGAATGGCGGCCACACCCACTATTGACTGCTGCTGACTTTTCAAATGGGGGTGTCTCTTTTTTATTACTGATTGTTCAACGACGTGTGAATGGCTTTCATTGAAATTGTAGCCACAGGTGGCTGAATGACTGGGCGAAACATTCGAGTAAACTGTTTTCCTCTGTCTGTATTAAAACACATTTAACAGCAATTTCTGTAAACGTTCCTTAACTTGTTGCGGGGAGTGTATATATATTGGTCCACAGAGACCCCTCTGTGTGCTGATGTTACCAAAAACAAACAAGCAAACGAACCAACGAACGACCGAACAAAGAAAAAACGACATGGAAATTTTACCTTAAAAGGATGAAAAGGGATGGGGGAAGAAGTGGTGTGGAGATGGGGAGGAGGTGGGTCGGGGGGTGGGGGGGGGGGGAGGTAGGTAGAAATGCAAAATGAAAATGCGACCATGGTAATGACAGCTACACACAAGTAGCAGAGACGATCTGACACAATCTGTTGTTGAGGAGCACTGATCTCAGTTTTTAACAACGTCGTGTTGTAGCCATTTGGTGTATTGTCTATGTCGTGTTGTAGCCATTTGGTGTACTGTCTATGTCATGCTGTAGCCATTTGGTGCATTGTCTATGTCATGTTGTAGCCATTTGGTGTGTTGTCTATGTCGTGTTGTAGCCATTTGGTGTGTTGTCTATGTCATGTTGTAGCCATTTGGTGTACTGTCTATGTCATGCTGTAGCCATTTGGTGTATTGTCTATGTCATGTTGTAGCCATTTGGTGTATTGTCTATGTCATGTTGTAGCCATTTGGTGTATTGTCTATGTCGTGTTGTAGCCATTTGGTGTGTTGTCTATGTCGTGTTGTAGCCATTTGGTGTATTGTCTATGTCGTGTTGTAGCCATTTGGTGTATTGTCTATGTCGTGTTGTAGCCATTTGGTGTATTGTCTATGTCGTGTTGTAGCCATTTGGTGTGTTGTCTATGTCATGTTGTAGCCATTTGGTGTACTGTCTATGTCATGCTGTAGCCATTTGGTGTATTGTCTATGTCATGTTGTAGCCATTTGGTGTATTGTCTATGTCATGTTGTAGCCATTTGGTGTATTGTATATGTCGTGTTGTAGCCATTTGGTGTGTTGTCTATGTCGTGTTGTAGCCATTTGGTGTATTGTCTATGTCGTGTTGTAGCCATTTGGTGTATTGTCTATGTCGTGTTGTAGCCATTTGGTGTGTTGTCTATGTCATGTTGTAGCCATTTGGTGTACTGCCAATGTCATGTTGTAGCCATTTGGTGTACTGTCTGTCATGCTGTAGCCATTTGGTGTATTGTCTATGTCGTGTTGTAGCCATTTGGTGTGTTGTCTATGTCATGTTGTAGCCATTTGGTGTACTGCCAATGTCATTTTGTATCCATTTGGTGTACTGTCTATGTCATGCTGTAGCCATTTGGTGTACTGTCTATGTCATGTTGTAGCCATTTGGTGTGTTGTCTATGTCATGTTGTAGCCATTTGGTGTATTATGTCATGTTGTAGCCATTTGGTGTATTGTCTATGTCATGTTGTAGCCATTTGGTGTGTTGTCTATGTCGTGTTGTAGCCATTTGGTGTACTGTCTATGTCGTGTTGTAGCCATTAGATTTGGTGTATTGTCTATAAAAAAATATCATTATCGTGTATCAGATCTGCGCCTCTTTGAAATCTGATGGTTACGACATAACTTGGGAGGGGGGGGGGGGGGGCAGAAGAGCTCAGTGGTAGAGCGCCGGACTCGTAATCCTGGTGATCCTGCTGTTGCGGGTTCGAATCTCCGCCGGGCCGTTTCAGTACAGGGGGATTTTCCCCTCGGAGTTAACATTGGTTCTGACTCCATTTCCCATACAGTCCTTCGAATGAGACTATAAACCGAGGTTCCATGTGTGAACGCACGCATAACATATTGCATACACGTAAAATCCCATCACCAACTTTCGGGAGAGAAGGCCAGTTTGGCCGTTGGTATGGATGACACGTTACACGTAGCATGCGCGCTGCGTGAGAAATGGAAAGAATGAAGGAAGTAAGGAAATTGAGTGAACGATATTGAACAATAATGACTGGGTGACAGCTGGCAGCTCTTCAGTCGGCACCACCCAGGTAGGCAGCCCGTTGTGTAAACGAGTGTGGATTGTAAAGCGCTTAGAGCTTGGTCTCTAGCCGAGGATAGACACTATACAAGTAGTCATAATAGTAATAATAATAATGATAATGAAAATAATAATAATGATAATAGAAGAAGAAGAAGAAGAAGAAGAAAACAACAACAACAACAACAACAACAACAACAACAACAACAACAACAACAACAATTTCTTCTATGGTTTCTGTCATGTTGGTATTCGGGGCAATGAGGTGTCTGATAACTTGCCAAGAATATCACAAAGAAAGAAATGCACACACTCTCTGCCCCTCAGACCGATGTGAAACATCAAACACCAAATTCACACCTTAGTCCTATACCTGGCTATAAGTCCCGTGTACATTATGGTGTTAGGAGAATTTCTCACTTGATTTGAGTGAAGGGGCACCTAGACATGAAAAATCAGGAGGTGATCGGGCACCACCCTGGTACATTTTGCGTAATGGCCGATTCAAATATGGCTGCCACCCGCCGTGGTGAAAATCCTAACTTTGTGTTTTTGACAATATTATACACTTGTAACACTTATAATCCAACTGATTTTGGTGTGCTGAGTTCATTTCTGTGTTATCATTTATTTGTCATTTGGTTCATCTTGACCTTCAAATCCTGGTCAAGGTAATTTCTTACCAACGGTCTTGACCGTAACCTGGCGATTTTCTACAGTACAACTGGGCACTTAACATAATGTCACTAATCTTGACATGCATTTTCACTGTATGATTCACTATTAAGATAGAAGGTCATTCTAATCTTGAATTCACAAGGGAACGCCATTTTTACTTCAACCTATAATACTGTCGTTTGTTGCTTTCTCACTTTTTTCTGTATTGTGTGGTCAATGACACATCCCAACAGAAACAGAAAAAGTTCTCAAGTATGCAACAAACATGCTCAATGTGGCTGTAATGGTCTCTTTCCATCACTGATTGGAACATGGAGAATTATCAGCTTTCCATGGCAGAATGTGATGCAGCAAACTCCAGTAGAACAGCACCCACACCTTCGAGTGTCACACTTGCCTGCGCACTTGCATATTGTGAGCAAAGTGGGAGGCAAGGGGTTCATGCATTTAGATGGCAACTGGGTGCCAAAATGTTGC
The DNA here is from genome assembly GCA_018398815.1 of Conus ventricosus. NCBI lineage: Eukaryota > Metazoa > Mollusca > Gastropoda > Neogastropoda > Conidae > Conus > Conus ventricosus. Next base: position 23,084,487 of record CM031619.1, read on the forward strand.
TCCCACCCATGTTCTAGTGGTTCTAGGTAGTCCTCACGTCGTTGACTGGCCGCCCCAAACAGATGGCATGCTTTGTGCACCAGAAAGGCTCCTCTGTGGATGTGGCCTCTAATGACACTGCTTGTGGGTGGGAGATAGTCAATTCAAGCTGTAGCACTGCTGTAGTTCTCCACTCTGAGCTGGTTGAACGTTTCAGCAGTTGTTGATCTGACACTCGCCCAGACATGTACAAGGTTATATTTCCGCAAGAGCTTCATCTTGCTCTGACAAGCTGTCTGTCTCTCCAAAGCTCGTCAGATGCTGCACAGGGTCAGCGGCCATAGCAGCGTGCTTCGTCCCTACCTTACTCATACAGTCATCTCCAGTCAGTATGTGTGCTTTGATCACTGACTTGGCCAGCAGTGCTCCAAGCCTAGAAACTGCTTGGTGCAGTGGAAGCATCCGCTGCTTCTCATCTACACCAAACTGCTGCCAGATTTCCTTCAACCCCAGTGCTTGGAACTGAGGGGTGTAGTGGAGCAGTAGTGCGAAAGTGTCCGTGTCGTTGGAAACTGCTATAACTCTCTTGAAACCGTTTGACACGAACGGCCCACTCCACATGTACCACCAGTCTGGCGTCTGCCTCTTCAATCCAGCTGTGCAGGTCCGGGATTTCTTCACCGCCAGCTGCTTTGGCTGGAAGCACCTCATCATCAGAGATGACAGACCCTGGCCATGATGACAGGATTTCCTTCAGCTCGATTGCTCACCATATCTCGAACCAGCAGCTGAAGATTCTGTTTGTTCTTCTCAGATGCCCAGAACTTCTCAAGCTGTCGAGGGATGGGTGTGTCTGCGTTCATGCCAATAATGTCAATGGGCGTCATATCAGCTCGCCTCATGCGCTCTCCTTCTTTCAGGGAAAGTTCAGCGTATGAATCTAACACCAGGTGAATGTAGTCCGACTCATGGCAGAGGCTTGTGGCTGATGTGATGACTGCAGTGACTACAGCACCGAGGGTAGAGAATTCTGCTAGCGCTATCTGTCGCATCTTTGACATGAAGTCTACCACAACATGAGTGGGAAGAAGAGACGTCTGATTCCATTGTGTGAGGTCCAGTTCAGATTCAATTTCACCAACAAGTGTTGGTTCCCGCTCACGTCACTAAGTTGTTGAGATTGTTATTCGTCTGGTTGATCTGGATGGTATGGAGTTGATTAGAAAGGAAAAAAAAAAAGAACATAAAACAGCTACCTTTCTTTGCCTTGCCTCCTCTCCTCCTCCTCCTCCTCCTCTCCTCCTTCACTCCTCCTCCTCGTCGTCGTCGTCGTCGTCGTCGTCGTCTCGACGTCGTTCTCCTCCTCCTCCTCCTGTCGTCGTTTCCTCCTCATCGACGTCGTTCTCCCCTCCTCCTCGAGCGTTTCCTCCTCCTCCTCTCGTCGTCCGTTCTCCTCTCCTCGACGTCGTTCTCCTCCTCCTCCTCCTTTCCTCGACATCGTTCTCCTCACTCCTCCTCCTCCTCGACATCGTTTCTCCTCCTCCTACCTCCTCGTCGTCGTTCTCCTCCTCCTCGACGTCGTTCTCCTCCTCCTCCTCCTCCTCGACATCGTTCTCCTCCTCCTCCTCCTCCTCGACGTCGTTCTCCTCCTCCTCCTCCTCGTCGTCGTTCTCTCCTCCTCGACGTCGTTCTCCTCCTCCTCCTCGACATCGTTCTCCTCCTCCTCGTCGTCGTTCTCCTCCTTCCTCGACGTCGTTCTCCTCCTCCTCCTCCTCCTCGACATCGTCTTCTCCTCCTCCTCCTCGACATCGTTCTCCTCCTCCTCGTCATTCGTTCTCCTCACTCCTCCTCCTCCTCGACGTCGTCCTCCCCCTTTCCTCCTCCTCCTCCTCCTCCTCCTCCTCCTCCTCCTCGTCATCGTTCTCCTCCTCCTCCTCCTCTTCCTCCTCCTCCTCCTCCTCCTCGACGTCGTTCTCCTCCTCCTCCTCCTCCTCCTCCTCCTCCTTCTCCTCCTCCTTCTCCTCCTCCTCCTCCTCCTCCTCCTCCTTCTCCTCCTCGTCGTCGTCGTCGTCGTCGTCGTCGTCGTTGTCGTCGTTCTCCTCGACGTCGTTCTCCTCCTCCTCCTCCCTCCTCCTCCTCCTCCTCCTCCTCCTCCTCCTCGTCATCGTTCTCCTCCTCCTCCTCCTCCTCCTCGACGTCGTTCTCCTCCTCCTCCTCCCCCCGTCATCGTTCTCTCCTCCTCCTCCTCCTCCTCCTCCTCCTCCTCCTCCTCGACGTCGTTCTCTCCTCCTCCTCCTCCTCGTCATCGTTCTCCTCCTCCTCCTCCTCCTCGTCATCGTTCTCCTCCTCCTCCTCCTCGTCATCGTTCTCCCCCTTTCCTCCTCCTCCTCGACGTCGTTCTCCTCCTCCTCCTCCTCCTCCTCCTCGACGTCGTTCTCCTCCTCCTCCTCCTCCTCCTCCTCCTCCTCCTCCTCCTCCTCCTCGTCATCGTTCTCCTCATCCTCATCCTCCTCCTCGACGTCGTTCTCCTCCTCCTCCTCCTCTTTTCTTCCTCCTCCTCGTCATCGTTCTCCTCCTCCTCCTCCTCCTCCTCGACGTCGTTCTCCTCCTCCTCCTCCTTTTCTTCCTCCTCCTCGTCATCGTTCTCCTCCTCCTCCTCCTCCTCCTCGACGTCGTTCTCCTCCTCCTCCTCCTCCCTCTCGTCATCGTTCTCCTCCTTCCTCCTTCCTCCTCCTCTCTCGCTCCTACGTCGTTCTCCTCCTCCCCTCTCCTCCTCCTCCTCCTCCTCGTCATCGTTCTCCTCCTCCTCCTCCTCCTCCTCCTCGACGTCGTTCTCCTCCTCCTCCTCCTCCTCCTCCTCCTCTCCTCCTCCTCGTCATCGTTCTCCTCCTATTCTTCCTCCTCCTCCTCTTCCTCCTCCTCTTCCTCCTCCTTCTCCTCCTCCTCTCGACGTCGTCCTCTTCCTCCTCCTTCTCCTCGTCATCGTTCTCCTCCTCCTCCTCCTCCTCGACGTCGTCCTCTTTCCTCCTCCTCCTCCTTGTCATCGTTCTCCTCCTCCTCCTCCTCCTCGACGTCGTCCTCTTCCTCCTCCTCTTCCTCCGACCCCCTCCCACCTTCCCCACCCCATTCCAACACCACACCCCCCACCACCACCACTCCCACCCCTGCACGAGGACACCATGAACGCGACGTGTGAGCAGTGACCGTAACGAGGACCGACCCAGCTTGCTGCTGCTCTTCTGTCCACGCTCCAGTGCCTCGCACACCCCACCGACCATTATTTACCTTCTAGTTCGTTGCAAGACGGGTTCGTCAAAAACCGCTGAAAAGAATCGCTCGACTGTGCCAACATTGTATGTATGTATGTATGGAAGAGAGCGAGATTGCCCTGCGTTCTGTCCACCAATCAGAAGAAGGGTACCACATCTTGCGCGTCATAATTATGTGAAGAGAGAAATTGAAGGGAATGGACGATTCGAAAGCATTTCTCTTTCAAGACTTGAAGCCCCTAAATTCAACGTTATCTTGTTTGTATAGATGATGGAAGAGGGGTTGGGGGGAGACGGGGAGGGGAGACGGGGAGGGGAGGGGGGGGTGAAGCGAAACAAACCTGGATTAGACACTAAGTTGTTGAAATTATGTCAGATTATTTTTTTATTATTTCTTTTTTTAATTTTTTTTTAATTTTACTAATTGTCTTTTTCAGTTTTGAAGTGAGGTGACTGTTGACAGAAATTGAAACAAATTTTGAGAATAATTCTTAGCGAGTCGGACCAAAACAAGGGCAGACAAATTACAGAGTGACTAACTGTCTTCTGATTTGTCTGTCCTTTTTTTAGGTAGACTCACTAAGAGTTTTTCTAAAAACCTGTCTTGTTTCATTTGCGTCTTTCAGCATTCAAAACTCAGGCCACGTGATTTGTCGACTTCTGTAAGCTTCCTAACCATTGTAACCTTGGTCGGGCGGGAGTGGAAACCTCCCCATTTTTGACTTAATTTTCTAAAAGCTTATGATATTGGAAGAAACATTTGACATGTTACCCTCTGGTAAACAGGTTATTTTGGCAGTGAGAGCTGCATTAATAGTGATTTTTTCCTTTTTGGCCCTTGTATTTAGCATTGTGGGGTAGGTGTGTTCACTCTATGTTTGTCACACATAATCTGGCTTGTATCTCATAGGTTTGTCATGAATGGCATCTTAAAACAATTTTTCTCGATATATCTGCAGACTATTCGCTGGCATTTTACAAAAAGAGATACAGTGATGATGTTTGTGCATGGGCACCCAAAATCGCATGCAGCTGAAATCTGTCGTACCACTCAACCACAGGTGTGCGCTGTTCTGTTCCAGCGCAGTCGAGCAGTCGAAAACTTTTCCACGTTTCTTGCTAGTGTTTGTGTTCCCACAAGTGTGTATCACAAAACAGTTTATGTTTACTTAGGCCTAGAATCATTGTGATACAGAGAATGTCTATGAAAAGTAAGTACTGAACATTCGTTAGCGTCTGTGGGTGTCTCTCACTGGTCACACCTATCTTACGAAGGCGCATGTGTATTTTCTTCTTCTTGTCGCTACATCTAAATGTTGATTTGTAAAGAAATCAAACATGCAAAGCAGTCATGTATGCATGTCACTGCGTGCTTTTGCCTACTGTGATCTCTGTCTGCAGCATGATGTAGCATGTCCGGGTAAACCCACCTCACCCCATCTCCACCTCTCTCTCTCTCTCTCTCTTTCGTCTCTCTCTCTCTTCTCTCTCTTCTCTCTCTCTCTCTCTCTCTCTCTCTCTCTCTCTCTTCTCTCTCTTGTGTGTAAAGCGTTCATGCACACCTCATTCTACACACCTCCGCCCATCCCCATCCACGTCGCGCGCGAGTCTCGTTATTTTCCCCAGACTCCGTGCTGAGCGTAATTTTAAAAAAAAAAAACCGCTGCTTGAGTTCGTTGCTAGTTTTAGTTCTGCGTTCTTCACCACTAAGTTTGCCAAAAGTGTATGATTGGGCAAACCGTTTTGCCGCATTATAGTATCCATTTGTTTTAACCGTCTTGTTTCAGGTCATTGGGAATGGGCGGGTTTGTGCAGTCTCTGACTACACGTAAGAAAAATGCATCATCTTCTCCATGAGACACGTCCTGTGTGAAGTCAGATTTGCACCATGGTAGATGAACAACCAGTGACTTTTAAAAGCACACCCAAATGCAAAAGAAAATGTTCAAGAGAATGAGAACATGTATAATTTCATTTAAAAAACAACAGAAAAGAGAAGACTAAACCCCCAAATTTAACTGAAGAAAGTAAACAAATTATCCAAAGTCTCTCCACTTGAGACGTGCTTCAAATGTAGCATGTCATAGACTAGATCAATTTGTGATTGTATTCCAAAGACATGGACTTTACTCGCCAGGGTTTTATCACAGAAGCTGTTATGCACGGTTTACCAATGTGAAATTTGCCAGGAAAAGGAAACATGAGACAGAGAGTGAAGAAGTTGCAGGACCATCTAAACCAAAGAGGACTGCTGTTGCTACATCAGGCCCATTGCTTCCAAACGACAGATGCATTTTTTGCAACAAAAATTAAAAGAAGAAAGCTTCAAAAGGAGTTGAAATGTTTTGATAAACTTGTATAATGTGCACCAAGGACGGCAGAACAGTCCATAAAGGAGGGCAGCAAAACTAAGCAAGATGACATTTTTACTCATTATCAAGATGTAGATCTGGTAGCACGTGAAGCTCACTATCATGAGGGTTGCAGGAAAGACTATGTAAGATCTGAAGGCAGGCATGCTGAAACATCCACAGGCCAGATATCTGCTGAGCAAAAACAGCACATGAGGGGGCATTTGAGTACATATGTGACTACATTGAAAATGCCTTGATCAGAGGTGCACAGGTGGAGAGAATGCCATGCTGAGAGAGAAGTACTGTGGATACATGCAACAACATTCCCTGACTTCTACAACCCAAGATACAAGACTTACAAACTGAAAGAAAAGATAATGAAACGTTTTGGCTTCAAATAAAATTTTGGGCTCCAAACCATCGCAGTGAACTTGTTTTTGTGACAACTTGCCAGAGGTCAGGCAGTTGAGAAGCGTTTTGTGTCAGCAGCTTCAGAAGAAAAGGGGACTTTAGGAGTCTGCATATGTCTTCGTCGGCACATCATGGATGCTTTTAGAGCTGCACCTGACATGCCATGGCCTCCTCTGCAGAGTACCTTCGTCTGATGCTGTCAATCCTCCAGCTATTCTCACAGACTTCTCCAAAATCTGTTATCTGGAAAGAGTAGTACTGTGGAGCAAAACAAAACCACCAGATTGGCAAACCTCCATTGGCCAGGACATATGCTACTCTTTGACAGGGGAAAGTGAAAATGCCCAAACATCTTCTACTTGGAATGTCTATCAGACATGTTACTGGTACTCTGAAGTTCTAATTTTCTTGATCGTTTTGGGCACGTTGCTGGATACAAAACAGTTGTACGACTTGAGACTGCTATGGCCAACTCTGTACATCAGTGTGCTAGTCTTCTGCCTTCAACGGTGAGTTTGGGCAGAACAAGGGGATTCATTTCTGCTGGGATAAATTTGACCTCAACGAAGAAACCCTTTCAGGAGCTGACACCACCCACTCCACTCAATGGCATAGTTATTCAAAAGGTTACAGGAGACACAGTGCATGACACAGTTCCTTCTCAAACAGAACTACCCCCTGCTCCTCAAAACCAGCAATGCTCCGTGCAGTATGAACCAAGAAACGTACACACCCTGCTTTGCAAAAGAAAGGCAGAACCCAAGTTGAATGTTGTCGACACTCATTTCTCAAACCCAGTAGAGGCTGTGTACAAAGCTAAACTTGCTGACTTTTGGTGGATTTTCTCCAGATTTGAGGCAAGGGCGGAAAAACAACTGGTGCCTGGATGGGGAGGGTGGGTGTCTCTCACAGGAAAGAAGGGATAGAAAAGATGAAGTTACTGTTGACTCATGCCACCCATCCATCACCCCATCACGGAAAATTCCACAGTCCAGCATGTCCTCAAGTGTCACAGGCAGACAACAAAGCAAGTGGGCAAGATATAACATTGGTTACATTTGACTTTGCAGTAGCGAGGAAAGCATACAACTTGGTGTGGCAGAACAATCTCTTTCCCAAAACATCTTTGTCGACTGGGAACTTCCAAAACAATCTGCTCTTCCTTGGCGCTGTTGGCAAACTGTGAAGGGACCCGTCTTGCTGAAATAGTCCTTCATCTCTATCCCGTGCAAGTGGGTAAATTTACAAATGTTGCTGGCAGCCCTACAATCGTGCTCTTCGAGTACACAACTATCCTTGAAGCATTGAAGGCAAATGCTTACAAATTTTTTGGTTAAGGTGAGCTGAAACTTCAAGAAGTGCAGCATGCAGGCTACTTTGTTCATCCTGTAGACAAGCTGCACTGTTGTGGAAAATGGTGCATGCCAAAGCTGTATAACATATTCCCTTTCAGGTCAAAGTAAGAGATGGCCTCCTGCAAAACAGCACAGTTGTGGGTTACTCATTTGACAAAAATTTGGGTGTTTTGGGTTCAGGGAACAAAGAACAATGTTGATTTACATCTTACCCTGCCTGCAAGAGATGGTTTCCTTTTTGTTTGCCATGACTACAAGACTTTGTTTTTAAATAACAGTTCCGCATACCTTTATTGGTTGTAAACTGTACATGAGCAGGATAGCCTTTTCATATCTTTATTTGTACCAAATTAATATAAATATTAAGAAGAAATTTGATTTAAGGACTTAAAGTACCCCACCCCAATAATCGCTACGGTAGGTTACTAAGTTTAATGCTCGTTATCCTTAAATAACCTGGTTACAGCGGGTAACAAATCCATAAATTCAAAATGAACAAAGTATCCCGAAATTCACCCACAAATCCCCCCCCCGGGGGGGGGGGGTCATGACAGCCAAGGTCTATGTATTTGAACCACCCTGATCTCGTCCGTTGACAAAGGTCTCTTCGCTAGTCGCAATCAGGCTGAACAGTTTTGACGGAGATGAAAGGGAAGTGGCGAGGGGGGGGCGTAGGGAGGAGGGAGTGAGGGGGTGGGGGTGGAGGGGGATGGGTTCAAAAGAGCGCAGAGAGGAATGTTTTTTCCCGCCTGGGTGTTTATTTGGGGCTTGTTGCCAAAAAAGGGTGGGGGGGGGGGGGCGGGGGCTAAACATGGCTGAATCCATTGAGAAATATCTTCATTATTCATCTAAATATTTTTATTTCTTTGTTTATTGGTAAGGCCCTGTGGCCGAATGGTGTCGGCCTAAAAAATACCTTTTACCCACCCCCCACTCCCACAATTTTACTCCATCTCACCACCCCCCCCCCACCCCACACCCACCCACCCCCTCCCTTTTGGGGGGGGTTTTTCCCCCCCCCGAATTTGTTGGGGGGTGTGTGGTGTTGTGTGTGTGTGTGTTGTGTGTTTGTGTGGTGTTGCCTGCAATGTATTAAACTTGACGTGATGGTAGAATAAAACGGAAGCAGGAGAGAGAGAAAGAGATAAAAGAACAGCGTTAGTCTTTGATCGTGTTAGTAAAGACCCTACAGGTACTTCCAGACCTGCCAATCACCTAGAGAAGAACGCAGATATAAAAGGCGGGAGAACAAGAGAAAGGTTTTAGCTGTGTCGTCGACAACGATATGATGATTCTAAGCTGGCTATGCAAAATGTTGCGATGTAGGAAAAGATCTGCACTTCACTTTCGATATTCGTTAAAAAATTTTAAAAATTAATAAAAAGTCAACCGAAAGAACCAAGATGGAATGAAAGAATGGGGGAAAAGAGAGAAAGACAGAAAATTGTTAGTTCAATGTCGTCGCTCTTTGATGAATCGGAATACTGCTGCCGCTCAAATATTGATGCTTTATTTGTTCGTGTTGTTCAAAGCAAAGAAACAACACTAAGGGGGGGGGGGGGGGAGGGACGATATACATATGTAAAAAAAAAAATAAAAGGAAGGAAAGTATAGAAGACAGAATATCAGACAACAGGTTGACAGTCATGGAAATAGCAGATCATAGGATGAGTCATTCTCTTCATCGGCAGCGTGACAACCAACGAACAGCTGTGTGTGTGTGTGTTGTGTGTGTGTGTGTGTGGGGTGTGTGGTGTGTGCGTGCGTGCGTGCGTGCGTGCGTGCGTGCGTGCGTGCGTGCGTGCGTGCGTGCGTGCGTGCGTGTGTGTGTGTGTGTGTGTGTGTATGTGTGCGTGTGGTTTTGTGTGTGTGTGTGTGTGTGTGTGAGTGTGTGTGTGTGTGTGTGTGTGTGTGTGTGTGTGTGTTGTGTGTGTGTGTGTGTGTGTGTGTGTGTGTGTGGTGTGTGTGTGTGTGTGTGTGTGTGTGTGGTGCGCGCGCGCGCGTGTGCTCAATAGAATAACAACTGATATTACAGTACTGATATAACAGTTTTGTCATGGCATATAGCATACAATTTCATAGCGCAGCAAACCAAATCATGGATTTATTATTACAGCAAAGCATTTTTCATATCATAATGCATCGCAGCATGACATATCATAGCATACATCACATATATACATCATGTTGAGGCATAGTATATATTACATAACATAACAACATGCATCACATCACGTCATACAGACTAGCATATATGACATCACAGCAGACATTGAACCTAGCACAACATATGTCACATTATAGTATATCATACATCACATTGTAGCATGGCTACATCATAGTGTAGCATGCATCACTCATTGCATAAGGTATATCACAGAGTATAGCATATACCGTAGAGTAGTCTATGCCACATTATAGCATAACATATGTCACATAGTAGCATAGTGTTTAGATATTAGATAGATATTATCACATTTTAGGATAGCACATAACCATCATATAAAAAACAGACATGTAAAGTTAAGGTCAAACTCCCAATCTCTTTCAGATCCGTCCAAACCTAAAAGAGTTCCTCTCATTACCTCTGGTGGTCGCAAAGAAGAAACGGTTCTATGCCGGCTGCACACGGCCATTCGTATTTTACCATTCGTTACCTTTTAAAGAGTTGAAGAAGCTCCGTGGTGCATTCCATGTCATGCGCCACTCACAATGAAACATGTTCTTTTGGAGTGTTGGGACTTGCACGATGTGAG
>CM031619.1:23104611-23119611 GCA_018398815.1 Conus ventricosus
AATAACCTTTTTTGAAACCAGCTTGGTGATCACCAGTGATGTTTTTTTCCTCTATCCATTCTTGCAGCCTATTATTTACTATCATTCCGTACAGTTTACTACTTATATTGCTTAGGGAGATGCCCCTATAATTATTTGGATTATTAGCATCACCTTTTTAAATATGGGCAAAATTATCGATTCTGTCCAGTTATTTGGAAACGTACCATTATCAAACAATTTGTTAAACAATTTCACACAAAATTGCATAACTTGGGCAGAAGAGTATTTGAACAGTTCACCAATAATGCCATCGGGGCCCGCTGCTTTACGGTTTTTCAGTTTTTTAATAGCTAATAATACTTCTTCTTCACTAATGGGACGGTTCATATAGCTATCAGACTCATTGTCACGTGTGAGTGCACCTGACAGGGGGGGGGTTCTTATACAGGAAATGTGCAGTGGCAGAAACGGAGCGATCACTCTATCCCTCACACCACCAGACCACAAGAGGAAGAAGTTTCGACAATAGTTTTACTCACATTACAATCACTCACTCACACTAGCACTCCAGACGGGGTATGGGTCATAACAAAGAAGAGAAAAGATAGCCGAGAGAGGAAAAGAAAGAGAAAAAAATGGGCATAGAAGAGACAGGCACTATTCAGAACTAACTGACTTAGGGGACAAAGTAAATTGAACAGACCACAAAACCCCTCCAATATCCCGGGATCCCGCTACTGTCCCAACCTAACCCACTAAACCACTACCAGAACATTCAGCAAAATAACAGAAGAAAGACAGTATTAGAAACAATGCTGCATCCAACGGGACCTAATCAACTAGAGTTAAACAAAAAAAACAACAACAACAACAACAACAAAACGAATCAGTGACCGGCTTTAAACCCACGCACACGCACGCCAGACCTACACCCATACCACACAAAATGGAACACTCAACTCCGAGTCCATAACCGAGGAGGTTCGTAGAAGGAGGTGGATCCTGTGAAGGGGTAACGCTCGTGGTGGGCTGGTCTTCCAGTCCGAGGTGAAGCAGGTGTCCCAGTAAAGGAGACGAGGTTCACCTCCAGTCCGCAAGTTGGAAAAGCGACTGGTGCCTGGACGCAGGATGCTGACTGCAGGGTCCGTGGATGCTGGTCTTCCAGCAGCCAAAGACCGGAGCTGCAGCTTAAGAAAAACAGGCAAAAAAAATCCCGCCCTACGGCGGAGATCAGTCTCCAGATGAGTAGTCATCACCCTATAGTCCTTGTCAGTGTGTGGCAACATAGTGGGTCCGGCAGTGCGTCAGTGTGAAGGGTCACAATGCCGTAATAAGGTCAACAATGTCTGTCACTATAAAAGGGCAGATAAACTATAATAACTTCTTTCCCTTTTTCTTTTGCTTTCATTTGACCTGTACTAAGGATAACTTTTTTAGTCAAAAGCTCCAATGAATAAAAACAATTAGAATCCATCCACACGTCTGTCACACAAACATATAAGACAAGGACACAACGAGAACGGAACCACAAGTGGGGCGATACGGCAGGAATTCCACACTCCGCGGTCTAAATGTCTAGCCGTTCGCACGCTCATGCGTTCCCCGATCCGTCTCGTGTCTATGAAGCAACAAGGAAAATGAAACTAACATTTCTGATATCCTTCCGGCCCAAATCACATATTGAGCGAGATAAGCATTGACTCAACCTGTGTAATCAGAAAACAACAAACACGGCTTCCATTGACCGAAATGTAGGGATATCATATAGTAAGCGATTTTCAACTTAGTCCAAAGTAACAGAACCCCTAGCCGCTAAGGACCAAAAACACAATTAAAGATAATGCGTTTCTACAATTCTACAACAACACGCATATCTCGATACCATTTCCATACCTGCTCCCCTTCTTTGGAGCAGTTACACACAGAAAAGGTGTGTCCGAGCCAACAGCACATGAAGGCAGAAGAAAACCCTCTCAACCGCTGAAAGGTTAGAAAACCCAAATAAAACAAAACTGTCCAAAACAGACCATATATTTACCAAAATGGCGGGTGGGCGAGGTGAGAAACGGTTCGCTCCCCAGTCCAATGAAGGATGGCAGCCGTAACCGTGCCGGTCCACACCGAAGGGACTCCAGGTCAGGGACGACCCAAGGTGGTTCTTCCAGCTGGCAGGGATAGGGATCCCAGGTGTCTAGTGGAATACTTTCCGACCCGCTGAAGGGCGAAAGACTTTTCCACAAACTCCACACCGAAGTGGATAAAGAAAAGTGGAACCAGCTAGCAGAGATGGAGATCTCTCCGACTCGACGGTCCGTAAATGAGTGCCACACCACTAGCCTAACAAAGATGGCAACGGGTAACAAAACAGCTCACCTGTGGCACCTGACATCAGCTGATGAATCACCTGGAAAACGATAAAAGAACAGAAAAAGAAGGCTTTAAAGAAAAAAAATGAAGAGAAATATTGGAGGATGGGAGCAAAATGCACGGACGTAGCGCACCCGGGATGACACAAATAGCACACTGGTCAACACCAGGCCAATGTAGTAAAGATGTCACTGGTAACACTCCACTTTATACTGGGTTTGAAAAGAAATGATTTATCTTCTAACCAAAAGTATTTTCGTCCGTGACACTCATCTTCAAACCCCTCTAACCCCTCTTGGTTTGGCTCATTCTCAGTATTTAACTCTAACAAGGCTTGAAAATGTTGAAACCACATCTCAGCTGAAATGTTGTTTCTAGGCTGAGTTCTTTTCGGCGATATTTTGCGAATTACAGTCCAGAAATTCTTCTGAGACTTTATTGATGTTACTAATTCATCTATTAATAACTTCTTATATTCTTTCTCTTTTCTCTTTAGTAAATGTTTATATTCACGTCTGGCTATAACGTATGCAGTTCTGTCAGCGTCCTTCAACGAGCGGCGACTTATTCGCAGTAATCTCCTAGTCTTCCTTTTATTAAAAGAACATTCATGGTCAAACCAGTTCTTTGAAATTCTATCATGACCATGTATACATTTTTTCATACATTCAGCACATCCCAATATACATTCGTTAAACATATTAAGAGCTAGATTTACATCAGTGTCTATTAAACTTGTGGCAATATCAAAATTTTCACACGTTTTTTCAGCACATAGGGAATCACAAAACGAAGAAGCACATTCATCACTCCAGACAATTTTTTCTATAACATCGTCGTGTCCTCTTTTGTTAGCGTCTGCTAGGTTTCCACAAGGGAAACGAACATGAAGTGATACAGGGAAATGATCAGAGTCTATTCGTTCGACAACCTGTAATTCACAAGCATCACACAGAAGAACAAAAAGTTCATTTGACAATATGAAATAATCATTCACACTACTTCCAGAGTCAGAAACATATGTATAGCAACCTTTTAGGTCGCCTTCACATACACCATTTAGGATGCACAAGTTCAAAGCAGTGCACATGTTTAATAACAATTTCCCATAATTATTTAGGTTTTTATCTTGGGAGCATCGATTAAGACTGAAAGATTGACTATCATGTTGTGTATCAAAAGCATGGAACCCAAAGAAATCTTGAGAGATAACAGCAGTTCTACCATTCAAATCACCGTTCAAAATGACATAAACATCATTCATTATCAGCAGGTCAGTCAGACATTCTTCCAGTGTAGCAATACCATTATCTAGATCAAAATAGACATAAAAAGGAGATCCTTCGGGGGAATGTACGAACAGACATACACAATGTCTCTGTCTGTTCCAAACAAGAATTTGTCAATCAGAAAAATACTTAGATTTGGATAATTTACGTCAATCGATCTAACAAAGGGGATGAATTCATTTCTTATTAAACATACGACACCTCCAGATCGTCTCCCATGATTTGTGAACTTAACCGCAGGCTTGCAAAATGTTTTATAACCAACGAACAAATCATCACTACATTCATCAATAAATGTTTCCGTTAAGCAGACAAAGTCAAACTGACTAAGAAATGAGGCAAAATCAGATTCAACAAACTTTGACATTAAACCATTGACATTCCACGTCAAGAAAGCAAAAGGTTTATGAACAGCAGACGACATCGTGTACTTAGTGAATTTACACGTGCAACCAGTCGGCAGCTCTGCCGAACAGGCCTGACACAACGAAAGTGTTCATGTGTGTCAATGTCACCGGCGACCGAGAAGTCTACCGGTGTTGTTGGACGGGCCTTCCCTTTTTCTGTGCTGGTTACAAGGCATTTTTTTACATGTGGCCGGCCGACTCCCTATCTAGGTTCAGCTAAGTTGCCATGAGCGTCGAGAAAGTACGTTTTACTATCAATAATCAAATGATCGAAAATCATTGACGCTCTTTTCCCCTCGGCTCTGGCTTTTTTTCAGATAGGGAGAGAGGCCGCGCCTGATCTCCCTGACACGAAATTAGAAATCCTCTCCAACAAAAATTTTGCTGCCCCTCAGTTTGGCTTTAGCTTTAAGGATTCTCACCTTATCTTTGTAAGAGGAGCAGCAAGCTATGATGGGAGAGTCAGGTTTAGCATTCAGTCTGTGAACACGGTCAAACTCAACTTCCTGTACCACATCCAAACTGTCCGTAATCAGGTCACGCACTTTTCCTTCGCACTGCTCATTTGTCTCATTTTGATGTCTGGGAATACCGTAAAAGATAAGATTGTTGCGTTTGGACCGACATTCTAAATCATCAGTTTTTCTCTCTAACTGCTCTACCTTAGCTAAAAGTTCAGAGTTTTTCCTTGCCAGGTCCAAGTTTTCTTTTCTCAAATTTCCCACCTCCTCCCGCAGATCATCAAACCCAGTATGCATGGCAGCAAACTGATCCCGAAGGTCCTTTAAGCTGTTCTCAACTGCAGTAAACATACTGTCCAGCTTGTTCATGACGTCTGCAATGGTGGGTTGCTGAGGAGAAAGCAGAGTCGTCTGTCCTGCGTCCAGAGAAGCCCCGGCCCTGTCCGTGCTGGTCCTCCGTCCTGTCGTGGCACTCTGGCTGCCCAACCTCGACTGCCGAACGCCGGTGGGTCCAGGATTCCGCTCGACGTCTCCGCAGCGAAGTAGCAAACTGCCCCAGCACATCAGCGTGAGGAGCAAGCCTAAGGTGACACCGGCAGCTCTGGTTCGCAGGGTCAGAATGGCGACTCGCTTCGCTCTCTTCTCAGTGGCCCTTTTCAACATGAAGTTGATGTATACTGGCAAAAAGGAGCCACATGACGCCCTGAAGACAAGAGGGGCTGATGGCATGGTATCTTCGGAACTTGCTGACAAAAGTACAGGGTCCAACTCAACGTCAGTCCCTCAGCGTTGGCAAAAACAATGCCACAGTTACTACGGCGACCCGCACGATGCAAGCCGCGGCTCACGCCCCCCGAGAGAGAGAGAGAGAGAGAGAGAGAGAGGGGGAGAGATTAGTACGGGCTAAGTTCTTCTGTAAACGCAGGAAACCACAATCTGTGTTACTCGACCACCCTCGTTGTCGTACCTCTCTCTCTCTCTCTCTCTCTCTCTCTCTCTCTCTCTCTCTCTCTCTCTCTCTCTCTCTGTGTGCGTGCGTGTGCGTGCGTGCGTGCGTGCGTGCGTGTGTGTGTGTGTGTGTGTGTGTGTGTATGTACGCACGCGCCTGCGTGTGTGTGTGTGTGTGTGTGTGTGTGTGTGTGTGTGTGTGTGTGTGTGTGTGTGTGTGTGCGCACGCACGCGCGCGTGCATGTGTCTGTCTATGCATGAGTTCGTGAATGTGTGTGGTACATAAACCTTGCCTATATGCCTGCCGTTTTACGCACACATATTTAATACCAGGCTAGATATGTGTGCAGTAGCATACATTACATGAATTAACCCATATGCCTTCTTACCTACTTCTCTAGATCTCGCCCCCCCCCCCCTTCTTTTTTAGAGTGAGAGAAGTGGGTCAAGTTGAAACAACTTTTTAATTCACCATCACTAAAACAAAGGAATCGTCGACCAAAAAGCTAAGCTGGGGGTGGGAGGGGGGGCAGGGGGGAGGGGAGGACCACTTTACAAACCGCCTCTTGACATATTTCGCCCTCAATACTCATGTTTACCCTTCACAGTCACTGAACTTTACAGCTTGTGAACGAGAAAGGGTTAAGCTTCTGGGAAGCGTCCAGAGCATGGAAGGAGATGATAAAATCACATACTCCGCGTGCTTCGATCTTTAGGGCTTCTACAAGCAAGGAGCAGACACAAACACACACGCACGCACGCACGCACCCACCCACACCCACCCACACCCACCCACCCACCCACCCACACACACACACACACACGCACGCACGCACGCACGCACGCACGCACGCACGCACGCGCACGCACGCACGCACGCACGCACGCACGCACGCACACACACACACACACACACACACACACTCACACACACACACACACACACACTGACTGACTGAAACCAATTTATTGTCAGATTAAAATCATGGTTATACTGACAACACACACACACACACACACACACACACACACACACACACACACACACACACCACATGAGACAAGGAACAACATAAAGAACTGGTTCAGCTGTGTTTTGGGGGTGTCCTTGTTGGGCCAGGGAGTGGAAAGTGTGAGGGTGGCTCTTATGGTTGATGGATGTGTGGGGATCAATCATCTCTTGAGGGCCTGTAACGACAGACTTGAGAAGGGGGTGAACGAGTATAGTAGCTTTGCTTTCTTGCACTGTTTTTACACTCTCGCTGTCTCTGTCTGTCTGACTTGGTCTGTCTGTCTGTCTGTCTGTCTCTCTCTCTCTCTCTCTCTCTCTCTCTCTCTCTCTCACACACACACACACACACACACACGCACGCACGCACACACACACACACACACACACAATATGTACCACATGTGACGCACTTACACATACATTCAGTTGCAAATGTGTGTTCTCTCTCTCTCTCTCTCTCTCTCTCTCTCAAAGGCAAGAATGGAAAATGGCTAACTAAGCCAATAGTTTTGCTGTTTTAAAATACAGAATTGTTGTCATTGCCATGGTCTCTCTCTCTCTCTCTCTCTCTCCATCTCTCTCTCTCTCTGCCTCTCTCTCTCTGTCTGTTTAGTTGAATGTTGTAGAATAGCAAGGACAGATTGGAAGAATAGGCACTGCCTAAAATCTCTATCCTTGAGTAATAAAGTTTTTGAGTCTTGAGTCTTGAGTCTCTCTCTCTCTCTCTCTGCACAAACACGTGACGTACTCACACATACTTTCAAATACAAATTTTGTCCTCCTCCCTCACCTTGAAATTATAAACAAAGCTTGTCCTTATGTCTTAGGATTGAAGAAATAAGGGGGATGTATGATGTCGGCCCGAATGTTCTCGAGCATGTGGCAACTAAAGGGTTCGTTTGCTGTTGTGGGAGCACGTTTTCCTTGGGTCTTCTAGTGTGCGAATTCAGGCATCACCAGGGGGGGAAACCTGAGTCGTATACTGATTGAGGGCGAGTGCTGGAAGTGTTTCGCATGTCCGAGGGATAGTGACGAGGAGTTGCCGACTTGCCGGTCCTGGGTACAGGACAGTTGTACCAGTCCGACCACTGGTGGCTATTCACTGGGCTCTCCCGTGGGCGGACAGAAAGGCAATCGTTGCCCCCCCCCCCACCCCCCTGTAGGTGACGTCCGGGTAGGTGACGTCAGCCTGCAGGCAGAGTACAGCGACCATTCGTCGTCCTTGTTCTGAGGAATGAATGGAAGGCTGCGGCCTATCGAGTGGTTTGCGCCTTGTTGTCTTTAGAGGTAGTAAATACTTGAAGCATCAGTCATGCTGGAAGAGGGTCCAGGTGTTTGTTCAAATGGGTAGCTTGGGGGAATGAACATGAGTTGAATAGGAGGTTATGCATTAAACACTGGGTGCCCAAGTCTTTGTTGGCGCTAGCAGCTGTAGGAGTGTGATGTGTGTAGGTGACTATTGATTCTTTGGTGGGGGAATAAAAAATAACTCTGGGGATTTATTGGTAAAAATCGTGTGAGATCGTGTGTGCAGTGATTCCATTGTGTTGAGCCAGTTAAACTCGGTCTCTCTTTCTTTGAGAAAGTATTGATAAGGTGCTTGGAAAACCAGGAAGTGGGTGACTACTTAAGGGAAAGTGACTCGCCCGTCTTGCTGAGGTGCTCATGAAACAAGAAAATACAGGGTGAAGCAGAGGTTAGCTGTCGTCGTTGTCTCCTGGGTGGGGACGTTTAGGACAGTGGAGGAGTTGCTGTAGCCTCGGAGCGAGACGACGAGAAGAATTGTCTCGTGTGGGGACGGTTCGACAGCCAAGTCGTTAAGTAGCCGTTGGCGCTAGACAGGAGCTGCCAACAACGGTGGGGTGTTTGCATGCTGAGGAGACTGTGGGAAGAGGGCGAAGGAGCCCTTTCCGTTGAACAGGGCGAAGTGTGGTGGAGTCGGGTGACTCGGTGCTTGATGGGGTTGCAACTCACGCTACGTTGCCAGTGTCCCCAACTGGGATTTGGCAATCGGGGGACACAACAGTGTGGCAGCCTTCAGCTCGTGGTCGCAAAGTGTGATGAGAGAAACTGGTCATCAAGGAATGCTGGCAAGTTATGGACCGCGCTTTATTTGCTCTTAAGGTTATAAGTGTTTGCAAACTGAATAGTGGATTATTGTCGTCTTCCGCCCTAAGTTAAGATAACTGAAGAAAAGGGGATGCGATTGATTAAATTGTCTGGTATGCTGTTTACATTGTTGTATGATACAGATAGTTGTGTTGTGTGTGAGGTGGGGGCTCGGAGTCAAGTTGAATATAAAGTTGAATATTTGCTATGAAATTGTTATTGGTTTCCCGTCACCGTTGTTGCGGGCACGTTTGTGAAGTGACAGAGTGCGTGTTGTTGCCTATGCGAGAGAGCTATTTTTGGTTGGTTGAACGCGTAAATACTTCTGTCTATATACCCTGCATCCCATGAATATGAAAATCATATTGATAACGAGGTGGGGGGGGGGGGGGGGGCGGCGTCGGAGAGATAAAAAACCCGTCACATATTGGGGGCTCGTCCGGGATATGACATAAATGAAGCCATAATGATTTGTTTCTGGGTTTTGTTCAATTGCGGAGGAAGTTGAAATCTGTTCATAATTGTGGAAACCTAGAATTGGTGTTTCTTTTTCGGGAAGAGTTGTCATGTGTTGATTGTTTGATATTTTTTTTTCATGACTGGGGCCTTTGTTTGGAACTTGCTTGATTGGTTGTCTGTTGAGGTTGTTTGTGGGTAGCACAAATATTTGATCGCTTTATTTACAAGTGATCGTGTATTGTGGATATCTCGCTTGTTACTGTGGTTGTACTTAACTAGCTGCTCGTGGTTAGATAGCTTCAGAAGTCGGACTGATGAGGGTGCTGAGACAATGGGTCCTGCTGAAAAGAGGACCTCTAGAAGAAGGAAGCTTTAGGACTAAGGTAGTCGGAAATGACGGCATATGTAGGATGAGAGCTGGCCCGTGTAATCGAGGCCAGGAAACTACAAAGGGAAAAGGCAAGTGAGAGAAAGAGACGGGAAAAAGAGGAGAGGAAAGAGAACGGGACTAAAGAGGAGAGAGAAAGGAACGGGAAAAAAGAGGAGCGGAGAAGGGAACGGGGAAAATGAGGATGAGAGAAAGGGAACGGGAAAAAGAGGAGAGAGAAAGAGAACTGGGGAAAAAGAGGAGAGGATAATGAGAAACCGGGGAAAAGTAGGAGAGAGAAAGAGAAGGGGGGAAAAGGAGGCGAGAGAACCAGGAACAGGAGGAGAAGAGAACGGGAATCAGAGGAGAGAGAAGAGTACGGAATGAGAGGAGAGAGAAAGAGAACGGGAAAAAATTCCAAGAGAGAGAAAGAGGAGTAGATAAGGCAGTTTGAGTCTAGAAAAATAAATTGGAGAAAGAAAAGAAAGGGAAGCGGTCGTGGACGCAAAAACCTCAAGTGAACTTTGCACCACATGTCAGGACCTTGATCAAATATTTACCAGGTTCGTGATAATCCGGACCATTTAGAGGATTTTCATTTCGCAATTTGAAAGGATTGCCAAAGATCAGGGCGTACCGAAGTACGGATGGCCAAAAATTTGTCGGCGCTGCTGACACAAAGCTAGGGATGCTTTTTTCTGCTTGCACCGGAAAAACAGGACAGATTATGAGTCGTGTGCGCGTGTTGGTTCCAAGAGGTATTCAGGTAACCGCGTAGATATAGGAAATTTTTCAGAGAAAAACCGTTCGTAAATCAGGTGGCGCACGTACAGTCCTTTTATCGGCTTAGGGCTCTCTATGGACTATGGAAGAAGGTTAGGAAACATCGAAATACAAACCTTTGAATCTTTGAGGAGGAGATCGTTAAGGAGCAAATTCTCTCCACTCCGTCGGTAAAAGGATCTCACAGTTTTCTTGCAGAAAGAGAATTGGAAGTTTCTGAGGAGTTAGTGAAAGTTGCAGACAGGTATGAATTGCCCATGATCAGCGTATTTTTTTTTTTTTAGGATGAAGGGATCGACCAGTCGACCCGTAATGCCCAGACCACTCAGTCAAGGAGTTGATTCGCCGACTCCTACAAACAGGAGGCGAAGACCGCAGTTAGAAACGCATTCTAAGTCCCAAGGCATCTGTGGGACTCAAGAGAATGTTAGGAGGATGTAAACGACACATGTTTTAAATTGTGGGCGAGAGGTCATATGCCTAGGATGTAGCGGACAGTGGATACACTCAGTTGTTGCTGTTGTTACAAATTCCAACAGGAATGCACGAGGGTGCACCACAACTACTAGGGCAGTAGTAAACGGTGAAAGCCGGTGACTGCTTGTTAGATACAGAGAACTGACTTCTTAGCCGGGCAATGGTAGAGCCCTGGTTTTGTGAGAGAGTCAGACCTATACCGGAAACACCTGCGTGCGATATGCAGGATGGGAAAGAATTAATCGGCTACCGTTGGCCCGTGTCAAAGTAGAGTCCAGAGTTTGTCAGGAGTACTCTCACTGCAAGCAGTGCAAAACATCTTCCCTATCCAGCTTTGTTAAGGGGGTAGGTATATCAACCTGAAGCCTCGCCAGGGGGGGGCCCTGCAGTCAAGGGGGACATCAAGGGCAGTGCAGGGTAGGGAAAGTAACCAGACCGCAGGTGGAGTGCCAGGCGCGCTAGCAGTAGAGTATGTGAGGCCTGAGGTGGGCCGTGGTGGTGGTGCAGTGGACCATGAAATAGGTCGTAGTGGCGGTTTTTGGTTTGCCGTAGGCATGGAGGTGCGCCGTTAGTGGCGTGGGTTGATGTGGGCCTTGGTGGTGGCCGTTTGTGGCGTGCCGTAGGCACGGAGGTGGCCGTAGTGGCCGGATGTGGCTCGTGGGCCATGGTGGCCGTGTGGTAGTGGTGGTTCAAAAAGTTGGTGGCGTTGCCGTGGTAGTCAGAAATGGTAGGAGCCACGGTGGCGGACTCAGGGTCGGGGCCAACATGGACACAGAGTGACTGAGAACCAGCAGCGGGGTTGGGGACAGGGAGGCAGTCATAACGCCATAGCAAGAAGGTCGAGGTGACCAGCTATCGTTATAGAAATGCCAGTGAACAGTCAAGCTATAGGAGCAGACAGCAGTGATGGAAAAGGAGAAGAAGAAATAAGGTCCTGAAATCAGTGGGATTGGGCCATGAGCGGGATTCGAACCAGGAATTTCCTCAGAGAAGAAGGAAAATTCGGTTTCGGATAGGATGTAGTGAGGGTCATCTCATAACATTTTGAAATGGGGAGTTGATCGTCGTCGCAGTGAATGGGTTGCGACAGGCTCTAAAGAGGATCGCGCAGTTTTCACTCGCTCCTATAAGGATAAAAATTGTGTGAAAGTTGCGCTGACTCTCTTGGTAAAGCCTGGGGAATGCGCAAACATTCTGCTCCAGGGACTCTTGGCGAAGCCACTAACGGGCGGTCAACATTTGAGTGGGGCAGGATGTATTCTATGAGAGTTCGCTACCGTAGGGTCGCAGAACGTAGCAGCAGACTTCCTGAGTGAAGCATGGGTGGGAGGTGGTCGAGTCAGAGTAGCAGCCAACCTAGCGGTGGGTGTCAGATCAGCCCTGTGGGAAGGTATCTGACCTTCTGGTTACATGAAATGGTGATTGCCAAAATGATGGTTTATTTTGATTTTATGTGCCCAGTATAGGGCGGTTTGAGTTATGTTCATGTGTTATTTTCAGTTTTTGATTTATGGTGCTTTTGTTCATTGCCCATTATGGAGCGGGGATCAGGACATGCTGCTCACGTGTTATGATTTTATGATTTTTCTGGTAAATTGTTTGAGTCATTGTTGTTTTGTCACATCTCGTAGGGTAAAGCTGTGAAAATGTCCGTATGTTGTATGAAAATCAGAGATAAATGTTGATTTGTGCATATTGTGTGTGAGGACAGATCGTGAGCGATTGGGGCCTCACGCCTGAATTTGTTTTGATGTTAACGTAGGTGGCACGCTCCCTGCTGAATTTGAATCTTGCTGTCCTGTGGGATTGTGACCACACGCCTGAATTGATTTTTGATGTTAGTAGGCTGGGCCACCACCTGAATTTAAAATCCTTGTGTCGATTCTGGTTGTGCTATATTACGAAGTGATGGAATGATTACATTAATAGGTGTGGACATGCTGATAGCTAATGCTATAGAGGGAGTCTTGATTATATGTGGGCCAGTTTTAGAGTTAAATGTTGTGCACGGTTGTTTATGACTGATCAAAGGACGTGATCTATGGATTATCTGATTGATCTATTGGTTTTTATTGGGTACCTTTATCTATGTTAGAGATGTTGATGGAATGATTCTTGAAGCATAGAGCGGTAGTACTGTTATATCGACCCATGGAAACTGAGTATTCTGTTTTATCCAATTGAGAGAACTTATCGTCCTGGGCGAAATTGTTGATCTGGACAAAAACATTTTAGGTACGGGGGTGTCATGAGTCGGCCAATGTTCTCGAGCATGTAGGCAAAATAAAGGGTAGTTTTGCTGTTGTTGAGGAGCAGTTCCTTGGGTCTTCAATGTGTGCGGAATTCAGGCATCACCTGGGGGGATACCCTGAGCGTATACTGAAGGCGGCGAGAGTGCTGGGAAGTGTTTCGCTTGTCCGAGAGGGATAGTGACGAGGAGTTGCAGCGACTTGCCGGTCATGGGTACAGGAGTGTCAGTCCGGACCACTGGATGGCTATTCAGGGGCTCTCCAGTGGGCCGGACAGAAAGGCAATTCGTGTCAGGTTGACCGTACGGGTAGGTGCCGTCAGCCTTGCTAGGGGGCCAATGGAAATCTACAGCGACCATTCAGTCGTCCTTGTTCGAAGGAATGAATGGAAGAGCGCTGCGGCCTATCGAGTGGGTTTGCGGGGGCGGCCTTGGTCTGTCTATAGAGGTATAAAATACTTGAAGCATCAGTCATGGTGGAAGGAGGTCCAGGCTGTTAGTTAAATGGGTAGCTTTGGGCGGAATCGAACATGTGTTTGAATAGGAGGTTAAGATTAACCACTGGGTGCCAAGTCTTTGTTGGCGCTAGCGTGTGGGGTGTGTGTGTGTAGGCTGGACTAGTGATTCATTGGTGAATAAAAATAACTTGGGGATTTATTGGTACAAATCGTGTTGATATTGTGTGTGCCAAGTGATTCCAATGGTTGAGCCAGTTTTAAACTCGGGTTCTCTCTTTCTTTGCGACGAATATAAGGTGCTGGAAAACCAGGGAAAGTGGGGTGACTCACTTAAGGGAAAGTGACTCCGCCAGTATTGCCTGAGGGCTCAATAAAAAATACAGCGTGAAGCAGCGGTTAGCTGTCAGCCTCGTTGTCTCTGGGGTGGGGACGTTAAGGGACAGTGGAGGTTGCTGTTGCTCGGAGCCGACGACGTGAAGAATTGTCTCCGTCGTGGGGACGGTAGACAGCAGACGTGTGTGCCTGTTGGAGCCTAGACAGGGGAGCTGCCAGACAACGGTGGGGTGTTTGCAGCCAGAGGAAGAAGACCTGTGGGAGAGGCCGACAGGAAAGCCCTTTCCGTTGAAAGGGCGAAGTTGTGGTGGTAGTCCGGGACAACTCGTGCAGAGGGTTTGCAAACTCACGCTACGTTGCCAGTGGCACCACTGGGATATTTTTTGCCAATCGGTGAGGACCACAACAGTGTGGCAGCTTCAGCTCGTGGGCGCACAGTGTGATGAGAGAACTGTCAACCAAGGAAAGGAATGCTGGCAAAGTTATGGACGCTTTATTTGCTCTTAAGGTTATAAGTGTGCCAACAAAACTGATTAGTGGAATATTGTCTTTCTGGTAAGTAAGAATAATGACTGAGAACAGGGGAATGGATTTATTAATTGTCTGTATGCTGTTTACTTTGTTGGTATGATACAAGATAGTTGTGTTGTGTAGTTGTAGTGACGGGTGGGGGCTCGGAGTCAAGTTGAAATAAAAGGTTTTGTTTATTTTCTATGAATGTTATTGGTTTTCAGTCACCTTTGTGCGGGCCGTTGTGTAGGACAGAGTGCGTTTGCTATGCGAGAGCGCCTTTTTGGTTGTGAAAGCGTAAATACTTCTGTCTATAACCACCTGCATCCCTGAATATGAAAATCATATTTTAATAACGAGGGGGGGTGGGGCGTCGGAGACCCGTCACAGGGGAAGATAACCATTCATATCTGCAGTGGTAGATGATTCTGCCTAACTAAGCACTACGCTTGAGTGGGTGAAAAAAAATAAATGCTTCTTCACAATGAACCTTCAGCAAGCTTATAGTCTCCAAGGGGGAGACAACCTCCAATAGGAAGGAAACTCACTAACATATAACTCCTGGTCATATACCGATATTTCGAAACTTGGTGGTTTCTCCTCAGTGACCGCGGAAAGTGGTAATTTGATTCCTCTGCCTTTTCAGTTTTAAGAAGAATGCAATCCCAGAAAAGGCTGGTGTGCAATACCGTAGTATGTTTGTTGAGTTTTCAAAAAACCAACCAAAGGTGCCACCTAAGAAGCAAAAGAAAATGATGACAGAGCAAAACAAGCTACATATTCTTGTGTA
>CM031619.1:23124611-23129611 GCA_018398815.1 Conus ventricosus
GCATGGAGTGGGGAAGGATGTAAGTGGAACAAGATGCGAAGCATATAAACGTACTCCCAGTTTTCCAAACCAATTACAAATCGGCCAAGTGCATTATGGATAAGAAATAAAGGCAAAATAACGGTTTTTAACGGTTATTTAACCGATGTATACTTTTGAAACTGCTATTTTAGTCCTCAATGGGCTACAGCCTGTGTACATACCAAATTTCATCCAAATCGGGCAATATGTCAAGAATAACGGTTTTTAACGGTCAGATTTTGAAACACTGCATGGAAGTGCCATTTGTGTGTGATGACCTTTCTATATACAAAATTTCATTAAAATCCATCAATATATAAAAATAACGGCAAAATAACGGTTATCGGTTATATAACCGACATACACTTTTGAAACCGGTATTTTAGTCCTCACTGGGCTAAAGCCTGTGTACATACCAAATTTCATCCAAATTGGACAATATGTCAAGAATAACGGTTTTTAACGGTCAGATTTTGAAACACTGCATGGAAGTGCCATTTGTGTGTGATAACCTTTCTATATACAAAATTTTATTAAAACCCACCAATATATAAAAAATAACGGCAAAATAACGGTTTAACGGGTATATAACCGATATGCACTTTTGAAACCGGTATTTTAGTCCTCACTGGGCTAAAGCCTATGTACATACCAAATTTCATCCAAATTGGACAATATGTCAAGAATAACGGTTTTTAACGGTCAAATTTTGGAACACTATATAGAAGTGCCATTTGTGTGTGATAACCTTTCTGTACACCAAATTTCATTAAAATCCACCTATATATAAGAAATAACGGCAGAATAACGTTTTTTAACGGTTTAATCCATTTTCAGCATTACATCACTTACATATGGACAGAGGATCCGATTTGTCACAAGATCATCCAAACCGCTTTTTAATTGGCCAAGTACTTTCTGATATATTCCATAAAGGAGAAAAACCGTTACAGGCCGTTACAACCGTTAGTAACGACTATACCGGGCAAACTAAAACATCAGGCATCATCCGTGACCCATAATGAGCATACCTGCTAATTTTCATAAAGGTCGGCCAAGTACTTTCCGAGATATTCCATAAAAGAAAAAACCGTTAAAAGGCCGTTACAGCCGTTAGTAACGGTTATAACGGTAAACTAAAACATCGGGCATTATTCGTGCCCCATAATGAACATACCTACAAATTTTCAGAAAGATCGGCCAAGTACTTTCTGAGATATTCCATAAAGAAGAAAAACCGTTACAGGCCGTTACAGCCGTTAGTAACGGTAGGGGGGATGGGATGGGATGGGGGGGGGGGGGAAGCAGAATCACAGTAAGAAATCAAGTACCATATATCCATAACAGGTTGATACGGCTTGACTACAGATTTGTTAACAAAACACCAGTCAGAGTTCGTCTGTTCATATCTGTCACAGTGTCACACGTCAGCAAAATGGGCTGAACGCTGAGTTTGTATTAGTTATTGGTACTTTTCCAAGGATTTTTTTCTTTGTCTTTGTCTCTGAGATCCAAGTCTTTTAGACAAAGAACTGAAAAGTAAATTTGGATACGGATACGGATACGGATGTTTTATTCACAAATAGGCCGTTGCCTCTCGTGAAGAGGTGCTTCTGGAAATCATTCAATATTTCAACGGTCAAAACTGATTCAATGACCGAACAAGAAACAAGAAACAAGAACAGGACGTACTTAAATGCATCGTATAGGCAAATGGACAGATTTCTAGTTGTTCGTTCATTATTGGAAGCTAGAAAGTAAACTTAATATGGAAAAGAAGAGAGAGAGAGAGAGAAGAGAGAGAGAGAGAGAGAGAGAGAGAGAAGGGGAGAGAGAGAGTTGTTGAATCATGTAGTGTGGTGTGTGTGTGTGGTGTGTGTGAGAGAGAGAGAGTGAGAGAGAGAGAGAGAGAGAGAGAGAGAGAGAGAGAGAGAGAGAGAGAGAGTTGAATCATTAGTGTGTGTGGTGTGTCCGTTGTGTGTGTGTGTGTGTGTGTGTGTGTGTGTGTGTGTGTGTGTAGAGAGAGAGAGAGAGAGAGAAGAGAGAGAGATAGAGAGAGAGAGAGAGAGAGAGAGAAAGAGAGAGAGAGTTGAATCATTAGTGTGTGTGGTGTGTGTTGTGTTGGAGAGAGAGAGAGAGAGAGAGGAGAGCGAGAGAGAGCGAGGAGAGAGAGAGAGAGAGTTAATCATTAGTGTGTGTGGTGTGTGTGTGTGTGTGTGTGTGGAGAGAGAGAGAGAGAGAGAGAGAGAGAGAGAGAGAGAGAGAGAGAGAGAAAGAGAGAGAGAGAGCGAAGAGAGAGCGAAAACGGAGAGAGAGAGAGCGAGAGAAGAGAGAAGAGAGGAGAGAGAGAGAGAGAAGAGAGAGGAGAGAGAGAGAGAGAATGAGAGAGAGCAAGAGAGAGAGCGAAGAGAGAGAGAGCGAGAGAGAGAAAAGAGAGAGAGAGAGAGAGTGAGAGAGAGCGAGAGAGACGAGAAAGAGAGAGAGAGCGAGAGAGAGAGAGAGAGAGAGAGAGAAGAGAGAGAAGAGAGAGAGAGTGTGTTATCAATTCTATTTGGAAAAGAAAAAGAAAGCGGAACCCCCCAACATCCGTTTGCCTTGCCCCCTTCGGCAAGCCCCACTGCAACACCCTGTCAGAGAAATTCAATGGTGGTCCTCACAGCCAGAGAGAGAGAGAGAGAGAGAGAGAAAGAAGGGAGGAGAAACCGAGAGAGAGAGGGGGAGGTAGAGAGAGAGAGAGAGAGAAACCGAGAGAGAGAGAGAGGGGGAAGAGAGAGGGGAGAGAGAGAGAGAGAGAGAGAGAGAGAGAGAGAGAGAGAGAGAGAGAGCGAGAGAGAGAGCGAGAGAGAGCAAAACAAGAAGAAATGTCTGTTATGCGACGCTCCTTGAAATCCGGACAACCGTTGTCAGTGGAGATCACCAGCAGAGCATGCAGTGTCGTCATTGCCCTAATCGCCCGTGCCCCGTCTCGCAACATGGACCGTCAACACACCATGTCCCCCACCCATGTCCTCTTGTCCTGGGCCCACCCCCTTTCACTTTTCCCCAGGTGTGCCTCATTTGTTCGCTGTACATCATCCCCCCCCCCCTTCTTCAAAGCAAGGTGTTGGCTTTAACGTTCCAAGCGCGCAATCGTCAGGCCAGTTTCAGTTTCAGTTTCATCAAGGAGGCGTCACTGCGCGCGGACTGGTCCATATACGCTACACCACATCCGCTAAGTTTTGAGGCCACGCTACGCATGATTTGAAGCTGATGGATGAATGAATTAACAACAAAGATGAGACAATTGAAGAAGAGGGTCTCGTGGCTACGACTCAGCGGATGTCTGACCTACGCATTAGCCCAACGCGCTGGTCAGACCTTGAGGCCACATGCCACAGTTAGGATTTTGCACTAAATCGCTACAGTCTTTCTTTCTTTCTTTCTTTCGCGTTCCTGGCCATGCTTGATCCTCAATTCGAGTCAGTAAGGCGAAGTCCACAGTCCGCCGCAGAGACGCTAACCGGTCCCCACAGCTTCTCCTGGACCTCAACGGACTGGGCCACGTCTGGCTGGTATCTCAAGGCTTCAACGGAGGGGGCAGGATTGTAATAATATGTGAGTGGGAGTTTGGGAGCCTTTGCCACAAGGGCACTGGTCAGTATGAGAGAGAGAGAGAGAGAGAGAGGAGAAGTAGAGAGGAGAGAGAGAGAGAGAGAGGAAGAGAGAGAGAGAGTTTGAGACGTGAGAGATGGGAGAGGAGCTGGCAGTGTCCTGTTCGCAGCCTGAAGATGGTCACTTGAGCGGCTCTCTCAAGTCGGTGGATGCTGTCCTATATCGCTATTTAATTCATGTAAGCGTTTTGAGGCCTACCAAAAATTTGAGCCTGCACTTAGTGTTAAAGCGATGACTGATCAATAGAACGACTCCCACCAATCATTTTCCCTGTTTAGGGGAGGGGGAGGGAGGGGGGGGGGGGGGGTTCCACCGATGAAATCACGATCTTCAAATACGTGACCTTCCCCTTAGTTGACGTCACATATCAGGCCTCTGCATCACCCGTGACCCTATCTTTGCGTCAGCTCCAAGCGCCCAAATAGTCCCCTTCCTGCTTGGAACCACCTGGCTTGTTCTTTGATGGCATGTGAAAGAAAATGAGGAGAATCAACTTTGAGACAATGAAGGATTCTTCAAACAAATTAATTGCGCCAGTCTATTAATACTCGATCCTTAAGCAAGGCCTTGGTGAAATTAAGTTTTGGTGTGCAGTCACTGGGGTCTTTTCGAGGGAGTAAAACAGTCAGATGATCACTGAGAGTAAAGAAAAAAAATGCCGACGTCTCTCCCTACCAATCAGAAAACGTTACTATTTTTGGTGCATACGGGGAAGTAAGGACTGGACGGGATTAGAAAAAAAAAATCCAGTTTGATCCTTAGCCTATAAAAATTTGCATTTCCCTTTTTTTTTAAATTAATGAAGAAATGGATGTTAGACACACAAAAAAGATGCTAAGTTATAAGGCTTATTGCTCGGATTACATAGATTGTTGTCCACATTTTCGTGATTGGCTTGGATTCTATAGCTTGTCTTCTACGTTTGGATTCTATAGCTTGTCTTCTGCAGTTGGATTCTGTAGATTGTCTTCTACGTTTGGATTCTATAGCTTGTCTTCTGCAGTTGGATTCTATAGCTTGTCTTCTACGTTTGGATTCTATAGCTTGTCTTCTGCAGTTGGATTCTATAGATTGTCTTCTACGTTTGGATTCTATAGCTTGTCTTCTGCAGTTGGATTCTATAGCTTGTCTTCTACGTTTGGATTCTATAGCTTGTCTTCTGCAGTTGGATTTCTATAGATTGTGGTCTTCATTTTTCATGTCTGGCTTGGATTACATAGAATGTCGTCTACATTGTTCATGTCTGGCTTGGATTGCACAGACTGTCGTCTACATTGTTCATGTCTGGCTGGATTACACAGACTGTCGTCCACATTGTTCATGTGTGG
>CM031619.1:23139611-23143845 GCA_018398815.1 Conus ventricosus
TAGGTGAGACAGAGACAGAGAGAGAAAGACAGAGAGAGGGAGAGACGGGAAGAGAGAGAGACACAGAAAGAGATAATATATTAATATTATTGGAATTCTTATGCTCGTTGTAATGTATGGTTGTGTTGTTTTAGGATAGTGTGATACAATATGTATGCCAACGGCTGGTGCCAACCATACCTGTATGCGTGCGTGTGCTGTCTGATTTCAGAAATATATTAGTTTTTTCCTTTCTTGATTATAATAATAACCAAAACTCCTGTGCTTTTTTTAAAAATTTAATAAAGTTGTATCCAGATTCCAGATAAAAGGCATACGTGTGTGTGTGTGGCCGGTGTATGTGTGTGTGCGAGAAGTGAGCAGATTCCAGATAAAAGGCATACGTGTGTGTGTGTGTGTGTGTGTGTGTGTGTGTGTGTGGTGTTGTGTGTGTGTGTGTGTGTGTGTGTGTGTGCGAGAAGTGCGCGCATTGCGGTTATAGAGATACGCGCATCACGGCTAATAAAGTGCGCGCATTATAGCGGCAACTTGACAACGCGCGCATTATAGCAACTACGAAAACGCGCGCAAAACGTATACGCCCGTTGAGACATAAGTGTGTTTTGAACTCTCACCCACCGCAAACATTGCCTGCACCTTCTGCAACACCATGGAATGCTCTCTCTCTCTCTCTCTCTCTCTCTCTCTTCCCTTCTCTCTCCTCTCTCTCTCTCTCTCTCTCTCTCTCCTCCTCTCTCTCTCTCCTCTCTTCATGCATACTTTTGCAAGCCTTTGCGTACAAATCTCTGTGTGTGTGAATCATGCACTCCATAATTCTGTGTGCCTAGACATTATTTTCTCTCTTCTCTCTCTCTCTCTCTCTCCTCTCTCTCTCTCTCTCTCTCTCTCTCTCTTCCCCTCTCTCTCTCCTCTCTCTCTCTCTCCTCTCTCTCTCTCTGTATTTTCTTTTCTTTTCCCCCCATTTTCTTGTCCTTGAATTTCATTGCATAACTTAGTTCAGCGAGGACAGATTGGAAGAATAGGCTCTGCCTGAAACCTCAATCCTTGATCGAATAACATTCATCTGTATTTAAAGATTACTTGTACTTGAATCCACACAAATTATTTTGAAAAGCATAAAGAAAAGTCACATAATGTTATCATTTGTCAACAATGTTTAGGAGGTTTAGCATCAGCTATGAGAAGTATTGTCGTTTGAAGACGTTCAGACTGGAATGTACATTAAATGAAGACAATAGGTCATTCCACAGACAGCCTCATGAATCAATGAGGCTAGATTTAAAAAGATCAATCCTCGGTATGGTATCTTAACCTTGCTGACATTGCGAATCAGGTTCGTTTCAAATTGATTTTTCAGATTTGGTGGTACATAATTTGGGACATTATCTTGAACATGAAAATCGCTTTGTTGTAAGTGAGTTTCCATTTCAGAGGCAAAATGTCGAGAGAGGAGAGAGAGAGAGAGAGAGAGAGAGAGAGAGAGAGAGAGAGAGAGAGAGAGAGAGAGAGAGAGAGAGAGAGAGAGAGAGAAAAGAGAGCACAGTGTCGACAGATTCAAAGAGAACGTGACTAAAAACACTCCCCGTCATTTTACGCCTCTTTCTTAAGAGTCATCTCTCTGCAATTCCAAACACTACGCAATAACATTCATCCCGTCTACAGTAAACGAATCCTTCACTTTTCACCGCTATTATCCAATACATATAACAACAACCAAAAAAACAAAAAAAAAACAAAAAAAAGCCGTAGAAAATTGCAAAGAATTTTTATCCGACAAAAATATGATCCACACCCAGATTACCCCCAGGAATGTATCACCCACCCCTTCACCTCCACCCCTCTCTCCGCCTTCCCTTCCCTCCCCCTCTTCTCTGTCTCGCTTATCTGCTTACGTAAAAAAAAAGGTTCGTTGCGTTGGAGGGAGGAAGACACAGGTGAAGGAGGGCAGGGTGTGTGTGTGTGTGTGTGTGTGTGTGTGTGTGTGTGTGTGTGTGTGTGTGTGTGTGTGTGTGTGTGTGTGTGTGTCTGTGTGTGTGTGTGTGTGTGTGTGTGTGTGTGTGTGTGTGTGAGTGTGTGTGTGTGTATGTGTGTGTGTGTGTATCAGGCTTGTGGCATTCCTGCTAGGCCATGTGTGTGGTGTGTGTGTGTGTGTGTGTGTGTGTGTGTGTGTGTGTGGTGTGTGTGTGTTGTGTGTGTGTGTGTGTGTGTGTGTGTGTGTGTGTCAGGCTTGTGGCATTCCTGCTAGGCCATGTGTGTGTGTGTGTGTGTGTGTGTGTGTGTGTGTGTGTGTTTTGTGTGTGTGTGTGTGTGTCTGTGTGTGTGTGTGTGTGTGTGTGTGTGTGTGTGTGGACAATAGCGGCGAGTCGCCTGACATGTTTTGGGATCAGGGAGTTGTCGTTCGTGCAGCTCCCCGTTGACAGTGTTGGAGACATCGGAGACGGCGGTAGTCTTCCTTTGATCGACGGGCAGAACAGGAGAAAACTCCGTTGTCGCCGATCTGCAGGCACTATTTATCAGTGAAGGTGTTTAGAGAGTGGAAACAGTAAGAGGGGCTAAATTAGCATTAGAATCAAGGTTAGGATTAGAAAGTCAGGTCCGTGGAGAGTTACAGGCAAGCATTCAGAAGCTAGGGGAGTGTGTTGCAGTTACTTTTTTTGATAAAGGTCTCTTTTCTAATGCATAAACAAGCCGCCATCGGCAACACTACCTTTAAAAAAAGTTAATGACTCTCACATTCTCTGTCTGTCTGTCTGTCTGTCTGTCTGCCTCTGCCTCTGTCTCTCTGTCCCTGTCTCTGTCGCTGTCTCTGTCAGTCTGTCTGTTTCTCTGTCAGCCTGTCCGTCTGTCTCTCTCTCTCTCTCTCTCCTCTCTCTCCTCTCTCTCTCTCTCTCTCTCTCTCTCTCACACATTCTTAAGTATGTATGTATGTATGTATGTATGTATGTATGTATGTATGTATGTATGTGTGTATGTATGTATGTATGTACGTATGCATGTATGTATGTATATTTCGTTGGCCAACTGTCCCTAAACCTCTCCCTCCTGTCACCCTTTTTCCCCCTCTACTCCTCTACCCTCCCCCCTACCACCCCCACCCCCCTGCACCTCTCCATTCCTGCTTTTCTTTTCTTTGAGAAGCATGCGGCCCACTCCCAGTGACTTTTTGTGAAGTCCAAGGAGAAGACATCGCACATGTGTATAAATGTGTGCACTTCACTCCAAGGGGACTATCGTTATTGTCTATACATGCGTGCACTTCACTCCAAGGTGAAGACATCGTACATGTCTATACATGTGTGCACTTCACTCCAAGGGGACGACATCGTACATGTCTACACATGTGTGCACTTCACTCCAAGGGGAAGACATCGTACATTTCTATACATGTGTGCACTTCACTCCAAGGTGAAGACATCGTACATGTCTATACATGTGTGCACTTCACTCCAAGATGAAGACATCGTACATGTCTATACATGTGTGCACTTCACTCCAAGGTGAAGACATCGTACATGTCTATACATGTGTGCACTTCACTCCAAGCTGAAGACATCGTACATGTCTATACATGTGTGCACTTCACTCCAAGGGACGATATCGTACATGTCTATACATGTGTGCACTTCACTCCAAGGGGACGATATCGTACATGTCTATACATGTGTGCACTTCACTCCAAGGGGACGATATCGTACATGTCTATACATGTGTGCACTTCACTCCAAGGGGACGATATCGTACATGTCTATACATGTGTGCACTTCACTCCAAGGGGACAATCGTTATTGTCTATACATGTGTGCACTTCACTCCAAGGGGACTATCGTTATTGTCTATACATGTGTGCACTTCACTCCAAGGTGAAGACATCGTACATGTCTATACATATGTGCACTTCACTCCAAGGGGACGACATCGTACATGTCTACACATGTGTGCACTTCACACACACACACACACACACACACACACACACACACACACACACACACACACACACACACACACACACACACACACACACACACACACCGCGATATTAATATCACATAATGTGTACAGACGTTAAATTGAAGACCTAACACAACGCGAGCATGGCAGAAATGCTTGACACTATCACTTCAAATGGGGAACAGCTATCCCCAAAATAATGACCAACACACATCGGCCCATGGATGAGGCTGATACTGAGATGAAGAACATCGTCATTGCGTCCAGTGTACACCCCCCCTCC
>CM031619.1:23143945-23158945 GCA_018398815.1 Conus ventricosus
AGATTGTTTCTTTTAAGTCAACATTGATTTGCTGTTGTTTTTATGACCTTAATATCCTCACCATTGTGAAGAACGACGATGATAACTTTAAGGCGTTTAACCGTCTAAGTTTTGCCAGCTAATATTAATCCCTTTTTATAAGGTCGTTACTAACGCCCACAACCCCATCCCTCTCCACATCTTTAAAGACAGAAATTTCAAATATTATTGTGAACGTGTCTCCTAATTTTGCTTGGAAAGAACTGTAATTTTGTAGAAGCTTTTTTTAAAAACCGTTCTCTTTCTGTGGAGGATGTACTGTTTTTCCCATACGGCGTTATTTCAATCTCTTTCCGACTATTGTCGTCCGGCATAAGACTTACATGTAAAGGGCCAGAGTTGAGTGCTTTCTGAAACTTTTTTGGGGGCCCTAAAAAATGAAAATGGGCTTATGAATTCAAATTTTATGTCCCATTCTAAATATGGTTCTAAATGCCATTTGCGGGTCAGTTTTCGAACTATTTTATATTCATACTGGCCAGCATTATTTGCTTCCACATTGCGCAGTTGTTCTAGTTTAGGAAACTTTTTGTTGTCGGCAACCTCTTTACGTTTATAATCACCATCTTTAGTGTACTCAAACCATACAAAGCGCCTATCTCACCGTTCTGTTCAAAGTCTGTAACGTCTGAAAGGGTCTTTTAATTCTAAGGTTATACACCTTACAGGCGCTAATGTAACTCCGATTCTTCTGGTCCACGCGACATGTTTTAGTACAACTAATTATTTTATTTCCAAAACAATGTGCAGGTTATCACATTTTACCAACTTTCCTGCTTTGTCTGCAATTTTTATATTAAATGATCCGACCCCCCCACAAACTAATCTTTTAAACTGTAAATTAGGGAATTGTATAATTTCATAATCGCAATATGCAGCTTTTCCTGATGGAAGAGCTCTTAAAACAGTTGAGGGCCTTCCATCATATAAGTTTTCATCAGTGCTCAGCTCGTCCAAATGAACATAAAGTAATGAATGTAATGCAAGATCGAGCGGATTTTCTCCCTCATAAGTAGTTTTGTTTGGAGTAACTCTAAATCTATGATTGTTAGCTGCAAAGCCTAACATTTTAGCTAGCTCTTTATCAAAATAGTAACGCCCTTCTTCTTCAGGCTTGAATGTTAACATTGTTTTTAGATTTGCATTGTTAAGTTTGAGAGTAATGTCGAAGTTACTCATTGCTTCTTTTAGTGAGCAAAACCGTAATAAACATCAGGTATTGGTTAACTGGCTAACTTTGGCCCTTGTTTTGTCAACATTTAAACCTTATTAGTCGCCTGGGCTTGCCTTATATAAACCATACGACTTTGTAGAATAGTTCATGAGCCGACCGTTCTGTTCCTGCTATTCGTTATCAATAGCAAGTTTTCTAAAAACGAAGCGGGCGTGGTTGTTATTGTACAACATTTTTTAACAAATATAAACGAGTGCATTTAACTATACTGATGCAAATATTCTGTTGGAGGCCGCACTACGATCTTTAAAAATATAACCACTTGACACCCTTGACATTGCTGTGACTCAGTCCTGACGCCTTCAAGTAAAGTAAGTACTTCCAATGAACAGATATCTTAACCCACCTATTAAAAAGACTACATCGCAAAAAGTGGGTTCAGTCATCCGATGCAGTTTTTAATCAGAACCAGTTAAACTTTGCTGTGTTTTTGTGCATCAACTGGGTGTGGAGTGTCGTATGCTATTGCACTCTAAATCATCCGAATCCTTTTGGTGTAGGTCAGTGTACAGATTTTCCATTTTTATTACAAACCTTCAGAACGTATTTTTTGGGGACTGAACTGCAAGCACCATACCAATGACCAAAACCGTTTAAATCCATTCAGCAACAGAATAGACAGAAAGTGCTTTTGAAAGGATCTGTAACGATTCCCAATATTAATGTTTAAGACAGACTTTAACAAAAGTGGAGACCGCAATCATGGTCTAGGCACCCCTTATTTTTTGGGGCCGTGCACAGAAATGTAAGACTAGACGGAATCCTCCTTACACTTCTTTCTCTTCAGCACAGCTGTTCACCTCGGTCCTATGAGCAAGACAATAAAACAGCATGGTCAACATTTATCTTAGACACATCTAAGGGCCTAACTAAAGCAGGATAGAAACGAATAAACGACTCTATTTCGTACTTACTGTGTGTTGTGCTAGGTTCGCGCAAGCACAAACGCGATCGATGCATAACCGATCGGCTTCTACTGGCTTTGGACGCACAAAAAAATCCTTAGCAAATTTAGGAGGACGCCATTAATTCTACAGTAGATTTACCATCAGTATTAAAGGGGGGGAGGTACCAAAAATGTTTTTACTATAACGCAGGATCGAAAGTAACGTTGCTGTGGGCACTGGATTATCCAGCTGCCTTCTGACCTCAGGCTCCAGATAGGCACAATAATAAACTACAATAATAATCCTTGTGGCCGCAATGACCAGAAGGTCGGAAAAACGAACAAAATAAATCTGACCAGTAATATTGCAAGCAGTAAAAAAACAAGATGACCCCCCAAGAATAAGTCATCCAATCCCAGTGGCCCAAAGCAAAGGCCGTTGAGACCCGACTCTGTTCGCGATGACCAGAATATGAAAAGACATGCACTTGTTCTTGGATAACCTGGCCTAGATTACTTGGTCTTTATCTTACTAAAAAAATTAACACCACTTTAAGAGAACTAATGCCCATAAGAGCCGCCATAAAGGCACCTAACTTTGCTTCCAGATAGACAAAAGCCAGCTAACAATAACCCACTAATATACCTGGTAAAGGTCCATGGCTTTACTGGCTTAAATTTTTTACTAAGCCCGCAAGATGATCAAGCTGTTTTTTAACCCATGATTTATCAGGTGGTGATGGAGGGGATGGCGATGGAGGCACTGGGCTTTGACCTCCACCGCCACCCGTAATAGCCATCACCAGTGTACTTATTGCAAATCCTAAGGCTGTTATAACGCTTGCTAATGTGACTCCTTGCTCTCTAAACAGTGTTCGGATTCGTTCTGCTAGTGTCGTGTCTTCATATAAAATTCTTTGGATAGTTTCTCTTATTCTGCTCACTTGAGTTCGTAATTGTTCTCGGTTAGTAGACAACACTTCTAGTCTTGCTGATCTCTCTTGTTCAAGATCTTTTAGTCTTTGGGTTATTCTTTCTTTAATATCAGGCCCTAAGTTGGCGTCATCAGCCTCAACGAGTTTTTCTTTTTCTCTTTTTATATGCTCATCTATTTCACCCAGTTTTGCTAAATTGTTTGTTAATTCGCCTCTAATGGTTCTTAAAGCATGATCAAGGGCCGCTATTTCTCGCATGGTAGCGGTGAGTCGTGTATAGTCTTTAATGCTGTTTCTTCTGAAAAACTGGTTTCTGCCTCTATTGCATTTATTAATCGTCTGCCGATTGATTTAATTCTTTAAGTTCCATGTTTTGCATTTGGTTATCTGTCGGGAGTTCCTGCAGTGTGTTTTGAAGTTTAGCAACTGCATCCCTATCTAATTTTGGTCTAACAAGACCAAGGCGATTTTGATCTTTCACACTGAGTCTTTGTATAATTGTACTCTTGGCTAAAAACTTTGATGGGTCTGGTTAGTTGTAAGCCGAACAAGTTGTCCTTGATCGTTTTTCACAGACAAACGACCATCTTTTAATTCAAAATCATTTGGGTCTATAAATTCGGGAGGTTCAAGGTCTAAACTTTTGTAAAATGCTCCAACCCTTTCTTCTGTTAATTCACGCCGTAATGAGAGCGTTGAGCGATGTTCTATCAAAGGGGAATCACTCATGTTGTCTCCAGGATCTAAAACATCATAATCTTCATCTTCAATGCCTGCCATGTTTCTTTAATAATTAACTTTTTTATTTTGTTTTATAAAAAAATGTCGCAAGCATATGGCTCGATTCTTGACCCGCATAGAAGACTGAAAGAGCCCTTTGGCGTGAAGGGAAATAAGCGGAATATTACTGTTCCAAATAATCCATCTACTATTGATGCGGATCAAATTCTTACTGTCAAATTTCCGGACCTAGGAGCAGATGAAGTGATTGTGCCAGGCTCTGCGCGTCTTACTTTTAAAATAGAACTCGCTTCAACAACAGACACAAACAGGACAGTTGTCCAGAATCTGGGACGGGCAATCGTTAAGAAAATTTCTATAAAACTTGAGGGGCAAGAAATATTTTCTTTACACAATGCAGACATATTTTTAACCTATTCTGATCTATGGCTAACCGGGAATGAAAGGGCTGATCTTGCGTTTCAAGGAATCGAAAATGAAGAAGCACTAAAACATAGAATAGCGCCGCAGATACTAAAGACGGTAAAAAGTATGCAGCTGTAATTTTGCGTATGGAAATCGCTTTTTCCATCCCCTTAGATTTTGAGTTGTTAAAAGCGCATGCCCCATACTTTCAAGGAGCATTAAAAGACAGATTGTCATATGAACTAACTTTTAATGAATACAAACGGGTTATCAAATCATCAGACACCGAAGCAAAGTACAGCATTTCTGACATCTCGTTAGAGTTTGACGTTGTTAGCAACCCTAATTTAGCAAGGCTGATTGAGCAACAATATCAGTCAAAATTAGCAATATATTACGAAAGAGTGATTCATCATACAACATATCCCAGAAGCAGGGCAGACGCTATATGGAATTTTAGTTTAGTGTCGCAGCAAGATCGCTTAAAGGTATTTTATTGCTGTGCGAAGATGAAGAACCGTTCAAAAGAGGAAGTGAAAAGTTTATTAATCCTAAAATAACGAAAGTACAATGTTCGATTGAGGGTAGTCCTAACCAAATCTACGCTAGCGGGCTTAAACCTTATCAGCATTTTGATGAAATAAGAAAACTGTTTGGGCGGGGGGTGTAGAAATCCAACAGTTGACCTTGTGTCTAAGATTTACATCTTCACAATGTTAGGTTTAAATGATTATTTAACAACCGAAATACGTTTATGGATTGCCCAAAGGGTCAACAGAGGATAACCCATTGCATGGAAGCGGGAGAACTGTGAGAGACGTAATAAAAAATTAAAATTGATAAAGAAGAAAAAGCCGATAAACCCTTAATGTACATTTGTTTTTAATATAGATGCGCAGCTGAATATTCAAGAAACAGATTAAAAGATATACATTACTAAATTATTTTTTCATTTTTTAAAAAGCATGTCTGTTCAGGTTTATCCAAATGGCCTACAGCGCCAGAGTCGCCAAAAGAAGGGATAGTAGAAAGCCCAACAAAAAAAACCTCAATAACCCAACATTACACAATGCAACAAAAACTAAAAGCAAGCCCTTTCAAATACAGCAAAACCAAACGAAGGTATTCTGCTGCCTTTTTAAAGCTGTTACTTATGTTAATACTGGAACATCGA
Source organism: Conus ventricosus (assembly GCA_018398815.1). Taxonomy (NCBI): domain Eukaryota; kingdom Metazoa; phylum Mollusca; class Gastropoda; order Neogastropoda; family Conidae; genus Conus; species Conus ventricosus. The sequence continues at coordinate 23,149,360 of CM031619.1, forward strand.
CTATAAGTGCTCTATCAGCAGAAAAGATGTTGGTCTCTTAGCAACGGGGATAGGCGCACCCGCGGCTTACCTCTAGGTGGTTTGTCTTTACTCTCGGGTGTGTTCATTAACTGTAAGCGCTGCTGGGAAAAAATTAAAAACTAAACTCCAAAAGCACACAGCTATGGTTCAACTAATAACGGCTAAACTTAGTTCGTTCAAACTGACAATAAATAAAGCACTAGCTGACTCAAACATCACGGATGAAGAATTTAGTCGTTTACAGGCTGATTTTGATGACTATAAAAGACAAAAGTTTGATCTTCAAAGAAAGGCGGGGACAACTTTTTCTCAACAGCCAGACGCCGAGCAGATAAAAAAGGAATGCTTAAAAAAAGTAAACGAAACATTAAACTCTGTTCTAAACAGCTCACATTAACAACGCCAAAAGGTGTTTATACTTTAGTTTATGAGTCCAAGCACAAAAAGACCGTTGATATTGATTCGGATTAATTATTTTTTTTTTAATTTAAATAAATATTTTGAGTTAGAAAAGAAACTCAACATGGCTAAGATATATGAAGGACCAGACGAATTGTTTGAAGGAATGCTCGAGAAAGAGCGTTTGTCAAGAGCTTTAAATGATATTGATTTAGAAGTCATTGATCCAGCAAACGTACGGGCAAGTGTTGCTCATGCTATTTCTCAAGTTCCGGGTAAACTAACAATAGACCCGCCAGTTAAAGTAATGTTAGCTGTTTTAATCGACTATGTAACAATAAATGAAGAAAACCTAGAAGTCTGGGTCTCAACTAAACAACAGATTATTCTTTCTCATAATGACTTAACACCTGGTTGGGCAGACGAACTGCTTACACAGTTTGATGTGGCCGCTGAAGAAGCCAAAATGAGAGGCTCTGGTGGGTCAGAGGGCGAAGTTTTAGAGATCAGATTAAAACAGGCTAAGTATGCACCGATTGTAGGCAAGGCTTACATTCCGCTACCCCCAGCATTAGTCGCAAAAAGAGCAGTTCTAAACATAAAGAATTCAGACAACAAATGTTTCATGTGGTGTGTTCTCGCAAGGCTGCATCACGTCGGCAAAAACGCAGAGAGAGTGTCTAACTATCACCCTTACATCAATGATCTTAACTTTAGTGGAATATCCTTTCCTGTTAGCGTGGATTCCATTGATCAGTTTTGAAGAACAAAACAAACCAATAACTGTTAATGTATACACATGGGATGAGGAAACAAATCTACTGCCGATTAAAGTGTCCAAGAACAGTCCAACAATAGGTGATCCAGCCAAAAGCCATGTGGACTTACTCCTAATGTTTTCACCAGCGGGGCTACCGCATTACACATTGATACGCACAATGAGTAGATTATTGCGGCATACTTCAAAGCAAGGACTTAAGCAAGAATTCTGCAGAAAATGTTTAACAAGAATTCCATCTGTGCAAGCCGCGAGTGAACATATAAAACATTGTATTAACCCAGTTGACTGTAATACGGAACTAATTACGCCCCCACCCGGATCTAAAGTTAGTTTTAAGAACTGGAAACGGATGCAAAATTCTCCATACATTGTTTACGCAGACTTTGAGTCGCTTATGTTCCTTATGACGGGCCAGCACCACAAAAACTTCGAAAAACAGTCTTAATGAGTAATCATCAGATTTGTTCATTGCCTTCATATTGTCAGGTCGGATGGCGCTCATTCAGCACCAGATTATACAGAGGACCAATGCTGCAGAATACTTCTTAAAACGCATGCAGCAAGTGCGTAACGCCTGTTCTAATAATCTGAATTTATCTGAAATCATGATGACGCCTGAAGACCAAGAACAGTATGACTCAGCCACACATTGTTGGATTTGTGGTTTAGAACTCAGTGAAGAAGCAACAAATCCGACAGGCGGCCTTGGCGGCCAGCGGGTAAGAGACATGATCACATTAGCGGAAAGTTCAGAGGAGCGGCGCATAACAAATGCAATCTTCAACTAAAGTTTGATCCAAAGACATGGAAGCTGCCTGTATTCTTTCACAACTTGCGAGGTTACGACTCTCACCTTATAATGAAAGCAGTAGACAACGCCTTTAGGTGTCATGCATTGCACAGTCATCAGAAAAGTACATGTGTTTCACTTTAAATAAATGTCTTTTATGACTCTATGCAGCACATGATGGGTTCATTAGAGTCACTGGCTATGTCCTTAAAGTCCTGCCCAATAACGGAAGAATATTTTGACCCAACTCTCGTTAGAAAGGGCGTTTACCCTTATGAGTACATGAACAGTTGGGAAAGGTTTGATGAAGATAAAACTTCCACCTAAAGGCGCGTTCTTTTCTAGTCTTAGAGGAAAGGACATCAGCGATTCTGATTACCAGCATGCTCAAGATGCATGGCAGAAGTTAGAGTGTAAAACGATGGAGACTATCATGACTCATACTTGATGGCTGAAAACATGTTTGTTGGCGGATATTTTGAAAATTACAGAAAGACCTGCATGAAACATTATAGCCTGGATCCCGCGCATTACTTTCTGCGCCCGGGATGAGCTGGGGCGCTTTCTTAAAGTTTACTGGAGTAGAGATTGATTTATTGTCTGACCTGCCAATGATTCAGATGATTGAAAACGGATTGCGTGGAGGAATTAGTATGGCGTCGCATCATTACTGTAAAGCAAACAACAAATACCTAGATGATTATGATCCAAGTAAAAAGTCTAACTATCTCATGTATTTAGATGCAAACAATCTGTATGGTTGGGCTATGGCGCAATCACTTCCATTACGCAACTTTAAAATGTACACAGAAGACAATCCAAAAATATTCAAAAGGCATTAAAGTGGTTGAACAGTTTGACGCCGGGTCAACAGCGTGGATACATTCTAGAAGTTGACTTAGAATATCCTCATGAACTCCATGACCTGCATAATGACTATCCATTAGCAGCAGAAGTCTAAAGATGGATCCAAGAGAACCACCTAAACTTGTGCCTAATCTTCGAGGCAAAAAAATTATGTCTGTCATTACAGACTTCTGCAATTTTATTTAAGACATGGGTTGAAGTTGACAGCAGTTCATCGCATAATTGCTTTTGATCAAGAACAGTTCATGAAACCATACATCATGAAGAACACTGATCTTAGAACTAAATCGCAGATGCTTCAGAAAAAGACTTTTTCAAGCTGATGAACAACAGCTGTTTTCGGAAAGACTATGGAGAATCCGCACAAGCGCAAAGATGTTAGATTGGTCACCAAAGAGAACGAAGCAATTAAGCTGACTTCAAAACCTAATTATCAGGACTTCAGAAGATTTCATGATCACCTTTTTGGCATAATGATGAAAAAAAAGAAAGTCAAATTGGGGACAAACCTGGGTTTACTGTTTAGAATTATCAAAGCTTTTGATGTTAGAGTTTCTTTATGACTACTTTAAGCCCTCGTATCCAGAGTCCAGAGTGCTTTACACAGATACAGATAGTTTTGTTATAGATATCCCTACTGAAGACATCTATAAAGACATGGAAATGGAAGTGGCAAAGGGCATGCAGGATGGTATGATACATCTGATTACCCTAAAGATTCGCCTTTGCATTCAATTACTAACAAGAAGGTTTTAGGAAAGATGAAGGATGAATTATCCGGAGGGGTGATTAAGGAGTTTATTGGTTTAAGGTCGAAAATGTACAGTATTTCGAGCCAGGAGAAAACCATTAAGAAAGCAAAGGGAATATCTCGCAGCGTTGTGCAGTCAAACATATCACATGACAACTACAAAGAAGCATTGTTTGACAATAAGACTTTTCATCATGACAACGTAAAACTGCGATCTAATCTACATGAGATCAACACAACAGTTGTAACAAAGAAGTCATTAGATAGAACAAACACAAAACGGGTGTTTTGTTAATCCAGAGTTTTCATATGCAATTGGGCACTGGAGGCCCGCATAAACAGGGGGGTTTATTTTTCATCAACTTTATTATAAGATCAATCATAGCTTCATCCAATTCATTTAAATTTTTTCTCATTTTTGCTTGATGCGTTCGAATTTTTTTTATTATTTCAAGATATTCTTTTTCCCAATTGGGGGTTTGAGTTGTAGGTGATCTGGATGATTTAGCATGCATTGATTAATCCCCGAAAATGTTTCCTTAATGCATTACACGCATGAAATGATTCTCGTATCATTTTCAAGGTCTCTTCCTTTACCATTCTTGTTTCGTTCTGCGCTTCCTTCTGAGTTTCCCTTTTTAAAAACTCAAATATATTTACGTAAATTAACTAAGCAAACTGGAACTGTGTTGGTGGGATTATCTGCAGTTCTTCCTTCACAAAAGATCTTTGAGGAGCTGGTTGTTTTGTTGTGTCAGTTTCTCGTAAATAATACCGGGCGGATTCATTTTTACAATTCTTTTTATTTCATATGGATCAACACTCCAAACTGGATCTGTTGCCCTGATGCGAGTGTCCCCTTCTGCTTCCCCCGGTAAATAAAGGTACCTTACTTTCAAACCAAACGGTAATATTTTTGCGGGATGAAGGCTTTTCAGCAACATCTATTGTTTGTTTTTGATTGCTTGTACTGGTTTTAACCCTTTAAATTCTTCATTATTCATTGCGCCAAAACTGAGGGCAGTCTTCTACCCATTCTGTGTTGCGAGAATTGTCAATCAGCTCTCTGTGATACTGGTAGGAGAAAAGTCTTTCAGCTAACTGTTTGTTAAAGTTTTCAACTAAAGCCTGTGACTGTGAACTCCTGGAATGCCTCTTTTAATGGTAACTCTATGTTTCAACAATAATTGATTCACTTGCCCTTTTAAATTCTTTCCATCATCGACTTGAATCATCGAGGGTAAGTTAGGGGGCCTCATTGGTATATTAGTTGTATAGCGACAGCAACAGCAGAAGCACTCTTTTGTGTTAATGGTTCCGCATCTTTGTATCTTGAAGCTATGTCAATGACTGTGAGTGGTACTTAAATCTTTTCGTCTAATCGTATCAGAGGGTAAATATAGAAGATCCATTGAGGGTGGTCGTTCGGTATTGTATTCACAAAGTGTGGTCTCTGTATTTGTTGGGTGCAGTAAATAAATTTGCCAAATCGTTTGTTTAGAAAACCCATTCTTTTGCTTTTTTGTTCACTGACCCCCGCTGCTTGGCTTAGCTTTTTAATTGCCTTTGATTCCCTTCCAATATCCTTTTGGTGAATAAAGATTTTGTTCATTTTTATTCAGCCAATATTAGCGCAACAAAAACACAACGGTCATGCCAAAGACAATAAACCCGTTTTCCCTTGCATCTTTTTTTTTCTGAATGGGGTTGATAAAAAAGTCACTGAATTTTTGGTGGGGCAATGTTTCGTTTGGGTTTGCCTGTTACAAGATATTTTCTTTTATTGCCTGGTCAACATCTTAAATGTGTAGCTGCATGCCCCTGTTTTTTCATGTGTTATTTAAAAAAATCTACTGCTCAATTCTCTGCTTTTCATAGTGATCTTGTGCTGCAGCTAGTTGCTCCACAGCTTTGTTATGTCTTTTTCTCTCGCCTTCATCCCGTAGTTTACTAAAAGCGGGAAATTTCTACCACTAAAAGCGAGCGCATTCACCACAGCGCCGCCTATCACATTACGAGTGAAGCCATTTTTTATAAATGTATTTTTTATTTACATATTTTTTACTGTCTGGAATTATTCCTTGCTTGACTAGAAAAACTTTCGTGGCAAAAAGAAGCTGCAATGATAGCAATTAGCCCTTTTCTGAATCCTCAAAGTCTAGTTTGCCAAGATCTGCTGGTTTAATTCTTTTAAGCTTTTTCCAAGCATTGAGTATCCTACACTTAGACCTCCAATAACAGCAGAATGGTTTACAGGTTAGCAACAGTTTTTTCGGTGCCATTTTTTTGAAAATAAAATAATTATAATTAATAAAAAACATGAACAGTGATGATCTACTACAGCTACAAGGCAGCTAAACCTTCCTGAACTTATTTAATGACCAAGTTGATGACCAAGCTATATGCCCAAAAAGGGAGGCTGTATTCTTTGGCAGCCCTGTGGAAAAACAAAAACAGTTCCTCGGAACTGAATTCAGCATTGAACAGATTCAACAGATGTCGCCGCAAGAAATTATAAAGTATCATAACAGTATGAGGCGCAGTTGGGGGCGAGAATGGAAAAAGCGTTGGGCAAACGTTCTTAGTTTGTACACTAAACGTCGTTTGATTTTCTCCCATTGATTCTGAACAAGATCTTACGTATGATTTAACGCAAGATCCAGTTTAACAAAGTCATTAAGTCTCTAGGTGTGATCTGTATTACAGATTTGGAACATTGTTATCGCCATTTTTCATGGGGGTTAATTACTTTTAATCATATAGACTTTATTTCTCTTCAAAATGAACGGGGTCGGAAAATCAGCAGAATCAGAAAACGCTGAATCAGGTTGGAGAAAGTAACCAAGCCAGAAAATCAGCAGAAAACACTGAATCTGGTGGAGACCATTAAAAAGCATCCTCATCCTGGGCGTGTTAAGCAGGAAGAAATTTGCAGAGTGGAACAGACAAAAAAATTAATGTTACAGAAAATAACTCATAATGAAAACATAACACCGCCAAACCCCCAGAACAAGTTGTTCAATGCCAGCTATAAAAACTCCATGTGATTCAAGACCTACAGCGCCAAAGTCTTCATGGAAAATTGAACTTAAAAATGTTGCCATTTTTGGCGCCCTTGCTGCTGCTGGGGGCGGTTATTACTGTTATAAAATATATAAACAATAGCAGCCGAAACAAAAGCAATCAAAAAAATCTGAACCGCTAAATACAAAAAACAACAGCACGCCAGCACCGCCAATAACAAAAGATCATTTTGATACATTTCAGATGGAATAATATTTTAAGAACTTAAATTTAAATTTTTTTAATAAAAATAGAACATGGCGTATTATAAAATGATGGTGTCAATAAATAAAGACATGGAGTCTATAAAAGACATTTCCATAGACCAGAATTGTAATCAATGCGGTTGCTTCGGATGTAAGAACTTCATTAAGATCTATGCTAACCAATCTCACGCCAAGGGCGTTAAGGAAGACACCCTCAACGATGACGCGTTTTTTGAGGCGTGTGTGTACTATATTAGACATCTACTATTTAAGATAAAAACATAGATTGTATTTTTTTTTGACAAGATAACTTGAATAAGAACTTGGTTGTACTTAGAGGATGACTTAGTTATGATCTTAGGTTAACTTGGGGATGACTTGAGGTTGACTTGATCAAGAACTTATTAAGAACTTGAGGTAACTTAATTAAGAACTTAATTAAGAACTTAATTAAGAACTTAATTAAGAACTTGGGGTAACTTGATCAAGAACTTAATTAAGGACTTGGGGTGACTTAATTAAGGACTTGGGGTGACTTAATAAGGACTTGGGGTGACTTAATTAAGGACTTGGGGTAGCTTGGGGTGAAGGTGTCAAGTGTCTCAAAGTGGAAGGAGCTGCCAAGAAAAGTGGAACTGGAGGACCACTTGCTTTGTGACTGAACAGGTTGTGTCCCATGCGCTGAGTAGTGATTCGTTGCCTGGCTAGCCTTCAACGCGTTAGTACACGCCCGCTGTGTGGACAGACATATCATTTGGCGAATAGTTGGCTTGCCTTCGCTGACTGACACACAACTCTTTAAACATTGCTGTTGTGTGCGCGCTGTTGTGTGTGTGTGTAAATTAAATATGCAGCCTACTTGTAATGGCTCAAAGTACTGGACTATCGCAAGAACTGGAGTTTATAACTGTTAGTGACGAGGAGGACATAGAGATTGATGCAGAAGAAGTCACAAACAGTGCTACTTGGGGGACGTGCGTGCGTGGGGTGGGGGTGGGGTGGGGGGGACGTGCGTGCGTGGGGTGGGACAAAACACACACACACACACACACAAACAAACAACAAACACAAACAAACAAACACACAATAGACAGGACAGTGCTTGTGGGAAAGTGAAGGAGGCTTTTTGTTGTTCACACTTGAACGTCGTAAATTCAAGACTGCCACCAAAGGCAGCCTGAAAAGGAGGTGAATTGAAGCGATGAATAGTTGAAACGTTAAAGCAGCCAACCACAACAGCAAAAGGCATGGGGCAGGAGTAAAAATGCCAGCAAGTAGGCCAACCGTTCACGCTGTGAGCGGTTCTATTTTAGGCTATGATTCGGCAGGTAAATAGGTAGCAGGTGAATAGCAGGTAAAGCAGCCAAGGGCAGGAGTCCAGCAAGTAGGCCACCGTTCACGCTGTGAGCGGTTCTATTTTTAGAAGCCCGTCATACTATCGTCAGTAGTCCAAACCCCACCACGCAGGCCTGCACGCTGTTAGGTTGTCCCTGTGGCCTCAACAGCCTAGCCTTCGCTGCTAGCCAGGCGGTTACGCGTAACCGTTACTATTTTTAGAAGCCCGTCACAGTAGTTCAGAAAACTTGACAGACAGGCGGTTATATATAGCTGTTTCTGTTTTAAAACCGCGTCATTCCAATCGTCAGTAGTTCACAAAACTTGCCAGCATTAACCGTTGCTTTACGAGCTGCTTCAATCATTTTTCAAAGTATCTTATATTTTCATGTAAAGCATTCTTTTCTTCCTCTGTCCACAATTCTGTTGGTGTTGGCAGCGGTAATGGGAGATTTTGAGCTTGTTGGAAAGTTGTAGCTGATTCCATGTCTTCCACACCCAAATAATTTAATCTATAAAGCTGTTGAAAAGGTATTTGTGATTCAAGAACTTTTTCTAACTTAGAATCCACACTGTCTTCTGAAACTGCAGCTATATTTTGTGCCATATGCAAACACTTCTCTCGCAGAAAAAGCACCGTCTTCACACCACCACAGCACTGGGAGAAATGAACAACACAAGTGCTGGGCGGAAATGTCGTCACTACTAATCAGCTGATTCTATCTAGTCTTGTGACTGGCCGGCCGTGACATCAGCCCATCGCGTGATCCGAAAATTGTCATGTCCGGCCACATAGTAAGTAATCGGATAGTGCAGAGTCCTTAGGTAGGCCGGCAACTAGCAATTAAAGGCTTACCTGCCCCCACCGTTTGTATATGGGCGCGTTCAGCCACGGCTGCTTTTCCCCTACGTTACTCTATGGGGCGTGTTCAGCCGCGGCTGCTTTTCCCCTACGTTACTACGCTACTTTTTGGTTATTGGAGTCTTACTTGTCAGAGAACGGAGAAATGCAGGTTCTAGAGTCGCCCGGTCGAAACTGGTTGAGACCGGGTGAGCTAGAACCTGCATTTCTCCGTTCTCTACTTCTCTTTCGCTCTCTGTCAAGCCGCGTTTTCAGATATCACGTGATGCATAAGGGGACGCTACCACACTTTTCCTTGTTTCGTAAGCAGACGACACGAGTCTATTGCCATCGGGAACCGATCCGCACACGATGTTTTATCTCCCTAGTGTGACATGCGACCGGGTAACCCACTTTCAAACGATGATAGTGATGATTCATGTTAGCTCTGGCAGCTCCCTTTCCCTGTGCCCCCTCCCCACCCTCACCCCTCCTCTTCCTCCTCCTCCGTCTCCACTTCTAACGGCCCAAG
>CM031619.1:23163945-23165994 GCA_018398815.1 Conus ventricosus
AGTGTGTGTGTGTGTGTGTGTGTGTGTGTGTGTGTGTGTGTGTGTGTGTGTGTGTGTGTGTGTGTGTGTGTTGTGTGTGCGCATGCGTGTGCGCGCTTGTGTGTGTATGTGTGCACGCATGTGTGTGTGTGTGTGTGTGTGTGCGTGCGCATATGTGTGTGTGCGCGTGCGTGTCCCTGCATGTGTGTGTTTGCGTGTGCAGAAGTGGATGTGCGTGTGTATGTATGATTTGTGGGTTTGTGTGAGCTTACACACTTATCTGCATATGTATGTGGACACATATGTGTACACATACATCTACAGACACACTTTTAATACTTTTTTGTCTGGTTACAATTCATAGCAGGGAAGCTTTTTTGTGTGTTTGTTTCTGTAATCTAGCGAATAGGTAGTGAGATTGTACACACTGCCAAAACAGACATAGTTGACGTTCCGTAATGCCTACCTGCCCCCGTGCCGACTCTTGCAGTGGATCTGGAGGGAAGGACCCAAGACATAGAAATGAAACGTTACCACAAAACACTAAACATCCGATGTATCGATCATATCACCAATCAGCCAGTGCAGCAATTAGGACTGCACAAATATCTACTGGCCTCATTCAGGAAATAATCAACCTACATCAGTATGGCCATGAAACAAGATCAATGTCTTTGCTAAAATAGTCCTCCGGGGAACTGCTGAAGGAGAAAAACGGAGGGAAACTGAAAGAAATGAACTGACGTCGTCGTCGTCGTCGTCGTCGTCGTCGTACTCTGGCTAAAAGACTCCAGGGATCATCCGAACAGCCGAAGTACTTGAACACTATGGTACAAATGCATCAGCTGGGGATGAGAACATGACGTGTGTGACCGTTTTTGATTACCCCGCCACGTGGGCAGCCACACTCCGACTTCGGGGAATTTTGGAGGCTGATAATGTTATGCTAGGAGCTTGTCACAACCGAAGACGATCCCCGCGTTCAAGGAGGGAGACGGAGGGAAACTGACAACTTTACAGAGCGGACAGAGAGAAACATGGGCAGAGATCCAGGCTGTGGCGCACAACAGAAGGCACTGGAGGACCCTGGTGAACGGTTCTTCACTGTGGTGACCCACAGACTCCTCATGGACTTCAGGGAGAAGAAGAGGATGTCAGCAAAGTAATGACCATGCTGTTAACTGATGGTGTAACCATAGCTATGTTCGCTCTTGCTTCTTGTTCTATGGACAGGACCTTCTTGCCCAGTGTGCTCGCAGCCCTGAAAAGTCCACATGCGGTCGGCTGAACTATGATGATCACACTTCACTGACAGACGTTAGATGCAGATGTAAGGAGAAGGAAGAGGGGTTGGGGGGGGGGGGGGGGGGGGTAGCAGGGGGTAGGGGAGAGAGTGGGGAGAACGATGATGGAGGGAGGACAGTTTTGAAACGAAAATGTTGATCTGTTCACTGGCAGCTATGGAAACTGACGACTTTTTCTTTTTTTTTTCTTTTTCTTGTCGACAAAACTCTATGTTCAGCAAGCATTAGCTGACTTTTATTTCCGCTTGGGACTCACCAGACTTCACGGTAATGATAAGGACCATCTGTCCGTGGTGTTTGGCTTTGACACTGCACTTGAAATCAAGCGGTGTTCCCATCACACACACACACACACACACACACACACGGGTAACTCTCCTGATCCTAATCTTCACCCCAGCCTTCAGCCTGTGTAAAAGGAAAAACAGCTCTATCAATGTGGGGGAGATAAAGGACTTCTGGTCGATGAACGAGGCGTTGAAAGCAGTCAGGACAATCTACCCATTGTGCAGTGTAACCCAGTTTAACAGCTTGTGAAGTGGACACAGTGCATTTTCTTCAGGTTGGAGACTTTTATGATTTTCTGTCTGTCTGTTTGGTTGTTTGTTTGTTTTGACTTGTGTGAGGATGACGGATGGTGACACCGAACTTGTGAGTAGAAGATTCAAGAATTTGAATCCCCAACTAACATTGCGAGTTAGAATCCCGAACTTACGTTCAGACGACTGAGAGTTAGAATCCTGAACTTACGTTCAGAAGACTGAGA
>CM031619.1:23166324-23173824 GCA_018398815.1 Conus ventricosus
AAGACTGAGAGTTAGAATCCCGAACTTACGTTCAGAAGACTGAGAGTTAGAATCCCGAACTTACGTACAGAAGACTGAGAGTTAGAATCCCAAACTTACATTCAGAAGACTGAGAGTTAGAATCCTGAACTTACATTCAGAAGACTGAGAGTTGGAATCCCGAACGTACATTCAGAAGACTGAGAGTTAGAATCCTGAACTTACATTCAGAAGACTGAGAGTTGGAATCCCGAACTTACATTCAGAAGACTGAGAGTTAGAATCCTGAACTTACATTCAGAAGACTGAGAGTTGGAATCCCGAACGTACATTCAGAAGACTGAGAGTTAGAATCCCGAACTTACATTGAAAAGACTGAGAGTTAGAATCCCGAGCTTACATTGAGAAGACTGAGAGTTAGAATCCCAAACTTACGTTGAAAAGACTGAGAGTTAGAATCCCAAACTTACGTTCAGAAGACCGAGAGTTAGAATCCCAAACTTACATTGAGAAGACTGAGAGTTAGAATCCCGAACTTACATTGAAAAGACTGAGCGTTAGAATCCCGAACTTACATTGAGAAGACTGAGAGTTAGAATCCCGAACTTACATTGAGAAGACTGAGAGTTAGAATCCCGAACTTACGTTCAGAAGACCGAGAGTGAGAATCCCGAACTTATGTTCAGAAGACTGAGAGTTAGAATCCCGAACTTACATTGAAAAGACTGAGAGTTAGAATCCCGAACTTACATTGAAAAGACTGAGAGTTAGAATCCCGAACTTACTTTCAGAAGACCAAGAGTTGGAATCCCGAACTCACATTCAGGGAATTGAGAGTTAGAATCCCGAACTTACATTGAGAAGACTGAGAGTTAGAATCCCAAACTTACGTTGAAAGACTGAGAGTTAGAATCCCACACTTACGTTCAGAAGACCGAGAGTTAGAATCCCAAACTTACATTGAAAAGACTGAGAGTTAGAATCCCAAACTTACATTCAAAAGACCGAGAGTTAGAATCCCAAACTTACATTCAGAAGAGTGAGAGTTAGAATCCCGAATTTACATTCAGAAGACTGAGAGTTAGAATCCCAAACTTACATTCAGAAGACTGAGAGTTAGAATCCCGAACATGCATTGAGAAGACTGAGAGTTAGAATCCCGAACTTACATTCAGAAGACTGAGAGTTAGAATCCCGAACTTACATTGAAAAGACTGAGAGTTAGAATCCCGAACTTACGTTCAGAAGACTGAGAGTTAGAATCCCGAACTTACGTTCAGAAGACTGAGAGTTAGAATCCCGAACTTACGTTCAGAGAATTGAGAGTTAGAATCCCGAACTTACGTTCAGAGAATTGAGAGTTAGAATCCCGAACTTACGTTCAGAGAATTGAGAGTTAAAATCCCGAACTTACATTCAGAGAATTGAGAGTTAAAATCTCGAACTTACATTCAGAGGACTGAGAGTTAAAATCCTGAACTTACATTCAGAGAATTGAGAGTTACAATCACGAACTTACATTCAGAGAATTGAGAGTAAGAATCCCGAACTTACATTCAGAGGACTGAGAGTTAAAATCCTGAACTTACATTCAGAGAATTGAGAGTAAGAATCCCGAACTTACATTCAGAGAATTGAGAGTAAGAATCCCGAACTTACATTCAGAGAATTGAGAGTTAAAATCCGAACTTACATTTAGAGAATTGAGAGTTACAATCCGAACTTAACGTTCAGAGAATTGAGAGTTAGAATCCCGAACTTACATTCAGAGAATTGAGAGTAAGAATCCCGAACTTACATTCAGAGAATTGAGAGTTACAATCCCGAACTTACATTAAGAAGGTTGCAAGTCGCATAGTAGGCTTCGGCCATACAACAGTCATATCCGCTGTTCATCAGAAGATGTCGTTCTGGTGGTCGCTTGAGTGTTACATACCATCTCTACTCTCCACTCCCATAGAGTGCTTATCTCCCTTTGCCTCATCATCCGAGGCCGCTTTAAGAGACGTTCAAAGTGAAAGTAACAGAACCTAATCAAAACGATGTGAACATTCTTTTAATGGATCGCGTTATGTGTGGCAGTGTGTTAAAGTGGACTTGTTTGCTTGGCTCAGTGGTTAAGCCCGAGACATTGCGATCAGAGGCTGTGGGTCTGAATCCCGCTGGTTCCCATATGAAGATTCAGCGTTTTTACTGGCCATGGTCGCGTTGTTCTGGCAGCATCGGTATCAGATAGGATGCTCCCGCCTTCTGTCGTTGTTGTCCCAGTCTGTCCCATCGACTGTGGTGGATACAGATGTTACACTCGAATTGAACTAACTGACTGGATAGCAGTTGTCAGATTTTTTTTTCCAGCCTGGAATTCAGTAATGCGTAATTCATAGGTTTTTCTTTCTCTCGTCAGTATGTATTTGAAAGTGATGAATGTTCTGGGTACTGATACGTCACATGCATTTTTCACTTTTCAGGTAATATGATTTTATCTATCGATGAAATATTTCGTGATTTTTTTCCCCCTCCAGAATGCAGGAAAACGGAGCCATGTTTTGCTTGTGCTAATGCCTTTCCTTGATTAAAAGTGTGCTTAGGTGATGTTACGATTATTTGACACTATCATTTATATGAATGGCTAATAGTAAGATGGGTATGACTAACAACAACAAATTCTTGACACGTCATGTTTCATCCGCTGGAAGGTGTAGTGGCATAACAGTATTTCATAAACGAAAACAAAATATTACCAGCGAATGTGTGTGTGTGTGTGTGTGTGTGCGTGTGTGTGTGTGTGTGTGTGTGTGTGCGTGCGTGCGTGCGTGCGTGCGTGCGTGCGTGCGTGCGTGCGTGCGTGTGTGTGTGTGTGTGTGTGTGTGTGTGTGTGTGTGTGTGTGTGTGCTCTGATGGCTTTACACCATCAATCATCATCAGATAGACCTGATATCTTACAAGAAATCCCTTTCTGAAGTCATCAGCTTGTTACACGAGGTTCAGATGTATCGTTATTGTGGGATCCTTGCCATTCCAGTCTGTATGGTGATGAGATGGCTGATGTATGTGCCAAAGTATTGTTATTGTGGGGTCCTGGCCATTCCAGTCTGTATGGTGATGAGATGGCTGATGTATGTGCCAAAGTATCGTTATTGTGGGGTCCTGGCCATTCCAGTCTGTATGGTGATGAGATGGCTGATGTATGTGGTAAAGTATCGTTACTGTGGGTTCCTGGCCATTCCAGTCTGTATGGTGATGAGATGGCTGATGTATGTGGTAAAGTATCGTTACTGTGGGTTTCTGGCCATTCCAGTCTGTATGGTGATGAGATGGCTGATGTATGTGGTAAAGTATCGTTACTGTGAGTTCCTGGCCATTCTAGTCTGTATGGTAATGAGATGGCTGATGTATGTGGTAAAGTATCGTTACTGTGAGTTCCTGGCCATTCCAGTCTGTATGGTAATGAGATGGCTGATGTATGCGCCAAAGTATCGTTACTGTGGGTTCCTGGCCATTCCAGTCTGTATGGTGATGAGATGGCTGATGTATGTGCTAAAGAGGCAGCTTCTGGGAAATCAGACTTCAGTGTTTTTAACAGACCGCTTTCTGTCTCTGAAGCTAGTAGTATTTTATCAAATGCAATTTGGAAAAAAAAGACAGGAACAATATGTAAATGATGCTGGCCTCAAGCACAGACGGGATGTGACTATTCCTGGGAAACGATGCGTTAATCCCCCTGGACCAATCCCAGTAAGAAACTGAATTCACCGACTGCGGGTTAATGCATGGTTAGGAAGATGTTTAAATCCTTCACCTACCTGTGTCTGTGGTCTTCAACTTGATAAAACTCATTTCTTATTTGAATGCCCTAGCACAAGAGTTGACTTTCAATCACTCCATGAAATGATCATACATAAAAATATGCCGCTAACGCTTCCAAGTGTATTGCAGCTGACTTAGAAAGACTGGCTGGGCAATGACTTTAGTAGCTGCACGTTAAATTAAAAATCATCCGATTGGAAGTTTAAAAAAAAAAAGTATTTGATAATTTCAAGGCATTTTAAACCATTCTTGTCAGTTGTGTTAGTTAAAACAACAACAACAACAACTAAATGATGTATTACGCTATTCACGAATGGATGTAAGAGAGAAGGAAGGAGGGAGGATGGAGGCTAATGTGTCAGCATAATCGTGGGTTATAACTATAATTTAATTATGGCATTGTGTCAGATTTACAAGTAGAACAAGGCACTGTCTTTCAGAGCTGTCCGACTCTTAAATGTAATACGGCGGTCTAATCCATTGTGAAATTGTCTTTTACGTGTGTGTGTGTGTGTGTGTGTGTGTGTGTGTGTGTGTGTGTGTGTGTGTGTGTGTGTGTGTGTGTGTGCGTGCGTGCGTGCGTGTGTGCGTGCGTGCGTGCGTGAGAAGAGAGAGAGAATTAGAGAGAGAGAGTGCGCATGCATGCGCATGCACTTTTGCGTCCACGTGTGTGTGTGTGTGTGTGTGTGTGTGTGTGTGTGTGTGTGTGTGTGTGTGTGTGTGTGTGTGTGCAAGTGCGTGCATGTGTGTATGTGTGTGTGTTTCTTGAGTACTCGACCAGAGAGAGAGAGAGAGAGAGAGAGAGAGAGAGAGAGAGAGAGAGAGAGAGAATATAATAATAATTCCTTATTCTTTTATTATGGATATAATAATGTGTAAGAAGGGTTCTCGGGATGGGGTTATGCAGGAGTATGAGAGAGAGGAAGAGAGTGATATTCATCATGTTCATTAGACTTTGGTCGCCTTTCAATTCTATTCAAGTATTGCAAATCAGTTCTTTACAATTTTCTCATCTCTGAAATAACAAATTGAAAGTATCTTATACATTTTTTCTTTAACTTTCTTAACTTATTTATTTTTGATTTACTTTTCTGAAATGTGTGTGTGTTATTTATTTTGTTTAAAATGTCAGTACAACCTATGGTTAAACTGACAATGGTTTCAGTCAGTCAGTCAGTCTGTGTCTGTGTGTGCGTGGTGTGTGTGTGTGTGTGTGTGTGTGTGTGTGTGTGTGTGTGTGTGTGTGTGTGTGTGTGTGTGTGTGTTTGTGTTGTGTGTGTAGATGAGTGGGGTGGTTGGATGAGCGCACGCGCGCGCGTATGTGTGTGTGTGTGTGTGTGTGTGTGTGTGTGTGTGTGTGTGTGTGTGTGTGTGTGTGTGTGTGTGTGTGCGTGCGTGCGTGTGTGCGAGAGAGAGAGAGAGAGAGAGAGAGAGAGAGAGAGAGAGAGAGAGAGAGAGAGAGAGAGAGTGAGTGAGAGAGTGAGTGAGAAACAGACAGACAGACGAGGGGGAAAGAGCGACAGGGGGAGAGAGAGAAGGAGGGAGGTTAGGTCAAAGTATTAGTCAATCCAGATAGTCAGACCGGCAGTGTGTCAACTGGTAAGTCTCAGGTCGATGTCGTCCCAACAATGTCAGCCGTTACTGGAGATAACAGAACAGTGCATTGTTCAACATTGTTCTGCGCGCCTTTCCGTCTCGGCTCCATTAACAGCACGTTCGGCTGTACACACAGACATGGCTTTCATGAAAAATGCTCACACACACACACGCACGCACGCACGCACGCACGCACGCACAGACACACACACACACACACACACACACACACACACACACACACACACACACACACACACACACACACACACAATTGCTTTGATAAAAAAAAAAGAACGTGTATGAACTATAATATAAAACGTAATTTCTAATGTACATTCTTCGTTTCTGAAATGACTGTTGTCAAAGTGAACTGTGTACAATAGTATCCCGAGTCGTCGTGGCACACTAACAGATCTTCTTATCTTTGTCCCGTGCACTCCATTGCGCTAGCAGTCAAGAGAGGGTTTTTTGTTTGTTTGTTTGTTTTTTTGCTCGTTATTTTTCCCCGCTTATTATTCATTCGTGTCAATTGTTGTTGACTGCACAGTTCTGTTGTTTGCTTTGTGTATTTTTGTTTTGTTTTGAGCTTGCAATGCTTTATGTCTGTGGATTCACGTGAGATGGATATATGCATTTTAATACATGACGTACACCCAAGGTTTTGAAAAATATCTATTCTTTCTATGTGTGTGGCCTCATCATCAGTGCCAAAAAGACTAAAAACATGCTTACCGGTAAACACCAAGGGCCAACAGACGTTCTCATCGACCAAAAAGAAGTGGAAGTAGTAGAGAACTTCACATAGGCAGCTCCATCAACAACGCCAATGACCTCGACCATGAACTGAAGTGTCGTATTGGGAGAACAACATCAGCATTGAATCAGCTGAACAAAATATGGAACAGCAATAAACTCCCTTAGAATCAAATTGAAATTTTATAACTCCAGTGTGATTTCAACGCTGTTATATGGCTGTGAAACCTGGCAACTGAAGACCACCCAGGAGAAGAAACTCGACGCTTTTGATACTAAGTGCCTACGTAAGATCTTGGGCATCAAATGGTCAGACTGTGTCATGTCTTAAGACTACCCTCTTCAAGACCTGCAAACCAAGCCATTAAATGGACCCCAGCAGGCCAGAGAAAAAGAGGACGACCCAGGATGAGCTGGGCGACAGACAGTGAAGAGAGACCTCTGACTCGTTGACAGATGATGGAGTGACACTAGCAAACTGGCTGAAGACCGTGCACAGTGGAGCGCCTTGACTGCCTCATGCGTCGCAAGACGCGGGAGCATCTAAGTCTAAGTATGTAATTCTTTCTATCAGTTGTTAGGCATCAGGCCCTCTCAGAAGAAATGTGACGTGTTTCACCATTTGAGAAATAAGAATTGTCTACTTTATTTTCTACAAGATACACATTTTAAGCACCAAAAAAAGGTAAAAATATGTTTTAGCCGGATGGGGATAATCGGGATTGGGGGGGGGGGGGGGGGGGGGGGGATCGTAAAATGCACGAGGAGTAACAATCTTATTCCAAAATGAAGTTGAATTTATAGTTTCAAAGATGACACAGAAAGATACATTATGGTCCTCATTGAGATACAGAAACGTTACTTTTCGTTAACATTTATGGAACTGATAAAGACTCAGATTCAGACTTTTACAAGTATTTGAAACAAGTTAATCAATGAGTTAGGAGTAGAAAATGCAATAATAGCGTGTAATTTTTAGGAGTAGAAAATGCAATAATAGCGTGTAATTTTAATCTAATTCTTGATTCTGCCGAAAGCTTTTATAATTATACACTACACATAAACAGCCCCTAGGCCAGAGAAGCAGTAAAACACCTGCTTGAGAACATAGAATTAAACGATATTTGGCAAGAGTTAAATCCAGAATGTCTGTGACATACGTGGAGAAGGACCAGTCCCTTACAGCATGTTAAGTTCCATTTCTTTTTTTCATTCCAGACACTGTAGTTGTTGTTGTGAATGATGTAAACATGACTTGCGGCTAAAGGACAGACTATTCCGCTAGGTTGTCGACGCTGAAATTTAACGTAAACGTTAAAGATGATACTTTTAGAAAGTTAATTCACCCCTTTTAAAGGATAA
>CM031619.1:23183824-23187208 GCA_018398815.1 Conus ventricosus
CAGATAGGGCTTACCTGGTGATGTTGGTCACAGGTTGGGAACTCCAGATAGGGCTTACCTGGTGATGTTGGTCACAGGTTGGGAACTCCAGGTGGGGCTTACCTGGTGATGTTGGTCACAGGTTGGGAACTCCAGATCAGGATTTACATCGTTGTGTTGGTCACAGGTTGGGAACTCCAGGTAGGGCTTACTTGGTGATGTTGGTCACAGGTTGGGAACTCCAGGTAGGGCTTACCTGGTGATGTAAGTCACAGGTTGGAAATTCCAGATCAGGATTTACATCGCTGTGTTGATCAGAGCTGGGAACTCCAGGTAAAGCTTACCTGGTGATGTTGGTCACGGACTTGAGGGTGTGGCCAATCCATCCCCGGCATCCTGTGAAGATTTGGATTTCCTGTGCCATTTGGTTGACTTTCTGCCAAAAGTCTTTGTCGCAGATAGTGCGTCGGGTTGGTGGATCTACAGGTATGTTGACGGACTCTTTTTCCCCACACATTAGAATATGATTGCGCAAAGTTTGAAGTGTAGTGGCTACATGTTTGCAATTGATCGTTTTGTCGTTTTTCAACTTTGGACAACTCACAAACAAAGTAGGGTGTAACTCTTTCTCCCGTGAGGAAAGTGACGACACACCCATAACTCTGAACGAATGCTGTTTTCCGCACCAAATCGCCTTGCTCCAATGCCAGCACAGACCACACAGAGCAAACAAGGAGACATCCCGCCAGAAAGGATGCTCCAAGCTTGCCCATGGCAACGTCTCCCTGTGGGGTCTGCGTGCCCTGTGTTGGCAGTTCTGCACAGCGATCTGGTGTCGCAGGCAGCTTTCATCACAGGAGAAAGAGTCACCTTGCTTGTTCCTCACTCACTGTCTATCATTCCCTGCCTCATTTCAGATTTCCTTTCTTGCTAATCAAACCGAGGTTAACTTGATTTCTAACTGTTCTGTCCTGCGTTTGTTTGACTTTTTACTCAAGGTTTTTTCATTCAACGCCTTCCTTGCGTTGAAGTTCTTTCTTTCTTTCTTTCTGCGTACGCAGGCTGATACTCCTGCGGACACTCCCTGTATAGCCAGGCAGTGGAGTTTTGTGTGTATGACCCTTTTTTTTTATCCCGCCATTAAGGCAGCCATACTCCATCTTCGGGGAAGGTGCATGCTATGTGTCACGTGTCATCCATACCAACGGCCAAACTGGCCTTCTCTTCCGAAAGTTGGTGATGGGATTTTACGTGTGTGCAAGATGTTATGCGTGCGTTCACACACGGAACCTCGGTTTATAGTCTCATTCGAAGGGCTATATGGGGAATGGAGTCAGAACCAATGTTAACTCCGAGGGAAAAATCCCCTATACCGAAATTCGAACCCGCAACCCCAGGATCACGAGTCCGGCGCTCTACCAACTGAGCTATCCGGCCCCCTTGCGTTGAAGTGATCAAAGCTAAGTGATTGCTCGTTCATTTTCATTGTCCTATTTTGTTTGTATCTTGCCTGAAAAAGACCTAAGAGGTCGAAACGCGTCGTGCTTTGTCTTGTGACTCGTTTGTCCACGTTTCTC
The DNA here is from genome assembly GCA_018398815.1 of Conus ventricosus. Lineage (NCBI taxonomy): Eukaryota > Metazoa > Mollusca > Gastropoda > Neogastropoda > Conidae > Conus > Conus ventricosus. The sequence goes on from CM031619.1 coordinate 23,185,381, forward strand.
TGGGCGGTTGGCTAACATGAGATTTGTTTATACTCAAGATCAAAAAGGGTATGCCAGTCATAGATAAATGTTAATTTGTGTTTGTTCATTTCTCCAATTGATCTTGCTGTGTATGTGTGTCAGGTACGGGGTCTACGGACAAAGCTTAGGATTCCTTTTTTTTCCTTTGGGAGGGGAGGGGAGGATCTCCTTGTTTGGTCTGTGTGCTCTCTGTTGGCGCTTGTGCTAGGCGATTTGGTGTTGTGAGTAGCAATTGTTTGGCGTTATGGGCGTGTAATTAACTTCATCATGGGTGGACGAGTTACCCTACTCGTTCGTTATGTTTACTGTTCCCTGCTTCATTTCAGATTTCTGTTCTTGGACAACAGGCTTGACCGTTACAGGTGTATGGGCAGCAGCTGGAATTTGCTGTTTCATTTTCGTGTTATCAGACTGACATAGCAGATATTACACAACTGTCAGTAAGTGAGACATGGTGTTTCACTCATAAAGGCTTTGATTTCAGAGCTCGAACAGATTTCCAGCTGGAGAGAAGAACTTTCACTGTGGACGACATGTTACGGATGACGAGCTGTTTCCGTTGCAGTGAATGTGCTTGAATCCTCTTCTTTTCTGATAACACAACAACACACACATACATACATACGAGTGCTCGTGTGCTAGTGCATGCGCGTGCGCGCACACTGAAACCAATTTATTGTCAGATTAACTCACGGTTGTACACGCACGCACGCACGCACACACACACACACACACACACACACACACACACACACACACAAGCGAGAGAGAGAGAGAGAGAGAGAGAGAGAGAGAGAGAGAGAGAGAGAGAGAGAGGAGAGAGAGAGAGAGAGAGAGAGAGAGAGAGAGTTAGTTCTCGTTCTTGTTGATCTAGTCGTTTGTGGGTCTAAAATCATCGAAGTGGATGAACAAACTAAAAGTAGGTGAACTCAACAATCCACCAAATCATTCGTTTGATAAGCATTCTATCATTCGTTGCTACTCCCCATACGTTTCTGGGCTGCTAGTCTCTTTTGACTTGATTAGGCCTACTTGTTTGTTGATTGCTTGTCGTTTGTTTCTTGAATATTTTGTTTTCGAATCATTGGTGTCATGTTTCTTGATTAAAGTGTTTTTGTACTATTTCTCACCAAATGAAATTCTGGTGATTGCAGTTCCAGTGCTGGACGATTCGGGCCTACCGCTCGCCACAGAGATTGACCTGTCCCTTCGGGGTTCGATTCCTGCGTGCTCACCGACTTGAGGTGCTGTTTTCTTCATGATATTGACTGAAGTCAGACAGAAGTCTACTTTCTCCTACCGAGATTCGGCTGACGCTTTTCGGCCTGTGAGTGTTTACCTTCAGTGGGATGGTCTGTGGCTTTGTTGTTCAACACAGGACATTGATATCTGCCGACAGAACAGAGCCTTCGTTATGATAACTGTGAGCTATCTTTCCACACGCGCATGAAAGTGTTCAGTCTAACACGACTGATAACAGTGAAGCTCGAAGTTATTCGATACTTAGCACAGTGTTTTTTTTTTTCTATTGTCACAAAAACGAAGTTTAGGTGAACCATGTGATTAGAAATATTATTGAGTGTCCACTTTTGTCAACTAAGACAAACGAACTAATAAACTTTTACGATATGAAAGTATTTTCTTCTCAATTGTAAGTGACGAAAATATTTCAGAAAAAAAGAACAACATCGACAAATGCAGCAAAGCCAACAGTGCAGACAATTACTTGAATTTGATCACACGTGAAAATATCTCGGCGATTTCTCGCACAAAGGGATAATACTCGAAACGGCAGCTGCCTGGCGGA
>CM031619.1:23188208-23210708 GCA_018398815.1 Conus ventricosus
CATTATATAGACTCGGATGACGAGACCACCGGCTTACCCAAGAGACTCTCTACGGTGAGCTGCAACAAGGAAAAACCTCCCATGGTCAAAGGAACGTAGTGTTTTCTTCCAGCCTGTTTTTGTTTTTTTCCGGCTTTACATCCGTCAAGTATTGGTTTCCCGCCAAGTCTGTCCTACTCTCAGCAATGTGTGTTCCCTCACCTTTGTATTCCGCCACCCCCCCCCCCCCCTCCACACCTATCGCTCCCCTCCCCCTCCCCATGTGTACATAACCCTTAGTTTATGTTCTCTCAAGTCTTTATTCTCTGGGCCAGATTTTCCCCTGATTTCTGTTACCACCACTCTCTGTCTCTGTCTCTGTCTCTGTCTCTGTCTCTCTCTCTCTCTCTTCCCTCTCTCTCTCTCTCTCTCTCTCTCTCTCTCTCTCTCTCTCTCTCTCCTCTCTGTGTCATAAACTGGGAAAATAAACTAATTTACGAAAGTTTAAACTAGTGATGAACGTAAACAATTGATATAGTTATAGTCGGATGGTAGAATTTGACATTTATTATTGCGTTCGTTGTGAGTGCTCGATGGATGTTGAATGTTACCCTCAAAAAATATTTATTAGCGTAAAGTACATCCTTTGAATGTGTGTGGTGGTTGTGTGTGGTGTGTTGTGTGGTGTGTGTGTGTTTGTGTGTGTGTGTTCACGAAACTAAACTTATGGAGTAATAATTAAAAAAAATTTCTACAACGTCACCCCATCTATGTTTGCCCCTTTGGCCCGGGGCTAAAAAAAACTTAATGCCATACAAATGTGACATGTCAGCAGTACAATAAAAGTGCTGATGGGGGGGTAGATATAGTATAGTGTGGTAGGGGTAGTGAAAAGAAGAAAGGAAAAAGGTATAGGAGTACGGGGAAGTAGTGGAAAATGTATGTATATAGTTATATTATAGTGTAGTAGTAGAGTATTATAGTAGCAGCACAGCGTAGAAAACAAAAAAGGGGCATTCTGGCCCCCCTTCTAACCAGTTTCGCCCCGGGCGACCCAGAATGCCCCTTTTATAGTTTTCTGACAAGAAAATTTAAAACCAAAAAAACATTTTACAAACAAACATACGGGGTGGTTTTCCCTTTTTTAAATAAAAATTTACAAACTTTTTAGTTTTTAGTTTTTGCTTAATCCTATTTTTTCCTATCATTTCCAAACATCTTTTTTCGCGCAGGCTTTCATCAAATAGTCCCGTTTTTCAGTGAAATAAAACACAGTCTTTAACTGTTCCTAATTTTTTTTTAAAACTGAGTTATTTTTTTGGGCAAAAAATCCACACACTTATTTACTTTCTTCCACTGAAAGCCAGTTTGACAATGTTTTTCTTTTTAAACTATGTCTCTTTTCCAAAACGTCTCTGTAATAAATATGTCTGCGTTCCTTCAAACAGTTTATAAAATGTTCAAACACTCATTTCAGTTTTATTGCTGGGATAAACAAAATATATTTTATAAACGTCCTAAAAACCTTTCTATATAATGCTTTGTTCCTTTTAAGTGTTGGCAGAAAATCGCAATATGTTTTAAAATTATGCGATAAACGTTTGAAATGGGTCTAGGACAAAATTGTTTTTCCACAACCATCTGCCCAAAAATCAAACTGGGGGTTTTTTTGTCAAATTTTTAACTCCCCATAGTTTTATAACAAATTTATTAACCCATTATTGTTTTTTTCATGCCTCTGTCAAAACTTTTTCAGTAAAAAAAAACCTATAAGGTCTAAATGTGAAAGATTAACCCAATTCATTTTAAAGTTGTTCTATTTAACTAAATTATTTTTTTTGTTGTTGTTATGCCCTTAAAAATCCTCACCTTTGGAAAAATAACGAGGTAACTTAAGCTTTAACGTCTAATTTTGCCAGCTAATTAGAATTCCTTTTAAAAGGACGCACTAACGCCCACAAACCCCCACCCCCACATCTTTAAAGACAAAATTCAAATCATTGTAAACGTTCCCCTAATTTCTTTTGGGGAAAATTTAAATTTTGTGAACATTTTTTAAAAAACCTTTTTTCCCTTCTGTGGAGGATTAGTTTTTTCCCATAGGGCTTTATTTCAATCTCTTTCCGACATTGTCCTCTGGATAAACTTTATGCAAAGGGCCAGAGTTAAATGTTTTTCTAAAATTTTTTTGGGGCAAAAAAATTAAATGGGCTTAAATTCAAATTTTTTTTTCCCTTTAATTTTTCTAAGGCCATTTGCGTCGGGTTTTCGAACTATTTATATTCATACTGGCCACTTTATTTCTTCTACATTGCGCATGCTCTATTTAGGAAACTTTTTTGTTGTCCCCAACCCTTTCGTTATAATCCCATTTTTAGTGTACTCAAACCATCAAAGGCTATTCACCATTCTGTTAAAAGTCCCAAGTCTGAAAGGGTTTTTTAAATTTCTAAATTATACACCCCGGGCGCAAATGTAAACTCCATTCTTCGGCCCACCGATTTTTTTAGTACAACTTATATTTTATTTCCAAACAATTGCGGGTTAAATCACATTTCACGACTTTCCCGTTTTTTCTGAAAAAATTTTTTTTATTAAAGATCCGACCCCCCCACAAACTAATCTTTTAAACTGTAAATTAGGGAATTTTTTAAATTTCAAAATCGCAATATGCACTTTCCCAAGGAAGAGCCCTCAAAACTTTTGGGCCCTTTCCATCTAAAAGTTTTCATCAGGCTCGCTCGTCCAAATGAACATAGAGTAATAAATGTAATGCAAAGAGGGGATTTTCTCCCCCTAAATTTTGTTTGCTGCAACTCAAAACTATGAGGGGGTCAGGGTTTAAAACCTAACTTTTAGCTAGTTTTCCCTATAAAAAATAGTCCCCACTTTTTCTTCTTCAGGTTTTAATGTTAACATTTTTCTTTTCGCATTGTTAATTTGGAGAAAATGTAAAAGTTACTCATTGTTTTCTTTAGTGACCCCAAAAACCCGTAAAACCATCGGTATGGTTAACTGGCTAACTAAAGTTCCTGCTTATTTTATTTTTTAATTTTATTTTCTCCCTAATTCACTTATTTAAACCATAGACTTTGAAAAAATTTTCAGGAGTGCGACCGTTCGGGTTTCCCGCAATCGTTTAATACATTTCTAAAAACAAGGAGGGTCTTGAGGTTTTTGTTACAAACTTTTTTTAAACGAAAAAAAAATATGCATTTAAATAACGAAAAAATATTCTGTTGGCCGCTCAAATCTTAAAATATAACAACTGACCCCTTGACATTTCTGGGGCTCAGTCTGACCCCTTTTCAAAAAGGTTAGTACTCCATTAAACAGTATTTTAACCCTCCTTTTAAAAAAGCCCATCCCAAAATTTGGGTTTATACCGATGCTTTTTATCAAACCATTAAACTTTGCTGTTTTGTGCATAAAAGGGGGTGGGGATTCGATCAGATCATTAAACATCCTGATCCTTTGGTGGGGCATGTCAGATTTCTTTTTTATTACCCCTTCGCGATTTTGACTGAACTGCAAGCTCCATTACCAAAACAAAACGTTTAACCCATTCAGCAACAGAATAAACACGAGGCTTTTAAAAGGGATCTGTAACGAATTAAATAAATGTTAAGGGAAAGACTTTAGACAAAATTGGTTTAAATCATGGTTGGGCCCCCTTTTTATTTTTGGGCTGCACAGAAATATAACTATACTGAATCCCCTTACACATCTTTTCTCCTCGGCCAATTTTTTCCCCCGGGGTCCATAGGCAAGAGCATAAAACGCAGGGACAACTTTTACTTAGCACTTCAAAGGGGCCTAACTAGAGGGGGAATGAACAATAAACGACTTTTTCGATTTTCTTTTGGTTTTGCTGGGTTGCAAGCCAAACGGAATCGAGCATAACAGATCTTCTACGGGTTTTGACGCACAAAAAAAATACTTAGCAAATTTTAAGGGGCCCCATTAATTCTACAGTTGATTTCCTTAAATTTTAAAAATAAAAAAATTTTTTAAAATACGCAAATCAAAAGTAGCTTTCTGTTGGCACTGGTTTTATACTGGCCTTCGACCTCAGGCTCCAGATGGACAAAAATAAACACAATAATAAATCCTTGTGGCAGGCAATGAACAAAAAGGTCGGAAAAAAACGAAAAAAAATTCTGACCATAATATTGAAGCAGTAAACAAACAAGATGACCCCCCAAGAAAAAGCTCCAATCCCCGGCCCAAAGCCCAAAGACCGTTGAAAAGTCAAAAAAAATAATGACCAGAATATAAAAAAGACACGCTTGTTTTTGGTTTTTAACTTGCTTAGGTTTACTTGTCTTTATTTTACTAAATTTTACCCCAATTTTAAGAGACAAAATTCCCATAAGTGCTCGGCCATAAACCCAAACATTTTGCTTCAGTAGAAAAAACCCACTAAAATGCCCCCTATATACCGGTAAGCGCCAGGGCTTTTACGGCTAATTTTTTTAAAAAACCCCCAAGATATCAAGCTGTTTTTACCCAATTTTCAGGGGGAGATGGAGGCGAGGGTGGTAAGGCTCTGCCTGGCCTCCACCGCAAAATAGCCATCCCAGGGTATTTTGCAAACCCTAACCCGTTTAAACGCTTGCTAATTGACCCCTTTGCTCTCAAACGTTTCGTTTCTTTCTGATGTTGGTCTCATATAAAATTTTTTTGAAGTTTTCTTTTCTGACACTTGAGTTCGTAATTGTCTGTTAGTAGACCCGTTTTTAGTCTTGCCGATTTTTTTTTTCAAGTTTTTAGTCTTGGTTATTCTTTTTTTAACACCAGCCCAAAGTGGCCATCAGCCCAACGATTTTTTCTTTTTCTCTTTTTAAGCTCACTATTTCACTTATTTTTGCTAAATTTCTGTTAATTCGCCTTAAGATTCTTACAGCACAAAAGGGCCCTTTAAATTCTCGCATAGGCAAGGGGGATCTTTAAAATTTTTTTTTAATCTGTTTCCTAAAAACGGGTTTCGCTTCTATTGTATTTATTATTCACCTGCTGTTTGATTTAATTCTTTAATTCTATGTTTTGCTTTTGGTTATCTTTTTGGGATTTTTGTTTTTTTTTGAATTTTTAAAACCCCTCCCCCCTTAATTTTGTTTAACAAAACAAGCCAAGGCGTTTCGATGGGCACTTTAATCTTTGTCTAATTGTTTCCATCCCCAAAAACTTTTGTGGTCTCGTTATTGTAACGAACAGGTTCTCCTTGTTTTTTTTTACAAAAATGGTCATTTTTTTGTCAAATTTTAAAAAATCATCGGGGCTTAAATTCGGGGGGTTTGGGCCCTAAACTTTGGAAAAAATGACGACCTTGGGTTCTGTTAATTCATGCCACAGGGGGGGCCGTTGAGCGATGCTGTGTCAAAGGGAAAATTTCACTATTCTTTTTAATTCACGCCCATTGGGGCCATTGAGCGATGCTGTTCAAAGGATTTTTTTCCTCATTCTTTTCCAAGATAAAAATCAAAATTTTTTCCTTCAATGCCTGCCATGTTTTTTTAATAATAAACTTTTTTTTTTGTTTTTAAAAAAAAGCAAAAATATTTGGCTCGATTCTTGCCGCATGAAAAAAAAGAGCCCCGTGGATGGGGGTACAAAATTATTGTTCAAATAATCCTCACTATTGATGGGGATCAAATCTTACTGTCAAATTTCCCAGCCAAAGGGGGGAGAATGATTGTCCCGCTCTCGCACTTACTTTAAAATAGATCCGAATCAAAAACCCCAAACGGGGACATTGGCAAATATGGGTTGGGCAATCGTTAAGAAAATTTTAAAAAATTGAGGGCAAAAAAATTTTTTTTACACAATGCAAACTTTTTTTAACCTTTTCTGATCTATGCAAACCGGGGAATAAAAGGGCGACTTGCGTTTCAAGGAATAGAAAAGAAGAAGCACAAAACATAAATAGCCTGAGATGCAAAAAAGCCGGGCAAAAAGATGGGGCGAAAAATTTTTTGCTTGGAAATCGCTTTTCTTTTCCCTTGTTTTTGAGTTTTAAGTGCGCATGCCGTACTATCAAGGAGCATTAAAAGACAGATTGTATAGAACAACTTTCGAATACAAACGTTTTTTAAACTAAAGACCCCGAAGCAAAGTACACATTTCTGACATCTCGTTGGGTTTTACGTTGTTACAACCCGATTTAGCAAGCTGATTGAGCAAAAATATAAGACAACAAATTAAAATATATACGACAAGGGATTCACATACAACAACCCAGAACCGGCAACACTATAGGTTTTTTGTTTTATTTTCCCAGCAAGTCGTTAAAGTATTTTATTCTGTTAAGATAAAGGGCCATTCGAAAGACAAATAAAATTTATTAATCCTAAAAAAACGGGGTACAATGTTCTTTTGGGGGGTGCCAAACCCAAATCTACGCTAGGGGGTAAACCCTTTTAACAGCATTTTGATGAAATAAAAAATTTTTGTTTGGGGCGGGGGGTGAAAAACCAACAGTAGACCTTGTGTCTAAAGTTTACCCCTTTCACAGTGTTAGACTTGATGATTATTTAACAACAAAATCGGTTTATGGTTGCCCAAAGGGGCAACGGGTAATCATTGCATGGAAGTGGGAGAATGTTAAAGACGGAAAAATTTTCAAATTGACAAAGAAAAAGATGGCGATAACCATTTTAAACTTTTTTTTAATATTTGAGGGCACTGAATATTCGTAACAGATTACAAAATATACTTACAAAACTATTTTTTATTTAAAAAAGCATCTCTGGTTTTATCAAATTCCTACAACGCCGAGCCCCCCAACAAAGGGGGATAGTAGAACCCAAACAAAAAAACCTTAAATTAACAAACATTACTACACAAATGAAAACAAAAACTAAGAAAGACCTTTCAAATACGCAAAAACCAAAACGAAGGTATTCTGTGTTTTTAATGCTGTTATTTTGTTAAACTGGACATCGACTATTATGCTGCATCAGCGGGGAAAAGGTACTCTTTTAGCAACGGGTGTGGGCGCGCCCGCAGTTTTACCACCTTTATTTTTAAACTCTCCCTTGTTCATTAGCTGTAATTGCTGCGGGCAAAAAATTAAAACTAAACTAAAAAAGCACATAGCTATGGTTCAACTAATAACAGCTAAATTAGTTCTTTCAAACTGACAATAATAAACCAGTTACTCGCACATAAAGGAAAGAATTTAGCGTTTACAGGGCCATTTTGATACTATAAAAGACAAAAGTTTTATCTTCAAAAAAAAGGGAAGGGGGAAGTTTTTAACACCAGACGCCCAGCAAAAAAAAAAAGGAAAGTTTAAAAAAAATAAACGGGCATTAAAACCCGTTCTAAACATCACATTAAAACATCAAAAGGGTTTATACTTTTTTATGAGTCAAGCACAAAAAAACCCCCTTTATATTTATTTGATTAATTATTTTTTTTTTAAATTTTAAAAAAATATTTGAGTTAGAAAAAAAAACTCACTGGATAAGAATATGAAGGCAGACGAATGTTTGAAGGAATGCTTAAGACGTTTTTCAAAAAAACTTTTAAACTATTGATCTAATCTTGATTCAGCAAGATACGGGGAAATGTTGGTCATCTATTTTAAGTCCAGGTAAACAACAATAACCCCCAGTTAAAATAATTTTAAATTTAATCGCTATATAAAAAATAAATGAAGAAATCTAGAAGTTGGGGCTCAACTAATCAACAGTTATTCTTTTTCGAAAAGACTTTCACCGGCTGGGGTGACCAACGCTACCATTTTATGGGTCGCTGAAGAAGCCAAAATGGGGGTCTGGTTGGTCGGAGGGGGAAGTTTAAACAGATAAAACAGTCTAAGTATGACCCATTGTAGGCAGGTCTTTCATTCCACTCCTCCACTTATTTCAAAAGAGCAGTTCTAAAAATAAAGAATTTAACAACAAATGTTTATGTGGTGGTTCTTGCAAGGTGCTTAACCCCGTAAAAACCAGAAGGTGTCAACTATGAACCTTACATCAAAGACTTAACTTTATGAAATACCTTTTTTGTTACTGGATTCCATTATCATTTGAAGAACAAAACAAACCAATAACTGTTAATGTCTACACTGGGGTGAGGGAAAAAAATCGCAACCACGAGTGTCCAAAAAAATCCCCTCATTGGCAACCGACAAAAGCCTGTTACTCACTGGCTTTCACCACGGGCACCCATTACCATTGATACAACAAAGTAACTGTTAGCAATACTACAAAAAAACATTGCAAACAAGAATTCTGTAGAAAATGTTTTTTCAAGAATTCCAAAAGCTCAAGGGGAAAAAAAAAAAACAAAAAAAAAAAACCCCCCCCCAAAAACCATTAAAAAAAAGGGTTTTAAAACTGGAAACTTGCCCCCCAAAATTCTCCAAAAAACTAGTTTACCGACTTCGAGTCGCTTTTGTTTTCCTATAAGGGGCCGCGCCACAAAAACTTCGAAAAACATCTTTAAAGAGTAATCCAGAGCATTTTCCCTTTATTGTTTTTCAGGGCGGGTGGTGCCCATTCGGAACCGAAATACAGAGGACCCAATGCTGCAAAACATCTTAGAAGCAAGCAGCAATTGCGTAACGCCGTTTTAATAATCTAAAATTAACGAATAAATGACCCTGAAAACCCAAAAACAGTATGACTCCCCAAAATTTTGGATTTGGGTTTTTGAACTAAAGTTAACAGCGGGAAGCCAATCCAAAAGTAAGAGACCATGATCAATTTGCGAAAATTTTAGAGGGCCGCCATAAATGCAATTTACTAAAGTTTTCCAAGACATGGAAGCTGCCCCTCTCTTTCATAACGCGAGGTTACACTCTCATCTATAATGCAAGCAGTGGCAGGCTCCGTGACTTCAGGGGAACATGCATTGCACATCTCAAAAGTAAAATGTTTCACTTTAAATAACATCTTTTTAGACTCTATCAGCACATGATGGGACATTAGAGTCATGGTATGTCCCTTAAAGTCCCGCCCAAAAAACGGGAAAAAATATTTTGACCCAACACTTGTTAAAAGGGGGTTTTCCCTTTTGGTACATGAACATTTGGGGAAAAATTTGATGAAACACCTTCCCTAAAGGCGCGTTCTTTTCATCCAGAGGAAAAAGGGCATCAGTGATTCTGATTACCCAAAAGCTCAAGATCGGGGCAGAAGTTAAAATTAAAACGATGGAGACTATCTGTTCATACTTGAAGCCGTTAGTTTGTTGGGGGACATTTTTGAAAATTTCAGAAAGACCTGCATAAAAATTATAGCCTGATCCCCGGGGATTACATTTTGGCCCCCGGGTGAGTTGGGAGCTTTTTAAGTTTCTGGGGGTAAAGATTGATTATTGTCTGACCTCCAATATTCAATGATTGAAAAAGATTGGTGGGGGGAAATTTGTAGGCGTCGATCATTTTTGTAAACAAACAAAAAATACTTTGGGGAAATATGATCCAAGTAAAACTAAATCTCATGTATTTTGATCAAACAATCTTTTGGTTGGCTATGGCCAATCCCCTTCCCTCCAAATTAAAATGTACCGAACCGGGACAAAAAAATTTAAACATTAATGTTTGAGCATTTGGGGCCAGATCAAAAGCGGGGGTTTTTCTAGAAGTTTACTTAGAATATCCCCAGGGCTCCAGACCTACATAAAGCTACCCATTAGCAGCAGAAGAAAAATGGGAAAAACAGAGCCGCCCAACTTTTCCCAATCTTTGAGGAAAAAAAAAATTTTGTCGCCATTACAGATCTACAATTTTATTTTGACTGGTTTTTAAGTTTACAGCAGTTTATCATATAATTGCTTTCGATCAAAACAGTTCATGAAAAAATACAAGAAAAACATGACTTAGAACTAAATCCACAGATCTTCAAAAAAGACTTTTTCAAGCTGAGAACAACAGCTGTTTCGGAAAGACTATGGAAAATCCGCACAAACTAAAGAAGTCAATTGGTCACCAGAAAAAAAGAAGCAATAAGCTACTCTAAACCTATTATCAGGACTTCAAAGATTTCTGACCAGCTTTTGGCATAAAATGAAAAAAAAAAAAGTCAAATTGGACAAGCCTGTATTTATTGGGGTTTACCGTTTTAAATACAAGTTTTGATTTAGAATTTCTTTTTGACTCTTTAACCCTTATCCCGATCAGTACTTTCACAGATACAGATGTTTTTGTTAAGATATCCCCACGAAGAATTAAAAGACATAGATTAGAAATACAAAAAGGGGAACAGGGGGTACAACATCCTTATCCTAAAGATTCGCCTTTGCATTCAAAAAGTAACAAGAAGGTTTTAGGAAAATGAAGGAAATTTCTGGAGGGTGATTAAAGGGGTTTATTGGTTTAAGGGAAAAAATGTCAGTTTTTGGGCCAGGAAAACCTTAAGAAAGCAAAAGGAAAATCCGCAGTGTTGTGCGTCAAACATATCCATGACAACTATAAAGTAGCATTGTTGACAATAAGACTTTTTGTCAAAAAACGTAAAACTACACAATCTACATGAGATAACACAAAAATTGTAACAAAGAATCATTTGATAAAAAAAACAAAACGAGTATTTGTTAATCCGGGTTTTTTATATGCTATTGGGGAAGAGAACAGCATAATTATATACCTTCTTCAAATTTTCCCAAGTTTTGGTTTTAAGCTCATTCATATCATTAACCAAATTTTCCAATTATTTTTTCATGTTTCTTTATCTCGAATTTTTTTTTTTTATTTCAAGATATTCTTTTCCCCCAACTGTGACAAAATTTGGGAATTTTGGGTTTTTGGGGATCGGGGTGCTTTTGCCATTGCCCATAAACCACATAAATGTTTCATTAATAAAAGAATTCGTCATATATTCCCTTCATTCAATTCTCTTCATTTTTCATTTTTTTTCTTCTGCGCTTCCTTTTGACTTCCATTTTAGAAATTAAAATTTAAATTTAAACAACTGGAATGTATCTTGCGGGGTTTTCTGCATTCTTCCTTTTACAAAAATCTTTGGGGGGTGGGTTTTTTTGTCGGTCAGTTTCCGTAAAAATACACGGGCGGATTCATCTTTTAAATTTTTTTTTTTTCAAGGATCAACACTCCAAAATGGGTCTGGGCCCTGATGCGAGTGCCCCCTTTCCCCTTCCCCCGGGAAATAAAGGTACCTTTCTTTTAAAACCCAAAAGCAAAAGTTTGCCGGAAAGAACTGGGGTCTCCTTCAAACAAAATTTATTTTTTGTTTTTTTGATTTTTTGTACGGTTTTTGCCCTTTAAATTTTTCATTATTCATTGCACTAGAATGAGGGGAAATTTCGACCCCTTCTGTGTTGCGAAATTGCCAATCACTCTCTGTGTACGGGGGAGGAAAAAAAACTTTCGGGTAACTGTTTGTTAAAGTTTTCAACTAAAGCCTTGATCTTTTAACTCCTGGAAAGCCCCTTTTAATGGGAATCTTGTTTTTTAAAATAATTTTATTCACTCGGCCCTTTTAAAATTCTTTTCCATCACGCTTGAATCATCGGGGGTAAGTTAGCGGGCCCGTTGGTATATCATTGTATGGCAACAGCAACAGCAGAAGCCTCTTTTGTGTTAAGGTTCGCATCTTTGTATCTTTAAACATGTCAATGAGGATGGTACTTAAATTTTTTTCGTCTAAAACGTATCATGGGGCAAATATAAAATCCATTTGATGGGTGTCGTTCGGTATTTATTTCAAATGGGTTTTATTCGTCTAGTGCGGGAAAAAAATTGCCAAATCGTTGTTTAGATAACCTTTTTTTTGCTGTTTTTTCACTGTTCCGCGCTTGCTTGTTTTTTATTTCCGTGATTCCCTTTCCCAAAATCCTTTTTGGGGAATAATAATTTTTTTCATTTTATTCAGCCAAAATTAGTGCAACAAAATACACAACGCCAGCCAAAGACAATAAAACAATTTTCATCTTTTTTTTTCTGATGGTTTTATAAAAAACCACTGAATTTTGGGGGGGGCAATTTCTCGATTTGGGTTTTCCCTTACAAGATAATATTCTTTTATTGCCCGGGCAAAAATTTTTAAATTGTAAGCCGCATGCCCTGTTTTTCAGTTTGTCGTTAAAAAAATCTAAAAGCTCAATTTTTTCTGCTTTTCAAGAAATCTTGCGCTGCGGAGTTGCTCCATACTTTGTTTTTCTTTTTCTCCCCCGTCATCCCGCAGTTTACTAAATGCTAATTACTTCCGCAAAAGCAAGCGCATTCACTATGCCCCCCCTATCATCATTTCGAGTGAAGCCATTTTTTTAAATTATTTTTTTTTTTAATATTGATACTGTAGGAAAATTTTTCCTTGCTTAACTAGAAAATTTTTGTAGCGAATGAAGCTGCAAGATGCAATTGCTTTGCGAAACCCAAAGTCTGTTTGCCAAGATCTGCCGGTTTAATTTTTTAAAAAGCTTTTACAACATTGAACCTATACTTGCCACCCTAAAAGCAGAATGGTATACAAGTTTTTACAGTCCTTTTTTGGCGCTCATTTTTAAAAACAAAAAAAATAATTTATTTAGTAAAAAACAGAACAGCGATGATAACACGCTACAGAGCGACCCAATCCTCTTTTACTTACAAAAAACCAATTTTATGACCAAGCGTTTGCCCCAAAAGGGGGCTGTATTCTTTGGGAGCTGTGGAAAAACAAAACGTTCCCGGCAATGAATTTAGCAAGAACAAAATTCCAAAGATGTCGCTGCAAGACATTTTAAAAGTATCATAAAATGAAAGCCCGCTGGGGTTTAAGAAGGGGAAAAAAGGGAGGGCCAAAAGGTTTTTAGGTTTACACTAAACAGCAGTAGATTTGTCCCCTTGATTTTGAACAAATTTAAATTTTGATTTAACCCGGGTCCATTTTTTAAAAAAGCTTGATCCTAGGGTGTGATCTGTATTTCAGATTTGGAACATTATTATCGCCCCTAATCATGGGATTAATTACTTTTAATCATATAGATTTATTTCCCTTCAAAATGACCAAGCCAGAAAATCAGCAGAATCAGAATCAGAAAACATTGAACCAGGTGGAGAAAGTGAGTAAAAATCCTCATCCTGGACGGGTTAAAGCAGGGAAAAAATTAGCAGAGTGGAACAAACAAAAAAAATTAATGTTACAATCACAGAATGAAAAAGTGCCAGTTGTTTCAATGCTGGCTATAAAAACGTCAGAACAAGTTGATTCGAGGCCTACACTGCCAAAGTCTTCATATTTTCTTAAAGCAATTGTCATTTTTAGCGGCATTGCTGTTGGGGTGGTTATTACGTTATAAAATATATAAACAAAGACAGCAAAACCCAGAGCAGTCCGAACAATCTCTGCCGCTAAATATAGAAGATGAACAAAAAAGCATGTCAGAACCGCCAACAACAAAAGATCATTTTGATCCATTTCAGATGCTATAATACTTTAAGAACTTAATAAATAATTATAAGTTAACTTGAATAAGAACTTGGTTGTACTTAGAGGATGACTTAGTTATGAACTTGATGTGACTTAAGTTAAGAACTTGAAGCGACTTGATCAAGAACTTATTAAGAACTTGATGTGACTTAAGTAAAAACTTAAAGGAACTTAATAAAGAACTTAATTAAAAACTTAGAAGTGACTTAAGTAAGAACTTGAGGACAACTTGAGTAAGAACTTAAAAGTTACTTGGGGATGACTTGAGTAAGACCTTAGAAGTAACTTGAGTGTGTGCATGCATGGGGTGGGGGTGGGTGGGGTGGATAATATTTTATTATCAGTAAAACAACAACAATGACAGCAGCGACAACAACAACAATAACAGCATATATACAAACACGATCGCGCACACACGCACGCACACAAACACAAACATTTAAGAAATAGGGAGGTGCTTGCATGGGGAAATGTGAAAGGATTTATGGTTCGCGCTTAAGCGCCGTAAATTCAAGACGGCTGCCGGTCTCTCTGTCAACTGAAGATTATTCAAGGCAGCCACCAAGTGCATTTATCAAAAGCTTGATTCAATAAACAAGACAGTTGAATAAAGTACACTCTGTGGCCACCCGAAGGCAGCCAAAAAAAGTTGAAGCAGGGCGTTGAATAGGAGCATTGAAGCAAGTGGAGCAAGAAGAAGTTGAAGCAGAGCCCAGGCTATGCATAACCGTTATTTTTAGAATCATGTCATTTCCCCTTGCTGGGTGGTTTGTGACAGGTGCTCTACTGTGAATGTTGCTGCTCCAAGTCGGTTGGCACATGTCTTCCTCAGTCCAATTGTAAGCAGATGGAGGTGGCAATGTAAATGCAGTAGAATCTAAACGGTTTTACTAGTCTGACAAGCAAAGCAGGACGTTGAAGCAGGTGAGGTAAGAACTATTTTTAGGTACCGTTCGGATCCGAACGGTTTTAACCAAAACAGCGAAGCAGGGCGCTGAGGCAGGTGAGGTAAGAACTATTTTTAGATACCGTTCGGATCCGAACGGTTTTTACCAGTCCGACAAGGCTTGAAAGCAATCAGACTTCAGATTGCCAGAACTTTCTAAATTCTTCATTCTCAGACATGTAGGTTAGAATTTTATGGCGTTTGTTCAGTAAATCACAAAACTCATTCCCAGTTTATGAAACCTAGGAAAGTGGTAAAAGGCGTTTGACAGCAAAATCATCCTTCTTGCATATGAATCATGAATGAGACATTTTTCTTTAACAAAAGATGTCCACGACTGCTTCTTTGTTTTTGATTTTTGAAACACTTGTTTTGCTTTTCCAAGCTGATAACCCAAAATCAGTGAATGGTGCATGGTTTTTCGTTGATTAAATTTCACAACCTTCCAGCTTTTCTTCACAAAAGGAATCATGTCATTAACGTTTTTACATCTATTAAATTTTTCGACATCGTCCTCTGATACATCAGTCTCATCATCTTGTACAAGTTTTCCCCTAAGAAAAGTATCCAGCTCGGTTATTGTCATGATAGTTTTGTCTTTTTCAGAAGATTCTAGAAAAGCCAGGCTGCTTTTTGGTTTTTTGGCATTAATTTTTTCAGCGCCAGTTTTTCTTATGCTGAGGTAGGTTATCATATCAGCATGATATTTAATATGATCGCCAATAGCTTCTTGTTGCTCCACATTAAAAGGAGAATCTTCGGACAATGTAAAATTTCCGAGTTCTAGACTCAATCCAGTTGTAGGCGCCAAGCATTCTACAATTTGTTCGTCTAATTCTTGCGTATTCTGAGAATCATTCAAACTGTCGCTTTCCATTTTGAAAGATATTAGATATTAACACGCACACAGCAGAAATATGTCCACACACTACAGTTGTCGCCAATCCAATCCAAAGTTTTAAAGTCAATCACTTTTCTCAACACAGTGGTCACACCGGAGCACAGCCAAAAACAACCTTCTTGTGCGGCAGTCCGGGAAAGAATGTTCTTTGTGTGATTGCACCACAATGTTGCAGGTTAACCTGGTCAGGTGAGCGCCACCAGTCCCCACCTTATGGTGGTTACAGTTAGTTAATTACAGGTATCGCATGAGCCACCCAGGACCGCCGTACATGGTACTGCCTGCCACAATCCCCAAACCCTCTAATTAGGGTTGTTTGCACAGTGTCTCAGCCAAGTCTTAGTTTGATGACCGTCTGCGCAAAAATGATGTTATTGAAAATGACTGTATGCGCGAAAATGATGTTATTGAAGTCTTACTTGTTAGAGAACTATAAAAGGGGCATTCTGGAGTCGCCCGGTCGAAACTCGTTGAGACCGGGTGAGCCAGAATGCCCCTTTTATAGTTCTCTATGTGAGTTTGTGTGAGCGCGCGTGTGTGTGTGTGTGTGTGTGTGTGTGTGTGTGTGTGTGTGTGTGTGTGTTGTGCGCGCGTGCGTGCGTGCGCGCTTGTATGTAAATGTGTCAATTTATCCGGAATTAGGCAAGTACGCTTCAAACTGACTGTGTGTGTGTGTGTGTGTGTGTGTGTGTGTGTGTGTGTGTGTGTGTGTGTGTGTGTGTGTGTGTGTGTGTGCGCGCGCGCGCGTGTAAATGTCCACTGTAGCTGCTGCATCCCTCAAGATCTCGTTTTCATCCACGTCTGTCGGTTGCTTTGTTTGTCTGTCAGCGGGAGTACACAAAACCCAGTGAACGGATTTTCAGAAACTAAGTAATTAGATATGGCCGGGGAATTTCACGAAATTCCGGTGCAGATTTACATTATCGATCCGGCTCAGGGGGTATTTCAAGGATCTGTTCATAAAGATCCGGCAAAATCTACACAACCACCAGCCACCATGGCGAAGTGGTTGACGTCGCAGATTCCCGGCTGGGAGGTTGTGGGTTCGATTCCCATCAGAGCCAGTTTGTGCCTGACCAGCGCCTACTCAGAGTTGGGTTCGGAATGGGCTCAACTGGGAAGACTGGGACCACACAGTGGAGTTTCATCCACTTAGTGGATGCGTCTCTGAGAGTGTTGCTGAACTGTCCTGACCAACACTGCAGGTGGCTGTATCCCTCGGGCCTGGTTGACGCTTGGATACATGATGAAAATAAGCGCAGAGTACAGCCCCTGTCATGCAGTCTCAGACCAGACTGGAAATCCGTAGCATCATCTTCATCGTGTCATTGACCAGCATATCAAAAGTGTCTTAAAGTCACGAGGACTGTCGTTGGACGGACGTCATGGCGCCCTCCGGAAGGAAAGCTCTCTCTTGCTGGCTCCGCGACTAAGCAATTATTGTGGTCAGTAGGGGGCTTAGTAGATTACGTCCTGCGTATGTTGGATCAGAACAGGCTCCACTGAACACCCCCGAAGTGACTGGGCAGCAGTGCAGTGTCTCCTCCGGTGGGTTGCCTCTTGACGACTTGCCATTGACTGCTCCCTGTGAATTGCTGATACCAGGGCTGTGGCAGGCCGGGCCAGGCTGTGGCTGCGGATCGATGGGGTGTCGGAGTGAGCGGCATGGGTCAGGGGGAAAAAAAGAGAGGAAAAATCTACTTAGCCGATTTAAAGAAACATGGTGGAAAGACAGAACATGGTTTCGAGAACAAACCCATTAAATTCTGGTGCGGATTCGTGGTGCCACGATCTGTATGCCTGCTTTCCCGAATAACCTAACTGATTATTGATCACTCTCTTTCTTTTTATTCCACTGAGGAATGGGTCTGGTGGACACGATGACCAAATTTATTATTGATCACTCTCTTTCTTCTTATTCTGCTGAGAAATGGGTCCTGTGAACACGATAACCTAACTGATTATTGATCACTCTCTTTCTTCTTATTCCGCTGAGAAATGGGTCTGGTGGACACAATAACCTCTTTGATCATTGATCACTCTCTTTCTTCTTATTCCACTAAAAAATGGGTCTAGTGGACACTTGATGAATAAGTAGTTTTTTAAGCTATTACTTTTCTATTCTAACCTTACCCTCCACGAAAAAGCTACCAGGGGGACGGGGCCTAGGTGACCTCACGGGTCAGGCATTGTTCTTTCACTGCCAGGGGGGCGGGGCCTAGGTGGCCTCACGGGTCAGGCATTGTCCTTTTACTGCCAGGGGGGCGGGGCCTAGGTGGCCTCACGGTCAGGCATTGTCCTTTCACTGCCAGGGGGCGGGCCTAGGTGGCCTCACGAGTCAGACATTGTTCTTTCACTGCCAGGGGACGGGGCCTAGGTGATCTAATGGGTCAGCATTGTTCGTTCACTGCCAGGGGACGGGGCCTAGGTGACCTCATGGTCAGGCATTGTTCTTTCACTGCCAGGGGGACGGGGCCTAGGTGACCTCACGGGTCAGGCATTGTCCTTTCACTGCCAGGGGGAAGGGCCTAGGTGACCTCATGGGTCAGGCATTGTCCTTTCACTGCCAGGGGGACGGGGCCTAGGTGACCTCATGGTCAGGCATTGTTCTTTCACTGCCAGGGAGACGGGACCTAGGTGACCTCCCTCACGGGTCAGGCATTGTCCTTTCACTGCCAGGGGGCGGGGCCTAGGTGACCTCATGGGTCAGGCATTGTTCTTTCACTGCTAGGGGACGGGGCCTAGGTGACCTCACGGGTCAGGCATTGTTCTTTCACTGCCAGGGGGCGGGGCCTAGGTAACCTCATGGGTCAGGCATTGTCCTTTCACTCCCAGGGGAACGGGGCCTAGGTGACTTCATGGTCAGGCATTGTTCTTTCACTGCCAGGGGGGCAGGGCCTAGGTGACCTCACGGGTCAGGAATTGTTTTTTCACTGCCAGGGGGACGGGACCCAGGTGACCTCATGGGTCAGACATTGTTCTTTCACCGGGGTTTAGGTGACCTCCTGGGTCAGGCATTGTTCTTTCACTGCCAGGGGGGCGGGGCCTAGGTGACCTCACGGGTCAGGCATTGTTCTTTCACCGGGGCCTAGGTGACCTCACGGGTCAGGCATTGTTCTTCACTGCCAGGGGGACGGGGCCTAGGTGACCTCATGGGTCAGGTATTGTTCTTTCACTACCAGGGGGCGGGGCCTAGGTGACCTCACGGGTCAGGCATTGTTCTTTCACCGGGGCCTAGGTGACCTCATGGGTCAGGCATTGCTCTTTCACTGCCAGGGGGACGGGGCCTAGGTGACCTCATGGGTCAGGCATTGTTCTTTCACTGCCAGGGCGACGGGGCCTAGGTGACCTCACGGGTCAGGCATTGTTCTTTCACTGCAGGGGACGGGCCTAGGTGACCTCACAGGTCAGGCATTGTCCTTTCACTGCCAGGAGGACGGGGCCTAGGTGACCTCATGGGTCAGGCATTGTTCTTTCACTGCCAGGGGACGGGACCTAGGTGACCTCCCTCGCGGGTCAGGCATTGTCCTTTCACTGCCAGGGGGGCGGGCCTAGGTGACCTCACGGTCAGACATTGTTCTTTCACTGCCAGGGGGACGGGGCCTAGGTGACCTCACGGGTCAGGCATTGTTCTTTCACTGCCAGGGGGCGGGGCCTAGGTGACCTCATGGGTCAGGCATTGTCCTTTCACTCCCAGGCGAACGGGCCTAGGTGACTTCATGGGTCAGGCATTGTTCTTTCACTGCCAGGGGGGCGGGGCCTAGGTGACCTCACGGGTCAGGCATTGTTCGTTCACTGCCAGGGGGACGGGACCTAGGTGACATCATGGGTCAGACATTGTTCTTTCACTGCCAGGGACGGGGCCTAGGTGACCTCACGGGTCAGGCATTGTCCTTTCACTGCCAGGGGCGGGGCCTAGGTGACCTCATGGGTCAGGCATTGTCCTTTCACTGCCAGCGGGACGTGCCTAGGTGACCTCACAGGTCAGGCATTGTCCTTTCAGTGCCACGGGGACGTGACCTAG
The DNA here is from genome assembly GCA_018398815.1 of Conus ventricosus. Lineage (NCBI taxonomy): Eukaryota > Metazoa > Mollusca > Gastropoda > Neogastropoda > Conidae > Conus > Conus ventricosus. Next base: position 23,207,441 of record CM031619.1, read on the forward strand.
GTGACCTCACGGGTCAGACATTGTTCTTTCACTGCCAGGGGGACGGGGCCTAGGTGACCTCATGGGTCAGGCATTGTCCTTTCACTGCCAGGGGGATGGGGACTAGGTGACCTCATTGGTCAGGCATTGTCCTTTCATTGCCAGGGGGCGGGGCCTAGGTGACCTCATGGGTCAGGCATTGTCCTTTCACTGCCAGGGGGACGAGACCTAGGTGACCTCATGGGTTCAGGCATTGTCCTTTCACTGCCAGGGGGACGGGGCCTAGGTGACCTCATGGGTCAGGCATTGTCCTTTCACTGCCATGGGGGCTGGGCCTAGGTGACCTCATGGGTCAGGCATTGTTCTTTCACTGCCAGGGGACGGGACCTAGGTGACCTCCCTCACGGGTCAGGCATTGTCCTTTCACTGCCAGGGGGGCGGGGCCTAGGTGACCTCATGGGTCAGACATTGTTCTTTCACTGCCAGGGGGACGGGGCCTAGGTGACCTCACGGGTCAGGCATTGTCCTTTCACTGCCAGGGGGCGGGCCTAGGTGACCTCATGGGTCAGGCATTGTCCTTTCACTGCCATGGGGGCTGGGCCTAGGTGACCTCATGGGTCAGGCATTGTTCTTTCACTGCCAGGGGGACGGGACCTAGGTGACCTCCCTCACGGGTCAGGCATTGTCCTTTCACTGCAGGGGGGCGGGGCCTAGGTGACCTCATTGGTCAGACATTGTTCTTTCACTGCCAGGGGGACGGGGCCTAGTGACCTCACGGGTCAGGCATTGTCCTTTCACTGCCAGGGGGCGGGGCCTAGGTGACCTCATGGGTCAGGCATTGTTCTTTCACTGCCAGGGGGACGGGACCTAGATGACCCCACGGGTCAGGCATTGTCCTTTCACTGCCAGGGGAACGGGGCCTAGGTGACTTCATGGGTCAGGCATTGTTCTTTCACTGCCAGGGGGGCGGGGCCTAGGTGACCTCATGGGTCAGGCATTGTTCTTTCACTGCCAGGGGGACGGGGCCCAGGTGACCTCATGGGTCAGGCATTGTTCTTTCACTGCCAGCGGGACGGGGCCTAGGTGACCTCATGGGTCAGGCATTGTTCTTTCACTGCAAGGGGGACGGGGCCCAGATGACCTCATGGGTCAGGCATTGTTCTTTCACCGGGGTTTAGGTGACCTCCTGGGTCAGGCATTGTTCTTTCACTGCCAGGGGGGCGGGGCCTAGGTGACCTCACGGGTCAGGCATTGTTCTTTCACCGGGGCCTAGGTGACCTCATGGGTCAGCATTGTTCTTTCACTACCAGGGGGGCGGGGCCTAGGTGACCTCACGGGTCAGGCATTGTTCTTTCACCGGGGCCTAGTGACCTCACGGGTCAGGCATTGTTCTTTCACTGCCAGGGGACGGGGCCTAGTGACCTTATGGGTCAGGCATTGTTCTTTCACTACCAGGGGCGGGGCCTAGGTGACCTCACGGTCAGGCATTGTTCTTTCACCGGGGCCTAGATGACCTCATGGGTTAGGCATTGTTCTTTCACTGCCAGGGGGACGGGGCCTAGGTGACCTCATGGGTCAGGCATTGTTCTTTCACTGCCAGGGGGACGGGGCCTTGGTGACCTCACGGGTCAGGCATTGTTCTTTCACTGCCAGGGGGACGGGGCCTAGGTGACCTCACGGGTCAGGCATTGTTCTTTCACTACCAGGGGGCGGGGCCTAGGTGACCTCACGGGTCAGGCATTGTTCTTTCACCGGGGCCTAGGTGACCTCATGGGTCAGGCATTGTCGTTTCACTGCCAGGGGACGGGGCCTAGGTGACCTCATGGTCAGGCATTGTTCTTTCACTGCCAGGGGGACGGGACCTAGGTGACCTCCCTCACGGGTCAGGCATTGTCCTTTCACTGCCAGGGGGCGGGGCCTAGGTGACCTCACGGGTCAGACATTGTTCTTTCACTGCCAGGGGGACGGGGCCTAGGTGACCTCACGGGTCAGGCATTGTTCTTTCACTGCCAGGGGGCGGGGCCTAGGTGACCTCATGGGTCAGGCATTGTCCTTTCACTCCCAGGCGAACGGGGCCTAGGTGACTTCATGGGTCAGGCATTGTTCTTTCACTGCCAGGGGGGCGGGGCCTAGGTGACCTCACGGGTCAGGCATTGTTCGTTCACTGCCAGGGGGACGGGACCTAGGTGACATCATGGGTCAGGCATTGTTCTTTCACTGCCAAGGGGACGGGGCCTAGGTGACCTCATGGGTCAGGCATTGTTCTTTCCCTGCCAGGGGGACGGGGCCTAGGTGACCTCATGGGTCAGACATTGTTCTTTCACTGCCAGGGGGACGGGCCTAGGTGACCTCATGGGTCAGGCATTGTTCTTTCACTGCCAAGGGGACGGGGCCTAGGTGACGTCATGGGTCAGGCATTGTTCTTTCACTGCCAGGGGGACGGGGCCTAGGTGACCTCATGGGTCAGGCATTGTTCTTTCACTGCCAGGGGGACGGGGCCTAGGTGACCTCATGGGTCAGGCATTGTTCTTTCACTGCCAGGGGGACGGGGCCTAGTGACCTCATGGGTCAGGCATTGTTCTTTTACCGGGGTTTAGGTGACCTCCTGGGTCAGGCATTGTTCTTTCACTGCCAGGGGGACGGGGCCTAGGTGACCTCATGGGTCAGGCATTGTTCTTTCCCTGCCAGGGGGACGGGGCCTAGGTGACCTCATGGGTCAGACATTGTTCTTTCACTGCCAGGGGGACGGGCCTAGGTGACCTCACGGGTCAGCATTGTTCTTTCACTGCCAGGGGGCGGGGCCTAGGTGACCTCACGGGTCAGGCATTGTTCTTTCACCGGGGCCTAGGTGACCTCATGGGTCAGGCATTGTTTTTTCACTACCAGGGGGGCGGGGCCTAGGTGACCTCACGGGTCAGGCATTGTTCTTTCACCGGGGCCTAGGTGACCTCACGGGTCAGGCATTGTTCTTTCACTGCCAGGGGGACGGGGCCTAGGTGACCTCATGGGTCAGGCATTGTTCTTTCACTTCCAGGGGGACGGGGCCTAGGTGACCTCACGGGTCAGGCATTGTTCTTTCACCGGGGCCTAGGTGACCTCATGGGTCAGGCATTGTTCTTTCACTGCCAGGGGGACGGGGCCTAGGTGGCCTCATGGGTCAGGCATTGTTCTTTCATTTTAGAGTTTGGGGCTCAGTCTGCTCTTAGACTGTCAGGTTAGCAATGATTTTTTGTTTGTTTATTTCAATGTCTTTTGCTACAGATTCGACATTCTGCATGTCCTTCGATGC
>CM031619.1:23215708-23220708 GCA_018398815.1 Conus ventricosus
CAAAGTGCTATATAGACTTGGTTATTGCTACTGTTGTTGTTATCAAATTTAAAGCTGATTGTGTTTGTTTACTTGTCGATTTTTTGTTTAAAAGGAAAAAAAACTCTGTATTACCGATCAAAGCGGATTCTGTTTGTTTATATATCGATTTTTGTTTCAAAAACACTTAAATGCTATTGTTTATTAAAAAAAAAAACAGAGAGAGAGAGAGAGAGAGAGAGAGAGAGAGAGAGAGAGAGAGAGAGAGAGACAGTGTATATGTGTGTACATTTCGTCTTTTTTTCTTATTGTTTTTCAAGATATCATGGTCTGCAGCAGGACCTGTTAGCACGACCTATCTGCCCCTTCTTCGGAACACAGCAATAAACAAACAGTGATATAAAGTACCTGACCGACCGACGGACGGGCAGACAAACGGACCACATGGACAGTAAACTGCATCTAAGAAAGTGAATAAACCGGTTGAAAAAGCTAAAGCTTAAAGTTCCACAGCCAAACGGCCGTAAGGAAATCACACTGTCAGAGATTCACTGTACATCGGGTACGGTATGATAGAAGGCGGGGCCCGCCCGTCTCTTTTTTCTGCCTTTAGCAGCTGGGTGGACAAAGAGGGTTTTCAAGACGAACATTCCGGCCCCACGAGAGGCTTGAACTCACGACCGTCAGCTTGGCCGGTGAACGCTGTAACCCTTTTGACCACAGGAGTCCTCCCAAAGAAATCAGTGCCTGTAAGCAAACAAATACATCAGCACTTATGAATAAGCCAGATAAATGGGAAAGCAAGAACACAGGCCACAGACAATTAGTGATTCAGCGAATGTCACATGATACGTGCATTTGCACCATGCGCCTGGGAGAGGTCTAGGAGCACGTGATTAACTCAGTGCTCATGCATATTCTGGTTTGGACGTCCAATCTCCTTTGTGAGATAAAAAAAAAAAGTATGTGTGTGTGTGTGTGTGTATGTGTGTGTGTGTGTGTGTGTGTGGCTGACGGGGGGGGGGGGGGGGGGGGGGGGGGCAGGGGGGTGTACAAAACGGCCATGGACATGCAGTCATGGCGAGATAATGTGCCTTTACCACGCAGCTTACGAAGTTTAATGAATAAATTACAAGTGGTATACTGTTTAAAAAAAAAAAAGGCATCGTTAGTGTAATAGTCCAGTTGTGGTGTGTGTGATTTGATTTTCAATGTGAGTGATGCGTTGTGTGTCCGCTGTTACAAGGTGATTAAATTACAGCTGATAAGTGTCATTGTGAGTGAATCCGGCTACAAGTGGGTGTTATCAATCATACCCGTACGATTGTGTGCTCTACTCGTGTTGCGTTAAGAGTTCAAATGATGTTCAAGTGATCTGCTATTGTCGAATTTCTTTTTTCTTTCTTTCTTTGTTTTTTTTCCTCTTTAACGAATTGCATATGACGTGGTGATATGTGAATACCGAAATACAATAAAACAACCACAAAAAACAACAACAACAACCCCCCCCCCCCCAGCCCAAACCAAAAAAAACGAAACAAAACAAACAAAACAACAACAAAAAAACAAGATGCAAAGCATATAAACGTACTCCCAGTTTATCTTGAATACACGTGTACATGTCAACAGCATGTTTACTATGAAAATACCCATGATCTACCTGTCAGTTATTAGATCTAAAGCTAGTTTAAAATTTCGTCAAATACAGTAGGTTTTAACGGTCAAATTTTGAAACACTATACAGAAGTGCCAATGTGTGTGATAACCTTTCTGTATACCAAATTTCATTAAAATCCACCTATATATAAGAAATAACAGTTTTCAACGGTTGTTTAATCGATTTGAGCATGACATCACTTACATATGGAAAATGGCTCCAATTTGTCACAAGATCACCCAAACCGCTTATAAATCGGCCAAGTAGTTTCTGAGATATTCCATAAAGAAAAAAACCGTTTGGGGCCGTTATAGCCGTTAGTAACAGCTATTCTGGTAAAATAAAACATTGGGCATCACCCATGACCCATAATGATACATACCTACAAATGTTCAGAAAGATCGGCCGAGAAGTTTTGTCTGGAGCGGGTGGAACACAATTTGACCACAGACAGACACACAGACAGACACACACAGACAGCATTCTTTGTTCCCATTGTAAAGTACTCCCTTTTCTATAAGAATTGGGAGTACAAAACCACCCCACAATGTTGTATTCGGATTGCTTAGTAATGGCGTGATGTACCATCAAGTCGGAATGAAAAGAACGTCACGTGACGTCATACGTGAAATAAAAGTGACAGATTGCTGCGTCACGACTGATTACAGTTAACGTGACGTTACCGTACTGCTGACTTAGAAATGACGTCATATTACGTTCTGATTGAATCGAAAATAGCACATTGCAATGCTGAGATGTCGGGTCATAATTCGATTACAGTTGATGTGATGTTATGTGAAACGGAATCACGAATGATGCAATGTTACATGGAGACTGACAGGATGTTACAAAGAAACTGAGTAACAGTGGTTGTAAAGAGAGGTGAAAACTGAGTAACAACTTACATCATAATGTTACATTCAGACTGAATAATAAGTCGTATGAGATTACATTAGATTGAATTGCAAGTGATGTAAGGGTTACATAAGACTGAGTAACAAAAAGGTGTGAAGGTTAACATTGAAACTGGGCTACAAGTTGTGTCAGGTTACATCAAGACTGAGTGACAAATGGTGTAAGGTTACATTAATCCTGCATAACAAATGGTGTGATGTTACATTAATCCTGCATAACAAATGGTGTGAGGTTACAGCAAGACTGAGCAACAAATGGTGTGAGATTACATTAAGACTGAGTAACAAATGTGGTAATTTACATATGTTAAAATCGTGAAATGTGTCTGTCCATCACTTCATTGAAAGCAAAAGATGACATTTGAAAATGATGAAGGAAGGGAAGGGGGTATTGTCGGGTATCTTTAGTGGCACCAGTGTGAGCTTGAGCTCATTTCCGCCGTTTGTTTTTTTAAGGTCTCGACTGACTACCCTAGGTTCGAATTCCTTCCTTTAACCCTGGTAGGCTTATGAATATGGAACCGCCAAGAAAACGCAGACAAACGAATCACATGACAAAACACGACGCGTTTCGACCTCTTAAGTCTTCTTCAGGCAAGATACAAAATACTCAGGACAACGAAAATGAACGAATGAAGATAAGTGATTGCTCGTTGATTTTCGTTGTCCTGAGTGTTTTGTATCTTGCCTGAAGAAGACCTAAAAGGTCGAAACACGTCGTGTTTTGTCTTGTGATTCATTTGTCTGCGTTTTCTAGGCGGTTCGCTATTAATTACGTTTGAAATTTGTTGAGATTTCCGCCTGCAGTCGCCTCACTTTGCAATGAGATCTAATGAATATGGATTAAGCACACAAGATTTTAAAACACTGGGTGAGAATTCAAGTAAATTGACAGTGAGAATTAATCAGTTTCAGGATTTAAAAAAAAATGCTGTGCTTTAGACTGTCATTTGGTGGGCCTATGTTTTTCTTTTTCATACTGGATAAAGATTTTATGAATAAACCGAAAAATAACAGTATGCTTATTGAGTGTTGGTGGTTTTTACTATAAAATTACATGAAAATTGAGTGACAAGTAGTGTAAGGTTACACATTACGACTGAGTAACAAGTTGTATGAAATTACATTAAGACTGAGTAACACCTGGTGTGAAGTTATATTAAGACTGAGTGATAACTGGTCTGAAGAATCCTTAACACACGAGGAACAACAGACGTGATATTACATTGACGCTGCGTTACACGCAACGCAATATTATGTTAAGAATGAATATGTACCGGTGCTATGTTACATGACGAACGAATTTTAACCACGTGATGTCACGGTTGGTCTCAGTCTTAATAGGTATGATACTTCCTGAATTATAATCAATGTTATGTAAAGTTGAAACTGAATAGAAATCGGGGTGATGTTACATTAAGACTGAACTGTGATTGATTTGATGTTACACTGAAACTGCATCGTGTCTGGTGTGATGCTACTTTAAGACTGAAGTACTGTTGGTGTAATGTTACGTTAATACTGCTTTGTAATTGGCGTGACGTTGTTTTAGGATTGAATTACGTTTAGCTGATGCCACATTAAGATTGAATTCTAATTTCAGTGCAATGTTACGTTAGGACTGAATTGTAAATGGTGTCATGTGACGCTAGGACTGAATTGTAAATGGTGTCATGTGACGCTAGGACTGAATTGTAAATGGTGTCATGTGACGCTAGGACTGAATTGTAAATGGTGTCATCTGACGCTAGGACTGAATTGTAAATGGTGTCATGTGACGCTATGACTGAATTGTAAATGGCGTCATGTGACGCTAGGACTGAATTGTAAGTGGTGTCATGTTGCATTGAGAATGCAGTTCATGTGACGTCACCTACGATATGGCTGTTTAACGAACGGTGTAAAGATTCAATCTGAACAGTTCATTTTCATTTTTACCTCAGTTCACAAAACGGTATTTCAAAGGTAAGAAAAATTCTTAGAGGCGTCGATGGCATTCTATGTATTAGAAGTACATTATGCGCGTGAATGACAGACGATGGCGTGTGAACAGTCTGAATGATGGAATGACACTGATGGGTGGAAAATGAGCTGCACTGTGCCCCATGACTCAACTTCAGTAGGACTGGATGAGGTCATATCAGTGTACAACGTGTACCACTTTCATTACGTACATATGATTTACCTTCATTTTTAATTTACTCTCATTGTAAATGGCGTATTGAAAAGGCAAATGTTTAGAAAACAAACGTTTTAGAAATGTTTTTACGGTATGATTACGCTACCAGTACAAATGACTTGACGTTCATACACCGAAATCTGTTTCTTTTTTGTTGTTGAGGAAAATTATAAGAAATCCACCGGACAAATAAATTACTTGAACAGTAAAAACCACCAACACCCAATAAGCACATTGCAAATTTTCGGTTTATTTGTAAAACCTTTGTCAA
>CM031619.1:23225708-23248208 GCA_018398815.1 Conus ventricosus
TGCTGGTCGGTTCACCACACTTTACGGCCACAAATCATTAAGTTTGAAGCCACACACACACGCACATGGTACACGGCTTGCAGGCAAAGCCTAAATGCAGGCAGTAGGCCGCCCGCACTGAACTGCAGGCGACAAAGACGCTGCAGCATGTATTATAACCCGAGAGGGCAGCACAGCCGATTGAACAATTCTGACGTCCGAAAGAGTTGCCTGCGCGAGCGAACGGGAGTCTGACAAGGTGAATTGTGGGAAAACAAGGCGACTTACTGCCCCTTTCCTCTCTGCTTCTTTCACTTTTTTCCCCTGGTTGTAATACTCCGGCTGAGCTGTCAACTAGGTAGTGACTCCTTACACACTACTTGGAGTCCATTCAACACTGTCTGTTTGTTCGTCTTTTTTTTTTTTTTTTGTCTTTTGTTGTTGTATTTTTGAAGCACAGTAATGTTTTTTGAACTTCATTTTCGAACAAAAAAGTAAAATAAGAATCACTGAGCCACCAAACAACAGAACAAACAATTACAAAACAGACAGTACGCGTTTCGACCTACTGGGCCTCCTTCAAGACAAACAGCTCTCTTTGCGCCAGATGGAAGACTTGATAGCTGACTTTTCGTTCGTTCTCTGTTTCAAATGCTTCGAATGCCGTTTGCTGCGTCTTACTTGACAAATACCCCCGAAGTCGAAACTCCCATAGTGTCTGTTTCGTCATTTGTTCGTCACTTCGCTTGGCGGCTCGGTCATTTTATTTTTGTTTTTGCATTTCAGTGTTCCGCCTGCAGTCCCTCCAACTTTGAAACCACCCATTTTATAAATTAATTATTGATTATTTCCAAGTGAAGGCGAAAAGTCAAGCCGAATGCTAGTCTAGTGCCTTGGAGATGTCACTGGTTAGTACGAGAACCTTTTTTTTTTTTTTCTCTTAACCATTTGATAGGTGGTTTGCTGTTGTTTTCCTAACAGTCTTTTTTTTTCTACGTGTTGACATCCCTGAAAGCGGCGGATGTGGCTGGCTCTTCTTGACCAATACTGAATTAAGCAGTCTATTTTCAGCTCCAAAAGACGGTGACGAAACGTGGCAAGCCCTGCAAATACTATAAAGACTTCAAATGTGAAGGTCCGTTGAATCTGTCACTTCCAGTCATGCTGGGCTAAGTTTCGAGACTACAGGCATCTACAACTGATACAACAGTAACAAGATGGCCCCAGAGGATAGAAACAGTCATCGCTCACACTACGACAAGGCATAATATGTGTAATCTCGTCAACAGTTTTCCAAAATTTGCTTTCATGCCAAAAACATGATAGGCGACAGCATCAGACAAAAAGCGTTTCCGCCCCCCCCCCCCCCCCTCTCCCCCCACTTCAATAATTCGATGGTTTGACAGCAATGATAAGGATAACGATAATAATAGTAAAAATGATAATAGTAAGGATAACAATAATGATAATATAGATAATAAAATAAACACCCATTTTCCTGTGCATCAAAACAACTTTTTACGCAGTAACAAGGCACAATGTTGGTTAGGTAGTGAAAATTATGGATGCATTTGCTTTCATGTGAAGGACATGACGGAAGAGTGACACTGTAAGCACCACCATCCCTCCCCCCTCTGCCCCCCCTCCCCCAGCCCTCCTACCGTCTCCTTCCCTTGCAGACAAGACATCTCTTCTCATGCCAGGATTCCTTCAGCTTGACTTCCCATCAATATCCTTGACACTGCTCCGACTGAAAATGTGTATATTCACATCATGATCCTCAACGATAGTTTTAGTTTTGCATTTCCTCAAAGAGAAAGACTGACAGAGATGAGTGTTGGTCACCGAGTAAAACATGTTATTTATTAGTTGTGTCCATGTGTGCACGCGTACGTTCGCGTTTGCGCACGCGCACGCGTATGTGTGTATGTGTATGTCTGGGTGGTGGTCTACGATACATACGAGCTCATGAATCTGTCTGTCTGTCTGTCTATTTGTCTGTCTGTCTCTCCCCCCCCCCTCTCTCTCTCTCTCTCTCTCTCTCTCTCTCTCTCTCTCTCTCTCTCTCTCTCTCTCTCTTCTCTCTCTCTCCTCACTAGTTACCAAAGCTTCCCTCAAAATGATAGCATTCCACGTTCTAATCTCCCAACAAAACACGTTCAACAACCAGGCTGGATCCGAACCACGGGCCCGTAGCCAAATGAAAACAGTACGTCCTTGGCTACAGTCATCTTCCTACCAAGTTTTGTGACAATTAGTCCAGTCGTTTTGACGTCACCATGCTGACAGACCGACAGACAGACAAACCAACAGTCGCGGGTGACATCCTAAACTCATAGGAGTGGGGGGAGGGGTAGTTGACTGCAGGCGAAAATTCAAACAAACTTTTAAAAGAAAATTACAATACCGCCGAACAAAAGAGACAAACACATCACAATGCAAAACACCACGCGTTTCGACCTCTTTGGTCTTTTTTTTTCAGGCAAGGCAAGCACCAGTCAAGACGCTGAAAAGGAAGAAGGAACAATCACTTCTCTCCTTAAACTGGGCGAGAACTTGAAATGCCTAATTTGAGGAGAGAAGTGATTGTTCCTTCTTCGTGTTTTGTCTCGAAATTAATTTTGTTTGCCTTTTTCGTTCGGCGGGACAGTAATTTTTCTTTCAACCCTTTCTTCTTCTTCTCCTTCTAAGTACGCAGGCTGATATTCCTGCGGACACTCCCTGTATAGACAGGCAGGTATTAATCCCATCTGCTCAACAAAGGGAGTGGAGTTTTGTGTGTATGACCGTTTTTGATCCCGCCATTAAGGCAGCCATACTCCATCTTCGAGGAAGGTGCATGCTATGTGTAACGTGTCATTCATACCAACGGCCAAACTGGCCTTCTCTTCCGAAAGTTGGTGATGGGATTTTACGTGTGTGCAAGATGTTATGCGTGCGTTCACACACGGAACCTCGGTTTATAGTCTCATTGGAAGGACTGTATGGGAAATGGAGTCAGAACCAATGTTAACTCCGAGGGAAAAATCCCCCTGTACCGAAACGGCCTGACGGAGATTCGAACCCGCAACCCTTGGATTACGAGTCCGGCGCTCTACCAACTGAGCTATTCCGGCCCCCTAACCCTTTCAATGTCTAAAGGCTTTGATGTTGCATATCTGCACAACTCAAAACGCTGTTGCTGTAAAATCGGTAGCCCTTCGTGATGGGAAGAAGAAACATTTCTACAGTGTTATACTGCAATCTTTCAGCAGTGTTTTACACAAGGGTCATGAGAATGGCATCACAGTATATTATCTTTGAAGTAAAGAGAGTGGTGATGAAGCATGCTACCGCAGGACAGTTGGCACTGAAAGTGTCAATTTTTTTTGTTTTTTTTTTTTTTTCCCCGTGCCCTGCCTTGCCTTGGCTGTCCTGTGTCATAAGTGGAGGTAAGCGTGGTTGAGGACACACCCCTTGTCTTGGCTGTCCTGTGTCATAATTCAAGGTAAGCGTGGTTGAGGACACACCCCTTGCCTTGGCTGTCCTGTGTCATAAGTGGAGGTAAGCGTGGTTGAGGAGACACCCCTTGCCTTGGCTGTCCTGTGTCATAAGTGGAGGTAAGCGTGGTTGAGGAAAACACCTCTTGCCTTGGCTGTCCTGTGTCATAAGTGGAGGTAAGCGTGGTTGAGGACACACCCCTTGCCTTGGCTGTCCTGTGTCATAAGTGGAGGTAAGCGTGGTTGAGGACAAAACCTCTTGCCTTGGCTGTCCTGTGTCATAAGTGGAGGTAAGCGTGGTTGAGGACACACCTCTTGCCTTGGCTGTCCTGTGTCATAAGTGGAGGTAAGCGTGGTTGAGGAGACCCCCTTGCCTTGGCTGTCCTGTGTCATAAGTGGAGGTAAGCGTGGTTGAGGACACACCACTTGCCTTGGCTGTCCTGTGTCATAACTGAGGTAAGCGTGGTTGAGGACACACCTCTTGCCTTGGCTGTCCTGTGTCATAACTGGAGGTAAGCGTGGTTGAGGAGACACCCCTTGCCTTGGCTGTCCTGTGTCATAAGTGGAGGTAAGCGTGGTTGAGGAGACACCCCTTGCCTTGGCTGTCCTGTGTCATAAGTGGAGGTAAGCGTGGTTGAGGACACACCCCTTGCCTTGGCTGTCCTGTGTCATAAGTGGAGGTAAGCGTGGTTGAGGACACACCCCTTGCCTTGGCTGTCCTGTGTCATAAGTGGAGGTAAGCGTGGTTGAGGACACACCCCTTGCCTTGGCTGTCCTGTGTCATAACTGGAGGTAAGCGTGGTTGAGGAGACACCCCTTGCCTTGGCTGTCCTGTGTCATAAGTGGAGGTAAGCGTGGTTGAGGACACACCCCTTGCCTTGGCTGTCCTGTGTCATAAGTGGAGGTAAGCGTGGTTGAGGACACACACCCCTTGCCTTGGCTGTCCTGTGTCATAAGTGGAGGTAAGCGTGGTTGAGGGCACACCCCTGAGGACTCTCTGATAACGTCCGGCATACGTCTGTAGCCGTTCTCTACATTCCTCGGACACTGGTCAAGAACAGGCCTGTCCTCCCCCTGTCTCTTCTTCTGTCCGCCTGTTCCTCGTCTCCGTGGCGCTGAGACCAAGGGGGGGGCGGGGGGGGGGGGGGGGGGGGGGGGGGGAGGGGGCAGTGATATTTTCTGTTCAAATCAATATCATCGTTTCATACGGCCATGTAAGAGTTTGAAGAGGAGATAGGTGACGATAGTGCATCGCGATGAAACGACGATAATCAATTTGAACAGAAAGTATTACTACCCTCCCTCCCCCCCCCCCATCCTCCCCCATTTCCTCTCCCATCTGCTCCATCGCCCATAATGACACATTGTTCCCCAACCCGCCCCCTCCTCATGAAAATATAAGGGGGCGAAAACTACCTTCTGCCACTCCCCTCCCCTTCCCCCCCCCTCCCCCCCCCCCCCCCCCCACTTCTCGTTGGATCCAGAAAATATGAACACCCATCACAGTGCAACCCCTTCCCTCTCTCTCTCCCACCTTCTACAGAAATCTGGAAGATGAGAAAAGAACCCCTCTAAAGATCTGAAACATGAGAGTCCCTCCCTCCCTCTCCCCCCCCCCCCCCCTTGCTTTGATGACTTTGTACCCCCTCCCTCTCTCCCCTCCCTCTCTCCCACCTTTCACAGACATTTGAGATGAGAAACGAACCCCTCTAAAGATCTGGAATATGAGAGTCCCCCCCCTCCCTCTTCCCCCCCCCCCCCCCCCCCCCTGCTTTAATAACTTTAGACCCATCCTCCTCCCCACCAAACCCCTCCCCAACTTTTATGAAAATGTGGAAAAGACCTCCCCCCCCCCCTACCCATCCCGCCTCTTGTTAAAGTTTGGAAGACTACAACGATGATTTTGTTTGTTAAAGGGCTTCCTCCCCCCCCCCCCCCCTCCCCCAGGAAAAAAAAAGATAATCATAAAATGAAATAATAGAACAAAACAAACAAACAAACAAAACCAAAAGCAAAACAAAACAAACAAAAAACTCCCCCCCCCCCCCCTCCCGTCCATGCAAAATGTCTTTCGACGCGATAGAAATCTACACAAACTTACTAACCAAAATATCCAGCAACGACCTTGAAGAATGGCGCTGGAGGAAGGTGCTTTGAAAGCGCACGCGATGTGTAGGACTTTGCCCGTTTCGGACCCTTGGTCTAAAAATACCCACAGCAGCTGGTATGGACAGGATGCGTTCAGTGGACGGGCCACTCCCTCACTCCTGTCAAGAGACGCACAGAGCGCTGGGCTGATCATTCTCTGCAGACAAGGAACATCACACACACACACACACACACACACACACACACACACACACACACACACACACACACACGCACGCACACAACACACACACACACACACACACACACACACCACACACACACACACACACGCACGCACACAACACACACACACACACACACACACACACACACACACACACACACACAACACACACACAACACACACCACACACACACACACACACGCACGCACGCACGCACGCACCACACACACACACACACACACACACACACACACACACACACAACAACACCACACACACACACACACACACACACACACACACACACACACACACGTCCTCTCTCTTTCTATCTCTATCTCTCTCTCTCTCTCACACACACACACACACACACGTCCTCTCTCTCTCTCTCTCTCTCTCTCTCTCTCTCTCTCTCTCTCTCTCACACACACACACACACACACACACACACACACACACACACACACACACACACACACACACGCGCGCGCGCGCGCGCGCGCGTGCGCGCGCATCCTCTCTCTTTCTCTCTCTCTCACTCTCTCTCTCTCTCTTTCTCTCTCTCTCTCTCTCTCACACACACACACGTCCTCTCTCTATCTCTCTCTCTCTCTCTCACACACACACACACACATACACACACACACACGCGCGCGCGCGCGCACCCCCCCCCCTCCCCTTCACAATCTCAGCTTGAAAACAAAAAAGTGTGATACCTTTTATCAGCCAAGAGACCTGATAGACATAGAATGAAAGAGAGGGTGGGGTCGAGGACAAGGAAAGGAGACACAGAGAGAGAGAGAGAGAGAGATAGAGAGAGAGAGGAGAGAGAGAGAGAGAGAGAGAGAGAGAGAGAGAGAGACAGAGAGAGAGACAGAGAGGTTGGGGGAGAAGGTGGGGGGAGTGGTGGAGCTGGTGGTGTGACCAGAGAGACTGCGGAAGTCATCTTGCTACAGCACTGTACATTCTGGATAAGTTTCACAAGGGGCGACCCCTCAACAACTGAAACAATAATTACTACAGATCATTGCAAAACAAACAGAACAAAGAAAAATCAAACGATTCACGTTTTTCACCTCGAGACACCAGTATCAACATAATCTATGAGGGGTCTTACAAGGGGAGACAAAATTAAACACTGTAATCTCTCCAGAGAAGATGGGAGTGGGGAAGGCCGGCGTCAGACATCACCAGACTAGCCTTGAACTGCAAACCCCCAGGTACGCAGAAACAAGGCCAACCATGAAACAACTGAGACGGGTGTTATGAGGCTCACCACACGTAGCAAGTTTCGGGGCTTCACGGGCTGAGCAATGCGGTTTCAAGCACTGGCCGAACCTGGCCGCTACATTGCCAGCGGATAGTTAGTTGGTAGATCAGAACAGTGCTCTATTCGGGTTATCTTCCCCTACCAATAGTGATTACAGTCGTCCAATCAAAATCGCTTTTCTGGATCAGGAGTAAATGGTCGATGCGAGGGTTACTTCCCTTGCGGAATGGCGACTGGTTCACAGACGTAAATTTCACGCAAAGTAGAAGCGCATGCGACCACCTGAAATCGGCTAAATGTGGAAAAAAAACAACAACGAACATATGTAATCAAGTGTGAGCTTGTATAAAACTACTTACGAGCAGACTTCTCCTGTACAGTCAGGATCTATAACGTATGTCAGCTGGATTAAATACCCAAGTATGTAGACAGGTATTAAAGCATGATTGTTTTACTGCTGATGTGTGACCGTTGCCAAAGTCTTATTTTGTGTTGATCTCACAATGACCTTCAATTTCTTCATTTGAACCATAGCATTCGCGCAGAGTGCACGCCCATAAAGCAAGGCGAAAAGTCAGGTACGCGAATGTCCCAACAGTATGTCTTACCTGTTACTGGCAATGTCTGCGGAAAGTGCTATGTCTGACAACTGTTTGAACATGTTAAATATCCCCTTCGTCTGCGAGCTGCCTTACAGGGGCGAGGCGACGAAAATTCTCGCTTGCTTGGAGAGTGTCAGTTTCATAGCACATCCTAATGGCCAGCGTGGCTAGGAAAAGGCGAGAGTTCGCTACGTTATATTGGGACTCTCTCGCATTCGAGAAAAAATTGGCTGACAACGTCGCATGATTGGAGCACGAATAGTAGTCACGTCATCTGCTTGGCGGCTGAAGCGATCCAACGATCGACCCTTCAACAACGAAGAGAGCTTGAAGAAGAAGTCACACGGCTGAGCTGAACTGGACTCGCGCTCTTTTCTTACCTCTGCTGGCCTGTCACATCCCTCGCCGAAAGAGCTGGTTGGCGCAGTTTACCCAACAATTCGTCCGCTCGGCGTCATGGCGTTAGCTTTACTATGACGTCATTGCTGAGGGAATTCTCGAGGGTCAGAATGCAAAATATTTCATGGATTAAGACGGTAAAGTATCTTTCTTTTATAAATGATATTACATAATAAAAAATCAAAAACATCTGATTAATCTTTTTTTTTTTTTAAAGGGGAGAGGGGCGTAATTGCCGTGTCAGTGATACATACTCTCGACGTTCGGGGCGGGAGAGTGACACGTCATCCCAAACACTATCTAGGCATCAGTAAGTCAACACTGTCAAATCTTCAGATACCGTAGATAAGGTGTCTAACATAACGCCATGACGTACAGCGGGTGAATCGGCGAGTATAGCGTGCTGCTCTCGCCGCAAGCGTATGTCAGCCACTCGCGAGTTCCCGCGTCTGTGAGACTCGTCTTTGGTTGGGGACACCTTGAAGTCGACACCGAAGAAATGCGACACTCTTGGGGACACTTGGGGACACATAGGGACACTTGGGGACACTTGGAGAGAGGGCTGTGGTAGCCTGTTATTCACAACCTCTCCAGCAAGGTGACAGGCGATGACGATCACGATCAATGTCTTTCAGCCGGTTATATCGTCATCCGATTAGTGTACACCATCTATCTCCCATGCCTATGCTCAAACACTCGCATCAATAAGTCTTTCTGACTGCTTTCAACTCTAGATACACAAACGCAACACACACAAAAAGAAAAAAAAAAGTGTTGCTTTTCACATTACAACTCACGCATTTTTGTGTGACATGAAAACAGTAATTCACAAAATGGTTGTTTTGACTGGTTTTGACATCAGATTATGACTCACAGGGACGTAAAGAATCCCATGATGTACGATGGAATTGTGCCAAGGAGGACGAGGGTAAGCTAAATGATAAAATCATCATGGCCAGAATGTACATTTTTGGTGCTGTCTTGATCTCTGTGTCTTTACAATGTGACAATGTGCGAGTTGACAACTGGCGAAGCCAGGCCAGAATTCTCTACTTATTTAGTCCAGCATTCTGTAATACAGACCGAGTCATCTGCAAAAGAACAATACGCAATGACCTTGAACTTCGCTTTTCTTGATTTCATTTTTAAACCAATGAGGAATTGAAAACGGAAAGAAAAGAAATATTTTCAGACGTCGTCAAACACAGGAAGACTGTCATGAACATGCCAGTGCCAAAGACTGTCGTCATGAACATGCCAGTACCAAAGACTGTCGTCATGAACATGCCAGTACCAAAGACTGTCGTCCATGAACATGTCAGAACCAAAGACTGTCATGAACATGCCAGTACCAAAGACTGTCGTCATGAACATGCCAGTACCAAAGACTGTCGTCATGAACATGCCAGTACCAAAGACTGTCGTCATGAACATGCCAGTACCAAAGACTGTCGTCATGAACATGCCAGTACCAAAGACTGTCGTCATGAACACGCCAGTACCAAAGACTGTCGTCATGAACACGCCAGCACCAAAGAGTGTCATGAACATACCAGTACCAAAAGACTGTCGTCATGAACACGCCAGTACCAAAGAATATCGTCATAAACATGCCAGTACCAAAGACTGTCGTCATGAACATGCTAGTACCAAAGACTATCGTCATGAACATGCCAGTACCAAAGACTATCGTCATGAACATGCCAGTACCAAAGACTGTCATGAACATGCCAGTACCAAAGACTATTGTCATGAACATGCCAGTGCCAAAGACTGTCGTCATGAACTTGCCAGTACCAAAGACTGTCGTCATCAACATGCCAATACCAATGACTGTCGTCATGAACACGTCAGTACCAAAGACTGTCGTCATGACCATGCCTGTACCAAAGACTGTCGTCATGAACATGCCAGTACCAAAAACTGCCGTCATGAACATGCCAGTACCAAAGACTGTCATGAACATGCCAGTACCAAAGACTGTCGTCATGAACATGTCAGAACCAAAGAGTGTCATGAACATGCCAGTATCAAAGACTGTCGTCATGAACATGCCAGTACCAAAGACTGTCGTCATGAACACGTCAGTACCAACGACTGTCGCATGAACATGCCAGTAACGAAGACTGTCGTCATGAAAATGTCAGTACCAAAGACTG
Source organism: Conus ventricosus (assembly GCA_018398815.1). NCBI lineage: Eukaryota > Metazoa > Mollusca > Gastropoda > Neogastropoda > Conidae > Conus > Conus ventricosus. Next base: position 23,235,933 of record CM031619.1, read on the forward strand.
TCGTCATGAACATGCCAGTACCAAAGACTGTCGTCATGAACATGCCAGTACCAAAGACTGTCGTCATGAACATGCCAGTACCAAAGACTATCGTCATGAACAGTACCAACGACTGTCGTCATGAACATGCCATACAAAAGACTGTCGTCATGAACACGCCAGTACCTAAGACTGTTGTCATGAACTTGCCAGTAACGAAAGACTCGTCATGAACAGTACCAAAGACTGTCGTCATGAACATGCCAATACTAAAGACTGTCGTCATGAACTTGCCAGTACTAAAGACTGTCGTCATGAACATGCAGTACCAAAGACTGTCGTCATGAACATGCCAGTACCAAAGACTGTCGTCATGAACACGCCAGTACTAAAGACTGTCGTCATGAACACGCCAGTACCAAAGACTGTCTTCATGAACATGCCAGTGCCAAAGAGTGTCAATGAACATGTTAGTACTAAAGACTGTCGTCATGAACACGCCAGTACCAAGACTATCGTCATGAACATGCCAGTACCAAAGATGTCGTCATGAACATGCCAGTACCAAGACTGTCGTCATGAACATGCCAGATAACGAAGACTGTCGTCATGACAGTACCAAAGACTGTCGTCATTGAACGTGCCAAACTAAAGACTGTCGTCATGAACATGCCAGTACCAAAGACTGTCGTCAACGAACATGCCAGTACCAAAGACTGTCGTCATGAACACCAGTACCAAAGAATGTCTTCATGAACATGCCAGTACCAAAGAGTGTCAAGAACATGCCAGTACCAAAGACTGTCGTCATGAACACGCCAGTACCAAAGACTGTCGCATGAACATACCAAGTACCAAAGACTGTCGTCATGAACACGCAGTACCAAAGACTATACGTCATAAACATGCCAGTACCAAAGACTAATCGTCATAAACTTGCACATACCAAAGAAAAGACTATCGTCATAAAACGCCATATACCACAAAGACTATCGTCATAAACATGCCAGTACCAAAGACTGTCGTCATGAACATGCTAGTACCAATGAGACATCGTCAATACATGAACATGCCAGTACCAAAGACTATCGTCATGAACATGCCAGTACCAAAGACTGTCCGTCAGAACATGCCAGTACCAAAGACTTCGTCATGAACATGCCAGTACCAAAGATTATCGTCATGAACATGCCAGTACCAAAGACTATCGTCATGAACATGTCAGTACCAAAGACTGTCATGAACAGCACGTACCAAAGACTGTCGTCATGAACATGCCCAGTGCCAAAGAATGTCGTCATGAACATTCAGTACCAAAGACTGTCGTCATGAACATGCCAGTACCAAAGACTGTCGTCATGAAACATGCCAGAATCAAAGACTGTCGTCATGAACATGCCAGTACCAAAGAGTGTCATGAACATGCCAGTACCAAAGACTGTCATCATGAACACGCAAGTACTAAAGACTGTCCTCATGACACACGCCAGTACCAAAGACGTCGCATGAACATAGCCTGTACCAAAGACTATCGTCATGAACATGCCAGTACCAAAGACTGTCGTCATGAACATGCCAGTACCAAAGACTGTCGTCATGAACATGCCAAGTAACGAGGATTGTCGTCATGACAGTATCAAAGACTGTCGTCATGAACGTGCCAATACTAAAGACTGTCGTCATGATACATGCCAGTAACGAAGACTGTCGTCCATGAACAGTACCAAAGACTGTCGTCATGAACATGCCAGTACCAAAGACTGTCGTCATGAACATGCCAGTACCAAAGACTGTCGTCATGAACACGCCATACCAAAGACTGTCGTCATGAACATGCCAGTACCAAAGACATTGTCATGAACACGCCAGTACTAAAGACTGTCGTCATGAACACGCCAGTACCAAAGACTGTCTTCATGAACATGCTAGTACCAAAGAGTGTCATGAAAATGCCAGTACCAAAGACTGTCGTCATGAACACGCCAGTACCAAAGACTATTGTCATGAACATGCCGGGTACCAAAGACTGTCGTCATGAACACGCCAGTACCAAAGACTATCATCATAAACATGCCAGTACCAAAGACTGTCGTCATGAAAAATGCTAGTACCAAAGACTATCGTCCATGAACAATGCCAGTACCAAAGACCATCGTCATGAACATGCCAGTACCAAAGACTGTCGTCATGAACACGCCAGTACCAAAGACTTCGTCATGAACATGCCAGTACCAAAGACTATCGTCATGAACATGCCAGTAACCAAAGACTATCGTCATGAACATGTCAGTACCAAAGACTGTCATGAACATGCCAGTACCCAAAGACTGTCGTTATGAAACATGCCAGTGCCAAAGAATGTCGACATGAACATTTCAGTACCAAAGACTGGGCGTCATGAACATGCCAGCACCAAAGACTGTCGTCATGAACATGCCAGTACCAAAGACTGTCGTCATGAACATGCCAGTAACCAAAGAGTGTCATGAACATGCCAGTACCAAAGACTGTCATCATGAACACGCCAGTACTAAAGACTGTCCTCATGAAACACGCCAGTACCAAAGACTGTCGTCATGAAACATGCCAGTACCAAAGACTGTCGTCATGAACATGCCAGTACCAAAGACTGTCGTCATGAACACGCCAGTACCAAAGACTGTCGTCATGAACACGCCAATACCAAAGAGTGTCATGAACATGCCAGTTACCAAAGACTATCGTCCACAAACATGCCTGTACCAAAGACTGTCGTCATGACCATGCCAGTACCAAAGACTGGTGGAGCCGACAGACAACGACAGTGACAAGGCATTGTGGCAAAGGCGGGATATGAGCCAATCACCGTGCATATCTGAGGAGAAAGTGTGTGTGTGTGTGTGGTGTGGGGTGTGTGTGTGTGTGTGTGTGTGTGTGTGTGTTGTGTGTGTGTGGTGGGTGGGTGGGGGGGGGATAAGATACTGCCTCCTCTCCATCCACCCCCACCTCCCTCCCAATAATCCGCATTTAACACTACCAGTCGGGCTGTGACACCACCCCCCCCTCAACCTACAGAGGGGAAGCCAGAGGGGAGACCCTAGAAACAGCTAGATAAAACACACCGGCTAGAGATGAAGTTTCAGTTTCAGTTTCATCAAGGAGGCGTCACTGCGTGCGGACTAGTCCATATACGCCACACAAAGTCCGCTATGGTTTTTGAGACCACACTGCGCATGATGGATACATGAATTAATGGCTAAAATGAAGAATTTAAGGAGAGGGTCTACGACTTAGCAGACGTCTGACCTACGCATCAGCCCAGGTGAAGAGGTAGAGAATCGGCAGGACAGAGGATGGAGAGAGAGGACAGTCCAGACCGAGTTCGTTGAAGAGCTGTCATCAATGGCCCGTGCTTCCTTGAAGGCAAAAACTCCCAAGAAAGAAAGCAAGTAATGAGTGGGCATTGAAGATAATCCTGTGGAGTTCCACTCTGATCGAGACTTTGTGACAGCGCTGTGTTGAAGACTTCCTTGCCTGATACAAGCCGGTGGGTCCCGGGACATTCAGGTCGATGGCATTCCGTCTCACGTCCTCGCGTCTGGTGACACGACAGACAGGGAAAAGCCTCCCAGGAGATTGAGGAAGGGTCCCGTCTTACAGAACGCCTTCACCGCCACCACCACAACCACCACAACAAGGCCCTGTCTTACAGAACGCCTTCATCACCACCACCAGATCCACCACAAACAAGGCCCTGTCTTGCAGAACGCCTTCACCACCACCAGAACCACCACAACAAGGCCCTGTCTTACAGAACGCCTTCACCACCACCACCAGAACCACCACAGCAAGGCCCTGTCTTACAGAACGCCTTCACCACCACCAGAACCACCACAACAAGGCCCTGTCTTACAGAACGCCTTCACCACCACCACCACCAGAAACCACCACAACAAGGCCCTGTCTTACAGAACGCCTTCACCACCACCACCAGAACCACCACAACAAGGCCCTGTCTTACAGAACGCCTTCACCACCACCAGAACCACCACAACAAGGCCCAGTCATATCCAGTCATGTTGCCAACCGACCACGGGAAACGGGGGGGGGGGGGGGGGGGGGGGGGGGAGGGGGGGGGGGAGCGGAGAAGGCTGAAGATATAGGGGAGGGAGAGAGGTGGGGATGGGTGGGGGTGGGGGGTGGGGGTCATATTAGGTATAGAAACATTGTAAACCTGTAAAGAGATAGATAACTTCCGTGCTACCAGACCCGCCTAACGACACCAACAAAAAAACGACCTCGTTCTTCTCCTTGATAAAGCAGCCCACTCTGTTCCTTCCAAGGATTCTGGTGCAGCATCCAGCGTGGGTTCATAGTGGTGTGGGTGACTCACGTCCACCAGCAGACAATGGTCTATTCTTTCTTCTCCAAAAGGTGAACAGGGTTACAGATTTGCTTTATTTTTTCCCAGTGCATGCGGGCAACATTGGTTTAATGTCTCATGGCAAAGACTAGGAGGAGGTGACTGGAGTCTGCGCACGTATCTTCTTTTGAAATTCTGCAGGTTGCGTGTTTCAGTGTTTCACTGGGTTCTCGTAACCAGCATATGATTTAGGAGAGGGACGAAGACCAGTGTTGTCCGTGCACCGGCCAGGGACGGTGTATGTAGCACGCCAGGCGTCAAAGGTCTGCCTCTGTTCAGGGCCCACTGAATGCCATGAGAATATTCCGCATGAACGTAATAATAATGAATACTTATATAGCGCCTATTCTCGGCTAGAAGCCAAGCTCTAATGCTTTACAATCAACACTCGTTTACACAACGGCTGCCTACCTGGGTAGTGCCGGCTGAAGAGCTGCCAGTTGGCGCTTCATTCAGTCGTTTCGCGTGTCATCCAGTCAGTATCGTTCAATATCGATCACTCATTTTCCTTACTTCCTTCATTCTTTCCATTTCTCACGCAGGGTGCATGCTATGTGTAACGTGTCATCCATCCCAACGGCCAAACTGGCCTTCTCTTCCGAAAGTTGGTGATGGGATTTTAACGTGTGTGCAAGATGTTATGCGTGCGTTCACACAGGGAACCTCGGTTTATAGTCTCATTGGAAGGACTGTATGGGAAATGGAGTCAGAACCAATGTTAACTCCGAGGGAAAAATCCCCCTGTACCGAAACGCCCCGGCGGAGGTTCGAACCCGCACCCCCAGGATCACCAAGATTACGAGTCCGCGCTCTACCACTGAGCTATTCCGTACCTCTGAGCAGTCCCCATGGCTGAGCTGTGAAGGACCCAGCAGCAGGTACCCCAGCCTCTGTACAACAGCACCACCCGTGTCCCAGGCTGAGCTGCGTGCTTTGATTGGGTGGAACAGTGTCTGACCTCTGTACAGACAACACCACCCGTGTCCCAGGCTGCACTGTGCGCTTTGATTGGGTGGAACAGTGTCTGACCTCTGTACAGACAACACCACCCGTGTCCCAGGCTGAACTGTGCGCTTTGTTTGGGGTGGAACAGTGTCTGACCTCTGTACAGACAGCACCACCCGTGTCCCAGGCTGCACTGTGCGCTTTGATTGGGGGGAACATTGTCTGACCTCTGACAGACAGCACCACCCGTGTCCCGGGCTGAACTGCGTGCTTTGATTGGGTGGAACAGTGTCTGACCTCTGTAAAGACAACACCACCCGTGTCCCAGGCTGCACTGTGCGCTTTGATTGGGTGGAACATTGCCCTGACCTCTGTACAGACAACAACACCCGTGTCCCAGGCTGAACTGCGTGCTTTGATTGGGTGGAACATTGTCTGACCTCTGTACAGACAACAACAGCTGTGTCCCAGGCTGCTCTGTACGCTATGATTAGGTGGAACAGTGTCTGACTGAGATGCAAGAGCGCGGTGTGTCTAATGTTAGGCGATTGAGGCTCTTGGGCTCACGAAGAGGAAAAACAAACAAACAAAACTCTGAAGAGAAAATCTCTCCAAACCTCGCTGTTTCACATGGGTATCCAACCTCCCGGGCCGTGGAAACTAAAAGCTCAGGGCCTTACCATCAGACCAACTGAACCCCAGCGTGACAATTATACTTCATATAGAAGCAGCACGCTTCAGTCTATAGGTCTTCCACAGGCACACAAGTAAGGTCGAAACGCGTTGCTTGTATTATCATTGGTTCTTTCTGTTCGTTCGGTGGCCTGCTGTCTCCAGTTTTGTTCATGGTTTACGCCCCGCATTGCAGTGAGTGAGTGAGTGAGTTCTTTAGTTAGGGTCTGTTCACACTTGGTGATATTTGATTTTTTTTAATTGCGAGGAGAAGGGAACATATAGAAAATTCTAACAGTTTGATCCCTGGAAAGCACTTTTGCTATTTGCGCACAATTTCTGGTATGTGGGTTATTGTTTTGATAGAATCATGTACAGTCACATCCACGTTCGATCCTTTATCTTTATATAATGAAGTTAACACTGAACACTGAAAAAGAATATGGTCCACTGACAGAAGGCTTGAACAATCGCAAAGCTACATTTTGTGAAAATTTGTTTTTCCACAAATTCAGTCGAAGCTTGTATATATCAAAGATGACAAATATCGTGGACATGATGAGATTTCATACTTCTCTGGAAGGTGTTCACTGTTCACGCAGTTTTCCAATAACGAATTGATTTCTTGAACATATCACGTTCGGCTGACAGTTTGTTACTCAGCTTCGTATCTTTGTACAGAGCCAAGGTCAGAGAGAGAGAGAGAGAGAGAGAGAGAGAGAGAGAGAGAGAGAGAGAGAGAGAGAGAGAGAGAGAGAGAGAGGGACTTGTGTCCCAATCGGCAGCCTGTCTTACGGGGAGATGGTCAAAAGATTAAAAGGCTGCGCTGCTTCCTATCATCGTTCAAGGCAACATCAAATCTCAGTTTTTTCCGTCGTTGCTGTAATTACGTCTTTTTACGTGAACAATTATTCATTCTGTCTGTCTGTCTGTCTGTCTGTCTGTCTCTGTCTCTGTCTCAGTCTCTCTCTCTCTCTCTCTCTCTCATCTCTCTCTCTCTCTCTCTCTCTCCTCTCTCTCTCTCTCTCTGTGCGTGCACGCACGAGTGTGTGTGTGTGTGTGTGTGTGTGTGTGTGTGGTGTGTGTGTGTGTGTGTGTGTGCGCGCGTGCACGCGTGTGCGTGTGCGTATGTGTGTGTGAGTGTGTGTGTGAGTGTGTGTATGTGTGTGTGTGTGGTGTGTGTGTGTGTGTGTTGTGTGTGTGTGTGTGTGTGTGTGTGTGTGTGTGTGTGCGCGCGCGCGCGCGCGCACGTCTATTAAAAAGCTGAGGGGGAAGGGGGCGAATTGTGATATTAAGTTCACTTATTTTGTTTATCCGACTTTTTCATTATATGCGGAATTTGGGTTTACTTGAAAATTTTTTTTTTTAATTACAACTGAAAAAAAAAAAGAACCTACCGTGTGAGATGGAAAAAATGATAGCAGTTTCTGTGCAAGTACATAAGGCTGCACACCGAACGGTGCTTAGTAGACAGAAGTCTCAAAGACCTGCACAAAACGTTATTATAATGAATCAGAATCCAGTTATCAGCTCGCTATTGTTTCAAACTGACTTGGACTTTATAAACGCTGCAAGCGACCAGTATCCACAGTGCATTCTAGATCGGTTGATGACCTGGCGAACAATTATTTTGTGTACAACTAAACGAAAAAAAAGTTTACAGAGAGAGAGAGAGAGAGAGAGAGAGAGAGAGAGAGAGAGAGAGAGAGAGAGAGAGAGAGAGAATACGGTGAGTGACAAATTGATAACATACATGTTGAGGGTCCACAAATATCACTCAAACGCACACAGTGTCTGTGCGTATCACTATTATTTACACTAAGTTCAGAGGTCCGTGTGGCTTTCACGTGCGCCAGTGAAAGTCCAATGCACCATAATAAAAAAACACAAAAAAAAAAAACCAACAACAAACAATCAGTGCTGGCCAATTCTCAAAGGGTAAACAGATCACCCAGTCTCTACCAATGAAAACAAAGTTCACACTATTCGGACAGTGGCATGTCTGACACCTATACCAATACACAGAGAGACGGGGAAATGGCGTTTTTAACAGACCTGTAGTTGAGTCAGTTTCTTTCTTTCTTTTTATAATTCAGTCCAATCTTCAACGGCAGCAAAGTAATTGTAGTTTTTGACGGGTAGGGACCAGAAAGGAAATTTGTTCTAATCATGTGTGGCCCTGAACCCTCCCCCCTCCCCCCCTCCCAATTTTCTTTAAATAGTATCGTTCGTAGATTGGTAGAGGTTGTTCGCGGCGTTTGTCTAACAGCAAGTAAGCTGAGCGTTCAGAATCGAAGGAAAAACCGACAGTGTGCTTTCTCTCAGTGCAAATAGGTTATGCTGATAAGCCTGAACTTTGACCCCCCCCCCCCCCTCACCGCCGCCAGTGTTCTTTAAATAGTACCGTTCGTAGATTGGTAGAGGTTGTTCGGGGAATTCGTCTAACAGCAAGTAAGCTGAGTGTTGAGAATCGAAGGAAAACCGACAGTATGCTTTCTCTCAGTGCAATAGGTTATGCTGATAAGAATTGAACTTTTGAACCCCCCCCCCCCCCCCCCTCACCGCCGCCAGTGTTCTTTCAATAGTATCGTTCGTAGATTGGTAGAGGTTGTTCGTGGCGTTCGTCTAACAGCAAGTAAGCTGAGAGTTCAGAACCAAAGGAAAACCGACAGTGTGCTTTCTCTCAGTGCAAATAGGTTATGCTGACAAGCGTTGAACTTTTGACCTCCCCCTCCCCAACCCTTCCTGTTTGTCGATTGATGATGTACCATGCGATACAAAGATTGATAACTGACCAATAAAATACTGTACAGCGATGACCATTTCGTGACCAAGTGGCAAAAGTTCAAATTGGGCCGGGCATTGTTTTTCGCGGTGTTGGTCTGTCAGCGCTTACACAAGAATACAAAATGGCGACGACGTTTTCAGCCAATCGGGGCGTGTTACTATTTTTGGTGGATGGGGGAGGAAGGAGAGCCATCATGGCTGAACAGAACGAGGACAGATTTGCTTTGGGGGTTTCGGGCCGTTAGGACATTTATTTTCTTGATGTGGATGAGGCCATAAGACATTAATGTTATTTATATGGGTGAGATCATGAAGACATTCATTTGGTTTATATGGATGAGGCCTTTGAAAATATTTATGTTGTTTATATGAATGAGGCCATGAACATGTTGTTCATATGGAGCAAGAAATGGGATTAGAACGGAAAGACGCTGAGTGACTAAATTGTTTAACCCTCGTCTTTATTTATACATACGTACAGACAGACAGAGACAGACTGACAGACAGACATTTCCCCTTTCCCTCTATCTCCGTCTGCCTCTCTCTCTCTCTCCACACACACACACACACACACACACACACACACACACACACACACACACAGATACTTATAACCCTACCCGAATTCACACACACACACACACAAACAGAAAGAGAGAGAAAGAGGTAGAGAGAGAGAGAGAAAGAGAGAGAGAGAGAAAGAGAGGCGGACAGACAGACAGACACACACACGCGCGCACGCACGCACGCATAGAGAGAGAGAGAGAGAGAGAAGAGAGAGAGAGAGAGAGAGAGAGAGAGACAGACAGAGACAGACAGAGAGATAGACAGTCCACGACAAACCTCGCACAGTTATCGTCCAACGCCCTTATTGAAACCGATACATACACTAACATGGCAACTTACTATTTATTGACCGCTGTCCCTCTGATCACGTTGACCACCATTCTGTGTTATCGCTCACACTCACCTGTTGGCCACGCCGTCGCCGTGGGACCGAGCAGCTAGCGCGTGTCTGGCAGTGAGCGGTCAAGAACAGTGAGTAGCAGTGTGTCCGTGTGCATGTGTGTTCGTTCGGTCTTTGTGGGTACAACGCTAAGTCCACTTAGCTCTCATTTTTGTTGTTGTTGGGGATCTACTGGGACACTTTTGTATTATTCTGTATGCATCCCACTCGCTCAGATTTCTTTAATTGTCAAATGAAGTTGAAAATAAGATGAGGCAGGGAACAGTAAACAATAAACAAGTAGGGTAACTCTTGCTCCCATAAGGCAACCTAACACGGAGTAATTTTCATTCAAGACTGGCACAGCCTTTTAAACTTGTATGAAGTCAGACAAATACAAAGGCGAACAATCTAATAGTGTGGGGAAAACAAGCGCAGGCCAACAACCCCTCCGTCATCACAATATGACTTGGAAAAGATTTGAACTTAAGGGAGGGGGGGGGGGGGGGGGGGCGTTGAAGATGAAGAAAATGGAAGAGTTTTCATATTCATAATATTTTTTCTTAATTTTATGTTCCCATTTTCTTCATCTTCAACCCCGCCCCCCCCCCCCCCCCCCCCCCCTTAAGTTCAAATCTTTGCCAAGTCATTACTGTGATGACGGAGGGGTTGTTGACATGCGCTTGTTTTCCCCCCACTGTTAGATTGTTCACCTTTGTATTTGTCTGACTTTATTCAAGTTTAAAAGGCTGTGCCAGTCTTGAATAAAAGTTACTGTGTGTTAGGTTTTCTTATGGAGCAAGAGTCGCCCTACTTGTTTATTAATTGTCAAATGTTTTATCGATGGCGTCTTTGGATGATATACATTGACTATTGTGATTTATAAAAAAAATATAATGTTGGAATGCTAAGCCGCAAAATGAACAACCATGAAACACGTGTTCATCCCCGTCTCTCCCACTGTTGTCAGCCCCCCCCCCCCCCCCCTGCCCCTCCTCTCCTCGTCCACCTTCAATCCCCTGTAAATTCCTGCTAAGTCGTTTTCATAGTAAGTTAGTGTATAAGGCCTTCAACTGGTCTTCCTCCCGTTCCCCTTCCTCCTGCCTCCCCCCCCCCCCCCCCCCCCTCCTCCATTGTTTCTTTATCTTTGTTTTTTGTTGGGTTTATTTTTTCAATATTTTTTTCTGACTGAAAAGACTCATCAAAATAGTTTTGTTTATTTGGTGACCCAATATTGCAATATATATTTTCATATTTTAACTTCTGCCCACAAACTTTTGAACTAACTTATTTCGATCTTGTCCTTTTTTGGTTTGCTTGTGTCTTCGTTTGGTCATTTTTTTTGTTGGCGTTTGTTCACATGATGAAAAAGAGAAAGGGAAGTAATCCACTCTCGTCGGAGCTACTAAGCTGAAGAGCAGTGATCTTCTTGGATTCAACAAAGTGCGAGAGTATGGTCTTCCAACAGCTCTAAAATGTCCGACAAGTTGTCAACTCATCTTTTGTGTTAACTGAGGCTTTACAGTCAAGACATCCATTTTAAAAATTTTTTTAAATGTTATTTTAGAAAAAAAACACAATAAGCTGTCATTTCAATACCTGGTGTCGTATCGCTTGACGAAGTTTATTAAAGCAGTTCAGACCTGTGCTATGAATGGTTTAATGCCTTATCTCAATGTAAGGAAAGCAGTGATGCGCTCAACAGAGACACAATTTTGTTTTTCGTTCACCATCCTCTCTTTTCTTGCAGATGTTTACGGATGCTGACAAGAAACTTTGACACAACAGTGGACACATTCATCATCAATTTTACACAGCTTAACAAAAACAACGATCAGAACAAAACGCTTCACGTCTCTTCATGACAAAGAAAACAAGCACAACAATTAACCAACAAACAAAACAGACCCTGGGTTTGGGCAACCAAGAAATACAAATTTCCCACGCACATGAAACCACCTGTGTAAACATGAGCTGAATACGACGGCTTTACAACTAATCAACAGAGTGATAAAAAGAAAGCAATATTCTGGTGAACAGCAGTGGCACCATCACTTCCCATCATTCATTGTGGTCCCAAACGTGATAAAGGACGTTCATTTCACTGTCAGATGCAGCAGCTACGGATGAGGGGAGTTCTCAAAACCCAGCTGCGATGGAAGAGGACATCAACAATTTCACAGATCTTTTGTCACCTCCCGCTTGACCATCTGAAAGTCACAAGGGGCTGTCAAAACAGACAGGAAACGGACTCAACAAAGAACGCAGACCTCAAGACACCAGCGCCAAGAGGAAGACGACCATGACTTCCGGCACAACTTATCAGTCGTTCCCACAACCCACAAGGTTTAATGACGTCTACAGGGACAGCATCATATCAACAGATGCCAGAACCAGAGAGCCTGACACAGGCTTCAAAGTCAGAATGACGATACATGATCTGAACATGCGAAACTCTGCAAGCAAAGTCGAGAGTACAAAGTACGAAAATACAAACATCGGACGAAACGTGGAGGATTTACGGGAGCTGCTGGAAGAAAGGAAA
>CM031619.1:23253208-23260708 GCA_018398815.1 Conus ventricosus
GCCCCCCTTCCATCCCTCCCCCCTCATGAAGGGGTGTTGTGAACAAACGCTTCAAGAGATAACAGAGAGGGATTTACAACAAATTTACAACATGCACTGATTAAACATTATCTAAATGTCGCACCATTCTCTTCAGTCAATAATTAGCTTTATGCTACATTACGAACCTTAGATATCTCGCATGAGAAAATAGCAAACTCCTTTTTCGTACACTGATGACGTTTGTGAATGACAAAATCGAAAAAATCAAAACACTGAAGAGTGTCAATGATCTCTGGGGGAAATTAACTTCTTGCTGAGAACACTCAAGGCGGGGCAGCTAAACATTACATCAATTTCATTTTCAACATTTCTGATTAGAATACAGACCAGATCACGATCAATGTATTTCCTGTAACGGTTGGAAGAGAGAGAGAGAGAGAAGAGAGAGAGAGAGAGAGAGAGAGAGAGAGAGAGAGAGAGAGAGAGAGAGAGAGTTGAAACCATTAACAAGATGGATGAACCAGCCCAATAGATCGTGATTCTGCTCTCAGCAACAAACTGCAGTAATGGTGAAAGCACTCAAAGATGTATAGTTTAAATGTGCATGTACGGCTCCTTCCCCTCTCCCCCTTTTCTCCTCTCCCACACCGCTCTTCCGCTCTCCACACTCCAAGCAAATTTACCACACACACACACACACACACACACACACACACACAACAGACACAGACACACACACACACACACACACACACACACGAAAATTCAGACATACTTGTTCACATGGATTGTCAGACAGATAGGCACATGCGAGCGAGCGCGTGCGGGCAACACACACACACACACACACACACACACACACACACACACACACACACACACACACACACACACACACACCAAATGCGTAGAGGTTGGCCTGACCTGACAACATGACTGTGGGCGGTATTCCTGTTCTATCTGCACTGCTTTAGGTCCTGCCATTACCAAAGGAGCAACACACAGAGCAGTACTTTGAAAGAACTGCATGAATACTAGGGTAAGGTCAAGCCAGAAGAAGAAGACTAGGAAGAGAAGAAGAAGAAGAAGAAGAAGAAGAAGAAGAAGAAGAAGAAGAGAAGAAGATGAAGGAGAAGAAGAATGGGAGGAGGAAGAGGAGGAGGAGGAGGAGGAGAAAGAGAGAGGAAGAGGAGGAGAAGGAGGAGGAGGAGGAGGAGAGGAGGAAGAAGAAGAAGTAGAAGATGATGTCGTCGACGACGACGACGACGACGACGACGACGACGACGAAGAAGAAGAAGAAGAAGAAGAAGAAGAAGAAGAAGAAGAAGAAGAACAAGAACAAGAACAAGAACAAGTAGAACAAGAAGAAGAAGAAGAAGAAGACGACGAAAAAGAAGAAGAACAAGAACAAGAAGAAGACGCCGCCGCCGCCGCCGCCGCCGACGACGACGACGATGACGACGACGACGACGACGATGACGACGACGAGGAAGAAGAAGAAGAAGAAGAAGAAGAAGATGAAGAAGAAGAAGGCAATACAGTTCACTGTGGCAGAGGTTACCGCGTAGTGAGACAATGTCTATACAGATGTCTAGGCCTCTTGATCACTCTATCCTGCAATGCCGCGCCCAGCCAGGCCTCAAAGACAGGGACCTGTCCTTTGTCCAGGAGACAGAGTGTTAATGAAGGTTGCTGCACGCCAGGCCAGAGCTGTGAGTCAGAACAGCTCCTTGATGCCAGCTCAGACATGGTGCTTGAGAGATCATCATCAGTCTCTGGGGATGTACAGGGAAGGCCACTCATAAGACCAGGTTGTTGTTGGTGGACGACACTTCTGTCTCATGTCACTTGAGAGATCATCATCAGTCTCTGGGATGTACAGGGAAGGCCACTCATTAGACCAGGTTGTTGTTAGTGGACGACACTTCTGTCTCATGTCACTTGCAACGGATACCACTCACTCAGATCAAGAAGTGAAAGACCACATCCATTATGTTTCTGGAGAAGCGAAAGTATCCAGAAGAACGCCGGGCTGTTGTATTTTCCCCAGCAGTGATCGTTTAGGAGGAGTATTGGCCCTTTGGTCTGTGTTGGTTCAAGTTGCGTGTTACACCACCTCGCGGGGCAGTTATTCATATTGGGGAGAGCGTGTGGAAGTCGATCATTGCTAGATGAGAATGGTCTGTCTGTCTGTCTGACTGGCGGTCTGTTTGTCTGTGTCTCTGTCTCTCTGTCTGCCTCTCTGTCTGCCTGTGTCTGTGTCTGTCAAGTCAAGTCAAGTCAAAATTGTCTTTATTGAGGTTTAAAGAAGCTTTACAGCTTTTTTTTTCATCCTGCCCTCACAAAAATAATCACTGAAAAAAAACCCCAAACAAACAAAATCACATATAAACACAATATTGAAGTAATGAACACATTCAAAAGATGTCCGTCTGTCTGTCTGTCTGTCTCTTTATCTTTAAAAAAAAAAAACACTATTGCATTTATCCACCCCATCCTTCCCTTCAACCCCCCTCCCTCTCTGTTTCTAAATATGTGCATAATCTGTCACATTCCTTTTGTGGGCTGTTTGAATCCTGCTGAGTTTTGTTCATGATGATATTTTTCAGTATGCCAACCATCCCACCTCACTTACCGCCTCTCCATCCTCATGGTGTATTACTGACATCGCATGATTATTGCATGACGCATTTAGAAAAAAAAAGTTTATATCATATTATTTCATTTCATTACGCATTGTAGTTCCTCCCCATTCGGGCACGGACTGAATGTAAAACATCGCGTCAGTTTGTATCGATCGTCATCGTACTTAAAGAATTCTCTCTCTCTCTCTCTCTCTCTCTCTCTCTCTCTCTCTCTCTGTATGTGTGTGTGTGTGTGTTGTGTGTGTGTGTGTGTGTGTGTGTGTGTGTTTCTCTCTCTCTCTGTCTCTCTCTCTCTCTCTCTCTGTCTCCCTCTCCATCTGTTTCTCTCTTTCTCTGTCTCTGTCTGTCTCTGTCTCTCTCTCTCTCTCTCTCTCTCTCTCTCTCCCTCTCTCTCTCTCCCCTACCCGTGATGACTGGGCTATCATTATGCATTCCCCCCCCCCCCCTCCATTTGTGCTTTATTTTCTCTCCCCCCCCCCCCCCCCCCCCCCCCACCGTGCTTCAAAATCGATTGTCTTGTATCTCTGGATTTTGTTTGATCGTCAGATTGTTTTAAACATGCTCTTTTATCGCACCCACTCTCGCCTCTTGTTCCCCCCCCCCCCCCCATCTCTCTCTGTAGCCTTTCCCTGCACTCCTTTCGCTCCTGCGTCCTCTCTCCTCTCCTCTCTCTCTCCTCTCTCTCCTCTCCTCTCTCTCCTCTCCCTCTCTCTCTCTCTCCTCTCTCTCTCTCTCTCTTCTCTCCTCTCTCTCGAATTATTTCTTTTATTGTTTGCTGATGATGTTGTCTTATTGTCAGAGTCTATTGTTGGACTCCAGAACCAGTTAAATGGCCTTAAAAGAGAAGCTGACAGATTACACTTGTCAGTTAACCTTGAAAAAACAAATATAATAGTGTTTAGATTGGGGGCTACTTAGCTACAAGAGAAAGATGGTTCTTTGGAAATGATCAAATTGCTGTAAC
Source organism: Conus ventricosus (assembly GCA_018398815.1). Classification (NCBI taxonomy): domain Eukaryota; kingdom Metazoa; phylum Mollusca; class Gastropoda; order Neogastropoda; family Conidae; genus Conus; species Conus ventricosus. Next base: position 23,256,800 of record CM031619.1, read on the forward strand.
TAATTCTTATAAATACTTAGGAATGTCTTTCACAACTAAACTGAGTATACATGCCGCCTTGTCTGATGTTTATAGGAAAGGAAGAAGAGGTACTGTAGAAATAATCAAAACATTGAAGAAGCTAGGCGCAATAGAGCCTGGTCTGTTCTGGAAACTGTTCGATTCTCAGATTGAACCAATTCTAACATATGCTGCTGAAGTATGGGGATTAGAGGAAGAAGGGAAACGAATCGAAGCAGTACATACATTTGCTATTAACAGATTCCTTAATGTCCCCCTACATGCCTCAAATAAAAAAGCATACGGAGAAACAGGTAGGTATCCACTTCATATAAGAACTTCTGTGAAATGTATAAAATATTGGATAAGACTGATTAATTTACCTATATGCAGACAGGCCTATGAAACGCTTTTGTCATTGCATGAATCGGGACATTTCAACTGGGTATCAAATATTCACAAAATTTTGACCATAAATGGATTTGGAATAGTATGGTTAAACCAAGGGTGGGTCATGAAAACAGCTTTATTTCTTTATTTAAAGACCGGATTATCGCATGTAGTAAACAAAATTGGCATTCTGAGTTAGAAAATAATGATAGATATAGATGGTACCATTCCTTTAAGGATATATTTCAAACAGAGAAATACTTAACATGTGTTAGGAACTATTGGCACAGAATTAATTTGACAAGATTTCGGTTAAGAGTAACTGGTCTAAAAAATTGTAAAAGATGGTTCCTAAATGCTTCAATTAATCAGGAAGATACCAGTTGTCCATGTTGCGACAATGAGTGTGAAGACGAGGTGCATTTTTTATTTTACTGTGAAGCTTATAAACATATTCGAAAGAACTGTTCCTGTTTAGTATCCTTTTCTGGAGTTCCAAACGAAATTAGTGTCGCGAATATTCTTTCAAGCGATAATCCTAATAGGTTACAAGAATTAGCTAGATATATCGCTCTTTCGACGCAAATCAGACCAAAAAAAATTAATGCTCCTAATGAGTGTCATGTGACGTAGCCTCACATCAAGGCATGTGACGCTCCATCACATGTAGTTAGTAATATGAATCATTTCCCCATGCCACTACTAAAAAGGAAGGATATTCATGTGGCTTGACTAGTGTAGCGGGCGTCCCCAAATAATTGTGAGTATGACTCAGTAAAGAAAGAAGGGTGGTCATTGGGTGAAAGTGACCACTGAGTGATAGTTTAACAAGGGCTGGTAAGGTGCTGGTCATGTGTTTTGAACACTGAGTATGCACTCACTAGGAGGAAGGAGGAAAGAATCAGTTTTAACCCAGCAGATGGCCTAGAGACTCGAACCTGTCAGGACGTTGGTCCTCTCTGCTGACCAGTCATTACCAGGTGAGCCATAGATAGTTGGGGAAAGCTACAGGGGGGAAACTTAAAGAAAAGAGAAAGAAAGAATTCATATGTTGAATTAAGAAGCAGGTTACTTACACGAACCTTATTCGTGTTTCAGCCCTTCACCCTTAGCCCTTCACCTTTTACTCTTCACCCTTCACCTTTCAACCCGTGAGGTGGTTGAAGATGGCCATGGTGTGGGGAACACACCGGTAGGCAGCCCAGGAATTAAGGACTCCAGGGAGAGGAGCCGGAACTCGTAATCTCTCCAGGGTCAGGAGAAGTCGAGGGAGAGGAGTCGGAACTCGTCACTTCTCCAGGGACAGGAGAAGGCGAGGAAGAGAAGTTGGAAATCCTATCTCCAGTGACGGGAGAATTTAAAGGGGTGATACGATGTCTGTGAGAGACAGGAAAGCACGACCATATGAAGTCTTGTGTTTGATGCAGGCGTGGCATCAGTGAGTACTGGAATTATTTATTTCCTGGTCTGGATTTTGTGGGCCAATGTTGTGTGAAGGCCGTGACTTTATGAAGTCTTGCGTGAGTTAGTTGCCTCTCAGTGGAAAGAGAGCTACATGTATAAAATCCGTTTATAAATTGTTTGATGTGATTTAGTAAAGTGTTTTTCCCTGAAGGAGAGGGGGAGAAGAAAAACATTCGGTAGTGCGCCTTTTGGGTTGATTGGAAAGATTGCGTATGCGTATGGAGTAAATGCTGTCATGAATGCGTGCGGGCAAAAGTGACAGTGTGACAATGAGATATGATAATTAATTTGCAGAACAAAATGATCCTGAATTTTTGTTGTATAAAACGTGCATATTATTGAATGGGAGGATTGCGGGAAGGAATAGGGAGGGGGAGGGGGGGGGGGGGGGGGGGGGGGGGCGAGTGTAAGGGAGGAGAAAGGACTAGGTGAATGAGGTGAACGAATGTCCGGGAATGTGAGTGGATGTGTACGTGCGTGAATAATGTGCATGTATATTAGGTTTTTGTATGTAAACAATATCGATCGCAAGAGGTAATATTTTGCTTTATTTATTTGTTTCTCTATTTTTCCCCCTTCAGTGAGGGGCCTTGGCCTAAACTGAATAAAACTTTGTCATTGTCATTGTCTCTCCCTCTGTCTCGCTCTCTATTTTCTTTTATTTATTGATTGATTTATTTTAAAAAAAAACCTTTTAATTCCGTATTGTATTGTAGTTCTAGTCACTTTTTGCATTCTTCCTTTGTTACCTCATCTTATTTTGCATTGTTGACCCTACTCAGGGCGAGGACTGGATTTAATTTCACTTGTGAGCTTATGTCAGAATGTAGTATTGATATTGATGCAATTTCGGAGGTTCTCATTTTTCCTCAAATGCCCCCATGGGAGCATCTCAACGCAAAAATTGATGATGAATATACTACTTTGAAGAAAGATGACAATGTAAATATTCTGGTAAATGAAGTTCGAGAACATCTCGAAAAGACTTATCCAAATCATTTAAAAATATTTACAGATGGTTCAATAATGGAAACGTCTGACAGTGGTGCTGGATTCACTATACCATCCTTAAATCTGCAAAAGTCTTTCTATCTAGGCAGAGAATTGTCAATTTATACATCAGAGCTATATGCAGTTATGAAAGCTCTGAATTATATCTTATATGACACGCCAGTATCAATTTATAGTGTGCTATTTTGTGTAGATTCAAAATCAGTTTTACAATCATTAAAGCGCTGGAACTCTAAAATTATAACTGATATTCTTTTTGAAATTAAGCATCTATTGCATTGCTTATACTTTCCCGAAGTATAGCAGCTGATTTTTGCTGGGTTCCTTCACATTGTGGCTTAAAAGGGAATGAATTAGCAGACAAATTGGCAAAACAGGGAGCTTGTACAATTTTTGAAACACCCTTCAACAAAGTCTTAAATTTTTCTCCGCATGAATTGATCCAGCGATTGGAAAAGAATATGCGGAAGAAACATCTTAAATAGAATTTATTCGTCCTGCCATCATGTCCAAGGTATCTAGCCAGATTAATTCATAAATTACGGTTAAATACATGGAATACAAAATATTCACGAGGTATAGCGTGTATATGTCAGGAGAATATCTCAATTCGTCATCTTTTATTTGAATGCCCTATACTAACCCCAGCTTATAAGGAGAAGAATATTTTTATAAATAATTCTGACCATGTTGATAGTGTGGTAAATAACCTTTGCTTTTTTGATATTGCTTTGGTTATTGCTCAGTCCCCAGTTGCAAAACTATTGTGAAAAAAGCCATTTGAGATATGTGTTTTAATAGTGTGTGTGTTTTTTTTTTTTTGGGGGGGTGGGGGGTGGGTGGGGGTGGGGGAAGGTGCTGATGGTACAATGGAATGTACATTGCAGTTTAAAGGTCTAAGATCATCTTGCGATGAAAAGACGTTAAATAAAACTACTGAACTGAACTGAACTGACTGGATGTAAACAAGCACATCAGTGCTTATCTATTATCCTCGTAAATAAAGAATTTTGTCTTGTCTTGTCTTGTCTTGTCTTGTCTTCT
>CM031619.1:23265708-23273208 GCA_018398815.1 Conus ventricosus
GCCTCAAAAAAATAGTCCCACTGTATGCTGGTGAAATATTTTGAACACTTCAATCAAATCCCCTCCAATACGTCTACCTTTTAAAGAGTGCAAATTTAAGTAATTTAATCTATCTGTATAAGACATGTTTGTACATTCTTGGAAGATTTTAGTAGCTCTTCTCTGTACTCTTTCAATTGCTACTGACTGTCTTTTCAAGTGTGGGTACCAGATTATATTGCCATATTCAAGATGCGGTCTAATCATAGCTTTATATAACTTTAAAAACGTTTCTTTATTTAGGTAAATAAAAGTTCTTTTTATTAATCCAATCATTTGGTTTGCTTTATTTATACACTTTTGAATGTGAGTATCAAAAAGTAAATCTTTATCAAAGATTACACCCAGATCCTTTTCTTCCTCACATTTCTGTACCAGCCTATTTCCACCATCCATTTTCATGTGGTATTCATGTTCTGGATTGTTTTTGCCAACATGCAAAACTTTACATTTTTCAACATTAAGTATAGATTCCACTTGTCTGACCAGTTTTGGAGGCAATTTAAATTTTCTTGCAGACTATTATAGTTATCTGATTTGTCATATATTTTTGTATCATCAGCAAAATTTTACAAAAACTATTTACCTCATCTGGAAGGTCATTTATAAAAATAGTAAACAATACAGGTCCTAAAATGCTCCCTTGTGGAATACCACTCATAACATCTTTCTCTGTCGACATACAGTTACCCACTCTTACTCTTTGTTTTCTATTTGACAAAAATCTCTAATCCAGTTTAGCAACTTACCTACTATACCGTATGCTTCCATTTTTTTCAATAATCTCTCATGCGGAACCGTATCAAAAGCTTTACGGAAATCAAGGTAAATTATTATCAACAGAGTACTTATTCTCTAGCATGTTAACTAAATCTTCCATAACTTCAAGTACAGCCCTGATGTGGCCCTTTGCGGTCGGCTGGGCTATAAGCAACATTATCTTATCCTACCTAACTTCAAGTAGTTGTGATATGCAAGACCTTTTTTTTACGAAAGCCATGTTGGCATACTGCAAACAAATTATTATCAGTGATACAGCCTCAAAAAATTTTAACCTTATGGGGTGACAGCCTTGAACTTGAAGAGACCTTTCATGCCTAGTCAGGGCTAGGCTGTGAGGCAGACAGAGACTAATAGGAGGTGGGGGTGGTGGAGGAGGAAGGGACGCCAGGTCTCCCGCCTGATAGTCTTTGAAGATGGTTTTACCCTCAGTTCTCGGTTTGTAACAGTAACCTCACCTGCATTTCACAGTTTCAGGGTGGAATTGGCTGAGGTGGGCTTCAGATTATCAGATGTCCAGTATACTTCAATTCACTCACCTAAACATGTGTTTGGCAATGGAAGGTGGAGAGACGATGTCGGTGGGGGCCAGGGTGTGTTGCCTGACAACTGAAAGTACCCCAGTATGTTTATTGGATTTTTTTTGGTTTTTTTTTGGGTTTGATTTCAAACCTCACTCCCACCCCTCCTTCCACCCCCTCCTTTATCTAATCTTTTTTTTATTTTTTATTTTTTTAAAAAGAAAGTGGTGGTTCATGAGAGCAGAACTAATTGCTCAGGCAGTGAAGACTCCTGTGTGGAAGTGTTGCAGATTATGCTTGGTTTGAACTTGTGTGTGTGTGTGTGTGTGTTTGCGTGACTCCTGTGTTGAAGTGTTGCAGATTATGCTTGGCTTGAACTTGTGTGTGTGTGTGTGTTTGCGTGTGTATATATGTGTGTATGTGTGTGTGTGCGTGTGTGTGTGTGTGTGCACGCATGTGTGTGTACATGTGCATGTGTGTGTGTGTGTGTGTTGTGTGTGTGTGTGTGTGTGTGTGTGTGTGTGTGTGTGTGCGCGTGCGTGCGTGCGTGCGCACATGTGTGTGTACATGTGCGCACGCGCATGTGTGTGTGTGTGTGTGTGTGTGTGTGTGTGTGTGTACACTTATGAGAGGCATTTTCCTGATAACAAAAACAGTTGGATAGTTTGACATATAAGAATTGATATAAATAGCCGTCCTTCCGAAAGAAAGACTAAGAGCTGTTGTAAGTACCGTAGATCATTTGAGGATCTCCAACTCCTAATATGGATTGGCTTTGTATTTTGCTTTCAGACAAATCGAACTTGTGGATGTTGTCATTATATTGACTGTAGACAGACCTGATTCTATACACAGAGAGTCTGCTTCAATGCCAAGATTAAGTTTTCAAGCTTGAAATAGAATTGACATGGTGGTGATGAGGCAGTGCTGGGATTCATTGCTAATTGAGCTGAATCACAGTGAGAACCTGCATCACAGGCTGTGCTTTAAGTATCCTATTTTTAACGGTGTGAAAACAGGAGCAAGTTTTTATGACTTGTATAATGGGAACAAAAGTGAGAGAAACAGAGGACAAGAGACAGAGAACTCTGTAGGCGTGGTTGTCTGTAGGTGCTGTAGTCTGTAGGCACGGTTAGTATGTTTCAGTAATGACTAACCAGTTGTTGCCTATATATGTGCAAGAAAAAATAACCAATAGATGTACCCTTTCAGCCTTAGTTATTTATACAGTTTTTTTTATATGATGACCAGTATTAAACAGTTATGGAATCATGGGTAGCTCTACTGTCTAGTCTTCAGTGGCCTGTCAGTGGTGTTAATCTGGTGTGGGTCAACATTGCTCCTCCAAAGGTGAGCCACTCTCAGAATCATCCTGCTTCTGCTTCATCTCCGGCAATATGCAGCTCACGACACAAGATACAGGGGGCCAGAATAGCTCAGCTGGTAGAGCACCGGAGTCGTGATCCCGGTGATCTTGGGGTTGTGGGTTCGAATCTCCCCGCCAGACCCTTTCGGCCTTTTTTTCTCTTGAAGTTAACATTGATTCTGAACCCTGAAAAATTCTTCGAATAAGATTTTGAAAGCAAGGTTCTGTACGTGAATGTGAGCACAAGATCTTGCTTGCAACCCACGTCAAAATTTCGTCACCAGCTTTTGCAAAAGATGGCCAGTTTGGCCGTTTGATGTGGATGACACGTATATATACACACACATAGCATGCATCCTCCATAAGAATCAAAAGAGGGCCAGTTTGGCTGTTTGGTATAGATGACACGTATAAACACACACACATAACATGCATCCTCCATGACAATCAAAAGGCCAGGTTGGCCGTTTGGTATGGATGACATGTATATACACACACACATAGCATGCATCCTTCATGACAATCAAAAGAAGGCCAGGTTGGCCGTTTGGTATGGATGACACATACACACACACATAGCATGCATCCTTCATGACAATCAAAAAAGGCCAGTTTGGCCGTTTGGTATGGATGACACGTGTATACACACACACATAACATGCATCCTCCATGACAATCAAAAGAAGGCCAGTTTGGCCGTTTGGTATGGATGACACACACACACACACACACATAGCATGCATCCTCCATGAGAATCAAAAGAAGGCCAGTTTGGCCGTTTGGTATGGATGACACGTGTATATACACACATAACATGCATCCTCCATGACAGTCAAAAGAAGGCCAGTTTGGCCGTTTGGTATGGATGACACGTGTATACACACACACATAGTATGCATCCTTCATGAGAATCAGAGGAAAGAAGAAAAGTCCGAGCAACTGATATTGGGCTGAGTAACACGAGAAACGAATGATTTGCACCAGCTGGCGGGTCGTCGGTGGGCCTCATCCAGGTAGGCAGCACGCAGTGTTAACGTCGAATGTGGAATGTAAAATCTTTAGAGCTTGGTCTCTAATCCAGGATAGGTGCCATATAAGTACGGTAACAACAATGATGATGAACAACGACAAGAAGAAGACGTGAGTATGGACTTAAGGAATCGCCAAGGGCAGCTAACACGGCAGACATTCTGACCGGACTGTTGAATGAATGATGGGCTGTCCTGGTAGACGGTTTTTCACGGGGAGTGGGGGTGGATGGGGGGAGGGAGGGGGGGTGACACTGGAGATATTGCTGCTCATCAACGACTAATGTGTGTGTGTGTGTGAAGGGGGAGGAGTGTGTGTTTTTGATTGTGTGTGTGTGTGTGCGTGTGCGTGCGTGCGTGCGTGCGTGTGTTTGTTAGAGCGCGCGCATGTGTTTGTATGTGTATGTGCGTGTGTGCGTGCCTCTGTGTGTGTGTGTGTGTGTGTGTGTGTGTGTGTGTGTGTGTGTGTGTGTGTGTGTGTGTGTGCGTGCGTGCGTGCGTGCGTGCATGCGTGTGTGTGTGTGTGTGTGTGTGTGTGTGTGTGTGTGTGTGTGTGTGTTAGAGCGCGCGCATGTTTGTATGTGTAGGCCTATGTGCGTGCTTGCATGTGTGCGTGCGTGCCTGTGTGTGTGTGTGTGTGTGTGTGTGTGTGTGTGTGCGCGCGCGCGCGCGCGGGGCATACGTATGAACTCTCGCGCGCGTTTGTTTAGTTTCGCACGCGCAATGTAAATGTCGTGGAGAACCATTACAGATTTGGCACAGGCAGCCGGGGATCTTCGCCAGATCTTGTCTGGCACTGCCGCCACTGGGTCATGTTAGTCTGCCTCGCAGATCCCGCCCTAGTTTGACTCGTAGACCTGTGGCTTCTGTGTGGCTGTAACTCGTAGGTTTCGTTTTGGTTTGACTCGTAGGTTCCGTGTTTGTTCGACTCGGAGATTCCATGTTGGTTTGGTTCGCTGGTTCCGTGTTGGTTTGACACGTAGGTTTCGCGTTGGTTTGACTCGAAGGTTCGTGTTGGTTTGACTCGTAGGTTTCGTGTTGGTTTGACTCGTAGGTTCCGTGTTGGATCGACTCGGAGATTCCATGTTGGTTTGGTTCGCTGGTTCCGTGTTGGTTTGACTCGTAGGTTCCGTGTTGGTTTGACACGTAGGTTCCGTGTTGGTTTGACTCGTAGGTTCCGTGTTGGTTTGACTCGTAGGTTCCGTGTTGGTTTGACTCGTAGGTTCCGTGTTGGTTTGACTCGTAGGTTCCGTGTTGGTTTGACTCGTAGGTTCCGTGTTGGTTTGACTCGTAGGTTCCGTGTTGGTTTGACTCGTAGATTCCATGTTGGTTTGGTTCGCTGGTTCCGTGTTGGTTTGACTCGTAGGTTCCGTGTTGGTTTGACACGTAGGTTCCGTGTTGGTTCGACTCGTAGGTTCCGTGTTGGTTTGACTCGTAGATTCCATGTTGGTTTGGTTCGTTGGTTCCGTGTTGGTTTGACTCGTAGGTTCCGTGTTGGTTTGACTCGTAGATTCCATGTTGGTTTGGTTCGTTGATTCCGTGTTGGTTTGACTCGTAGGTTCTGTGTAGGTTTGACTCGGAGATTCTGTGTTGGTTTGGTTCGTTGATTCCGTGTTGGTTTGGTTCGTTGATTCCGTGTTGGTTTGACTCGTAGGTTCTGTGTAGGTTTGACTCGGAGATTCTGTGTTGGTTTATTTTGTGACTTCCTTGTTGGCTTGACTCGTAGATTCCATGTTGGTTGGTTCGTTGGTTCTGTGTTGGTTTGACTCGGAGATTCCATGTTGGTTTGGTTCGTTGGTTCCGTGTTGGTTTGGTTCGTTGGTTCCGTGTTGGTTTGACTCGAAGATTTCGTGTTGGTTTGGTTCGTTGGTTCTGTGTTGGTTTGACTCGTAGGTTCCGTGTTGGTTTGGTTCGTTGGTTCTGTGTTGGTTTGGTTCGTTGGTTCTGTGTTGGTTTGGTTCGTAGGTTCCGTGTTGGTTTGGTTCGTTGGTTCCGTGTTGGTTTGACTCGGAGATTCTGTGTTGGTTTATTTTGTGACTTGCGTGTTCGTTTGACTTGTAGATTCCATATTGGTTTAATTCGTAAATTTTGGTTTGATTCGGATATTTCAAGTAGGTTCGACTCGGATCTTCCGTGCTGGGTCGACTCGTAGGTCCTATGTTGGTTTAACGGGTAGATTCCGTTGTAGTTTGGTTTGAAATTTGTTTGTTCCTTCGTTTGGCGGCCTAGTAATTCTGTTTTTGCTCTCACATTAGTTTCACTAGTAGGTTCCGTGTTGGTTTGAATCGTGGAACCCATGTTAGTTTGACATTTAGTTTTCCGTGCTGGTTTGACTCTAGACTTGGAGCCGGTTTGAGTTTCTTTGATCGTGTATTGCATTTTGGATTGGCTCGTAGATTCCATGCTGGGTTTTCTCGTAGACTCCGTTCCGGTTTGAGTTGTAGATCCCGTGCTGGTTTGATCGTGTATCACATGTTGGATTGGCTCGTAGATTCCGTGCTGGTTTGACTTGCAGGTTATATCATGTTCGACTCACCGATTCCATGCTGGCTTGACGTGTTGATTCTTTGAAAGTTTGACATGAAAGATTCCCTAGTTGGGCTGAAAATGTTTTGTTTTGTGTGTATTGTGTTCACAGCTGAGTCTCGGCACCATCATGCATGCACGCACGCTGACAATCGCACACACATGTGTGCATGTGCGTTCGCAGGCAGGCAAATGCATGCATGCATGCACGAATGCACACATGAGGACACCCTATCTCTGTCTGTCTGTCTGTCTGTCTCATTGTCTGTCTGTCTCTCTGTCTTTGTCTATCTCTGTGACTGTTTCTATGTCTGTCTGTCTGTCACGCACACACACACACACACACACACACACACACACACACACACACACACACCACACACACACACACACACACACACACACACACACACACACACACACGCACCACACTCGCTTACAAAAGTGTGTGCGTGGATCAGCGGGCGGGGGAGGGGGGAGGGGGGGGGGGGGGGGGCGGGGAGGGAGGACAACATGCAGATCGTTCAAAGTTGATGTCACTGTCGATTTCAGTCAACTTTGACGTCCAAATGGCAGACCCTTTACAAGTCAGTTGCTACAACAGCTGCCAAATTCTCGGCCAAATATTCCCCTTACTCCGTTAAGACCACTCCAAGACGGGGCTATGAAACCGAAATCATTCCATTGGCCTCAGGTCGCGTGCGTATCGTGCCGTTCCCGCCCTCATCAGTTCCATTTCACACAATTGGTTTTGAAGCCCTGGGGATGAGAAAGAGATCCCTCCGAGTTATGGTCCTGGCTGGCCGATGCCCGGGCACGCCGTCAGAGGATCGGGGCACCGTGAAGCCTGCCCGAAAGGGAGACCCAGAGGGAACCGACTTGGGGGTCATCGACGCCATCTTTGTCAACATTGATGGTCATAAAGTCAGGAAAGGAGTGGGTGTCCTTCCAGGGCTTCTCGTGCCTTACTGCTGCTGTGGAGCTCTCGATCGCTTTGCACGTTATTCACGTCCGGTTAATAAAGGGCGCCACAGTGAGGTGGTTAGAGGGTTCCGCTGGGAAACTGACGGTCGTGAGTTGGAAACTTCTTGCGGGTTCGGGTTTTTCCCGACTTGAAAGCCCCTGTGTGTCCACTGAGCAGTCAATGGGTGTCTGAGTCCGTTCTTGAAGTGTTAAGGCGGCGGAAGGAGAGGGTTTGGCCTTGACCTTCCGTGACGCCGTGTCCTGGTGAGGGGGGACC